>LR812527.1:9385964-10010964 GCA_903798195.1 Danio kyathit | reverse complement strand
TTCATCAAATTGCAAACGTCTAAGTACATCTTTGCAAATGATTAAGTACAGGTAGCCTACATTTAGCACAATTTCCAAGTGAATAGATCTCGTTGATAAAAACTGATTGTTGATTCTCAGTCTAATGGTTGTTCTCTCCAAAATGTGTCAGCGTCATTTCGTTGTATATGTCATTACATGCACAATAGTCTGTTCAATTGTCAAAATTAGTCAAGACCATAATACCATGAATACCATACAGTAGGTGAATCCTTGGAACATTTGATTACAGTTTATTACAGCAATTGACAGTCAGGTGAAACTAGAACTTGACTAATGAAGGAGGAGTTTCACACATCTCAGATGACCAATCAAACAGTATGTTTAGTTACCTGACAGGTGCCGCCCATGACTGTGAATGCTGCCTAACATGTATGTAAAGAGCTTGACCATGCAGGACCAGCACTATTTCTGAACATGGAGGCACCTGGCCAAGTAAATGAACAAGGGCAGCTGCCTGCTCGAGGAAGTGGAGGAGTAAGGGTGCGTGGTGGTGGAATAGGTGGAAGAGGCCGTGGTGCATGAAGACACTGTGCTGTCCCGGATGAAATTCAGGCCACAGTTATAGACCATGTCATAAACCATGGCCTCACAATGGCGGAGGCAGGTCGCCGAGTGCAGCCTAAATGTGCCTCGCTCTACAGTCTCCTCCATCATCCAAAACTTTCGCAGGGAAAGTTATAGCACTCTTGTTTTTTGTTTGTGTGTTTATATTACAGTTTATTATGCTGTATACAATTTCTTTTTCCTCTGATATATGGAAGTTACATTGTGTGTGGTTGATCATTACAATAAAAATAGGAGTTACCATTTCTTTGGCAGTATGAGTGCAATGTGTGACGTCAAACCTTTGAGGCTACTCTTACCCTAAAATCCTATTTCTTTATTTTTTTAGTTTTATACACAATTGTATTATGTTAGCTAGACAAAAACAGTACAGTAACCATTGTCAATGAAGGACTGGGCTAAGACTGTAAGGTGGACATGAGTGATATTTTAGTGGTCCTTTGCCGTAGTGACAAAACATCTAAACATTTTGACTTGCAGTGCTTACACAATGCCAAAAGGATGAAGCATTTAGGGGGCACTGACTGTTTAAATGAGAAGGAAATTTAGTTTTGACACATGAGTGAACTGTTTTGGGAAAAGGTATGAGCTGTTGCAGGTGAACCATGGTGTTGTGCCGAACCATCCACATTATTTTGGCAAAAACACCAAGAGTGTTGAGAATGTCCGGTCTGTTTCAAGAAATGAGCCAAAGCAATTGAGAAGGATATTTGCCATTGTTGTGGCACTGACTTTTTATATGGGAAAGGAATTTAGTTTCGATGCATGAGTGAACTGTTTTTGGAGAGATATGAGCTTTTGCAAGGGAACTATAGGCCTAGTTTTGTGCTAAACTGTAACACTGTTTTGCCAAATGATCTTAGAATTTTGAGAATGTAATTTCTGTTTCAACAAATGAGCCAAACCAATGGAGAAAAACTGTAATAAAGGGCCTAAGCCGAAAAAAAATGAATGAATGAAATGTACCAAAGCGACTGAGAAAAACTAAAATACTGAGTGAGTGTGTTATGGATTTAGTCCACCGTGTGGCGCCAAACAGGAGCCAGACACCCGCCAGTCAACGCCACAATGGGAGGAGTCCGATGACTCCAGCCAATCACAGTTCTGTGTGGGCGATCGCAGCTCATTGTGGGTGTGGCCTTCAACAAAGGTTGATTGAGAGATCGCATCACCGTTGAAGCCTCTGGCAGGACGCTGTGTCTGATATACCAATTTAACGAACATCACAAATCGTGTTTTGGTTTGTTTTATACTGGATATTTCTTATGAGGTCGGGTCGGGACGTTTCGCTGAACAACAACAGGGTAAACGGTAAGAAGTGTTGAACTTGGGGCTGTTGATCATGCCTGTCTGACATATTTCAGGGTCCTCCGACAGGTAGTCAACTCTGTTTATTTTACACACCCGAATTGTGTGTGTTTTGAATTAGTTTAATGTTTTGTTTAACCCAATCACCCCTCACCCGTTTTACATTTCCTCTGCAGTATTTCTGAGTGTCCCTTAATGATTCATTTTCTGAGTAATAAGGTTGCATGCATATTTAAACAGCGATCTGCTTAACTCACTGCGGTCCGCAAAATAAAAACTGATATAAAACAATACATGCTGTCCTATTGGTGGTTCATTAATTTATTGTCTCTCCCAGTAACGGCAGGCATGAGGATTGCACGTCTTTCTCTTGAAATGCATCAGTTCCGCTGGGCTGCCTCGTGACTCCAGCAGCGACCGAGAGGAGGAGGAGGAGGTGGAGGAGGAGGAGGACTGGACCGCGGTGAAGACAACAGATGATCCGGGCCCCCGTCACCTCCTGTCCGCTCCTCTGAAGCGCGTATGCTCGCCGGGATCAGGAGCACCAGAGGCGGCCGCACGTAGAGGCGCTGAAATGAGATGAGGCTCAGACATGGAACTGTTGCCACTGCGATTGTTTTCTTCACATCGTTTCTCAGTCTGTCCTGGTACACGGCTTGGCAAAATGGCAAAGGTGAGTCTCATCTCTAAGATCAGTTCTGTCCAATTGGGGCAAAGTTGGTTTTATTTTTTTTACATTCAGACTTTCTCTTTAATATATTCTTTCAGTTTCCCAGTGATGGGTTGCAGCTGGAAGGGCATCCGCTGCGTAAAACATATGCTGGATAAGTTGTCGGTTCATTTCGCTGTGGCAACCCCTGATTAATAAAAGGGACTAAGCCGAAAAGAAAATGAATGAATAATAAACGTTCATACAAGTATTTTTTGCTAATTCTAAATAGTGAAATCATATTAGCAGGCAATGACTATCATAGTATAACAGTTCACACTTGAACTGGTAAAGTTGGTTTTATTTTGGGACTTTCATTCATTTGAATGCTCCCTATATTGTTTACCACTTTACTTTTTGTATTTGATCTGAAATAGCATGCAAGTATGACTTCAAAACAACATCGTCACTATTTCATTGACTGTCAGCAGTGCTGTACTTTGATAGTCATTGGCTGATAAGATGGTTTCCCTATTTAGAATTTGCAAAGAATACTTTTCTGAAAGTATATTTTTAAGGAGAAAGTCTGAATGTGTGAATATAAAATCAACTCTACCTCAATTCAAATAGTGCTGATGTTGTATTTAAGTCATTTCAGATTGAAGATTCAAAGTACATTAGCGTAGTCAACACTATGGGGACACGAATGTGTGAATACATAACCAACTTTACCTCAATTTCAGTCAAGTTGTATTACACGAGGAAGCATATTGTTGTTCAAGGTATACAGTGTTGAAAGGGATAGTTGAGCCCAAATGAAGTTTTGTTTGGCGTTTCTCATGATATTATCTTGTTCTGTTGAACATTTAAAGAAGATACTTTATAGCAGGGGTGACCAACCCTGCTCCTGGAGATCTACCTTCCTGCTGAATTCATCTCCAACCCTGATCAAACACACCTGAACCAATTAATCAGGACCTGAACAGCACTGGATAATTACAGGCAGGTGTGTTTGATACGGGTTGCAACTGAAATCTGCAGGATGGTAGATGTCCAGGAGCAGGGTTGGTCACCCCTGCTTTATAGAATGTTGGAAACTGGTAGCCATTGACTTTATGACAGTTCTCCCCAAAGCTCACCATTTACTCACAGTCAAATGATTAAAAACTTTTATAAATTTCTTTATTCTGTTCTGTTCAAAACAATATATTCTGAAGGATGTTGAAAACCAGCAGCTGTTGCCATCAGTAGTAGAAACAAAAATAATATGGAAGAAGACGGCTGCTGCTTTATAACATTCCTCAAAACATCTTGTTTTGTGTTCAATAAAAGAGAGAAACTCAACCAGGCTTGGAACAAGTTTAGTGTTCGTAAATGATGACTGATGGTTTCTTTTTCTTTGGTTACGCTGGTTAAGCTTTAGTTAAATTCAGTGACCACTGGTATAAAAGGTGACATGATTGACAAGTTGATATGATTCTTTTGGGTCTTAATGAAAAGTCTATAATTTATGTTGTCTACATTTCTCAATAGTGTAAATATACTACTTTTTTACTCTGTTAAAAACACCTCAGTCCACATAGTGAGCTGTTTTGCTTCATATCTTTTTAAATGCTAATGAGCTTCTGCATACCCTGCCTCGCTTTTAGGCTGTGGGTGGCATTTTTGAGGTGTAGCTAAACCAGTGCAGTGCACATAGGCACAGGCTGGTATAAGATTCTGATGGTGTGATAACCTTGGATAACAACTTCACAGTATTGTGCTTACTATAAAATATATTCTTTTTAAATGTCTGGGTAAAAAACTAAAACTTTTTCTCCTTTGAAGACAATTTATTTTATTTTGAGAAACTTATAATATTTTGGAGCAGTAAACTTGTCAGGCTTAATCATTTAAATATATCATGGACTTCTGCTGTTTTCGTTAGTTTCAGAAACACTAATTTCTTTGCAATTTAAAAGAAAACAAATGTATCGTTTCTGCTGGAATCTTGCATAGGGATGCTCCGATCGATCGGCCAGAGATCGGTATCGGCCGATAATCACATTTTATGACTCGATCGGTACTCGCCGATCTCATGAACCGATCACAGGTGTCTGTTTACGAGTTTATATGCAGAGGACATGCTAGTTGGAGAGCAAAATATTGGAATGGTCTTGCATGTGTTTAGACCTTTTTACATATATAAGAACTGAGAGTTCTGTGTTTTTGACAATATTGCAAGTTCACTAAAACCTGGCTGAAATACAATTAAACACGTAAAAAAAAAAATATTTTAATTGAATATTTCATAATATACCTTTTTGTAATATACTTACTGCAATAAATAAATATATATTTATAGATGTGCATTTTAACATCTTATGCATCAAATATGTACTTTTTCTTGATTGAGACATGTCGAATTCATCTTCCATCATTTTCAAATTGCTTTGTTAGTTGTTTTTCTTACCATTTTTTTGTATCTGTTTTATCTATTATTTTCTGTAAAGTTGCTTCTGACCATGACATGTCCACACTAAATGGTTATAAGAGACATGTTTGAGGGATTATATGCAACATTCTTCATTTGTTCTCTGAGGTGTAAGGCAAGATCTCCACTTAATTATCATACTTAGGGGGGAAAATGTGCTTCATGTATTATAAAGCTTGAAGCATCAGAATCGCTACTCAGTATTGGCGGATCACCATCACAAAGAATCGGTACTTGGTATCGGCTGCAAAAATCCTGCTCGGAGCATCCCTAATCTTGCATATACCGCAGGAACGGTCTGGCAGAAATCTTTGGCAGTTTTAAAACCTTGGCTTTTCCAAACTGCGGTATACCTTGAAAATGGTTATCGTCCCATGCCTAAGTGCACCCACTGCTCAACCAAGCCTTGAGCTTCTGCTGACTCTCTGTATGAATGGCATGAAGTATTTAAAGGTGTAATTATAATAAAAAAATGTGATATTCCACCAGGACGTCTGCAGCACGTTTAAAGGTTGCATATAATTTCTTGACATTGCAGCCTGCCATTATCACTGCGAAATGTAATCAAACAAACATCTACATATTAAAGTAAGTGACATACAGGGATTTAACAAATGCTCAACCACACAATCTCTGTTTAGTGTGATACAAGTGTGCCACAAGCCTGCTTTTCAGTAAAGGTCTCGGCCGTTAGATCGCCCCTTGGGGGCTGGCTGCAGTACAAGTCATAAAGCCCGCCTCCTTTGTGTTAATGTAAGAGACATGAGACCAAATGAAAAAAAATTAATTACACTTGCAATAAAATGTTCGGAAAGATGGTTCTGGTCAGTTAAGGCACTGGTTATCGTGCTGATATAGGTGCTGGTCTTCATTTTTGTAACGAGTGTGTTTTGAGCAGTAATTTAATGCTGGGTCTGTCATCGTGATTGACAGCTGTGATTGACAGTTTCTCAAAGCAGACGTCGGAGCTTCAGCAGGAGACTGAAGTGTTATTATTCGATTTCTGTGTTATTTTACCATGATAAAATGAGTTGCTCAGCAGTAAACTATAGTTTCTGACATACAGGATGTGGTGGAACACTGTTTATTCGGTAAGGTCAGGGCTTTATCAGTTTGCTGATACACACCTAACCACCCACATAGCAAAATACACTCGGGCCAGTTCCGGCTAGACTCTCGCCTGCCGGAGACTTAGCCCTCGGCCCCACTCCATCTGCTGTACCTACTCGTCAACCGGGCCAGATGCGGCGGCCGTTAGCGAGCCGACGCTGCCGCATCCGAGCCGGAATCGGCCTGCGAGTAATGTGCGCTGTGGCCCGGAGCTGGCGCAATTAAATCTTCATTATATAAAGCCTCACCTTTGTTAACGTTATTACAACCATTTCTGTTGATAAAACAACAAACGCAGGCTACTATGTAAACGCAAAGTGTACATTAGCGAGCCTTTGTTATAGTGCAGACACCGGCAGTCAAGTGAGAAGTTCGGGGGGCGTGATTGATTTGATGTACAAGCGTTTGGTTGGAAGTTCGATTCCGCAGCTCCTCCTCTGGCTCCATCAGGCAGTCCTTCTGCGCAGCAGTCTTTTGCGACTTTTTCCGTCTTTTTGTGCCCGTCACAAGGCGTTTTTTTGCTTTACAGCGTTTAATGGAAAATGTCGCTGTTGCGTCGTCCTTATTTTATACAGTCATTGGTGTGATATCACAACACCACCCTGTCAAACACAGCTCTGCACATGAGGAAGATGATCTGATACTAAAGACAAGATGATGGTGGTGTTTGCTAACAGTGATCAAATAAAACAGACAATTTTACATTAAAATTAACTGCAACTTTCATACAAATTGTAGATACAGCTACATCCATTGAATGCAATTTTGATGTGCAAACAAGTGAGTTTTTTTCTCCTTCCCTCTGGGATATTCCCTTCATATATTAAACTAATCCATTTCACTGTTGCCTCTTCTAAAGCTGGTGTTCTGTATAAGGACAGCTTTGAGCCTCTACATCCGATCAGAGAGAAGAAAAATTAAAAGACACCACTGTTGGCCTCTTTGCTATCTGTTTACGAAAAAGAGGAGGGCGAACTAGCTGGTCACATCTAAACCAGGGGAATTTTTATGGCACTCGGACAGAAAAATAAAATATCGCAATTTACAATATCGAGAAAGGATTGACAGAAATTTTCTTCCTGTCCACTTAAATTATTCTTTTATAACTCCTTTCCCTCTTTTCATTTGCCACTTTAATGAGAGAAACCCACTCCAAGTGAGCATAGAGAAAATAAAATGAAACTCTTGCTGTGTAAGAAAAGTGCTTGCTCTGATAGGGGGCTCATTTTAAATTAGAAATAAGTTGAGACCCATTGAAAAGTATGTGATGAATGTAATCAGGTGGACATATACTGCATTCAGCGTGTTCTCAATATCACATGACCTACCAGCGTCAGTCGTGTCCCTCCACTTACATTAACAAATCATCTCCAATTGTGAGCACAATAGGAAAGTGTGCATCAGATATGCACACTTCACAATCTCGGAAGAAGTTGTAGTTCTTCTTGGTGCTTTATTCTTACTTCAAAAGTACTGTACATATGGATGCACTTTTGTAGTCACATGCTGTTTAGTCTAATTTATATTAAGAAATTATGCAATTCCGGTATGCATACTATCTTGATTATTTACTGTATGTGGTCGCCACTCCTTTTGCTCCATTGACATCATCTGCATGCAGTAAACTGGAAATGTGAGCTCATTTGAAGGTTATTTTTCATTTCTTTCCCCCCCCCACTATATTCTAAAGCTCAAGTTTGGTAAACTCAATGAATTTCTATCACGTTAAAGATGTGTGACTGATGGAAAAATCTCAGCATGAACTCCTGTCAGTTAAGCCAAGGCAAACTAGTCTGATTCTGGTGGATTTGTAGAGCTGCAGTTAAAGGAAGTGGATTGTGTATAATTTGGATAGCAACTAATAAAACATCTGTTCAATTTGATAGAAATCAAATGAGTTGATTAATTAAAATTGGGCCATAGTATGGGCAATATATTCACCTATATAATTGGACTCAGGGATTGACTGTATGACTTTTACTTAGCAATGTTCTATTTAGTTGTTTTCAGTCTCGCATATTACTTTTACTGCTCCTACTATAAATGTGCCATACAAGTATTTGAATAAATTACAGAAATTTACTCTGAAATAAAAGATGTTAAATTACAGAAAGTAACATAAAATAACAGACGTTAAATTACAGAAATTAACCGTAAAATAACAGACGTTAAATTGCAGAAATTAACATAAAATAACAGACGTTAAATTACAGAAATTAACCGTAAATTAACAGACGTTAAATTACAGAAATTTACTGTAAATTAACAGACGTTAAATTACAGAAATTTACCGTGAAATAACAGATGCTAAATTACAGAAATTTACTGTAAAATAACAGACGTTAAATTACAGAAATTTACTGTAAAATAACAGACGTTAAATTACAGAAATTAACATAAAATAACAGACGTTAAATTACAGAAATTTACTGTAAAATAACAGACGTTAAATTACAGAAATTTACTGTAAATTAACAGACGTTAAATTACAGAAATTTACCGTGAAATAACAGACGTTAAATTACAGAAATTTACCGTAAAATAACAGACGTTAAATTACAGAAATTTACTGTAAATTAACAGACGTTAAATTACAGAAATTTACTGTAAAATAACAGATGATAAATTACAGAAATTTACTGTAAAATAACAGATGCTAAATTACAGAAATTTACCGTAAAATAACAGACGTTATATTACAGCAATTTACCGTAAAATAACGACCATTAAATTACAGAAATTTACTATAAAATAACAGATGATACATTACAGAAATTTACTGTAAAATAACAGAAGCTAAATTACAGAAATTTACCGTAAAATAACAGACGTTATATTACAGCAATTTACTGTAAAATAACGACCATTAAATTACAGAAAATTACTGTAAAATAACAGACGTTAAATTACAGAAATTTACTGTAAAATAACACATTAAATTACAGAAATTTACTGTAAAATAACAGACGTTAAATTACAGAAATTTACTGTAAAATAACAGACGTTAATTTACAGAAATTTACTGTAAAATAACAGACGTTAAATTACAGAAATTTACTGTAAAATAACATGCGTTAAATTACAGAAATTTACCGTAAAATAACAGGCGTTAAATTACAGAAATTTTCCGTAAAATAACAGACGTTAAATTACAGAAATTTACCGTAAAATAGCAGACGTTAAATTACAGAAATTTACCGTAAAATAACAGACGTTAAATTACAGAAAATTACTGTAAAATAACAGACATTAAATTACAGAAAATTACTGTAAAATAACAGACGTTATTTACAGAAATTTACTGTAAAATAACATACGTTAAATTACAGAAATTTACTGTAAAATAACAGACGTTAAATTACAGAAATTTACCATAAAATAACAGGCGTTAAATTACAGACATTTACCGTAAAATAACAGACGTTAAATTACAGAAATTTACCGTAAAATAACAGGCGTTAAATTACAGAAATATTCCGTAAAATAGCAGACGTTAAATTACAGAAATTTACCGTAAAATAGCAGACGTTAAATTACAGAAATTTACTGAAAACTTTAATTTAAGGAAATTTCTGTATTTAACGGCCATTATTTTACGGGAAAAAAAAAAGTAAAATAACAGAATTTTTCACTGAGTGGCATAAATGATGTGGAATGATTTGTTAAAAAAAGTTGAAGTTACGATTGAAGTCGCTAGTGGGCCTTTCCAACTTGAGCTTACTTTGGTAACGTTCATGATGATGTTCTCTCAGAGGGAATGCCTTTAAGCGCTGCTAAAAACAAACATTGTTCAGGGAAAACACTAAACATAAATGGAATCAGTACATAAAATGATTAATTGCAAAGCGTGTTTTCGGTCAGTGTGTCTATGGTTCTGCTGCAAACATGGGTCCGTGTAGGAAGCACGGATATTAAAGCCGACTGGTGCAGGAGGAAAGAGAGGATCACGTGAGCTCTACCGATGCACGTATTGGCTGTTGCTCACAAAAGTCACTCCTCATTTGCAAAAAGTTGAAGTAATCTTAAATTTGTTGTGTTACTTGACAAGCCTATATCCGGTCGCCATTGGTCGATGTCGCTCGCATACCGCATATATGGAAGCCGCTTGTTCTCCATTGAAATGAATGGTCGCTTGTAGTGTTAATGTGCTGTTAGAGGTATGTTAATATGACTTCAGACGATCTGTTGTCTAAAATACCATGAACAGTCAAATTAAGAGATGCAAACAGTGAAACAGAACTGATTCTGGGCACCACGGGTTGTGTGAACCTCTCCAGTTACCTGCATTGTTTGTCCTCAACCTTAAATTTTCTGGCACAAGTGTGTGAAGGGATCTCTGGAGAAGTCTTAATGTTGGGAATTTGAGTGTGAGATCATACCCAAACCACCCTACTTGGAAATCAATGGGTTCTGGTGCACACGGGGACAGCTCATTGCTCTGTGGTCGATCATTCGCTAGTTAAATCCATCCCGGTATTGATTAGAGTTGTATAAAGCAGAACACAGAGTTCTGTATTATTCTCAATGAGCTTTCTCAAACTCTGATCCTTGCTTCTAATTCATGTACAGTTGAAGTCATAATTATTAGCCCCCTTTGAATTTTTTTTCTATTTTTTTAAATATTTCCCAAATGATGTTTTCACAGTATGTCTGATAATATTTTTTTCTTCTGGAGAAAGTCTTATTTGTTTTATTTTGACTAGAATAAAAGCAGTTTTTAATTTTTTAAAAACCATTTTAAGGTCAAAATTATTAGCCTATTTAAGCTATATATTTTTTGATTGTCTACAGAACAAACCATCGTTATACAATAACTTGCCTAATTACCCTATCCTGCCTAGTTAACCTAATTAACCCATTTAAGCCTTTAAATGTCACTTTAAGCTGTACAGAAGTGTCTTGATAAATATCTTGTAAAATATTATTTACTGTCATCATGACAGATCAAATAAATCAGTTATTAGAAATGAGTTATTAAAACTATTATGTTTAGAAAGGTGTTGAGAAAATCTTCTCTCTGTTAAACAGAAATTGGGGGAAAAATTAAACAGGGGGGCGAATAATTCTGACTTCAACTGCATATATTCTTCTTGGGATTGAGCCACATGTAGAGGATGACCAATTTGCATTCATCACCATTTGCATTCCCAACATAAACAAATGGAGATACTTGTGTTGTGGGTCGGGGATGTTGTCACACGCAATGTATCATCACGGATATTTCATTTCATTTTCATGCTAGTTTGGGGATTTTTTTTGTGACATTTGTTGCTAGGCCTGTCACAATAATCAACATAGCGACTTCTTGCACAACACATGGACATGACCTCAATCATTTTTGGTGATGCAATATATACCGCCCATACATTGTAACGGTGGTTGTTTTGTATTTAATAAATCTTATAAAGAAAAAAGAAAAAAAAAAAAATTTAATTTCAAAAACGGCTTTTAGTGGGATTCGAACACGGGCCGCCCGCACCGCAGTCCAACGCTCTACCGCTGGTCCACGTGGGTACTGCAGGGACTGGCTTTTCCACGGCCCTTCACCCCCATTCTCAGCAGACCTCGAACAAAAAAAAAAAATATATATTATAGGTTGTTTAAATAAACCCTCGGGCGCCAGACAAGATTACCTTGTCGTCAAAAATTGTAAATTAAAAACCAGGATAGCCAGGGTAAGCACTTATAACCACCATTTACACAATGTAAAAAAAAAGAAAAAATAAAGATTCTTTTTAAATAATTCAACACACTTTTAAATTAAATTAACTGTTATATATTTATCATACAGTGCAACGAAAATGTTTTTCAAACAAAATATATTTTTTTTCAAAGATAAATGTGTGAATAAACAGTTTTAAAGATTTACAAACAAAAGTATCACTTCTTATAGAACAATAACAAACAAACAAACAAACAAACACAAAAACAGTTAAATAATAATTGGTGGCTTATCAGAGGGGAGCAAGAGAGAAAACAATATGTAACGAAAGCCTATGTTATGGTGTTGCAATGTGTGTGTGGGTGTGTGTGTGTGTGTGTGTGTGTGTGTTGATTGTCAGCAATAGTAGGTGTATGAATGGATGCAAATGGATAACTGACCCGGGCAAACAACGCCGATCTGTACAGGTCCACGTCTTCATCCGCTTTCCCAAAGAACCAGGAGACCCCTCGCAAACAATCGCTTGTGAAGTTGTCTGGCCCACCGCATCCACAGTCACTCCATTCCACAGTCTTTTAATGTCTTCCCACACTTGACACAACCACCAGCTCTCCACCTTTGCACCTTTCTTCTCTTCTCTCTCCACCGATTCTTCGCCACAAAACACACACAAGCCAATAGAAAAAAAAATACTTCCCTTTTCTTGCCTTTTCCCCCTCTTTTATATCCTCCTCTTCCTTACCTGAACTTCCGCTTCCTCCCGACCCCGGAAGTATTGTTTGGAAGCTCAAGGAAGGGCAAGTCGGACCAGCGCCCCCTAGTGGCACTTTGAAAAACTTTGAGAGAGGCAACTCGCCACACTCTCCCCCCCTTCGTGAGAACAACCCATGTTGTTCGATGCTCACAAGGATTTCAATTTTTTAAAATCTTTTTTGATCCTTCAGTCGGAGGATCTTTGTGTGATTTTTTTCTCCCTTGCTTCCAGCTCCTCTGCCGTGGGGAAACATGGTTTGAGATTACACACATGTACATTTCTCACATCTTCACCAGTGTCTTCAAGAGATACCTGGTAGTTCACAGGACCTAGTTGCTGGATAATGCGGTATGGTCCTTTCCACTTTGGAGCTAGTTTAGCACTGAAGTGGTGTTGTGCACTAGAGATGGGAAAATTACGGACCCATACACGCTCTCTTTCTCTGAAGAACACATCTCTTCTGTTCTTATCATAGCTCCTTAACTGTCGTTTTTGAGCTTTCTTGTAATTTTCTTTGGCTTTCCTTTGCAACTGGGTAATTTGGTGTACCATATCGTATGCAGGCCTGGTTGGTGAGAGATCACGTTCGTGCAGCAGTTTATCCATGGGACTGTGGATTTTCCGACCTAGGTGGAGTTCGGCAGGCGTCATCCCAATGGATTCCTGGATCGCAGAATTTAAAGCAAAACGTAACTCTGGTAAGTATATGTCCCAGGTCTTGTGGTTGTCCTCCACAAACCCTGCAATCATAGACTTCAAAGTGCGATTTACCCTTTCCGTCATGTTGGTCTGTGGGTGATAAGCAGTGGTAAGTTTTGGAGTTATGTTCCATTTTCCACACAGTTCTGTGAACAAAGCAGAGACAAACTGCGCTCCTCGGTCTGACAATATGAAGTCAGGAACTCCCCACCGAGTCAACATTTCTCGTCTTAGTATGGTGGCAATGGTCTGCGCTGTGGCATGACGCATGGGAAACAGTTCAACCCATTTGGAGAAATAGTCGACAAAAACGAGTAAGTACTCATTTTGTTTTCCAGACTTCGGCATTGGACCCATTATATCCACTCCCCACATCTCATTTGGTCGTGTTGTTGTAACTTGCTGTAATTTTCCAGCAGGTTTTCGGTTGTCCCATTTGGTGACTTGACATTTTGCACAATTCTTGACATACTTTTTGATGTCAGTCCACATTCCTGACCAATAAGCAACATCTTGTATTCGCTTGTACGTCTTGTAAATCCCCAAGTGTCCGCTCAAAGGAGAATCATGGTACCATTCTAGTACTGTCGGTATAAGTGTAGATGGAATGACTACTTTGTAGTGAACTGTTTCGTCTGCTAGGTGGGTGATGTGATACAGCTTGTCTTCAAACACGGTGTACTGGTCTAGTTCCTGTTGCTCACCTCTGGCCAGAGCTTGAAGGATTTTCATGATGTGTGCGTCTTCATGTTGTTTCTCCCAGATGGTTTGTGGAGTGACAGGGAAATCAGGCAGATCCTTTTCAGTGGTGTACAAGTTACAGCCTGGCACGGAATACATACGGGACAAGGCATCCGGAGCAACATTCAGCCGTCCTTTTCTGTACTCTATCACAAAATCATATCGTTGCAAGCGCAAGGCCCATCTCATGAGTCGACTGGCTGGTTTGGTGGAATTCATCACCCATTGCAGAGCGGAATGGTCTGTAACCACTGTAAACATCCTAGGTTCCAAATAGTGCTGCCATTTGTCTAAAGCCCACACCACCGCCAAACACTCTTTCTCTGTGGTGGAGTAATTAACTTCTGCCTTAGTCAAGGTTCGACTGGCATACGCAATTACTTCTTCGCCACCCTGCTCTTTACGTTGGGTCAAAACAGCCCCTAGTCCTGAGTCGCTGGCATCAGTATACACAGTGAAAGGTAAGTTAAGGTCTGGATGGCCCAGGATTGGAGGTGTGGTAAGACAGAACTTCAGATTTTCAAATGCTTGCTGGCATTGTGAATTCCACCTGAATTCTCGTCCTTTCTTTTTCAGATTATTCAGAGGTTCTGCAATGCGTGAAAAATTTGGTACAAAACGGTGATACCATCCTGCCAGCCCTAAGAATCGTTGAACGTCCTTCAGGTTTTGTGGGACTGGGTAGGTGTGAATGACCTCTACCTTCTTGGGGTCAGCTGCAATTCCTTGGTGACTCACCACATGTCCTAGAAAGGTGATTTCAGGTAAGCAAAATGAACATTTCTTCAGATTTAAGGTTAGACCTGCTTTTTCCAGTCTCTCCAAGATGGTCTGGATGTCGTGAAGATGTTGGTTCACGGTGGGTGAGTAAATGATAATGTCGTCGATGTAGACATAGCAAATTTTTCCAAGTAGATCTCTCAGGACGATTTCCATTAAACGTTGGAAGGTAGCAGGAGCATTTTTCAGTCCAAAGGGCATAACATTAAAATGATATAACCCTCTAGAGGTGATGAACGCAGTCATCAACTTGCTTTTATCATCCATTGGTACCTGCCAATACCCACAGTTGAGGTCCAAGGATGTGAATGTGGATGCTCCAGAAAGGGACTCTAAAATTTCTGTGATGTTAGGTATTGGATAAGCATCACTTTCTGTCAGTGCATTCAGTTTTCTGTAGTCCACACAGAACCTAAGACTGTTGTCTTTCTTAGGGACTAGAACTACTGGAGATGCCCATGGAGAACAAGACTGTTCAATGACACCAGCCGTTAGCATCTCTTCAATCTGCTCCTCCACTATGGCTTGTTTCATTGCACTGAGACGATAAGCTCGTTGTTTAATAGGTACCTGATGGCGGAGGTACAAGCAATGTTCCAACACCTTAGTTCTTCCTGGTCTGTGAGTACATACATGTGGATGTGATTCAAGAATTTTCCTAAGCTGATTTTGCAACATCTCTATTGGAGGTGTCGGTGTCATTATGGTTACTAAAACACTATAGTATTTACTATGAATTGCTTTAGTATATTTTTATGTGGGTGTCCGACAACTGAAAATAGATCTTAAATTGCAGCCTCTGTTACTTTTTGCTTAGCACTTTTTTGTTAGCATTTATTATTATTTATATATTTATGCTATGCGTTTTCACATTCTGATTCCAATGCCTAATTATTAAATTGTGAAAATGACTATAATTAAATGACTTGCATTGTGATGACTTTATATTGTCATTCTGGGATTATGTAATGAGTGTTACGCCTTCATGATGTTATACTAGCGACTAAAGTAAATAACATTTATATTGTGACAGTTTTGTGTAATATGGGAGAAAAAGAACCATGCATCAAGCAAAATACTGCCAAAAAGAGAATCATTTATTATACAAAAATCAAAGATAAACAGAAAATAGTAATAATAAAGAATAATAATATAGATAACAACCTATAACCCAAAAGGTAAATTATATACAATATATAATAAGAAAAATAATCCAAAAACAATAATGCCCGCAGGGGAAGAGGACAAAAGTGGCGCTGAAAGAAAAGAAAATAACAAAACCAACTAACTCAGTATAATCCTTTGACCCAACTGAAAACAAAATAATCAAAAGCAAGTCGTTTACACACCCTAACTTACCTACTCTAAACTTGACCAAACAGAAAATACAAAGCCAGCGCTCACTCCTAAACCTAGTGTGTCTATACACAGGTTTACTAGGTGATGTAAGGATGTACGTCACGTGACATCTACCTCTCCACATCCCCCTGGGGAAAACAAGGAATATCAGCAAAAAAATCTCTAATGAAGAATAGAAAGAAAATTTATGAAAATAAACCAGATGGCAATAACAACTTTTGGTAAAGCAATATTAAGTACCAAAAAAAAAACAAACAAACAAAAGAAATAACGGGAGTCAGATTAAAACAAATAACAAAACAGGAACTCAAAAGCCTCCGTCCGGCCTCCCACTCGTCGTCTTTTTAAAAACCTGGCAACCACTCAGATTGGCCACAGAAGCCGCCACGCCATCAAAGATAATGGTGATTGACTGATCCTACAGCCAATAACAATTCGAAAGGGGTTAACCCTGTGAAACCAAAAGAGAGAGACAGAGGGAACAGGTGCGCGTGTGCGCAAGAGAGAAGGAGAGATAGGGCGAAAGAGAGAGACACACACACGCAAAATTCCCGGAGCGTAACAGAGTGGGATAAAATGGTTTTAAAATGACAATAATATTTTATTTTGCCTTTATTGCAATATATTTTGGTGCAATATTTGGTACAACATATGTCAGATGTCAGGCCTACTTGTTGCCCCTACAGTGAAAGCTTGAGAAATTTGTTTAGCAAAATCTCTTTGTCTGGTTTTGGTACATTGAATTCTGTGGTTTTTGTAATTCAGCATGTCTCGATTTTAGTTTGCTACTTCACTTTAGTCAGTGTAACTCATTATCCTTTAGAAATCATTCTAATCATGTTTAGATTTTGGTCTTCAATTATGATAATTTATTCATGGATCAATTATTATATTTTTTATAAGGTTAAAAAAAAAATGTTTTCTACTTCATAATTTTTGAGGAAACTGATATGTTGTAGCGGCATGGTGGCTCAGTGGTTAACACTGTCACCTCAGAGCAAGAAGGTCGCCGGTTCGAGTCCCTGCTGGGCCAGTTGGCATTTCTGTGTGGAGTTTGCATGTTCTCGTGGGTTTCCTCCCAGTGCTCCGGTTTCCCCCAAGGTCCAAAGACATTATAAATTATTTACAGTAAGTAAATTAGATAAACAAAATTGGCTGTAGTGTATTAGTGCATGTGTAAATGTAAAAGTGTATACGCCCCCGTGGGGACCCGGGGTAGAATAGGTCCCTAGCACCCCCCTTGCTGATCGTAAGAGGCGACAAATGGGGGGACTTCTTTGCCGTAAGTTGCAACCCGTGTCTGGGGAGGACAAGAACCTGGTATTTGAGGAATGTGTATGCTGCGGCTACTTCAGATCCAACACAATACTTTGGCTTTGAATTCACATAGACGGGAGGTTGGAAGGACCCGGTCCAACCAATCGGCTAGTCAAGGAGTACCGAATAGGTCTTTGGCTTAGGGTCAATTGAGTAAGATGAATGTTTTGTTCTTTTTGCTCAAGTATATCACTACTGTATCCTTGGTGCATATCTGGAGGATTACCGCGGCTCTGTGCATCCCCTTGTTGGACTCCAAGGTGGGTGAGGAGCAGAAGTGATGAATTAAAAAATAATACAAATATGGAAAACAAAAAAACCCCAAAACGACGGATGACAGAACAATTGATTGACGATGATTCGGATGGTGGATGCAGTAACTCCCATAAGAATGAGAAATGGCATAGATTTGTATTGCTGGAATCACAGATATCAGACATGCCTCTTACAAAATTATCTCCATTTGCAATACAGAAAGGCATAGCAGGAATAGCAGGAACCGTTAAAGATGTGAAAAAGCTAAGATCTGGGCAGATCTTGGTAGAATGCTCAAAGAAAAGCCATGCTGAAAATATACTGCGTGCAAAAATATTGGCAAATGTTCCAATAAAGGCATTTTATCATCCATCACTGAACAGCAGCAAAGGAGTTATACACACAAGAGAACTTCAGGACATGGATGAGGCTGAAATAGCATCAGAATTAAACCAACAAGATGTGACAAATGTCAAGAGGATTACAATCAAAAAAGAAGAACAGATCATTAAAACTGGTACATACATTCTGACTTTTAATAAACCACAACCTCCCGAGAGGATTCAGATTGGATATGTGAGTGTAAAGGTCAGTATCTTCATTCCAAACCCTCTGAGATGCTACAACTGCCAGATGTTTGGTCATGGATCTACTTTCTGTAAAAGAAAAAGAGCTTGCTGTAATTGTGGAGAAGAAGGACATGAATCAGGATGTTCAAGACCTTCTAAATGTATTAACTGTTCAGGGAATCATCCAGCTTCAACAAAGGAATGTCCTGCTTGGATAAAGGAAAAAGAAATACAAAGAATGAAATGTGTTGAAAGGATCAGCTATATGGAAGCACGCAAAAGGGTTGACCAATCCCCCTTTTTTAGTTTGAAGAAAACATATGCTTCTGTTGTGAAACCAACTATGTGCAATATTGACTGTCAGACTGATCTGACCTGGGTGAATTGTGAAAAACCACAACAGGTCAGTCAAAGAAGTTCCATCATAGTCAAAATGAAGAACCAAGGAACGCAGAGTCAAACAATACCCAATGAAAACCAAGTTAAAGGAGATGAAAGATATTCGAATGAGATCAACCATTCATCAAGAGGAAGAAAGAGTCAATCGAATGTAAAAACTCAACCAGCAGAGAAAAAACCTCAAAAGACTGAACATCCAAAGAGCAACGACGTTGAAATGAAAGAGACTGTAAATTTACGAAGTCGAAGTTTGTCACCAAAATGCAAAAGTAAAGGCCAGATACTTGTCTTGCCAACTTGAAAATGAAGAATCGTATAATTCAGTGGAATTGTCGAGGATTTAAGGCAAATTTTTCAGAATTACAACAACTGGCAACCATTTTAAATCCCATTGCTTTCTGCCTTCAAGAAACCATGTTAACAACAAAAAGTAACCCAACTTTTAAAAACTATCATATTTATAATTGTTTTGGCCAAAATAAACAACGCCCTTCTGGAGGATCAGCAATATTAGTAAGACATGATATAATTCATAGTCCCATATCAATAAAAACCAACCTACAAGCAGTGGCAGTGCGTTTAACGGCTCATAAAGCAATTACTATATGCTCTATTTATATACCCCCTGATACTGCTGTGACAATACAAGAATTGAACAACATGATAGAACAACTACCATCACCATATTTATTAATGGGTGATTTTAATAGTCATAGCACATTTTGGGGAGGAAAGCATACCAACACCAAGGGAAGAAGAATTGAAGAGTTTATATATACAAATGATCTATGCCTACTAAATGATGGTTCTAATACATATCTGCATCCGGGGTATGGAACATATTCAGCTATTGATTTAACTATGTGTGAACCACAAATAATAATTGATTTTTCATGGCAAGTTTGGAAAGATCTTTGTGGAAGTGATCATTTTCCATTGATTATAACATATATTGAAGAAGATACCCAACAAGACACATCAAGATGGCAAATAAAAAAAGCTAACTGGTATACTTTTCAAACACTATGTCATGAGAAGTTCAACATAGACTGGCAAGAACATCAAGATCCATTGAAGAAATTTACAGATATACTTATTGAAATAGCAGAAAAATCTGTTCCAAAAACATCAATAAAACCACATCACAGGAAAAACCCCTGGTTTAATGAAGATTGTAAAAAGGCTATTGCTGATCGAAAGAAGACGGAAAGGATTTTTAATAAACATCCAACAAAAGAAAATCTCATTAGACTGAAAATAGCAAGAGCATATGCACGACGAATCATTAACGAAACAAAGAGGCAGAGTTGGAAAAACTATGTATCAAGTTTAACATCGCAGACTCCAACAAAGAAAATATGGGATATGATACGGAAGATGAAAAACAAAGGAGGAGGATTACAAATACAACATTTGAAACTTCCAAATGAAGTGTTAACAATGAAGCAGGATATTGCCAACAATTTGGCTAAGACATTTGAAAGAAATTCATCTTTAGAAAATGGTTTGCCTGAATTTAAAACGAAACAAAGAAAACAAGAACGAAGAAAAATTGATTTTTCCTCGGAAAACACTGAATTATATAACCAACCTTTTAATATGGAAGAACTTTTAAAAGCTATTAAAAATTCCAAAGATACTGCAGTTGGACCTGATAAAATTCATTATCAGTTTTTAAAACATTTACCTCTACATGTACTACATATTTTACTGAATATGTTTAACAACATCTGGAAATCAGGAGAAATACCAGCCTTTTGGAAAGAAGCTATAATTATACCAATACCTAAACCAGGAAAAGATCATTCTGATCCAAATAATTATCGCCCAATAGCACTTACCAGTTGCCTTTGCAAAACAATGGAACGAATGATTAATGATCGATTGGTGTGGATTTTAGAAAAAGAACAGAAGATCAATAAATATCAGTGTGGGTTTAGAAGAGGGAAAAGTACTCTTGACCATCTTATACGATTAGAATCTTTTGTTCGAGATGGTTTTATTAAAAAAGAACACGTAGTAGCAGTTTTTTTTGATCTGGAAAAGGCATATGATACTACCTGGAGGTATGGTATTTTAAAAGATTTACACGAGATGGGTTTTAGAGGAAATTTGCCAAATTTTATTGCAAATTTTTTATCCAATAGAGTTTTTCGTGTGCGTATTAAAAACATATTATCTGAATTGTATATACAAGAATCAGGAGTGCCCCAAGGAAGTATACTATCAGTAACACTATTTAGCATTAAAATTAATAATATTGTAAATGTTATTGGGAATAACATATTTCGTAGTTTATATGTAGATGATATATGTATTTGTTATAAAGGGAAAAATATGAATACAATCGAGAGACAAATTCAAATATGTATAAATAAAATGTATGACTGGTCAGTTTTAAATGGTTTTAAGTTTTCTAAATCAAAAACTGTATGCATGCATTTTTGTCTTTTAAGATCTATGCATTTAGATCCAGAGCTTTTTTTAGATAGAGAACCTATACAAGTTGTGAAAGAGGTAAAATTCCTAGGAATGAATTTTGACAATAAGTTGTCTTTTATTCCTCATATTAAAGTATTACGAAATAGATGTTTTAAAGCAATGGATGTTATAAAAGTTTTAGCAAAGATCAAATGGGGTGCAGATTGGGTGATACTTTTAAGACTTTACAGGACACTTATCAGATCAAAAATGGATTATGGGAGCATAGTTTACGGATCTGCAAGGATATCATACATAAAGATGCTTGATGCAGTACATCATACAGGACTGAGACTTGCTCTTGGAGCATACAGGACCTCTCCAATTCAAAGTTTATATACGGCAGCAGGAGAAATGTCACTTTACAACAGAAGATTGAAACTGGCTCTCAACTATGCAGTCAAGCTGAATGCTAATAAAGACAACCCAGCTTATTCTACAGTTTTCCACCCTCAGTATCAGCACCTATATGAAGACAGACCCAGATACATCAGACCTTTCGGAATTCGAATGAAAACTCACTTGGAGAAGTTGGATATCAATCTGGATATAATAACATCGATGCATGTATGCCCTATACCACCTTGGTATATTAAAAAGCCATCTATTATAATGCACCTGTCTCAGTTTAAAAAAAGGAAAATCCACCCAAATGTTTACCAGGAAGAATTTATGAATATCCGATGCAATTTACCAACTTATGTACCAGTATATACAGATGGTTCAAAATCAGATGGACGAGTATCTGCTGCAGCAGTCATTGGTTCTGAGTGTTTCAGAAAAAGTATTCCCGGACAAAGCTCGATATTCACAGCTGAAGCTTGTGCACTGTTCTTAGCTCTGGAGCAAATAGAAAAAGAACAACAACGCCAGTTTTTAATTTGCACAGATTCGATGTCCTGCTTACAAGCACTTGAATCTCTGAAAACTGATCATCCTATGATTTTTAGTATAATAGAAAAAGTGGACCTTTTAAAGACTAAAGACTTTGATATTATTTTCTGCTGGATACCTGGTCATATGGGATTCATTGGAAACGAACGTGCAGATAAAGCAGCTAAGGAAGCCCTACAGTTAGAAATAACAGAATGTGAAATCCCTGTGTCTGATGTGAAACCTGTTTTAAATCGGTATGTTAATGAGAAATGGCAAATGGAATGGGACGAATGTAGGGATAATAAATTGTATGAAGTGAATCCATTTGTAAATGAAAGAAAAAATTACCATTTTGAAAGTAGACATGACCAGGTCGTACATACGAGATGCAGAATTGGACACTCAAGACTCACACATGCATATTTATTGAAAGGAGAAGAAAAACCTGTTTGTGACTTGTGTAAAAATATTTTGACGGTAAAGCATATTTTAATAGAATGTGTATTTTTAAATGATATTAGAGAACGTTTTTATTCTGGAAATATTTTAAGTGAAATGTTTGAAAAGGTACCTTCTGGAACACTTTTAGAATATTTATCTTTAATCAGACTAAAAGATTGTATATGACTCCTTCAATATTATTATATTGAATATAGCCAATGTTGCTGATATGGCATTAAAACTTAAATAAATAAATAAAAGTGTATACGTGTTTTCCAGTACTGGGTTGCGGCTGATAGGGCATCCGCTGCGTAAAACATATGTAGGAATAGTTAGCGGTTCATTCCGCTGAGGAAACCCTTGATTAATAAACTGACTAAGCTGATGGAAAGTGATGGAATTTTTTTCACGTTTCCTGTTTATAGCTCGATGATACAAAGAAATCCTTGTGTCAGCTAATTGGCCGTATTTTCAAAATTAAAGCTAAATCTAAAAAGGGTGATGCGCACAGCTTCGGCAGATGAATGTTTCAGTCAGATTGGAAAAGCTGTGAGAGAAAGGTCATCGTATTCATTGACATGAAGCTCTCCCACGTTGATATACACACCTCAGTCGTCTGCTCGTGGAGGCCGTCGATCGTATATAGTGACTCATTGTCACACAGTTCAAGGTCAGAATAATTCTCTCCTTGACTTTTTGCTTTCTTGCCTTTTTTTCTGTCAGGCCTGCTCTGCATGTTATTGAGTGCTGTTCAGCGTTTGTTGGTGTAAGCAAGTTTACAGTTTTGTAAATGGAGTCTTTGAAGGTACAAGGTTCAGCCAGATTATTTGTTTGTAGAAATGTGTAGCTGTTGTGTGTTTCTGTATTCTTGTGGTTTGTGGCCCAGTTGAGCGTGCAGAGCAACATTTAGTTGATTTGTGCACTTCAGTTGAATGTTACCTGTAGTGTCTGATCAGTATAGGAATTAATGGAGATATTGAGAAATCAGTCTGCCTTGTTGGCTGATATGAGGTTGTTACAATACATGTACATACAGTAAATAAGAGACATGCAGAAATTTAGTCCAGCTTAAACAGTTAAAACAATTCTGTTATTAATTACTTGCCATCTTGATGTCCAATCCCCTTAGACCTTCCTTCATCTATTGAACACAAATGAAGACATTTTAGATGAAATCTGAGAGTTCTCTGACTCTCCATAGATGACAACAAGAATTGTGAGATGTTCAAAGTCCAGAAAAGGAACCAAAAACATTCTATGTGGTTTCAGTTGTTCAACTGTAAACATACAAAGCTCCAAGAACACTTTTGTGTTCTAAAAAACCTGTTAAATTGACTTTGTTCACCAATATTTTCTCTTCCTCATCAGGTCAGGGTGTGTGTTTACTACAGGCATTATGACCTGCCATTAGGCTGTGTGTCCACCAGAGTGTTTTGGCACTTGAAGTGCTGTTCAAAAAATGGTCAGCTGTGTTTTTTCCCAGTCGGTTGGCGTTTCAAGTGGTAACAGTTGCGTGGCATACACTGTTAACATTTTCCTGTAGAATCTACAGTAACATACTGGCAGCAGTTCTCCAGTAACTTATTGTAAATTATTTACAGCAAAAATACTATATTTACAGTTACAGCGCCATTTATCTGGCTGTATATTTATTTACAGTATTGTATAGCTTTACTGTAAAATATAGTCATTTTCACAATGCAACTTTACAATACAGTGACATACTGCATAACTGTCCTGCAGTAAAATTCAGTTCATATTAGAGTTCACTTTGCCAGTAACTTACTGTATATCAATTACAGTAAAAATACTGTATTTAGGTTTTCATCTTTATGCAGCTTTAAAACACAGCAACATACTGCATAACTAAAAAAATAAAATATTGTATTTACATTTAAAGTGCCATTTACCTTTCTGTGTTTGTTTTTACAGTATTGTATATATTTACTGTAGAATATACAGTAATTTTCACAATGCAGCTTTAAAAAACAGTAACATACTGCATAACTAAAAAAAATTAATATTGTATTTACATTTAAAGCGCCATTTATCTTGCTGTACTGTATATGTATTTACAATATTGTATATCTTTATTGTAAAATATACAGTAATTTTTGGCGTCACGTTGGCGCAGTGGTTAGCACGATTGCCTCACAGCAAAAAGGTCGCTGGTTTGAGCCTCAGCTGGGTCAGTTGGCATTTCTGTGTGGAGTTTGCATGTTCTCCTCGTGTTCGTGTGGGTTTCTTCCGGGTGCTCCGGTTTCCCCCACAGTCCAAAGACATGCGCTATAGGTGAATTGGGTGACCTTAATTGTCCATAGTGTATGTGTGTGAATGAATGAAAGTGTATGGTGTTTCCCAGTGATGGGTTGCAGCTGGAAGGGTATCCGCTGCGTAAAACATATGCTGGAGTAGTTGGCAGTTCATTCTGCTGTGGCAACCCCAGATTAATAAAGGGACTAAACTCAAAAGAAAATGAATGAATGAATGAGTAGAGTAATTTTTACAGTGCAACTTTAAAATACAGTAACATACTGCATAACTATCCTATGGTAAAATTCCGTTCATATTACAGTTACATATTACAGTAAAATACTGTATTTACATATTCAGAACGCTCTTCCTTGCTTGCCAATTATTTATATTGTATATCTTTAGTGTAAAATATACAGTAATTTACACAATGCAACTTCAAAATACAGTAACATACTGCATAACTGTCCTACAGATAAAAACTGTGTAATTTACAAAATTCATAAACCGTGTAGTCCTGCCTCTTTTCCACTGTTCAGCTTTTTCAACTTACAATGCCTGAAAAAAAACGCTGAACGTTGACTGTAAAACGTCTGCTCATCGATTATGGTGCAGGCGCTTAAAAAACGCGGTGCCAATATTGAACAACAGAAAACAATATGCTCAGCTCGAGAAGAACAATCTGCAAATCAGCATCTTATTGAATATATTGAACACACATCCTGACCTAATGTGGATGAAGAGAGGCAGGTGAACAAACGTATGTTTGCAGTTTTTTTGGTGCACAAATCAGTTCTTGGAGCATCATATGATTATGAAATTTTCAATCCTTGCTGTCTGTGGAAGGTCAGAGAGCTCGAGGATTTCATCTAAAATATATTAATCTGTGCTCCGAAGATAAGCCAAGGTCTCAGGATTGAACTCACATGAGGGTGAGTAATAGTGATGCCACAATTCTCAATATAATATTGAACCGTTCGGTACGACATCCACGGTTCAATACGCGCTTGTGAATTGCGGTTTTCTTGGTTTTACGTTTAAATAATTTATGTGCGTTTTATTTCTCTCCGAATTGACTGTTTGTGTGTGCTTGTAAGTCCACGAGCTGAGTTGAGGAAACTCCTCCCCGCGAGTATATATTCAATAACTATGCTCTAAAGTTAGGGGGCGCTTAACCATCATTCCACGGCCATGGTGAGTGGCGGTGAAGCACTACGAGGAAGCACCGTTGTCTTTCAAATCTCCGGTGTGGGGACATTTTGAATTTGCCGTTGAGTATAATGCCGAGGAAGAAAAAACAGTAAGCTAAAAAATGACTGTGTGCACTGCAAGCATTGTTTTACACGCCGGATCTGTTACCCCGATCTGTTTCGGGACCTCGCAATTCACAAATTAAGCACTGCGTATAGCCTACTCAAACGAAAACACTTCCAACATGACTGCACATTTGCGGCGCCATCACCCAGCAATATCACTCTCTGAAGGCAGAATAGCAGAGAAGGTAATAAAGTCCTCCAATCCCTCGCTGAATCTTCCCAGCAAACATGCTGTTTCCGAGAGACACATACAAATGTTTATTTGAAATGGTCAATTTATGTTTAATAACTTCACATTCATGTTTATTTTCAAAATGCAAGAATTTATGTGTTTATGTGTCACGGCTACCAGCAGCTGTGAGAATTCAGTGTTCATTTTTTTATTATATAATACACCAGGAACTAGTGTACGTTTCTTGGCTTTTAAGTAAAATAAAGGAGTATTGCAATAAATCGTTTTTATTTTTTTTTCTTATTGCATTAAGTATAAAATAACAAAAAAAAAACCCACATGTGTCAAGCCATCAGAACCGAACCGAACCGAAAACCGTGTTAAAAAACCGAGGTATGTATTGAACCGTAGGCTAACTGTATTGTTGCATCCCTAGTGAGTAATCAATGACAAAGGGTGAACTAACCCTTCAATGAACATTTTATTATGTATAAATATTTCTTAAGAACGAAATAAAAAATGGGGTAATTGAGGTGTCAAAAAACACTTTTGTTTGTTAAATGCACATATGACACAGTTATTGGCACCCCTATCCAATCTTATGCGCAAAATAGTTTTGAAGCATATTCCCTTTCTTTATTATTGAATTTTTTTCATTTTCTCTGATTGACTTGCGACAGGAAATTGTTCAACCACGACTTCCTGTTTCGTGGGTGTCTATACTCACTCAGTTATTTATCTCAATGTGTCAAATCAAAGATCGTATTTGTGTTTTTTTGCAAAAGGTTGAACAAATGGGAGGCACATATAATACTGTTTCGGTTCACTCTAAGTGTTATGAGTCAGTCTGGAGGAGGACTGGGAGGTGTGTGTGTGTTAGGAGGATGATTTGAGTGCCTAAAAAAATCAGCAAGATTCACAGCTGGAGAATTGCAGAAGTTAGTTGAGGGTCAGAAAGTCTCCAAAACTACAATTCTGTGTCACTCAAGTGTCTTCAGTTAATATTTTGATCAAAAGGTTAAACAACAAATACTTTTTTCCCTACAGCCTTTTTTGCTTACATCTATTAAGGGTGACAATATTAGTGGAGGCGGGCACTGTAAAGTCAAGTTGAGTCCAATATTAAAGGTCCTGTGAAGTGCTTAGAAAAGTGCATTTTTATTCAGTGAGAGTCATTGAGCTCAAGTGCATCAAATGAAAAGCAAATGAGAAGTCTTGAAGGGGAGGGGCCTGTCAGATACTAGAGATTTAATTGTTGTAATGATTTGATGAGAAACTGTAGTATGAGTTTGACGTGTCATGAATAAAACCAGCCTGATCTCATGAGGAAATGTAACCATTTACCTATTGTAAGTTCAGTGGCTAATAGAGTGGAGGAACTATGACGTCAATTTGTATGCAAAAACCTGGAAGCGAGTTAGCATTTTAGCAGTTCCGGTTCCCTCGTCCGAAAGTCAATGGGTTATTTGAATGGGATTTCAGTTAAATCGCTTAAATAAGGTTCATGGCGAACACAAACTCAAGATACTTTCACGTTTTATTCTACGACATAAAACACATCAGTTACAGCACACTCTTGATTTTTTAAATCAGTTACGCTTCTTTAAAAAGACGGTTGCTATCAATGTGCTAAACGGGACTACAGGCGGTGTCGGAGACATTATACATCATCGAGCTGAACTGGTCTGGAGCGCAGCCCGCTTGCGCTGGCATTTGGATTTGTCTGTGATTAAAGTATTTTCAGGAGTAGTTTTTTATAGTTTGTAGTATTTTTCTAATTGGGAATTCATATTGTGTGTAGATAATGCCTTCACTTGTAAAGACTGCCAAGACAGCTTCGTTTGTTGATTATTTATTTTAATTAAACAATATTATGAAGATACTGCTTACCAGTGCTGCCTGTCTCTCTCCTGCTCTCAGTAGCGCAAACGTGTGAATAAATGTGTAAAAATACATACATGCTAATTGTCATTTTAACGTGATCAACTGATTTTTCATCGTTTTTTTTCTTTATCTGAACACATTTAACTCTGTCATAACTGCCAGTGTTGCCAACTTAGCGACTTTGTCGCTAGATTTAGCGACTTTTCAGACCCCCCTAGCGACAAATTTTCAAAAAAGCGACTAGCGACAAATCTAGCGACTTTTTTGTTTGTTACTGGAGATGTTTATAGACTGTTATTTGTCCATTACTGTACCGTCCCTACTCTTCTCAACGAGCTGCGGGTGATGCCCCTCCCCTGCCTCAGAGCACTGACAGGCGACCCAGTTCTAGTAAAGCAGTCTCTCTCCCACCTGCAGCCTGACAGCAGATCACTCTTCTGCGTACCGACGCCAAATGAATTAGCACCGGCAGTTTGAAGGTATTTCCCTTGTACAGTCAAACCGATCTGCTTCTCCTTTAATTTAACAATTTATTTTGACCGTTTATTCTTTTCTTGTTCACAATCACAGATATTTTAAGTGAGTTTCAGAACTTGTCTGAGTTTATTACGTCTGAGAGATTACTCCAAATTCACTACACATCTATAATGATATACTGTATTCAAACAGCAATAAATTTAGTGAAGTTGACATGCATAACGTTACATAACGCGTAGTCTAAATATAAATACCCCTTTATTGACCATAGGCTGTTAAATAAACAGAAACGGTAGAACGTGATGACGTCAGTAATATGCAAATTAGCGTATGACGTAATCTAGCGACTTTTAGCGACATTTCGGGCAGAGCTTAGCGCCTTTTCGTTGAAAAAAGTTGGCAACAGTGATAACTGCAATATTTACACTCCTCTTTAAAATGTATCGCATATGTGACTGTATGGGCTGCTTTTCACTGTACTCGGTGACAAAAAAAAGAATATTAAATGTTGTTCTATGTCTATGATGGAACTTTCAGGCATATAACATTAGACTTGTCCTTCACTCCTCATTTCTGTTGTCTGTTACTAAGGTAAGCTGGCTGTATGCACGTGAGCGATACACTTATTTAAACATGTCTTATGATAATATGTAGACACATGTATACATACCGTTTTAAAACTTGTACAACAACCGTACAGCAAATCAAAATGTATTTCCCCCGTAAAAACTATCCAAAAGGTACATACTGTAGGTCTAAGTGGTTTAGCATATTTATTTGTTTATAATATATAGCGTGGATTATAATGTAATAAACCGAGAGTAAATCTTTGTCATGGATCACATTTCTAAGCTTGAAGAGTTGTCTGTAGCAGGGTGGTGCTGACGTCACAGGCAAACGCCCCGAAGGCTGTAGCCCGTTTATAGCCTAATGTTAGCTTTTTAGTTCTTGCGTTTACATTTAAGATTCAAAAGTGCTAAAAGTTGTATTTTCGTGTGAGGATTATCCGGCTGGACAAAACGTGTAAGTTTAATGAACAGTTTTTGAACACAGAGCTTATTATTTGCAATCTTCGAAAAGCCTATGGGAAAATCCGATAGAGATTTTATCGAGGGAACCAGTTTTACGCTAGCAGCCGATTCGCCTACAAGGTGATGTCATAGTTCCTCCACTCTATTGTTATGAATTTGTACGAGTTCAGTCGTACGAAAATGTACAATTTAAAAAAAAAAAGGCTTGGCACCCAACCCCACCCCTAAACCAAACCGTCATTAGTGAATGAGCAAATCGTACTAAATTGTACAAATGAGATGGTGCAAATTCATATGAATTAGCCACAAAATTGAAAAGTTACGAATTGCTTTAGGATAGCGTTGATAAAACTATTAATCCATTTAGACGGAAGTGACAAACTACAAGCTTTACATGTTTATATCAGTTTTATATCTTTTAAGCTCAAATTTTGTCACTGTTTTGGAGCACACTATAGAAATCCTAAAGACCAATAATACTGATACGTCTAAAAAACTTTATTTTAATTTCATGGGACCTTTAATAACGTTTCAAATTTATTTTAAAAAATATGTGTGTAAATTCTTTATACTTAAGATCTTTAGTAGTGCTTATTTTCAAAATCTAAAATCAGCCATAGCCCTTCGTTTGTTCACAGAACTGAAGTTCGAATCAATTAGTTGAAAATCCAATGGGTTACGATGTATTGAATCAAATGTGTATTGCATAGTGTTTAACCCAGGTGGGATGTAAATGTCACATTTGTTTTTGTTCTCATGGTGGAATGGAGATGGATTGTGTCCTTTATAGTCACTTTGATCATTGTTGTACAGTATGTTATCAATAGGCCCACGCTGAATCTGTACGCACAGAAATCCACCAATTTTTAGTCCATCATTGATTGATGTTTATTTACGGGTGCACATTCACCGCGTGGCTGTATATGTTTACATGTCGTCAGCCGAGCGGTCACGTGCCTTGCTGTTGCTCAGCATCACTCAGCTATTAATTAATACCACAGGTGCAGCACGTTACTGCGCCTTTATCTGTTCAGTGTTTGTATCTCGTGTTGTCAATTCGTTGTTGTTCACTTCTGTGTCTGTTCCTGTTAGGCTTTTCCCGCTGAATCCGCTGGTGGTGAGTGATCATAGAGACTGTTGTTTTTTGGACTTGTCAGCACGACTTGGTTTTATTGAAGCATTGTTACCGCTGTTTGCACTGATGACACTCACAAGATATTCACTTTGAATTGCTGCTCTGAAGAACTGCTACCGCTGTTTGACATGGTTGATATTCATGAGAGATTCCCTCTGGAACTGTTGCTCTGAAGAACTTTATTACCGCTGTTAAGCGTTGTCCATTTCCTTGAGAGATGCATCATTGCTCTACCCCTTCCCTGTATATGATATATGTAATGTAATGTAATGTAATGTGTATTTATTTAGCGCATTTATTGTGTATGGCCATACACCCAAAGCACTTCACAATCATGAGGGGGGGTCTCTCCACACCACCACCAGTGTGTAGCATCCACTTGGATGATGCGACGGCAGCCACAGGACAACGGCGCCAGTGCGCTCACCACACACCAGCTATTGGTGGAGTGAAGAGGCAGTGATAGAGCCAATTTGGTGGATGGGGATGATTAGGAGGCCATGATGAGTAAGGGCCGATTGAGGGACTTTGGCCAGGACACTCTTTACGAGAAGTGCCATGGGATTTTTAATGACCACAGAGAGTCAGGACCTCGGTTTAACGTCTCACCTGAAAGACGCCGCCCACTGACACTGTAGTGTCCCCTTCACTTTTTTACTGGTTGAGCGCCCCCTGATGGCCTCTCTAACACCACTTCCAACAGCAACCTAGTTTTTCCCATGTGGTCTCCCATCCAGGTACTGACCAGGCTCAGCCCTGCTTAGCTTCAGTGAGTAACCGGTCTTGAGCTGCAGGGTGATATGGCTGTGGCCAGCTATCCTGACCAGCTTTATTTCCTGTTATCCCTGTTTAATAAATCAACTTTGCATTCACTTGCATTTGGGTCTCTTGCGTTTGTGTGACAGATATATTATAGGAGAGTCTTACTTTGTTTATTAAATTAGTGGATCTAATTGGATTTGCATTGTAAACATTAAGTAAAAGTTAAAAAGGTATTACTTTTTTATTTCATATATTAATTTTTAAGTTATGGTACTCCCAAAATCATTCCACATAAATCTGCAGATTATTTACAAATTTCTGTGCAGAAATAGCAAACAATGTCTGTAGATTTTGTCTGGCCTTTGTTATCAATAACAATACTGTAGCACTAGCAATAACATACTTTCTTAGAATATTAATTTATTTTATTCTACAATAAATTTATCTTATTGCATTTTTCTGCTTATTACTATGATTTGCAATAAAAATGTATTTAAAGATTTTTAAAATGAATAAACTGTCAAATTGTAGAGACACCAGACTTCTTTTGCTTTTTATAAATGACTAATACGATTGTATTATTATTACGAAAAAACACACAAGTCCTTCATGTTATCCCAACACAATTTGATTAAGTTACCTTAATCATTTTTACAAACTGCACATAAAACAATCAAGTTGTCCCAAAAATAACTTAAGAATTGTGTTGGTTGAACAAGCAACAAAAGTAATTTTTGAGTGTATTTTTAAACAAAAATATAACACATTAACAATTGAAAAGCTGAGTAAATAGGGAAACTAAACTTAAATAATTAGGAAACTGTAAATATAATTAAAAGAAACCTTTATCATCACAATTTTATAAGACATCTGGCACGTTTACTTTTAACATTTTCAAAGATGGAGCATTATTTATTATAAACGGAGTCACTGTGATCACTCTGTGCTTCATGAAACACACTCCTCATTTATGTAATAAAAAAAAAATTACTATTGAGATTTAATAATCGCACTAAGCCAAATCACAGTTGTGATTAAAGTAGGAAAAAGTCACACTCAAAAAAAAAAAAAAAAAAAGATTCTGCTGCTTGTTTAAACTACTTATTTAAAATGACCTGAAACACAATTGTTGAAATTTTTTTTTTTGGACTACTTAATTCTTTTATGTTCAATCCACTTAAATTTGTTAAGTTAACTCAATCGATTTATGTTTGGACCCAGCATTTTTTACAGCACATGTTAATATGTCGTAGGAGTACATTTTGCTTTATTTCAGCAGCTTCTACTTTGTACTGTGGCATGGTTAAAGATTTGCCCTCTGAAATGTTAGCCTGTAAATGTTGATGTGCGACTCTTCATTGTCCCCTTGATCAAGCCACCTAACCTTATGCCACTCCGGGGTGGCTTTAATATGTCCGCTGGAAGTGACTTTGGATGAAAGCGGCAGCTAAATCAAATGAGTAATTAGATGGCGACTGCTGTCATTCTGCTGCTCCTCTTTTTCTGCTATCAAATGAACTGCGCTGCCGGATTATTTTCATTTCTTCTCCTGTGCTGAGCCCACGGAGGCTCTGCATCCTCAGGGTGTGTGGAAAGCACAATGGGCCAAAAATAGCGGGCCAGGGAAGGCGTGATTAGCCTGCGAGAAGCACAGAGGGAGGACACAGTTTTCTAATGAAAAGATTCAGCGCTCGGCTCATCACACATAGAGCTTCATCACATTGCTTTTATTGTAATTGGTGTAGTCAATTCTGTTTTTATTCTGTGTTATTATTATGAATTATATTTTAATGGTTTAAAAACATATTGATGATCAGATTAATTAAATCATGAGTTGAATTGTGTATCTTTTACAATTAACCAACAGTTAATAAATAAAAAACCTTTATGTTAAAAAAAAAATTAAGTAAAAAAAAACAAGATCCCATTAAATGTTATTTTTTTCCTAGTTAATTTATTTTCAGAATTTAATTTTAATTGTTGCAATTAAAAAGCAGATGTGATTAATTGATCATGACCGAAATTTATGAAATGTAACTTCCATTACATTTTAATTTAATAATAATAATAATAATAATAATATTAGAAAACATTTTATTTGCATGCTAATAAAAATCAAGTTTAATTACCTGACTCATGAAAGTTAAACATTTTAAAAACTTTTTAATTATGGCATCTGTTTTGAAGAATTACACTTTTAGCATGTCATTATGTTTCAATAATAGAACCAACATGTTCCATTAATTTTGATTTATTGATTATTTATCTGGGGGCAACGCAGTGGCGCAGTAGGTAGTGCTGTTGCCTCACAGCAAGAACGTCGCTGGGTCGCAGGTTCGAACCTCGGCTGGGCTGGGTCAGTTGGCATTTCTGTGTGGAGTTTGCATGTTCTCCCTGCGTTCGCGTGGGTTTCCTCCGGGTGCTCCGGTTTCCCCCACAGTCCAAAGACATGCAGTACAGGTGAATTGGGTAAGCTAAATTGTCCGTAGTGTATGAATGTGAATGTGTGTGTGTGGAAATTCCCAGAGATGGGTTGCGGCTGGAAGGGCATCCGCTGCGTAAAATCGTGCTGGATAAGTTGGTGGTTCATTCCACTGTGGCGACCCGGCAAGGGACAAAGCCGACAAGAAAATGAATGAATGAATGATTATTTATCTTTCTAACTGTACCGCCTATAGTTTAACCCCTTGGCTGTCACCATTTATAAATATATTTTAAACCAAAAATGACTTTCGTTTAAACCTAAAAGTCTATTGACAAACTATACTCACTGGCCACTTTATTAGGTACACCTTGCTATTACTGGTTTGGACCCCTTTTGCCTTAATCCTTTGTGGCATAGATTCAATAGGATTATTTCATAGATTTTGGTCCATATTGACATGATAGCATCACGCAGTTGCTGCAGATTTGTCGACTGCACATCCATGATGCCAATCTCCCGTTCCACCACATCCTATCCTGTGCTCTTTTGGATTGAGATCTGGTGACTGTGGAGGCCATTTGAGTACAGTGAACTCATTGTCATGTTCAAGAAACCAGTCTGAGATGATTTGCGCTTTATGACATGGCGCGTTATCCTGCTAGAAGTAGCCATCAGGAGATGGGTACACTGTGGTCATAAAGGGATGGATATGGTCATTTGTTGGGTGTTTTGTTTTGTTAGGCGTTTTGTTGTGTGTTTTGTTGTGTGTTTTGTTTTTGTTTTGTTGGGCGTTTTGTTGTGTGTTTTGATTGTTTTGTTGGGTGTTTTGTTTTGTTGGGTGTTTTGTTGTGTGTTTTGTTTTTGTTTTGTTGGGCATTTTGTTGTGTGTTTTGTTTTGTTGGGTGTTTTGTTTTGTTGGGCATTTTGTTGTGTGTTTTGTTTTTGTTTTGTTGGGCGTTTTGTTTTTGTTTTGTTGTGTGTTTTGTTTTTGTTTTGTAAAACGTTTTGTTGTGTGTTTTGTTTTTGTTTTGTTGTGTGTTTTGTTTTTGTTTTGTTTTTGTTTTGTAGGACGTTTTGCTGTGTGTTTTGTTGTGTTATTTCGTTGGGTGTTTTGTTTTTGTTTTGTTGTGTGTTTTTGTTTCGTTGGGTGTTCTTTTTGTTTTGTTGGGCGTTTTGTTGTGTGTTTTTGTTTCGTTGGGTGTTTTTTTTTGTTTCGTTGGGCGTTTTGTTGTGTGTTTTTGTTTTGTTGGGTGTTTTTTTTTTGTTTTGTTGGGCGTTTTGTTGTGTGTTTTTGTTTCGTTGGGTGTTTTTTTTTTTTTGTTTCGTTGGGCGTTTTGTTGTGTGTTTTATTGTGTGTTGTTTTGTTGGGTGTTTAGTTGTGTGTTTTTGTTTTGTTGGGTGTTTTGTTTTTGTTTTGTTGGCTGTTTTGTTGTGTGTTTTTGTTTTGTTGGGCGTTTTGTTGGGTGTTTTGTTGTGTGTTTTGTGCTTTGTGTTTGTTTGCTTTGTGTTTTTGTTTTGTTTAAACCTGATTGTTTACTTAAATGTGCATGTGTGATATATGACTGGATTGGGTTGTTTCAAGGGCAGTCAGTTTGTTTTTTCAAATATTCATTGAATTTATTAAAATGAGGCATGTTTGAATGCAAAAACCTGCATTTGTATTTTTGGTGTGTTGAAAGGCACATGAGGAATATCATTGACATAAATGATGTGGTTTGTTTTAGTGAAGTTATGCTGCATTCCAGAAAACTCTTAATTCTGAGTTTTTCTATACTTACTACTTGGAAATAACGTCCAGAATGCCATTAGAAGTCCGATATCTGACCTGTGAGCTGTCCACGCGTCAGTCACATTATCACCAGATGTGAATATTTCTGTTCAAATTTAGGTTTTCAGCCATATTGACAGCCCTAGTTGTTACTGTGGGTATAAGTGCATCCAAACAGAGCAAACGTTTTGCTGTAAGTGAGAAAGAAATCTGCTGCAAACACTTTCTTGACCCAAATAATGATAAAAATGTCCATCAAAGAACTTTTAGGATGAATTTTTTTTATTGGTTAAGTGTTAGTTTACCCCAATTTCTCATCCTCATGTTGTTCCGATAATTATCTTCTAAGAAATTTCTTCTAAAATGTCTTCATTTGTGTTCCAAAGATGAACAAAAGTTTCAGGGTTTGGAACAAGATGAGGGTGAGTAATTAATAACAGAATTTTCATTTTTGGGTAAACCAAATTTTAAATGTTGTCTTGTTTGTTGTAAGGTGTCCTGTAAGGTACATATAAATTAAATTAAATGTTGTAGTTGTAAACAACCGACATGACATAAATGACTATACTCCGAGTAGGATATGTAAACTGGGACAACAGGATATTTCTGTGTGCTGATTTTGGTGAGTTCTCAGTGTGCTGGCGTGCATGTAAACGGGCTCATTGAGTCACCATCACACTCTTATCACTGTGGCATCCTCTGCCATTCTTCCTCCATATTAGGCTGGAGAACGCTGTCGTTGACATTTTTCAGTTTCAGCAGCTCATGCCTCAACGGCTGCTGTTCTCCAGAGCTGTCACTCCTGCCAGGTGTTATTTGCCTGCCTCTGTCACCTCGATCTGCTTCTCTCTCTGAGTCTCTGTCAGGTGGTATATATGTAATGGGTGATCCATTATTTCTCTGTTGGGTTGACAATTACAGCCTTGAAAAAACTAGAATAGATTAGTTAATTTTTTTTTTAATTTCAAAGGTTTTTATTTGGTTCAATTATCGGAATGTTGTATTAGGGTAATACCCATTTTTACTATGGTAAATGGAAACTTCTGCCAACTGTTTACAGCAGCTTTTCAGTTTTGGATGAACTATGTCTTTAATGTGAACAAAAATTACTGCTACTACTAACAGGGTTCCCGCGGGTCCTTAAAAAGTCTTAAATTAAAATCCGGGAAATTAAGGTCTTAAATTGTCTTAAATTTACCGTAAAGTTTTTTTTATTTAAATATCGCTCTTTTTTTTTTTAGAAATGTAGAATTTTTACAATCATTATTGTGAATAGAGTTCTTGTGTTACAATATTACATTTTTTACTCCTTCTATAATCTAAGAAATCTCGGTAACACTTTATAATAACTACACACTATGAACCATTTATTAAGCATTAGCAAATAGTGAATTCATTATCTGTTAAGCATTAACTCTACATTAATAAGCGTTAGTAATGTCACAATCACCAGCGATCTTCCCCCTTAAGATCGCCGGTTTACATGCACATTCACAATGGACTATAAATCTGTCATCTTATGGACTACATCTACATACATGCACTACTCTCACATCACACACAACCGGTTCCATATCTTCACTGATTACATCCACAGCTGAAACCCTTCAAGCACAGATTGCACTCAGTACATAAACAGCACACACACTCACCCCAGTGGCCGAGTCTTGTTACCTGTTCACAGTCACAATTCCTAGCGTTACCTTGTCTTGTTCTTGCCGTGTTTGGACCCTCGCCTTGATTGTTGATTTCTCCCCGTCTGCTGCCAGCCTTATGACCATCTGCCTGCTACATTGACCACGTTTCAGGACTTCCCTCATACATCTGTTTGCGCCTGTGTTGATCATTGCTTGTCTGACCATCCCTTTAAATAAAACCTGCATTTGGATCCGCAACCTGTTGTCAGCATCCATCCTTGGTTACAAGTAAGCAGTTTATAACTGCAGCTACAAATGCTGTATTCTTGACTTACAACCACATTTATAATGTGCTTAATAATTGGACTTTCATACTTTACTAATGATTTATTTTTCATTACTAAATTAAGTATTGCATTATTTACAAACCAGTTATTTAAGCATAGTTAGTTGTTTTTTAAGATCATTCAGAATGAGTTAGTAAATGATTAATAAACTTTTAAAATTTACATTTATAATTCTTATTATTCAGCCATATAGTAATAGTTAATTTATATGTTAAAAAATGCTTTATTAACTCAACTTCATCCAGTTTTGTGACCTAATATAAAGTGAGGACTATTTATGCTTTATAAATCCTTTATAAATGACAATTAAAGGCTCAGTTAAATTCTAAACAGGAAAAAAAGAACATAAACGACATTATTCATTCCTATTCGTTTAAAGATACACAAATCAAACTGTATCAAATGAAAAATAAATCTTTGCAAGCTTATCGAAAATAAAATTACTGTACAGTTTAAACATTGCATCCTACTATATTGTTAAATTATTATATTGTTGTTTTTTATCCAATTTTGTTGTATTTTGACACTCCTGCTATTCAGCAAAGTTTAAACTTTACAGTAATTTTACTATTTAAATAAGATTGCAAAGATTATTGTTCATTTGATACTGAGCCTTTATATGTCATTTATAAGGGATTTATAAAGCATAAATAGTCCTCACTCACTATAGATTAGGTCACAAAACTGGATGAAGTTGAGTTAATAAATCATTCATTCATTCATTCATTTTCTTGTCGGCTTTGTCCCTTGCGGGGTCGCCACAGTGGAATGAACCACCAACTTATCCAGCACGATTTTTTACGCAACGGATGCCCTTCCAGCCGCAACCCATCGCTGGGAATTTTAATAAATCATTTAATAACATATATAGTAACCATTACTATATGCCTGAATAATAAGCTGTATATTCCCAGAGATGGGTTGCGGCTGGAAGGGCATCCGCTGCGTAAAATCGTGCTGGATAAGTTGGCGGTTCATTCCGCTGTGGCGACCCCGCAAGGGACAAAGCCGACAAGAAAATGAATGAATGAATAAGCTGTATAAACGTTGATTTCAATATTTTATTAATCATTTACTAACTCATTCGGAATGATCTTAAAAACCTCCAACTACTCTTAAATACAAATGGTTTGTAAATAATGCAATACTTAATTTAGTAATGAAAAATAAATCATTAGTAAAGTATGAAAGTACAGTTATTAAGCACATTATAAATGTGGTTGTAAGTCAAGAATACAGCATTTATAGCTGCAGTTATAAACTGCTTACTAACGCTTATTAATGTAGAGTTAATGCTTAACAAATAATGAGTTCACTAGATGCTAATGCTTATTAAATGATTCATAGTGTGTAGTTATTATAAAGTGTTACCGAAATCTCTTATGCTTTGTCGATCACAAGAGACTTCTTTTAAAAACATAAATGTACCATCCTTGTATCTTTTAAATGCTAATGTAACCTAGAATCCGATTTAAATAGTGTGATCTGAATCTGAATTCCTCATCGTTCCAATCCCTATTTTTTCTGTTGAGCATTCTGTGTTGTGTAGCTGTCCCTAAAAAGCTTGTATTACACTGACTGCTCTCATCATAATAATCCAATCAAAGCACACGGCTAATGGAACCCAGGCTTGAGCTCTGGAGGTCCGAACATCAAAATGAGAGCCAAAGCAATGTCAGCAGATCCAAGGCAGCTTGCGTGTGTCATCAGGGCCTGATCTGAAGGACACAGTGACAGGATGAGGGCTGAAGAATGAAACGGAGGAGAGAATCCAGACAGATGGCTCATCTACATGGTGATGGAATGGTTAGGATAGCATGGGGGATCAGTTTAAATTTAAGTGGATTTCCAGGCTGCCACCACATCTGGATGAGAATCAGGACCCAGTTTTTACCTCGGATCAGGTTATGACCTAGCTGTAAACAAACTTTGACTGTAGTCAATATGAATTAAAGGGATAGTTCATTCAAAAATTACCATTCTGTCATAATTTCCACTGAGTGGTATGGTTCAGAATAGGGTTGGGCTGATAGACGATGCTATCGTCCATCGCCGATGGCCGATAGACATCACGATGCTGAGCCGGCATCGCCGATCCTCCGCCCCGCCCCCCGTCGCAAACCCGCTCGTGAAAAATACACACTCAGGCCCCGTTTACACTAATACAGCTTAGTTTTAAAATGGCATTTTAGAACGAAAATGATCCACGTCCATAAAGGCGTTTCACCTAGCATTTCTGAACAGCCCTCCGTCCACTGAAAACACACATCACGTGACCACACCCACCCACACACACACAAGCACACACACACTGGCATGCGCTCGTCTGAGCTCCAGAGAGCAGTGTACGTCGGGCAGTTTATCTGGGATGTATCGCTAGATGGCGTCTCACTATAGCTGTTAAACGTGATATTTAATTAATCTTGTCTCTATCTAACGACTCTTCTATCAGGTAACGTGTGACAGCACCAGTACTGTGCTTCAATCTTTCGCTTTCACGCTTGTACTTAGTAATTTTAGCGAAACCCTCAGATACTGTTGGTTGTGCACCTATTTTACCAACCAAGTTTGTCAACGCCATTATACTGACACCAGGGCCGGAGCAAGCTCAACTGGCGCTCTAGGCAAACGACGAGAATGCCGCCCCCAAACTGAAAGTTATGCTGCCTTCAATCCAACAAAGCTGGCGGAGAGTGGGGAGGTGGGGCGGCGGAGCTGGGTGTTGAGATGATGCGTGGTTTGTCGTGGACAAAAGCGAAGACCGAGGGGCGCTGAGATGATGCAGGGTTTGTTGCGGATGAAAGCGAAGGGTGAGGGGGGGAGACGCGCCGCGGACGAAGTCCTGACTGCTCTGCCGCCATAGGCAGCCGCCTAGGTCGCCTCTATGGATGCGCTAGCCCTGACTGACACAGATCACTCTGCCTACTCATGCCAGAGTCCCGCGGAAAAAATGATTGACAGGTGGTAATTTGTGTGTAACTTATCTTTATTTATTTATGATTTGGTTCTGAGTAAAACAAGACCATGCAGGGCCAGGTTATTGAAACAGTAGGCTACAAATAATTAATTTATGAATTCATTAATTATTCATAAATAATAAATTCACCTCCGCCAATGAAGACGATGCCATAGTCCATCGCGATGTTTCACATTAGACATCGTACGATGCTAAATTGGTCAACATCGCCCAAGCCTAGTTCAGAACAGTATATAGTTTGGTACGGTTAATGGTACGGTTTGCTTTTTTGGTAACTTTTGACTGTGGAAACGAACATAAAGGTGTAATGTACTGCTTAGTGGAAACTGGCCATTATTCTCACTCTCAAGTAGTTCCAAGCCATCTATATTATTTATTATCAAAAATCAGAAGTCAGTGGCAATGGTTTTCAACCTTCTACAAAATATCCTCTTTTGTGTTCGTCATAAAAATATTCAATTCAATTCATCTTCATTTCTATAGCGCTTCTACAATGCGGATTGTGTCAAAGCAGCATAATACAGAAGTTCTAGTAAATTGAAACCGTGTCAGTCCAGTTTTCAGAGTTCAAGTTCAGTTCAACTCCTTAATGTTTGGATCAGCTTGAGATTGAATAAATTAAAATTTACGTGAACTATATCTTTAATATTAAACTGACATTGGTTGAATCTAAAAAGTGACGACTAAATTGATCATCACATTTCGAGTGTGTGGTCTTCGAATGTTCCCTTTAGATGGGTTTGTTTTCTCAGCAGTAATTTACTATGCCCATAATCATATTTGTGGTCAGCACAAACCAAGTTCATCCTCAAGTGAACCTAGCAATGTTTTTAGATTTCTTTCTCTCTGATTTTCCCCATCTCTCTTTTTTCTCAGGAGACTATGTTTCCGCGCTCACAACTATAGACAACAGAACAGTTTTATTCTTTTCTTAAAGGTTTATACCTGCATTTACATCCAAAGTGATTTACACTATATAGAAAGTGCACATTTGATCAGTTCTTGCTTTTTCTCTGGGGATCAAACCAAATATCTTGGCATTGTTAGCGCCATTCTCTAGCATTTGAGCTACAGGGAGGTTTATAAATGTGCTACAGGAAGGTTTCTACATGTGCATAGTGCACTTGGCTGTTTTTCAGATGGACACTGAGTTGATGTGCGTGTTTTTAATGTGCTTGCTCGTCAGATTTACAGCCGCTTGGCCATCTTCCACTCTCTCATCATATTTCAGCATTGATCTGTTTATTTTATAGGTTTGTTTATATCGATAGAGAATTCTGTTCATACCACTGGGAGAATCTGTAAGGTGTGGTTTTTGTATGCGTGTTTTTTTAAATAAGACCGTTCATAACTTTTCTTTAGTTCTTTCCTTATGAAGATGTTTGACACGTCATTTGTTAAAATGCTCCACAGTTAACTGAATTCACACAAGAAATCCTTGAGCATAATTTTTTGATATTGTTGCAAATAAGGGGCAAACCTTTTTCATTGGTTCTGTAAGGGGGTGTTTATGCAAACCGTTTTTAATTAAGCTGGATTTTTTTTACATGCCTTTTGACCATTGATTTACTTTCATTTTTGGGGGAGGGGGCTGAAACTTTTGTGAATACAGTGACGTTTCAAGTAGGATTGGGCGATGTTGACCTATTTAGCATCGTACGATGTCTAATATGAAACATGGCGATGGACGATGGCATCGTCTTCATAGGCAGAGGTGAATTAATTATTTATGAATAATTAATTAATTAATAACGAATTAATTATTTGTAGCCTACCGTTTCATTCACCATCGCGGTGGATGGCGGAGGGGGGTCGCGGACGAAAGTGAGCGGTGCGGGGGTGTCGCGGACGAAAGTGAAGAGGGTTGGGGAGTTGCGGAAGAAAGTGAAAATGAACAGCGGACAGGGGACGAGGGCGGTTGAGGAGGGAGATTGGTAAAATGAGGTTCCGGATCTGGCGTGGTCCGGCACAAATTAAGCCCTGGATAGAGACAAGATTAATTAAATATCACGTTTAACAACTATAGTGAGACACGATCCAGCGATACATCCTTGATAAACTGTCCGACGTACACTGTTCTCTGGAGCTCAGACGAGCGCATGACAGTGTGTGTCTGTGTCTGTGTCTGTGGCTGTGTCTGTGTGTGTGTGTGTGTGTGTGTGTGTGTGTGGATGGGGTCACGTGATGTGCGTTTTCAATGGACGGAGGGCTGTTCAGAAATGCTAGATGAAACGCCAGTGTGGACGTGGATCGTTTTCGTTCTAAAATGCCATTTTAAAACTAAGTTGTATTAGTGTAAACGGGGCCTGAGTGTGTAATTTTTCACGAGCGGGTTTGCGAAGGGGCGGGGTGGAGGATCGGCGATGCCGGCTCGGCATCGAGATGTCTATCGGCGATCGGCGATGGACGATGGCATCGTCTATCGGCCCAACCCTAGTTTCTAGCATATTATGTGTTCAGAATTCAAAGAGGAACTTAAAAATGCATTTACTTTTAATTTATAATAAAAACAGGAAGTAAAAAAGTTAACCCAGTACACTTTTATTATTATATATAGTTGAAGACCAAATTATCAGGCATTCTGTGAAATGTTTATTTGAATTTAAGTGTTAATGTTTATATTTAAATGGAGGACAAGTAGTGGTTACAGAACGGAAAGTATTGAGAGCAGAGAGAGGGGTCTGCAAAGGACCTCGAGTTGGGAATTGAGCACCATGGTGCTATATGTCAGCTTACTTAACCACTCGGCTATTGACACCGACTGGAAGGGCATTTTTGACAGTATTTTTCACAGTTAAATTTTTCTTTTGGGGAAAGTCTTATTTTTTTCTTCCAATTTTTATTTTATCTGCTAATGTCTATATTATTAACCCCTTTAAGACAATTGCCTAATTAACATAACTTGCCTAGTTAACCTAATTAACCTAGTTACGCTTTTAAATTGCACTTTAAGCTGAATACTAGTACAATATTATTCTCTTTCAATGTAGAGTCATTAGAGATTAGTCATTAAAACTCACTTTCCTTCTGCTTATTTCCTGCTTTTATCAGGGGTTGTCACAGCAGAATGAACCGCCAATTACTCTCGCAGTACAACCCTCAGTGCTGGGAAACACAGAAATTCCCAAAGGCAGGTGTGCCAAGCTTGTGGCATCATATTCAAAAAGACTTGAGGCTGTAATTGCTGCCAAAGGTGCATCAACAAAGTATTGAGCAAAGGCTGTGAATGCTGATGTACATGAGGTTTTTCAGGTTTTTTTATTTTTAATAAATTTGCAACAATTTAAAAAAATCTTTTTTTCACATTGTCATTATGGGGTATTGTGTGTAGAATTTTGAGGAAATAAATGGATGTAATCCATTTTGGAAAAAGGCTGTAACATAAAAAAAAAATGTGGAAAAAGTGAAGCGCTATCAATACTTTCCGGATGCACTGTATTTCGCATATATTTGGACTCCACACAGAAAGACCTCCTGGTCCAGCTGGGACTCGAACCAGCAATGTTCTTGTTGTGAGGCAGTCGAGCTAACCCCTTAGCCACCACTTAGCATATCTCTCCATTAAATAGCACTTGTTAAAAATTACATTTATTTTTTTACAAATGTGGCTTTTTTTTCTTGCTTATAACCGCTCAGGAAGACCACATGATATCAGGAGGTTAATTAAGTCGTGCTGGGAATCACATTTTTACTCACAATATGGTATTATCACGGTATTTTGCTCCAAGTATTGATACTATATGGGCCGGTATAAGATTCTGACGGTATGATAACCTTGGATAAAAATATCACTGTTTCACAGTATCACGGTATTTTCCCCTTTGAAAACAATTTTTTTTGTGAAACATTTAAAATATTTTGGAGCAGTAAACATGTCAGTCTAAACAATTTAAAGCGAGATCTTTGGAGATCTTTCTGCTGGAGATACTGTTGTCTTATAAAAAAATTTAAATAAAAAATCTTACACATTAGTATTACAGAAACTTTTGGCGGTTTTAAAACCTTGACTTTTCCAAATCGCGGTATACCTTGAAAACGGTTATCGTCCCATGCCTTATTGATACCGTATATCTCACGATGTCAGTTATATATATCAATATTTCACGAGAAACCATCCACGATATATCACGATATTTGTAAATGAATTTAAAAAAATGCATATAAAAAAGTTATGAGATGCATTTCTTTTATTAACAGCGGATGTTTTATAGAATTACAACTATGTAAAACACATGATCGCCTTTATAGAGCGATCTAGCCAAGTAAAAGCGGGTCTGTGAGGGAGAAACTAGCAGGAGAGGAGGGATGTCTGAAACACACAAATACTTTGGTCCAGCTGAAGAAGGTATCCATATACTCGAGATTTTCACCATTGCAATGGCTCATCTGTCAGGGGTTTAAATGACGCTGGTGCTTCTCTGACGTATTGTTGATCCTCCATTACGGGAAGAAGCTGGATGTACTGCAGCTAAAGCAGTAAATGACTGCAGTCAGTGTAAGATGATACATTAATTCAGATCTTTTGTATATTTAGATAAATATCGATACTTGGCGCCAGAATGTATCATGGCCGGAAATATTACGATATATCGGCGTATTGATATTTTAATCAAAAAGGATAATAGGATAATTTTATTTGTCTAATTTCAAATATTATTTAGTCTTATTGAATATGTTGTGTAGCATTTTCAGAGTAGGAGATAAAAAAAAATCTATTTTGTTTATATAATCAGTCATTTCTTTGGGTAAATACTTTACAAGTTGTCCAACATGACATCCCTTGTGTCTCCTGTTAGTAGAACTGCATGTCTCGTGTCTCCTCTCATAAAAGAATAGAGGCTTTCCATTATTCTGCATGCGCTGCAGTTAATGAATGCAGTTTGCTTGCTTTCATTCCCGGCATACGCGCTACGAGGAGATGATGAAGCGACTCATTCATTGTTTGTATGGTCTGAGAAGTGCATTTCTATCCCAGCCATTCCAAACCCCTACCTTTCCCTTTGTTCCTGTCCATGGCCCATTCTCTGTCCCAAAACAACTCACCCACATGTCTTATGACCAGCGCAATTTGTTGTGTCACACGATGGCTCACAACATTTCCTCTGTCTGCTTTTCTTATTGCCTCATTCATAGCCTATTTATGCTAAGCTTCAGTCATTCAAACCAGCCTAGTGGTGATGAATTCACTCGGGATATTTGGGAGAATGATTTGGAGATGCTGAATAAACCCAAATTCATGGTGATTTTCTTAATTATTTGACAAACCATAATTAACTGACAGCCTAATTTTCCCTAAAGTTCCCCAAGTAGTGTCCACTGCTCTATACCACGGCACACAGGAAATCATCTGAACTTGAAATTTACTTTAATAACCCTTGTGTACTTTTGGGGATGTTTTCATCCACTCTGGGGTGATTTTTGAGTCTTAATTTGGCCACTGCTTTCTCTGTGTTTCAGCAAATGGAATGATTTTTGATGACAAATCTTATTTTGACCATAGACTGTAAAAGATATGGACGTAGTATCCTTGACGTCACCCATTGGTTTTTGAACACTGCAAAAGAAGCTACAAGTAGGTAGCATTTTGTTAGCGCGTCATCGCACCAAACGCGGGATACCAAATAAGGGCAAAGAGGCGGAGAGTGAGCGGAGCTACAGACGCATGCTGGATTCTCAGCATTTTGCTTAGACCTGGCTTAGACAGACTTTTTACTTTCGGAGAACGTTTAAAACTTCATTACCTGCGACTCGTTTGTGTTCTAACCACACGTGCTTGGTTGTACACTATGTCAATAAAGTGTTTAGACTATTAAAAACACTGTTGTAACACATTGAGCCACTAAACATTGTTCTTATGACGTTTTTCGACAGGAGGAAAACGCGAATTACTATCAAACACTTCAGATATAGTCTGTGTTAGTAAATGCAAGGCTGTTTATAAAATCCAGCACTAACACTGTATGGCAACGCTTCAGATGACTGTTTTATAGCCTACAGCTAATCAATCTGTCAGATTCTGGAGTGCAATACTGGTCTAAAGAACATTTAAATTATAAATGATCTTAAATAAAACAAATACATTTATAGAGATGGTATAGAAATATATCATTTCACTCACCTGTGAAATGGAGGCAACTTGAATGGTTTGTGACCACAATTAAGTCCACACAGCATGCCATAGTATCTGATAATTGCAGGAAATAATTCCAAAAGGCAAATGACTGTGTAAAGAAACATTAAACAAAACAAAAACACGACGTATATGCTGAGCTCAGCGGCTAATTAGCCAGAATCTGCTAAGGTGACGAGACAGCGACCAGCGAGGGCTAGCTGTCACTCAAGTGGCCACGCCCTTAATTATGCAAACTTAATATAACCTAATAAAAACGAAATGGATGAGTTGCCGCTTGATTTTGACACATATTTTGGGAAAATGCTTTGAAAATTTCAAAAACTCAACAATTCTCTTTGGGTAAATTAACTACCCTTTCGTTATGTTGGTGGCTGTTTTTGCCCCATTGACTTCCATTATAACCACATTTTTTGATTGCAAAGCTTTGACACCATATAATCATGGATTCTTGATTGTTGGTGGTTTCCCTCTTGGGAAGAGGTCGAATTTGTGATCTAAAAGGTTATTGCCAACAACTGACGATCAACAGTTAAAATGACAAATTGTACATCTTCACAAACAGGGAAAAACACCAACAATCAAGAATGCAGGATTATGCTGTCAAGACTTTGCAATAAAAAAATGGAAATCAATGGGGAAAAAAAGTCACGAACATAATGAAAGTGTATTTAATTTGAGCAATACACAAGGGTTAAAAAGAAATAAATAAATAAAAGATTTGCGCTACACAACTGTTTGCAGCTTACTGAATTATTAAAGAAGTGTGAAGTTTATTTAATTGTAATCAGGGCTTTACATTAACACCCGCCAAATGCGGGTAGATTTCAGTGGTGGCGGGTTAGACAGACACTCCCACTAGCCACTTTGGCTGGTTGAAAATAATTTTCCCGGATAATAATTCATAAAAGCAGGATTAGACAATAAAGATAGTCCAATATGCATGCAAAGGCGATCTTAGAATTGAGAAGCAACACGACTGACAAAAATAATTGCGTTCGCGTGAGCAATAAAAAAGCAGATGAATACCGAATGAAAGGATGATCACTCGCGCTAACAGCTGTGGTGTACGTGCGACTGTTTAAAACGTGCGTGCTCCCGTTTCCTTGCGTGAAGCAACTGTGGCTAGAAACACAGCTGATGTTATCGGTTCTCTTTCAAATAGACTAGACAAAAAGTGATGAACACGCACCCTCAGTCTTGCTGCTTTCAAGAGCTCCAGATTTGTATTTTTGTAAGCACCGGTTGCTTTCGCTTTCACAATTACAGAACAGATTTTTTTAATGGGTCTAACGTTAACCGTGTGCGTTATAATCCTTTCATTATCACGTCACGCTTTTTTTTTGCGTGATGTGGTTTAATCATCATTTTTTACAATAACATTGCTTTAATGGGAGATTACTCCCCATTTATGTGTATTTATGGTGATCTGGGAACTTTAGCCAGGACAGAGATACGTCACTAGCGTGTGCACTAGCTAGGAGAAAGAAAACAAAGGAAGCACCATTTTTAAATACACAGCCGAGACATAACACTGTAATAATATATACATATAATAACGAGCCATGGTCGACCTGAGCTTAAACAAACCTTGTCCTCATGTTGATGAACAGCCACAAAGCTAAGAAGAGCAGAATCTACCCTGTTGTTGTTTATAAGGCCGTCTAAAGCGCGAGGGGTTTCATTTTCCCGAGAGAGCTCATGTCCGAGTCTATATTTGAAATAACGAACTTCTTGAGCTGATTATAATAACATGCACGCGATTATTGAAGTGCTTCTGACATCAGATCCTTTCAAAACATTGGTGCCCTTTTGGCAGTTGAACCGCAAGCCTGATAAAGGTGACCCATACCTTACTCTACCACTTGGTGGAAACGGGCCATCACTGTCATATGGAACAAACCTGTAACCGTGCATTCACACTGAAGGCGGCGAGAGCATCAACGTTCGCTCTGGCCACCCTGATGACAACACTGTCTGCCTTTACTGCTCCAGTGGCGATAGCGTCGAAATTCGCTACTTTGCAGCATATCGGCAAATCAGTTACATTCCCGCATAAGAAAACGTGCTTTCTAGCGTGAAAATGTTGCACTTTTGATCAAACTCATTTCACTAGGGAAGATCAAGTTGTTGCTTGTGGTGTGGCTTTTGCTTACTGTTTTGTACTGTTGTTATAGTTGGCAAGAGATTTCCGCCTTTTTAAGAAAAAAATGGATATATAACAATGCACATCAACTCGCCGGTAACTTTTTTTTATGCTTGCCACTGTAAGAAAACATCGTAAATAATTGGAAATTAGACAACCGCAATAATCAAACCCTTGGGTACAACTGTGGTCAGAACCAAATTTCACAGGACTGTGTTCTTTGGAATCCTCTCAAGCGGTGGACTTCAACATTCCGATTATTTGCCACCGAACCGCGTACCAGTGAAGACGCACCATGCCATTTATCGCCGCCGGCTCCCATTAAAAATGAATGACTTCCAGCTACTTTGACGCTCATATGAAATATGCAAAGCAGGGGGTTGTGAAGAACTGAATTGAGAAACTTTGCTTTACATTCCATACATGTTTCATATTTAAATATTTATGATGATTTATTTAAAACTCCATATTGGCTAGTGACTAATGCAGTTGTATTTATTATGGTGGCTTGAGAAACTTCTTCCGTCTTCTGAGACTAATTTTAAAGGGTATCTCCTCATAAGCCTTTCAAGCTACATACTTCAAACTTTCGTCAAACCTTCAAACTGGTCTGACTCGGGTTGCTATATCTTTTCTAACTGATCCGACTTTCGGTTTTCCGAAAAACAACCCAGAAAATTCCCAAAAGTCCCATTGACTTAACATTGGGTCAAACTTTGTGAGCCCATAACTCTGCATCAGACTGCCCTACAGACTTCTAACTGGGCTCATTTAACTTAGTCTAGCCAGCAACCAATAACTTATGACTTTTTTTTTAAACTTACTAGCCACTCCCTAGCAACCACTTACAGCACCCTAGCAACTGTCCCATAGACTTCCATTGTAAAAGACTGTCATTGACTTAACATTGGATCAACCTTTGTGAGCTCATAACTCTGCATCAGACTGTCCTACAGACTAGAGTCTGGCCACATTTAACTCAGTCTAGCCAGCCGCCAATCACTGATCACTTTAAACTTACTAGCCACTCCCTAGCAACAAATTTCAGCACCCTAGCAACTGTTCCATAGACCGTGACTAGCTGTTCTAACACATGCTAATAGTTTTAACATGCTACTGACATGCTAATCTTGCTAGAAACATGCTAATGACATGCTAGTCATGCTAGCACATGCTAATTCATGCTAACAACATGCTAATTCATACCAGAATCATGCTAATATTATGGTAATTCATGCTAGAATCAGGTTAACTCATGCTAGAATCATGCTAATATCATGCTAATTTATGCTAGAATAATGATAATATCATGCTAGAATCATGCTAACAACATGCTAATTCATGCTAGAATCATGCTAATTCATGCTAGAATCATGCTAATTTATGCTAGAATCATGGTAATATCATGCTAACAACATGCTAATTCATGCTACAATCATGCTAACGACATGCTAATTCATGCTAATAACATGCTAATTCATGCTAACAACATGCTAATTTATGTTAGAATCATGCTAATATCATGCTAATTCTTGCGAGTTTTATGGTAATTCATGCTAGAATCATGCTAATCCTTGCTAGAATCATGTTAGTTATATGATAATTCATGCTAGAATCATATTATCCATGCTAGAATCACGCTAGTTATATGTTAATTCATTCTAATATGCTAATTCATGCTAGAATCATGCTTATTCATGCTAGAATCATGCTAGTTATATGCTAATTCATGTTAGAATCATGCTAATATGCCAATTCATGCTAAAATCATGCTAATATCATGCTAATTCCAGCTAGAATCATGCAAATATCATGTTAATTCAAGCTCGAATCACGCTAATAACATGCTAATTCCTGTTAGAATCATGCTAATATGATGCTAATTCAAGCTAGAATCATGCTACTATCATGCTAGAATCATGCTTACAACATGCTAATTCATGTTAGATACATGCTAAAAACATGCTAATTCATGCTAGAAATATGCTACTAACATGCTAGACTGGCTTGTTTCACTCTTTACAGTGGTTGCATTGTTGACTGCAGGCATCTTAAACATTGTTTTAGCCAACCTAATACTTTTTCAAACTAAATAAACTACTTCTAAAAGGCTTTCTCAAGCCACCATAAAGTTTGTCCTCAAACTTTAATATCTAGTTATTTATTATTATTACTACCTCCTTGTTATTCCTCATACTGTACTTCTGAAAGGCCTGTTGAATTCTAAAGATTTTGAGGGTAAATGAGTCGTGGAGGAGATGATGGGTGGGTTCGTTTCCTTGGATAATCTAATCTTGACTGCGATCAGAAGCAACTCTTGCCCTGTTTCTTTTTTTTATGGTTTAGTAGAAGGAACATGTTGTGAACTTTTGTCTGGTTTTCCTTTGGGTCTTGACCTCTGCTCTATGTCCTTGTTTGAACCATGTGCTAAAAGCATGTGACTTTGTCCTCTGAAAATACTCTCACTAGCACACACACACACACACACACACACACACACACACACACACACACACACACACACACACACACACACACACACACACACACACACACAATGATGACCTTGTGCTGCTGCTGTGTGTACCCTTGTCCTAGTGAATCTCAAGTGCTTGTGTCTGTTCTGCACATTTGTTCAAATAACTTCCCTTTCCTATTTGTCTAAATAGAGGTTGCTGCCACCTTATGCGGTGTCCAAATAAATGCCTATTTAAAGGTGCAATTGAATGATAGTCTGGATGTACCTACTGTATGCACATCACTCCAACAACATTGTTTCCTTGATACACTGTGAGTTTAAAATCCCAGTGAAAAACAGGTCCATAAGAGCTCATTAATATACATGCTCCAGGCTGCTTTTGACTGGCCACAACATTTGCTAGTGAGATTACAACAGTAATATTTTTAAGTTTATCAAAGCTTAGGGCTGCACGATTCTGGCTAAAATGAGAATCGTGATTTTGTTTTTTTTTGTTGCTTAAAATCAAGATCACAAATTTCTCACGATTCTGTAGATTCAATTCACCTTTATTAGTATAGCGCTTTTACAATGTAGATTGTGTCAAAGCAGCTTCACATAGAAGATTATAGTAAATTGAAACCGTGTCAGTTCAGTTTTCAGTGTTTAAGTTCAGTTCACTTTAGCTCAGTTCAGTGTGGTTTAATAATCACTACTGTGAGTCCAAACACTGAAGAGCAAATCCATTGATGCGCAGCTCTACAGATCCCGAACCATGCAAGCCAGTGGCGACAGCGGCGAGGAAAAAACTTCACCAATTGGCGAAAGGGATGAATTAAAAAACCTCGAGAGAAACCAGGCTCAGTTGGGCACGACCATTTCTCCTATGGCCAACCGTCTTGTGCAGAGCTGCAGTCTAGGCGCCGGAGGCTGGAGAATGCTGGACCTCAGCGAAGACTCGTCCGTCCTTGGAGCATCACAGGAATCAGTCTCATGCTCTCCACTCTTCCATGACCACCACAGCAGCTGCTCAGGATACGGCCTGGTCCAGGATTATGGAAACCCTGGGATCATCTCGTCGCTGGTCTTGGATCGCATCAGTGGCGCTGCATAGTCTGAGGGCCTCAGGATAAGTACCCCCAGGTGGAAATAGAGAATAAAGAGAATAATTAGCATAGCTGCTGTTCAAAACCTGCGTGCGGCACAACATGCGTCATACTGCTAAGTGATGCACTGAGTGTATGCTTTGCTAAAAAGATAGGTCTTTAATCTAGTTTTGAATTGCGAGACTGTGTCCGAGCCTCGGACATTATCATTATTATTAGATGTAAAATAAAGGTTAACATGAGTAGGCTATTGTTATTGTTATTTATCAAACATAAGGTAAAACAACAATAATAATAATATTAGGCCTATGTGTAGGTCTACTGTTGGTTAAAATGCTACAATTTGTATAGACTCGGAAAGGTGGACTTGAACAGACTTTAAATTTGTCCTGTTTGTTAATGTGATGACATCAGAATACAACTATTTATAATTCTAAAGTTAACTTATGCACAACACTTTGTGTTCGCTATGAAATAAGAACTCTTTCAAATATTTCTCGAAATCATAGTCTACAATGCGATATGATCATTTAAATAGAACAGGAAGAGCTAGATAAAGTTATAAATAGCTCTAAATCAGCTTCATGTATTTTAGATCCAACAAAATTACTGAAAGAACTGATACCTGTTATAGGAGAACCTCTCCTTAATGTTATCAACTCTTCTTTATCTTTAGGCCATGTTCCAAATCCTTACAAGCTAGCTGTTATTAAACCTATTATTAAGAAATCACAATTGGACCCGAGCAACTTAGCTAATTATAGGCCTATCTCAAATCTTCCATTTATGTCTAAAATACTAGAAAAAGTTGTTTCTACCCAATTATGCTCATTTCTGCAGACAAACAACATTTTTGAAGTGTTTCAGTCAGGTTTCAGGCCTCATCATAGTACAGAAACCGCATTAGTAAAAATAACCAACGATTTACTCTTAGCTGCTGACCAAGGGTGCGTCTCACTTTTAGTTTTACTCGATCTTAGCACCGCATTTGACACCATCGACCACAATATTCTCATTGACCGCTTAAATTCTACAGGTGTCCAAGGTCAGGCCCTTCAATGGTTTAGGTCATACTTAGCTGATCGTTACCAGTTTGTGAATATTAATGGACAGCTTTCACAAGTCAGGCCAGTAAAGTACGGGGTCCCTCAAGGATCAGTTTTAGGCCCTTTGCTGTTTACAATATACATGCTTCCCCTGGGGGACATTATTAGAAAACACGGGATCAGCTTTCACTGCTATGCAGATGATACTCAATTATATATTTCAACTAAACCTGATGAGATGTGCGAACTGTCAAAGCTAACCGAGTGTATCAAAGATGTCAAAGACTGGATGACCAACAATTTTCTTCTCTTAAACTCAGAAAAAACAGAATTATTACTTATTGGGCCTAAATCCTGTACACAGCAGTTCTCACAACTGGACCTGCAACTAGAGGGATACAAAGTTAGCGTTAGCTCTACTATAAAAGATCTGGGTGTCATATTAAACAGCAGTTTAACTTTCAAAAATCATATATCCCATGTCACAAAAACTGCTTTCTTCCATCTGAGAAATATCGCTAAATTGCGAAGTATGCTATCCATATCAGATGCAGAAAAGCTAGTTCATGCTTTCATGACTTCTAGGTTGGACTACTGTAATGCTTTGTTTGCTGGCTGCCCAGCATCCTCTATTAACAAACTTCAGCTAGTGCAAAATGCAGCTGCCAGAGTTCTTACCAGATCTAGAAAATATGATTATATCACCCCAATTTTATCCTCCTTACTCTGGCTGCCTGTTAAGTTTCGTATTGAATTTAAAATATTACTCCTTACCTATAAAGCTTTAAATAATCTAGCTCCTGCTTATCTAACCAACCTCCTGTCTCGCTACAATCCAACCCGCTCTTTACGATCTCAAAACTCAGGGCTTCTGGTAGTACCTAGAATATCAAAGTCGAGTAAAGGAGGTCGAGCCTTCTCATTTATAGCCCCTAAACTCTGGAATAGCCTTCCTGATAATGTCCGAGGCTCAGACACACTCTCGCTCTTCAAAACTAGATTAAAGACCTATCTTTTTAGCAAAGCATACACTCAATGCATTACATAGCGGTTTGACGCATGATGTGCCCCACGCAGCATTTTGCTTCTTGTTTTTATACACTATGAACAGCAGCTACGCTAATTATTCTCCTTATTCTGTATTTCCACCTGGGGGTACTCATCTTGAGGCCCTCAGACTATGCAGCGCCACTGATGCGATCCAAGACCAGCGACGAGATGATCCCAAGGTATTCTGGACCAGGCAGTATCCTGCTGTGGTGGTCATCGTGGAGTGAGAGCATGAGACTGATTCCTGTGATGCTCCAAGGACAGACGAGTCTTCGCCGAGGTCCACCGTGCTGCGCCTAGACTGCAGCTCTGCACAAGACGTTTGGCCATAGGGGAAATGGTCGTGCCCAACTGAGCCTGGTTTCTCTCGAGGTTTTTTAAATTCTTCGCTTTCGCCAATTGGTGAAGTTTTTTCCTCGCCGCTGTCGCCACTGGCTTGCATGGTTCGGGATCTGTAGAGCTGCGCATCGATGGATTTGCTCCTCAGTGTTTGGACTCTCAGTAGTGATTATTAACCCACACTGAACTGAACTGAACTTAATCTCTTAAAACTGAACTGACACGGTTTCAATTCACTATAATCTTCCATGTGAAGCTGCTTTGACACAATCTACATTGTATAAGCGCTATACAAATAAAGATGAATTGAATTGAATTGAAATGATTTAAATTTAAATGGTGCATGCTTTCTGTTTTACTTTCACTGCCGAGTGCGGCTCATGTCATGGCTGCCGTCACTTTGAGGAAAAAAAATCATACATGCAAATCATACTTCCTGCGCAGCTCCCAAACGATCACTCTGTACAACAAACTGAACGTTATTACCTGTTATTCACGGCATATGCAGGTTCTGTTCACTAAAGTAGACATCATTGGCAGGCACGCGCACGTCCTCTCGGTAGTAAACCAACTGTGTCAGCTCACGTGTGATTTCGCGGCCGCGAATATGTCATTAAGAAAGAAATTACATTTATAGGTGAAATATACCTTAAAAATACAGTACTGTGACACTTTTAACACTATTTGGAGGTGTCCGTATTGCTGAGCAATGTACATAAAACGCGATCGCCTTTACGCTTCTCTCCTGACCTTGAAAATATAATTGTCTGAATCATAAAAAAGCTAAATTAAGATGGTGTGAAGGGTCGAATCGAGATCGCAATCTTTTTTAGATTAATCATGCAGCCCTATCAAAGCATTTATTATGTTATGCTTTTAATTTGTGGCTGACATTATAGAGCTGCATGAGATATCTCACATCTGGTTGTGAGAACGCAAAATCCAGGACAGACTAATATAAATGTTTTCAGTGCACCCCTAAGAGGCATTTAACTGTAAGTTTTGTTAAATTAACATGTATATTGTACTGAGTTTGTAAGTTCTTAATTAAGATTTCTCATAACTCATTATGTGGGACTCCAAAAATACTTTTGTATTTAAATGTTTTTAAAAATGAAATCTTTACATATCAGCTGTAGGTTAATAATTGTTATCGGTTAAATAGATATTTTGCTATTGTTTTAGCAAACTTTCTTGTGATCTGGGCCACTTTCATGATCAATTTTGTTCCCAGTGGACAAAAAAAAAAAATCCTTAAAGTGTTTTGAAGCAATTATATTAAATATTTATACTAAATGCCTATCCAGAGTGTTGTTTTTGCTTTGTGTTGATGCCACATTACAGTTAATACCCATGAAAAGTTGATATTAGTAGGACTTTTGAAAGTTTTTGAAATGCTTTTGTTATGCTTTGCAAGGATGCAGTTGTTTGATCAAAAACAGGAACATTGTGAATTATTAATGCAGTTTAATTCAACCAATTTTTGTAGGGCTGCACAATATATTGTTTCAGCATCGATATCTTAATGTGTGTTCCCAAAAAACACATCACAGTATATGCAATGTTGAGTTGGGATTATAGTGGATCAGCACAACAACTGAGAATACATGAGATTTGTGGAGTCATTGCAAAGTATAAACATATCAGAGTGAAACTTTGCCTATTTTTGCCAAAACTTTCAGCAGTTGCATTAGTTTTCAGAATGATTTTACCATGAAACGCTCTATTTTAACGATCTAGGCGCAAAGTCTAAAGCGCATTCTCATGGATTAGACCAGCTTTTACTTGGTCCATGGCGCGGTCTATTTCAGTTTCTCAAAATAGCAACGCACCAACAATGCGTCTTAACACACCTCTTTTATAGACTGTCACATCCATGAGTCCACAAAGTGGCGCAAATGGATTTGCTATTTAAACAGTGTGGAGCAAAACGTGAAAATTAAGGTTGATCTGGTCTGAAAATAGCAACTAATCGCGCCAAACACGCCTCGTGCCTTATTGCGCCAGGTGTATGATAGGGCTTGAAATGTTTGGTCTGGAAGAATCATGAAGTCAGATTTTTTATTCATGACATGACAAGAATATGGAGTCAAAGAACAGCCACTTACAACCATACACTCTCAGAAATAAAGGTACAGGAGCTGTCACTGGGGCAGTACCTTTTCAAAAGATACATATTTGTACCCAAAGATTCCACAGTGGTTCCTCAAAGGTGCATATTAGTGCCCAAATGTACCTAAAAAGTACATTTGAGGTACCATTATGGACCCTTCAGGTACAAATATGTACCTTTTGAAAAGGTACTGCCCCAGTGAAAGCTCCTGTACCTTTATTTCTGAGAGTGTACTTTCTCCCCATTTGTCAAAATCAAAAGCTATACTGACAGTTTACTAATTATATTCTCCAGTTTGGGCAGACATTCTAGATTTGCTACATATTTCAGGTTACAGCAGTGAAATGGACTGCAAACATGGTTTCGTATTGACTTTTCCCCTTAAAACCTGCTACTTGAGAGTTCAGAGACTTTCTGGACTTGCCTAGCCCCATTGCGAACATCGGCTCATATTCCCATGATGGAGCTCCACTTTATTTCGGCTCTTTGATTCATATTTCATGACGCCAGTTTGAAAGTCGTCTTCTCTTCACCTTGTTGCGAGGGGCTTAAGCAGCTTTGTTTTGCTCTTGCTGATGTGGTTGCCTATGGACTTTCATCTCCTGTGCTTTGTAGTGCTTCTCCCCATCAAATGACAGAACAAAGTCAGTCCCTCTGAGAAGGCGCTCTGTTTTCGGTGCTGTTCCACAGGTTAAATTTTTCCACTGATGTCCTCTTTGAGTGACTTTTTTTTTTTCCTTGTGACAAATTTGAGTGCTCACCCCGAGAAATCCCTGAGGGTGGAGAGGGAAAGACTGAAGTGTGTTTGAGATCGAGAGGGATCAGGGTAAAGCTTTCACCACTGCTGAGGAAAAGAGAAACAGGTCACATTGTCATCTCTACACTGTATTCAGCCAAAACTAGAATCTCTGTTGACAATTGCTGGGCTTTCATCATAAGGTGAAACAAATGTTTGCAAATTTTGTACAAAATAAAAATGTTAAAAAAGAAGAAAAAAATGACCAAATACCAAATTGGATGCACTTCCATCAATTTGTTAAGTGGCAGATAGGGTTGGGCGATGTTGACCAATTTAGCATTGTACGATGTCTAATGTGAAACATCGCGATGGACGATGGCATCGTCTTCATAGGCGGAGATGAATTAATAATTTATGAATAATTAATGAATTCATAACAAATTAATTATTTTTAGCCTACCATTTCAACTACCTGGCCCGCATGGTATTGTTTTACTTAGAACCAAATCATAAATAAATAAAGATAGGTTACACACAAATTACCACCTGTCAATCACTTTTTCCGCGGGACTCTGGCATGAGTAGGCAGAGTGGTCTGTTTCAGTCAGGGCCGGCGCATCCATAGAGGCGACCTAGGCGGCTGCCTATGGCGGCAGAGCAGTCAGGACGCTTCCGCGGCGCATCCCAACAGTATCTGAGGGTTTCGCTAAAATTACTAAGTACAAGCATGAAAGCGAAAGATTGAAGCACTGTACTGATGCTGTCACACGTTACCTGATAGAAGAGTTGTTAAATAGAGACAAGAATAATTAAATATCACGTTTAACAGCTGTAGTGAGACGCCATCTAGCGATACATCCCAGATAAACTGTCCAACATGCACTGCTCTCTGGAGCTCAGACAAGCGCATGACAGTGTGGCTGTGGCTGTGTGTGTGTGTGTGTGGTCACGTGATGTGTGTTTTCAGCGGACGGAGGGCTGTTCAGAAATGCTAGATGAAACGCCAGTATGGACGTGGATCATTTTTGTTCTAAAATGGCATTTTAAAACTAAGCTGTATTAGTGTAAACGGGGCCTGAGTCTGTATTTTTCACGAGTGGGTTTGCGACGGGGGCGGGGTGGAGGATCGGCGACGCCGGCTCAGCATCGTGATGTCTATCGGCCATCGGCCATGGACGATGGCATCGTTTATCGGCCCAACCCTAGTGGCAGACTGTAGTATTGGTAACCTAGTAACCAGCCGTAAACAAGGCAAGCATAATGGAGACAGCTGATTAGTTATGTGGGTGTAACGTTTTCATCTACCATTATTTGCATTACCCATTTTGTTTTTCCGGACAAATCCAAAACCACATCAAGAAAGTGTAAAATTAAAATTTACGAAATTTGCGAATTACATTTTTTTATTAGAAATTTGGTATTTCCATCACATTTCTCATGCGATTATCTCATGCAAAGTGACTTTTTTCAATATGTTGTTGTACTTCCAAATGAAACATATTAATAATTAAACATAATATTGAGTAGGGGGTGGGGCTTTCATTTTACGTGTCATTTTCTCATAGCAAATTAATGGTGGTTAAGGATATTGTGGCTGAAGCCATCAGATTGGCATCATCAGAGAAGGACTGTATCAATCAAAATAGTATACCACAGACCAGTCAACGCTTGACAATTTTACTGCGGGCAGGAGGCGGGGGTGTTGGGTATACGTAGATTGCTTGGCGACCACCATTTTCTCAGAGGATGACAAGCTGACAAAACATTGCTGCAACTCTGATTCAAGTTTTATTTATAGAGAAAATTAAAAAAAGCACTCCAGTGTTTGGATGTTCTTTGTTTGTCTGAGCTAATTAGTCTACCAAAATGTGTATATCCCATACAAAAGTATGAAGCTGATCGTTAGGTTATTGTCACGTGTCTCGCGGTATGCTCGTGGCATTGAAAAGATGTTTTCAACTGCGAGTGCGCCTGTAAGGCTAACAAACGTCACTCTCAATATGTGCGCCTCCATTGGAAATAACTAACTTGTACAATAACTAACAATAACTAACTAACTAACTTGTACACGGAAAAGACGCGATATGTGAACGGCTCCTGCTGTCATTTGCGATCTCCAGCAGTTGATCATTTTCTTGCACAGACATGCTAGATTCACCTGATTTCTTGACAAATGGGTTGCGGATCCATTCCTTGGCAGTTCGTAGGTTCTTCACTGGGCCTTTTCTCCTTCTCCTTCTCTCTGTTTTTTAATTATTTTGCTGCTTGTGGGTTAAATTTTAATGCTTAAGTGACTGAGATATAAACAAGAGAATACGGTCATTTTTCAAAATAAAAGATTGTTCAGACTCAACTAATAAATAAAACAGAAATTGATGATTTTTTTCGTCTGACCTGGTACCAATTGATTCACGGACCGGTACCGGTCCACACCCATGGCGTTGGGGACCACTGGTGTACAGAAGATGTTCACAGTTGACTGTGAAATTTCATCTTTAAAATACAGTCGTATCAAATGTTCCCCCACAAATTTCAGCCTTGTTTAAAGGGTCACGAAACACCAAAACACATTTTTGAGCTGTTGACAGTCAAATCTGTGTCCCACGCTGCTATTAACACCATTAGGACACATATATTGCACTAAAAAGTGAAAATTGGTTGTTTTTGCATTATTTTGAGCAAATTCGTTCTTCCGGTTTGAAACGAATTTTTGAAGCTGCGTCACGGCCATGAGATACTTGCGTGTGAATCCAGCGTGGAGAGTGGCTTTCTGTACCTGCGAGTGCATCATGACGTCTCTGAGGGTGCGGCATTAATTCATGAGAAAGACTTTGTTCAAACCTGTTACCTCTTACAGTGTTCAGACGACAGAGAGATGCCACGCTGTATTGCCAAAGCAAGTGAAAGAACAAGAATTTGTACAAGAACAAGATAATTTGTATCGTCAGCAGTGCTCTTTCAGTTTTTAAAGACATACCTCAGTCAAAATGATTTAGTTACTAAGTTTACAGTATGTTAATATCACTGCAATATTATAGTACAATATTATAGACTGAAAGATCCGCTGTAAATGCTGCTCTTCAAATGTAAACATGTAAACACCTTAATCAAATCATTCCTGTCGTGCAGGATTTTCGCCGCATTTTGTGACAGGATAGTCTATATACGCACGGCTTTCTGACGCTACCTACCGAGTCATCTAAGTTACAGAGAAATGCGCAGTATTTTTTTTCTCCCATTCGCCGTGCGGTATCACACATTGCATTAAAACTCTTCCAGCAGTTCCTCACTCTCAATATCTCGTTTGTCACTGGCGACATGCAGGAAATGTTCCTGAATAAAAAGTGAAAGTGCTAAACTGCAGTTAAAGTCGACAAATTAATAATTTGGCAAGTAATTCGATTACGGATGTCCATGTAAACACAGTCACTGTCTTTCTCACCTGCGACTGCGTGCCTAAACGGAAACTCCCATATTTGCAAATCCTTCCCTCTTTCCCTCCCCCGACACTCCCACCTAAATGGAGCTGGACACGCCCACTTTCCTGACTTTTTCCGAACTAGAGGTGTGAAAACACCCTGCTGAGACAGGGGGGGGTTTCATGGCCCTTTAAAGTTGTCAAACAAATTTCAAGAAGGTTACTTAGGTTGAAAGTCACATCTTAGTTTCATGAGCAGTCATGACAGTAAATAAACGTTTTATGCTATGAAAGCATAAAACACTAATTTTGTGGAAATTTCACTAAACTGACACAATTTTTCATCCAGAAAATGTATAATAATGTGAGTGGTTTCCATAAGTTGTGTTAGCTTAATCTCTTACGTATCATTCCACAGTGTTTCATCTTATATATTTATAAAAGCGAGGTAATGTGCAGTCAGACGATCATTAAAGTGAACACATAGGGTTTATTTTCTGATATATGTCCAGATGGCTGTATATTATTCCATACTTAATTGCGTAACATTTTTTCCAGCTCTTCAGGCTCCAGCCAAATCCCAGTGGATAAAATCAGCCCTTGCCCTACATTATTTCCACCACCACATTCTCTTCCACTCAGCCGTATGTATATAATGTTATGTAAGTTTAATGGGTCGCAAATACTGGGTTTATTGTTAAATGCAGTGATTAGTATGATGCCTCCAGATGGGGCTGATGCAGAGGTGACTTAAGTAGAGAATTAAAGAAGATTTTTAGCTCATGCCATGCTCCTTGGGGATTCTTAAAATATATTGTTCTACATTGTCAAAGTTCATTGTAAGACTTCTCACGATTTGGTTTTAGGGTCATGGCTTCGGTATGGTTTGGTCTATATGTTCAAAAAACAGGACACTGTCAAATAAAAATGAAGAAAATCCTCTACAAGCAAAATGCAATACAAAATGTATAGAATATAGCAAAGATACAACGGAAATAAGCTGTATAGACAGTTTTTTCAGGGATCTAACAGTAGTTTGCAGTAACAAACTGAATAGGCTAATATATTCAAATATAACGCTACATACTGTATAAATGAAAGGTTAACCATTATTGAGCTATATTGCTAATCAGTCAAGAGCAGAGTGAGGGATTTCATTATCTTTTGTTGTTTGATTAATATTTAAAACATCGACAGCAGGATTAAGACGATTTTACTTTAAGGCAACCCACAGATTCAGCACAATAAGAAAGTTTCATACACATAATTTTGGTTTGGTTCAGTTCTGTTTGCTGTGACACCAGCAAGGAGCACTAGATTTACTTTTTATTTAAACAAAAGTGATAATTAAACTTATCTGTGTTCACTTTTTGCACTGGCACTTTAAGTACTTTAAATACACCAGGGTTTTTCAAATACTCCATCCATCCTTCCACCTCTCCATCCTCACCTCCACTCCATGCATTTGTTCCTTCCACCCATCTGTTCCATTTATCCATCCATTCCTTTCGTCCATCCATTCTTTTCATCTTCGTTCTATTTAGTTCCATTCTTCCAATCCATAAGTTCCATTCTTCCATTGCATTGTTCCATCCATTGTTCCTTCCATCCATCCATTCCATCGGTTCCATTCTTCCATTCCATAGTTCCATTCCATCATTCTATTCCATTGTTCCATCCATCATTCCATCCATCCATTGTTCCTTCCATCTATCCATCCATCCATCCCTCTATCGTTCCTTCCATTCATCCATCCATTCGTTCTTTCCATCAGTTCCATTCCATGGTTCCATCCATCAGTTCCATCCATTGTTCCTTCCATCCGTTTTTTCCATCAATACATCCGTTTCATCAGTTCCATCCATCCATCCGTTCCATCCATCCATCCATCCGTTCCATCCATCCATCCATCCATCCATATATCCGTTCCATCAGTTCCATTCTTCCATTCTATCAGTTCCGTTCTTCCATTTCATCAGTTCTATTTCATCGTTCTATTCTATTGTTCCATTCTATTGTTCCATCCATCATTCCATCCATCCATTGTTTCTTTTGTCCTTCTATCCATCTATTGTTCTTTCTTTCCATCCATCCATCCATTGTTCCTTTCATCCCTCCATTCCATCAGTTCCATCCTTCCATTCCATCAGGTCCATTCATCCATTCCATCAGTTCCATTCTTCCGTTCAATCACTTCCATTCCATTGTTCTATCCGTCCATCCATTCCATCAGTTCCATTCCATCGTTTCATCCATTCATTGTTCCTTCCGTCCATCCATCTATTGTTCCATTCATCCATTTCTTCCACCCATCCATTCCTCCATACATCCATTCCTTCCATCAGTTCCATTCTTCCATCCCATCAGATTCATTCTATCCATCCATCCATCCTTCCTTCCATTCCATCAGTTCCATTCTATCAGTTCCATCCCATCGTTCCATCTATTCTTACATTCCATCAGTTCCATCCCATCAGTTCCATCCATTCATTGTTCCTTCCATCCATCCATTCATCTATCCATCCATCCATCCCATCAGGCATAGCCAATATAGAAACTGAATATTGACCAAGATAAGCATTTCCAGTTATACACTTATTATGTACTGAGGGGGGCATACCACTTTTTTTTTCAGTTCGATTTCAATATTGTTACACCACTAGTAATGATGTTGTAAATATTCTTCAGTTTATTGCTCAGACCGTCCCACTTCTTAAAACCCTCAGTGCATTGCCAGGAACCACTGGTATTAATGTAGTTTTGCCTCAGTATGATTTGGTTTTAGACCCTTAAAGAGCTGGTAGCCCTCTTCTAATTTCGTCTACTCAAGAAAAACGACACCTACATCTTGAATAGAGCAAATATTAATATTTTTAACAATGCTTTTAATCAAACATGTTTAAGTGCAGAGGTAAAAGCTCATTATAAACCAATCTGGATTAAGGTTCTTTTCTTAAAGTGGTTCATTTAAATGCTGTTGGCAGCCAGGTTGACTTTGTAACTGGACAGTGTGCCCATTTTTTGTTCTCACTTTGTCATCAACAGCTCTTAGTAAAATAAACTTAATCCAGGACCAAATGGATTTTAAAACTAGGTTGGGCCTTTCATGTATTTTCAGTATTACACAGTCGGGTTGACGTGTCTTGAAATTCGTTATATTGAATCATAGAAATTCAGAACATGCCCATCCTTCACTCGCATGTTGGATATGTGCATTTAGATAGAGAGTTCGAGAAAAGCCAGGGAAAGAGAAAGAATTAAGGCAGGAAAGGAGAGGCAAAGGAAGAGATAACAAGATTAGTAGGATGTGCAACAGTTTTTGTGCTAATCCATTTAGAGTGGCTGCAGTCTGTCCGGATATTGGATGGACTTTCTGTGCTTTAGACTGGAGACACTGGAGTAATGCTGATTTAAGAGGGGACTGTCCTTCATGCCTGGCTGGCATCCAAGGTAAACTTCCAAGGGGATTGCAGAATGGTGTATTTGAATGAAAAAGATATTATTGTTTATTATAATTTGTTTTTTAATGTCATCCCAAAATTTTATTGCTTCACATCATTCCAAACGTTCATTCCAAACATTCGTTCTGTTCATTCCGTTCGTTGGTTGGGTCGTTGGTTGGGTGGTTGGTAGGTTGGTTTGTTGGTTGGTTTGCTGGTTGGTTCGTTGGTTTGTTGGTTCGAATGTAATTCAACTATCACCTACAAAAAAATACTTGGGTCACTGTCTAAAATTATAGAATAACTTATAAGATGTCAAATTAAATGATAAAATGCAAAGGTTAATAATTGTTTGTTACTTAACAGTTGTTCTTATTAAAGAATATACCATATTTCATATATGCTCCAGATGCACCAAATTTTTGGACACCAAAAATGGGTTTTAAAAAAAATAAAAAATGGCAGAAAATATGCAATTAAAGTAAAACAAGCAAAAAAAAAATTATTTCTGTTTTTTAAAATACCTTTTCCCTCTTCTTTTGCATTGCTTTTTCTATTTTTGAATAAATTTTGGAAATAATTTGAAAAATTTGTGAACGTTTTATAATGTTTGCAATTGTTTTGTTTTACTTAGGGCTACAAGTAGCCTATTTTACACCATAAAATGTGCTATATTCTTCTAACAATATTCTATTCTAACTATATTCTTTTACAATAACTAAATTTATTGTGGTTAGAGTAATGTCAAAGTTTTAGCTTCTGTTCATTTAAAAAGTTCGGAGACTAATAGCTTTAATTAACTGCAGCAAAAGCAACAATAGTTTTAACTTGTAGAAGTATATTGAGTTGGAAATCAATGTAAGTCTGCAGTGAACAATTATTTTTACAATCCATTAAATCTGACAATTATTTATTTCACCTATTATTTTAAGCAAAACACTTTTGCTTTACCATTAAGAATCTGATGTCAGTAATCTTTAAATTATATTTTGGTTTTCCTTTTGTCATGTATAATTTTATAAAATAACTGTTGCACATGCACAGCAAGCTGCTGTAGCTGTTGTTAGTGTTCTAGTGTGAGTGGAGCTTTAGATTAGGAAAGTTATTCATGTTTATTTTTGTACTACTGTAAATAAAAGGCTTCCATAAATTGTGTTGGCTAGCCCTCATGTGAAACTATGTGTTTCGCAGCGTCGTTCATCAAAACTGTGAAAATACAAACTGCCGCAGAGGCGTTGATATGTAAACACAGGCAGTAAAGTGCTCAGCTTCTGACGTCAGTCTCATGAAAATTTCCACTTTTGTCATGAATGGTCTGCATTGAGGAAAGAGCTCTGAGAGCAACTCTAATGTTGGAGGTCAGTAAAGTTTTTAAAATGTTTTTCAAAGACGTCTCTGATCCTCACAAAGGCTCACTAATGGTTTTCTGCATGTTTGAATGTTGAAAAATGTACTGTATTTTTTCCCCCGTTTTGCATGCATATTTCAACTTCGTTACCTCAGGCCGTACTTACACTATGTACAGTTGCCTTGAACCGGGCCACAGCACACTTGTCCCCCCTCCCGTCTCCCCCGATGGCCCGCACTCAGATTACATTCGGGCCTGGGCGCGCTTCCGTCATCGATGATGCGCTGTTCAGTAAGCGCTCTCGCTCAGCACAGTGGAGATTTCTTTTGTTATATCTTTTAAGTCGTTTGATATGCGGTGACACGCAGTCTAATATTTCGGCGAACAGATCAGCCACTTTTGACGCTAAACAGTCCTCGTGCTGCAGGAAATAGGAAGTTTGCTGAAGGCGGAGCTGTCGTGCAGTGAGGGATTTGCGTCTTTAATAATCTACGACAGTTTGCGTTCATTGAACAGTACAAATGACAAATTAATCCATATGAAACAGTCCCTTAAAAGTTACGTCTCGTTTCAGTTTCGGGCTAGGGCATGCTTGCACTCACACTGTAAGCGTACCGCGCCTGAGCCCAAGTGAACCGCGCTCTGGCCCACCTCTTCCAACCGGGCCAGGGCCGCCCAAGTGTACCGTGCCTGAGCCCGATTCAGAGCACTCACACTTCTCAAACGATCCGGGAAACGGGCCTGGGCACGGTTCGAATAGCATAGTGTGAGTAAGCCCTCAGTCTTCAGGGTTGCTTGATCCCTTAGATATTGTTGTAATAAGATAATTTAATGTTCTTTAATATTGGAAGTTTAGAACTCACAATTCTTAAAAGTTTATATTTCTGAAGTCTGAAATCTAACATGCAATTGTGAGTGCATATTTCACAATTCTGTCTTTATTTGACATTTGTAACCTCTAAATTATAAAAAGTTTTTTGAATGGACAAAAAAATATCCAAAACTAAATATACATATTAAAATCCGAAATTTTTCATATACCACAGGGTATATATAGTAAAAACGTATAAACTAGTGTGAGTAAAAATTTAAAATTAATAATTATGAATAATTCAAGTTTGCATATCAACTATAAATATACATTCATTCAATCATTTTCTTTTTGGCTTAGTCCCTTTATTAATCTGGGGTCGCCACAGCGGAATGAACCGCCAACTTATCCAGCACGTTTTTACGCAGTGGATGCCCTTCCAACTGCAACCCATCTCTGGGAAACATCCACACACACTCATTCACACTCATACACTATGGACAATTTAGCTTACCCAATTCACCTGTACCGCATGTCTTTGGACTGTGGGGGAAACCGGAGCACCCGGAGGAAATCCACGCGAACGCAGAGAGAACATGCAAACTCCACACAGAAACGCCAACTGACCCAGCCGAGGCTTGAACCAGCGACCTTCTTGCTGTGATGCGACAGCTATATATATATATATATATAAAGAGAGAGAGAGAGAGAGAGAGAGAGAGAGAGAGAGAGAGAGACCATTTCAATGTGGTCATGTCATTGGCCCATGAACTTTTCCTGCTTGTTGTCAAATGGTTTCATATCTGTAACGAGGCGATTCAATCATAACATGATGTTATAACAGCTATCATAACATGGCTGCAGGCTCGAGCGTCTTAGGGCTCTATTTTATTGATCTAGGTGCAAAGTGTAAATCGCAGGGCGCAAAAACATTAAGGGCGTGTCCGAATCAACTTTTGCTGTTTTAAGGATGGAAAAATACTCTTTGCGCCTTGGCGCATGGTCTAACAGGGTTGAGCTTATTCTCTTAATGAGTTCTGGGTGTGTTTTGAGAATAAACCAATCAGAGTCTCATCTCCCATTCCTTTTAACAGTCAGTTGCGTTGCGCCATGATGCATTTGCTATGATGGCGGACTTTTTAAGTGGAAAAACTGAACGCTTCACTAGCGAGAAAACAGTTAAACAGACCATCTGCACCACAAGGATAAAGAATGAACCTCCTCCAATCAGCCTTTAGTTTCTCTTTCTCTTTTTTGTGGATAAGGAAACGGTGTTGTACACTTCACTGGAGACATCCATTAGCCTGCATAATTAATTTAGTTTGTTAAGCGCAAAGATTTGTTTCAAAACTATTTCTAAATTCAGTTCTAATTTCCAGCAAAAAACGTTGGTATGATACATATAAATGTATTAAATAATATTATTTTATGATTTGGGTGTATGATAGGGCCCTTAGAGTCCCACAAATGATGACAAACAGCCATATTGCACTGCTACTCATGTAATATTAAATTTATACAACAGTTCGACAGCATAATCATGTATATAAAAAAGACAATCAGACACGGAGAGTCTAAAAACCCTTTTCGTATTAGAAACTACTTTCTTCCGCCATTCCTTCACATCTGCAGCTGACGTCAGAACAGCAGAAATCATTGCTACTTCACAAATGTCACTTTAGAGCTAATATTTGAATGATTCTCTAGCGTAATGTCTAAAGTGATGACAAAACAGGTGATTTTGCTCACATTTTAAGATTATAAGGCTGAACGGCATGAAATGCCATCAGTCTAGAGACATTTCCCAGTATTTCTCTGTTGCAATCAGAATAATTAGACCCCAAAAAAGCCAAAGCAAAGCAAACACTGCCAGATTACTGTTGTGTTTGCGATAAGGAAAAACACATGCGGGCATTTCTTCTTTCTTTCTGTTTACTGAACTAGTCTGCAGTTACAAGATGGCCAACCAAAAAGTAACTCAGGTTTATACAAAGAGTGGCCAAGACAAAATACATACATTCCTGATATGAGTCTCACACTCTATACACAGCAATTACTATGGTGTAAATACAGCACTTCAACATACAAAAGAGAGAGAGATCGACTTAGAAAGTCACTTACCAGATTTATAACGAATTGATCAGCTGTAGTTTGTAGTTAATTTTTCTCCTCTAAGGGCTTATTATGCGGTCTCCATCGCCATCTTGTGGATGGACAACGTCAACCGTCTTTGCTTTGCTACAAAACAACTACATTCTCATCTAAAAAAGCCTCAAAAGTACACTATGTTGTCCAACAGCTGCAATATTTGTCAACTGTAGTCCTCTGCTTGCCACTCATGTGGGCGAAGTAATACACAAGAGTCAAAAGGCTGTACGATTTCTGATATTGCAGAATACCGCATGGCTATCAGCTAATCAGATTCGAGAACCAGACAGAACTGTTGTGTATATGTATATATGTAGAACCAAATGTAGTTCCATCCACATTCATGCATTTTTTTTAAAAATAAGTATAGCTCTACTGTGTGTGTGTGTGTGTGTGTGTGTAGGCTCAGTTGTTCTTACTTATACAGTAAGAAATCAAAACAACCCACTAGTCAGGAGATTCTACTGGTCCTTTATTAAAAATGCTTACAAATCGTCCAGAACATGTTTTAATGGTCTCTAATAATTGGCACAGGTTTCTGTGAGGGTTTCATTTAGGCGAAGGGATAGACCATAGATACTATCATTAACCTGACATAAAAACACTGGAAGTCTATGTTATGTCCTCGCTAAGATAGAAAAACAAACCGGTGTGTTTCTGTGTAATGCACCTTTCTCATCCAATGTTTATTGCAAAGCCCTTAAGGACGGCAGCAGCTGTGTCTTTTCTCCATCAGCTCTCTCTTGTACATCACTCACTGCTCAACAAGCTTTCCACTGAGGGCTACAACAGCATGCATCATATTTATTCTGTACATCCCTGTGTGTCTGTGTTTGCGTGAGACAGAAGAACATGTAACCGGCCTTAATTCACAATACAGCCTGGAAGCTTAAAGCCCACACGCAGCTCCAATCTAATTGTCTTTACAGCAACACAGGCCTAACATTTACATTTCTGTGTGCAGACTGTCAGAATCTGCTGATCTGCTAACAGACACGTAATGTGATGCCGTTGTTATTGTTGGATGGAGAGCCTGTACTCTTCAACATAGTAAAGGCATTGTCTTTGGGAACATGAAGGTTTTCCGTGTAGTGCTGGCTGGTTGCCTGCTCAACCTCAGAGGAGTTGAGTTTCGCTTCAGCTTGATCAGGGATGGAGTAATGAGATGTTGTCATTCTGTGACTTTAGATGCTTTTGATTTAGTGTTCAAGTGTGTGGACGAGTGTTAGAATTCACCACACAGTGTCCTGGCTTTGTTTGTTTTTCCAAATGTGCTGTATTACTTCATGTTTTCTTTCTTTCTTTCTTTCTTTCTTTCTTTCTTTCTTTCTTTCTTTCTTTCTTTCTTTCTTTCTTTCTTTCTTTCTTTCTTTCTTTCTTTTCTTTCGTCCTTTCTTTCTTTCGTCCTTTCGTCCTTTCGTCCTTTCTTTCAACCTTCCTTTTGTCTTTTCTTTCGTCTTTCCTTCCTTCCTTCCTTCCTTTCCTTCCTTCCTTCCTTCCTTCCTTCTTTCCTCCTCCTTCCTTCTTCCTTCCTTCCTTCCTTCCTTCCTTCCTTCCTTCCTCTTTACTTCCATCTTTTCATCATTCCTTCTTTCCTTTAGTTCCTTCCTTTTTTAACTTCCTTTACTTCCTTCCATCCTTCTTTCTTTCTTTCTTTCTTTCTTTCTTTCTTTCTTTCTTTCTTTCTTTCTTTCTTTCTTTCTTTCTTTCTTTCTTTCTTTTTCTTTCTTTCTTCCTCCCTCCCTACCTTCCTTTATTTTCTTTCTTTACTTTCCTTTTCTTCCTTCCTTCCTTTCTTTACTTCCTTTCTTTACTTCCTTCGTTCGTTATTTCATCCCTTTTTAATCTCTTCTTTCAACCTTCCTTTCGTCTTTTCTTACAGCCTTCTCTTCGTCTTTTCTTTCATCTTTCCTTCCTTCCTTCTTTCCTTCCTTCCTTCCTTCCTTCCTCTTTCCTTTACTTCCATCTTTTCATCATTCCTTCTTTCCTTTATTTCCTTCCTTTTTTAACTTCCTTTCTTTCTTTCTTTCTTTTTTCCTTCCTTCCTTCCTTTCTTTCATCCCTTTCTTTCTTTCTTTCTTTCTTTCTTTCTTTCAACCTTAAATTTGTCTTTTCTTTCGTCTTTCCTTCCTTCCTTCCTTCCTTCCTTCCTTCCTTCCTTCCTTCCTTCCTTCCTTCCTTCCTTCCTTCCTTCTTTCCTTCCCTTCCTTCCTTCCTTCCTCTCTTTCTTTATTTCCTTTATTTACTTCCTTTTCTTCCTTCCTTCCTTTCCTCATTTCTTCCTTTCTTTTCTTTTACTTCCTTTCTTCACTTCTTTCGTTGTTATTTCATCCCTTTTTAATCTCTTTCTTTCTTTCTTTCTTTCTTTCTTTCTTTCTTTCTTTCTTTCTTTCTTTCTTTCTTTCTTTCTTTCTTTCTTTCTTTCTTTCTTTCTTTCTTTCAACCTTCAATTTGTCTTTTCTTTCGTCTTTCCTTCCTTCCTTCTTTCTTTCCTTCCTTCCTTCTTTCCTTCCTTCCTCTCTTCCTTCCTTCCTCTCTTTCTTTATTTCCTTTCTTACTTCCTTCATTTTCTTCCTTCCTTCCTTTCCTCATTTCTTCCTTTCTTTTCTTTTACTTCCTTTCTTCACTTCTTTCGTTTGTTATTTCATCCCTTTTTAATCTCTTTCTTTCTTTCTTTCTTTCTTTCTTTCTTTCTTTCTTTCTTTCTTTCTTTCTTTCGTTCAACCTTCCTTTTGTCTTTTCTTTCGTCTTTCCTTCCTTCTTTCCTTCCTTCCTTCCTTCCTTCCTTCCTTCCTTCCTTCCTTCCTTCCTTCCTTCCTTCCTTCCTTCCTTCCTTCCTTCCTTCCTTCCTTCCTCTCTTTCCTTCCTCTCTTTCCTTTACTTCCATCTTTTCATCATTCATTCTTTCCTTTATTTCCTTCCTTTTCTTACTTGCTTTACTTCCATCCTTTCTTTCTTTCTTTCTTTCTTTCTTTCTTTCTTTCTTTCTTTCTTTCTTTCTTTCAATTGCACATTTTATAATTTCTACATTTTTTTTGTTTGATGCATGTTTACATTTTTTTGTCTAATATCATTTCATTTCATATATAAATAACAGTAACATCTCTAATTTCTGACTTTTTGTGACCTCTGTCTGGAGTTTTAAGTTAAATAATCTGAATTATAAGAAACTATAATATATATTTATATTTTCTTAAATTAATCTTATCTTTTGCATTAAAGCTGAAATGTGACATTTTTCACAAGATTTCAGTGTGAATTAGTTATAAAATAATCGTAAATAGTTTGTTTGCTTCAGTTAGTTTAATATCATAAAGAATAAAATTGTGCACTTTCTTTAGAAAAAAGACTTGTATTAGTTGATATTCTATGTATTTTTACAGTACAAATGATAACATGGTAATCTATGAGAGGCAAAGAAGTAAATAAATAATTTGATTGAGAATAAAATAATTCAAAATCTAGGTAAAGTATTCAATAATCGAGGTTTTGATGTTAGGTCATGTCGTCCAGCCCTACTATAAACAGGCAATTACATGTTGACCTCTTGAAATTCTATCTCAGAATTGTGAATTTATGTTTTTCTTTAGAAATTATTCTGATATGCTAATTTGGTGCTAATGTAACATTTGTGCTTCTCTATAATCATCAGAGAACCCTGAATTTTTCCACAAAAATATCTGACATTATAGATGTTTTACTTTCACTTTTGTTGATGTCACTGAATACTTACTGAATAAAAGTATTAATTGCTTAAAGATAGAATAAATTATTTTATTAATTATATAATTATATATATATATACACCGAACATTTTTAATACACACATTGCTAGCCTATTAATTAGTGAGTGTGTATGAAATATTTCAAAAGAAGAAACAAAAGCCCATATTTAAAAAAAAAAAAAAAAAAAAGAAACACCCATTCAAAAACCAATTCTAAAGAAATCCATCAAGGGAAGTTAAAGATGAGTCAATAAAATGCGAAGCCAAGAAAAGAGGATATAAACCCTGCGCTAGTGTAGCTGAAGGGAAATCCGAAAAAAGCTGAGATGCTGAATCCTCACAAAAGTCCCTCTGTAGCAAGATGAGCTTGCTGGGAATGTAGAAGCTCAGGACAAAAGAGAGATCAAGGAGAAAACCTGAGAGAAACTTGCTGAGGTCAAACAAGCAGTCATTCATCCAGCCGTCAGTGTAGAAGTTCAAAGCCGTCAAGCTCTCGTCTCTGTCAAGAGAGCCTGACATTTCTACACGGACACAAATAGATGCTCTTCTGGAAAATTGGACTTCAACATCCTCACTAAAATTGAACCGTAAGCAAGAAAATCAGACTTGATAGACTGTGGAAAAGGTTTTGTTTCAGTCAGTCAGTCAGTCAGTCAGTCTCTGTTGTGTGTTGACCCAAAACACTGGCTTGGCAAAGGTCTGCTTTCCTTTCACATGCATTAAACTCAATGCTGTGGTTTGACTTCTAGCATGTTGAGTCTGCAAATAAAGCAGGCGGTGTGCCCCAAGGCTAATCGGCTCTAACAGAGGGCTCTTCCCACTGGCTCTGCCTCAGACCACAGTCTATCAGTCTTTATATTCTCCTCTTGCTCTTCTTCACGCTAAGCTCTAGTATGATAACCTTCCTGGAAGACCATGTTTCATAGAAATGGAGATGCAATCAGGAAAGGGCAGGCAGCTCTAGTTCCTGAAAAAAAAAAAGCTTTTGCTGACTTCAGTCATGCTTTCTTGACATTTAGGCTATTTTTATTCAACCTCGAACTCATGACGAGCCTATGCCAATGTTTGTTGATTAGATTATGGGCTGTATGCATATTGTAAAAAAATATTTGTAAATTAACAGTTTTATATCTTGTGATTTGTTTTTATTTTATTTTTTCCTCATTTATTTATGCTTTTAAATCGCATTGTGGGACCTTGATCTTTCTTCCAACAACTTTTTACTTTAAAGTTTAAAAAAAGTGACTTTTCAATAGTTTAAAGTAATGTATTATCTGGGTTGGTGTTTATATTATGCTACAAAGACCTTGTAATAAACTGTCAGTACATTTTCTGTTATTTTACAGACTTATTTCTCTATATATATTATTTCTTATACATTATATTATTTAAAACTAGTAAAATGTCAATAAAAGTCACTTTGTTAAACTGTGGAGTTAAATTTTCAACATTGTTACAATCTTAAAAGATGATCAGACAAAGGGGAAAGAGAATAACATTAATTTTGGGTGAACCACATAAGCAAACACACAATATCAACAAGTGAGGGACAAAATACCATGACCAACTAAATGCAATAAAGTGAGTTTTATTTACAAAGATGGTGCTAATAAGTACAATATATATATATATATATATATATATATATATATATATATATATATATATATATATATATATATATATATATATATATATATATAATAAAGAACAATAAATATTTACAAAAATATATATTGAAAATCAATTCAATTTTTTCAATTCACCTTTATTTGTATAGCGCTTTTACAATGTAGATTGTGTCAAAGCAGCTTCACATAGAAGATTATAGTATAATTATACTATACTATATACTATATATATATGTACCAGTGTTTCCTCTAGGATTTTTTCCAGCTGTGGCGGCTGGACTTTTTTTACACAGATCTGCCAACTATTTCAAAGACAAATATTACACGCAGTATCACAAGTCGAGATAGCATTCATGTAATACGAGCATGCGAATCTCTTTGCTTGCGCGCCGATTTCCTTTGTTCGTGCACAGAACTTCTTCCACGCACTCAAATTTACACGTTCAAGTGCAGATCTTCTTGTGCGCTCTCCAGTAAGCGCTGCTGAAGCGCGATTTAGTGTGTTTTTGTGGGTTTTCCGACATTAACGCGTCCTGAAGTAAAGTGAAGCGGCTATAAACTCCAGTAAGATAAAGTCATTGTATGCAGGGCCATTGACCTTTATCAATAAAATATACTTATGGAAACTGTGTTCATCTTAACTGCTGGACTCACGCACCTGTCAGTCAGTCTGTCAGAGAGTCAGTCAGCATGTCACCTTAAAGGGTTGAACAAATAGCGCACAGCACTACTACGGTTACAGAAAAGTTTGCGCTGTTTACCTCTAATATGTTTTGGTGCGATTATAATCCGCTATAAAAAACACGACTAAATGAGAAGTTGTGATGTAGCCCTGGCGGGATGAATTTTGGCGTGGCGGCCCGCCACGGATGAATGAATGTAGCGGAAACCTTGTATACTATACTATATATTAATAGTATAATTGAAACAGTGTCAGTTCAGTTTTCAGTGTTTAAGTTCAGTTCAGTTTAGCTCAGTTCAGTGTGGTTTAATATTCACAACTGAGTGTCCAAACACTGAAGAGCAAATCCATCGATGCGCAGCTCTACAGATCCCAAACCATGCAAGCCAGTGGCGACAGCGGCGAGGAAAAAACTTCACCAATTGGCGAAAGTGAAGATTTAAAAAACCTTGAGAGAAACCAGGCTCAGTTGGGCACGACTATTTCTCCTATGGCCAAATGTTTGTGCAGAGCTGCAGTCTAGGGGCCGGAGGCTGGAGAATGCTGGACCTCAGCGAAGACTCGTCTGTCCTTGGAGCGTCACAGGAATCAGTCTCATGCTCTCCACTCTGCCATGACCACCACAGCAGCTGCTCAGGATACGGCCTGGTCCAGGATTATGAAAACCCTGGGATCATCTCGTCGCTGGTCTTGGATCGCATCAGTGGCGCTGCATAGTCTGAGGGCCTCGGGATGAGTATCCCCAGGTGGAAATAGAGAATAAAGAGAATAATTAGCGTAGCTGCTGTTCATAGTGTATATAAACTAAATGCAAAACCTGGTGGGGCACACTCATGCGTCATACCGCTAAGTGATGCACTGAGTGTATGCTTTGCTAAAAAGATAGGTTTTTAATCTAGTTTTGAATTGCGAGAGTGTGTCTGAGCCTCGAACATTTTCAGGAAGGCTATTCCAGAGTTTAGGAGCCATAAATGAGAAGGCTCGACCTCCTTTACTCGACTTTGCTACTCTAGGTATTACCAGAAGCCCTGAGTTTTGAGATCTTAAAAAGACACAGGCTTTGAATATCACAGACAACAAACAGGACACAAAATGTTTGAAGAGATAGATGGGAGAGTTGGAGAGATGAGGATGGGGGCGGCGTCCAAACAATAGAAATAAATAAAACAAAACAATCTATTCTATTGGCCCGACCTCTACCCTAACTATCCAAAAAGAAAATATATCAATATTGAAAAGAAAATCTTTGCATCTCTGACGCACTACCTTACCTACACTAAGAGATAAACAAAGGTACAGCGGGTGGAGCTCGCCCCTGACCTAGTGTGTCTTACAGAAGTGATATTCAAAGCCTACTTGTGCACAATGTATGTTGCGCAACATTCTTACCTGTCCCACTCTCCAACCTCAGATGTGCGTAACACTGATGGTGGACATATAGAGAATAGACAATAAAAAGTGGACATATATCAAACTGTAACACGCACTGAATGGATTGCAATGATTCACAGACACACAACACAAGACAGAAAATCAAAGGGTCTCCGGACTCGCGAGTAGCGCCCTGTCACCACTTCACCACATCTGTAAATAAATAGAAACTTGTGAATCACAAAATATGGAAACTATTCATTAACAGTTATTTTTTTACAGTTCATAGCTACGGTGGCTGAGAGAGCTCAATGAGCTGCAAGTTAGGAAAACGCATACAAAACACAAACAACTTAAGAAAACACCCAGATCAATAATTATGTTTCCATTAAAAGATGAGAATTAAACTTATCTGCCAAACTGGAATATCATAACACATTTGCGAATAAAGTACAGTTTCCATCCATTGAGTCAAAGAGAACAAAAATGTCACTTCCTGATAAATGGTGGCAAATATTTAAAGAAAAATTGGAATTTGCTGGTCGGACCAGCCACTGTGGGCAATTTTCTTCTATAATAAATTAGTTTCCGGTAGCTAGCTCTCTGCAACTCTCACGTGGCTTCCCACTGAAGCTAAGCAGGGCTGCACCCGGTTAGTACCTGAATGGGAGACCACATGGAAAAGCTAGGTTGCTGCCGGAAGTGGTGTTAGTGAGGCTCAACCTGCGGCCTGTGGGTCCTAACGCCCCAGTGTAGTGAAGGGGACTCTATACTGCTCAGTGAGTTAAACCGAGGTCCTGACTCTCTGTGGTCAATAAAAATCCCAAAGAGTAGGGGCCATATCATAATTGGCTTCATCACTCTGTCTCCTCTCCATCAGTGCGGTCTGGCACAATATGGTTGCCGTCGCTTCATCCAATGCAAATGCAATCAACACAGTCAAAACAGGCTTTTAGAGACATTGGACCTCTCTTTTGGAGCGCAGACGCTCAGGACAGTACTGGGAGGTAGGGATGCTCCGATTGATTGGCCGGAGATTGGTGTCGGCCAATAATCACGTTTTATATTTCGATCAGTACTCACCAATTTGGCTGATCACATGAACCGGTTGCAAGTGTTTGTTTACGTGTTTACAATAAGAGGAAGATTTATTATAATAATTCTATTTAAACTTCTTATGCATCAAATATGCATTCCAAACATTTTCTTCGTTGACGCATATTGAATTATTCTTCTATCATTTGCAATGTTTCCAAATTGCATTGTTAGTCATTTTTCTTCCCAAAATTTTTGTCTGTTTTATCTATTATTTTCTGTGAAGCTGCTTCTGACCATGACATGTCCACAGTAAATGGTTGTAAGAGACCTGTTTAAGATATAATATGCAACATCCTTCATTTATTCTCTGAGGTAAAGCCAGATCTCCATTTAAGTATCACACTTAAGAGGGCAAATGTGCTTTATGCAATGTTAAAGTTATATGAAGCTTGAAGCATCACAATCGGTATCGGCCGATCACCATGACGAGGAATCAGTACTCTGTATCGGCTCCAAAAATCCTGATCGGAGCATCCCTACTGGGAGGCAATAATACTGAATAACTTTGATTACAGACTTCAGCTGAGGGATTTTAGAATGACCAAAACAACATTTCAGATGTTTTCTGCTTTTTCCATTTAAATGCTTCCCATTGGGCATTAGTTCCAACAGAAAACTGGAAAACCATTGCTCTGTAGAAATTAGCTTTTTTGTGACTTTGTTTGTTCGCATGCTGGACTTTCATAGTGTATGCACAATTTTTCTTAGCAGATATAACGTATTGTGCATAGTTCCATGTAGGGTTGGGCGATGTTGACCAATTTAGCATCGTACGATGTCTAATGTGAAACATCACGATGGACGATGACATCGTCTTCATAGGCGGAGGTGAATTAATTATTTATGAATAATTAATTAATTCATAACGAATGAATTATTTGTAGCCTACCGTTTCAACTACCTGGTGTTGTTTTACCTATAACCAAATCATAAATAAATAAAGATAAGTTACACACAAATTACCACCTGTCAATCACTTTTTCTGCGGGACTCTGGCATCAGTAGGCAGAGTGATCTGTGTCAGTCATTTGTTTGGTACGGTGGATGGCGGAGGGGTGTCGCGGACAAAAGTGAGCTGCGCTGAGGTGTCGCGGACGAAAGTGAAGAGGGTTGGGGAGTCGTGGAACAAAGTGAAAATGAAGAGTGGACTGAGGAGGAGGGCGGTTGAGGAGGAAGATCGGTTTTCAGCGTTCTTAAAAATACATGCTTTTGTGTTATACAGAAAGAAAGAATCCCATAAGGTTTAAAACCACTTGAAGGTCCGTAAATAGTGAGTACATTTTAATTTTGGGGTGAAACATGAAGCCCCTTTAACTAGTTAGAGTACTTAAAATAAAAGTGCAATAACAGAAGCTTAAATGAAAGTAATTAAATGATAAAAAATATACATTTTAATAAAATAAAAATATTAAAATAGCACTAAGCTAGGTGAAATGAGAAGTGCAATTAATCATTTTATTCCACGATGTTTGCCATCAACAAAAAATAACAAGTAAAGTGAATTTTACTTGTGAATAACTAATGAACATCTTCACTATATTCAAATGTGCCCAAACTTAGAGGAAACCTTTCATTAAAGGGAAAACTACAACATCAGGAAATATGTGAATAACATTGACAACATTTGCATGTAAAATAAAATGAAAAAATACATGTGAGAGACCTCAAGCAAGCAAACAACACACATCCCTATTCCAGCCTTACTGTGCTGCACATTATTTGCATTTGTTTTCATACAGCGGCCAGGAAAAGGTTTACAATTTTTAATATTTCAATGTAGTAACAATTTATAGTAGAGTTTGTAACAGTAGTGTGTAACAGTGTTATCTTAAAGCAAACATATGCTAACTTATCTAAACATGTTTAAGTCTGCCTGGTCATAAACATGTTTTTGCTAACCATGAAGAAGAATTATTTTGCTTTAATAAGGTTTATACATTTTGTAATCTATCTTGACTCTTATGTGACCTATTTTTTATTGTCATGTGACTATGGAACAAACAAACCAGTTTTCAGGCCCCCAAAATAAAATACTACTGTTGCATAAATAACTGAAAAGACATTTAAAAACGCTTCTGTTTTTATTTGTTGTGTAAACACCCCCCTAAATGCATCCCGCAAGTGCTTTGTGGGGTGGCTGAGAGAGCTCAAATAAGAATTAAGAAATGTAAACGCATGTATACAGTTGAAGTCAGAATTATTAGCCCACCTTTAAATTTTTTTTTCTTTTTTAAATATTTCCCAAATGATGTTTAACAGAGCAGGGAAATTTTCACAGTATGTCTGATAATATTTTTTCTCCTGGAAAAAGTCTTTGTTTTATTTCGGCTAGAATAAAAGCAGTTTTTAATTTTTAAAAGACCATTTTAAGGGCAAAATTATTAGCCCCTTTAAGGTATTTTTTTCCCGATAGTCTACAGAACAAACCATCATTATACAGTAACTTTCCTAATTACCCTAACCTGCCTAGTTAACCTAATTAACCTAGTTAAGCCTTTAAATGTCACTTTAAGCTGTATAGAAGTGTCTGAAATATCTAGAAAAATATTATTTACTGTCATCATGACAAAGATAAAATAAATCAGTTATTAGAGATGAGTTATTAAAACTATTATGTTTAGAAATGTGCTGAAAAAAATATGCTCTCTGTTAAACAGAAATTGGATAAAAAAATAAACAGGGGGGATAATAATTCAGGGGGGCTAATAATTCTGACTTCAACTGTAAGTACATGATACAAATTATATATATATAAATTTAAATATATATGTAACAAAATAGTTTTGTTTCTATGCATGTCCGTGTGTGTGTGTGTGTGTGTATCACATATGCATAATAAATATATATAATACAAACACATATATCATGCCAAAACAAACTTTTATTTTGAATGTGATTAATTTCTGCCCAGCATCTAATAGATAGCAAATGTTTTTATTTTAACTTTCTTTTACCTACTTTTTTATTAGAAAACTTTCTAGACGACAGCTTAATGTGTCAAAAATGTACTCCCTTTCCTCTATTTATATATATATGATAATCGAAACATTGCATCAGTCTGACCTCACGTTATGTGTCTTCTTCTCTCTGTAGAAAAGTTGGTAGCGTATCAGAGGGAGTTCCATGCCCTGCGGGAGCGTCTGCGGGTGGCGGAGCACCGAACACTCCAGCGCTCCTCTGAACTCAATGCCATCCTGGAGCAGTTCAGACGAGCCATCGCAGAGACCAACGGCAGCAAAGATGCCCTCTCCAACTTCTCAGGTTAGTCAAAATCATTCATTAACTTCTAATTACCTCATTACAATTGTATTTAAATTACTTTTCTAATTACATTGTCTGAAAATAAATGTTTTTTACTCAATACGTAATTTAATTATTTGATTAAATTCACATAAATCTCAATTCCAGCAGCTTTTCATTTGTTGTTTTGTTTTTTTCAATAAACAACACTTGCATTTTAAATGATTTATCTATCAAAATACAAGTTAATGACATCCAGGGTTTCCGCGGGGTCTTAAAAAGTCTAAAATTTAAAAATGGAAATTTAAGGCCTTAAAAAGTCTTAAATCGGCTGTTCTAGGTCTTAAATATTTTTGCACAGGTCTTATTTTTCCGATGTCCATGTAACGCTACATCTAATGTCATTTAAATTCTTTTTTGTTGTTGTTGCTTGGTTTTCGTGGTGTTGTATTCCTTTACTTCACTAGTCCTAATGTAATTTGCGGTATTACAACTACAAATGAGACCAGCATGCAATAGCCAATCAGCTTTCTGTTATTGGGCCCAGTGCGCGCGGTGAATGTGACGTCATCGGTGTGTTTGCGGATGTTCGCTTTCGGTGCGCGCAACAAGATTTGGGCTGGCAGAGTGAACAGATTTCGGGTGAACAGTTCGCGCGGCGCCGCGTTTGATTTGAGTCGAATATGAAACACTTTGAAGAGATTTTGTCTGAAACAGGTACGACTGTACAGATATCTTTATGATCCGTCCATCATCATCATAGTGATAACCAGATGACCAATAATTCTTGGCTAGAAGTTGCAACAGCTATGAAAAAAAAAAAAAAAAAGATGCCATGGTAAAAGTGGAGACCCATGTGGTTAATAGCTACAAACTAACATTAAGTGACAAATTATGTCTTTGATAACTGGAAAAAGAACATATGAACCTATCAGTTTTCAATATACTGATGCCCAAATTCTAGGCTTTATTGGTGATAATGATCAGGATAATGGTCAGGAATGTTGGACCATTATTGCCTTTTTAGACTTTATAGGACAGAAACTAGTCTGACAATAATGTGTGAATTGTTTTTTTGCTTTTATTCTTAACATAATAAAAAATCAGATATATGAACAAAAGCAACTGATGCATCAAAATTTAATTATATATAATCCCTTATATATATAATCCCTTATATATAATCCCTTATATATAATCCCTTTCCAAATTGTGGGCCTCTCCAGTAAATTATCAAATGAGGAGCTAGGAGGCGATGCCGGAAACTGAGGGAACATTTTACGCACAAAATCCCGAATTTGGAGATAACGGAAAAAGCTGCTATTTGGAATATTAAACTTTTTACAAACCTGCTGAAATGAAGAGAAAATTCCCTCATGGTACAAGTCATTTATTTCCTTAACACCTCTAGTATGCCAGGACGCAAATGATTTATCAATTATTGATGGACTAAAAACCGGATTAGAATGAATGGGAGATTTTGGGGATATGGTTTGCCAACCAAAAAGGCGTCTTGCTTGCATTATTTCTTATTTTTAATAGCACGTTAAGAGTAACAAAGATGCATAAGGATTGCTTTCTAATCTAATTGTGATCCTCGAAATCACAGTCTGAGTGATACTAATGCATTCTGTGCTAACGCTTGTCTGGTTTCCTGCAGACGAGACTCAGAAGCTGTTGAAGGAGTTGGCTCACAGGAAGCCCCTTCAGGTGCCAAATATCTACCACCACCTGCCTCACCTGCTCAACAATGAAGGCAGTCTGCACCCGGCCGTACAGGTGGGACAGGGACGAACCGGAGGTGAGCCAAACCGCTTACTGTTCATTAGCCATTCTCTAATTCCAGCACTCGCAGCAGATCCTGATCTCCTTCTTATTACCTGACTGAAATCGCCCCTCTATACAAATCACGAGGTTGGAAGACCAAGCCATCACCGTTTATTGACTTTCCATTGTCTTTTAGCTCCCAGTTTAGTTCCCTATGCTAATGCTAATCACTGCTAAGGCTCAGAGCTGCCATGTGAGGTTTGTTTTTCAGCCTCCATTACTCACATTTTCACCCAAACATCAGGGTGTTGCTGTATGTCTTGTCCTTGCTTGTCGTATTGTGTTACACGGCTGTTCTCCACAGCTGTCAGAGACCTGCAGGAACAGAGACGAGGCCATTTCTGCATTCACGGTGTTAAAGAACTGGATTAACATTTAAATCATAGACAGATTTAGACAGATTTTTTTGTTTGAACATGGCTGTAGATAACGTTATTAAGGGTGGAACTCCTGGTCAACAGCGATTCACTCAGAATAAAGAAGTCATTGCAGCTCTGGGGTGCGTTTCCCAAACAATGACGTAACTCGTGGCTGAACTAGCATAGTACGATGCATCGTTTGGAAAAAGAACGATGTAGTGACAAGTGTTTCCCCAAAACCCCTAGTTTCTCTGTCGCAGATCCATCGCTTGAACCATGTTAGTTATAGCGTAAAACGCCCCTAATGATGCTCTAAACGGGGTGGAGTAACTACTTCTTTTAGAGAACAACCCCATCATTTCTTTGTGCAAATTATATTGTTTTACACAAACACGCATTTAAAATAAAATCCAATATTAGTTTTGGTAAAAACATGCACTTAATTCCCATATTCATTGAAATATATGTAAATGGCACATATAGGGCCTGTGTTTCCTTTACTAATATTATTAAGAACATTACATATTCTATTCTAAAACATAAAATCACTTACAAAAGCTAACACTATTCTAATATCTTATATAAATCATATAAATAAATAAATAAATAATGAGGCTATTTATTATAAATATATTTACTTTAATAATAATATTAATACTGTAATAGTAATTATTATTATTATTATTATTATTATTATTATTAAGTAGGATATTGTTTATTTATTTTTTTGGAAAAGTCTACTTTTACAATTTGACACATGCAAACCACAACAGAAAGTTCTAACCAACAGGCCCATGTCATATACAGTACAGATACTTAAATAACCTACTATAAATTAAAAGCATTAACGTATGATATGTTTTTTGTTTTCACAAGCTTTGGAGACGTAACATAAATTCTGCTTTTAAATAATAGGTCACCTATAGCTTTCGCCATGAGGCTGTGTTCAAAATGATATCGATGTTTTCAAAGTGCACTGCAAAGGGAGCACAATTGTGAACATGATGATCGCTAAAATGGAATTGTAAAAATACTTTGAAAGCAAATTACACCTAAGAGAGATGACCTTAATGCTTTTATATGTTTAATATTTCCAACTTTGAATGTTAGAATGTTCTAAATGAATAGGGCATAGGGGGGATAAGTGGGAATAAAACACAGCCAGGAACTATGTTTCTAACTACAGCTCCAGAGGTGTCGTTTCAAGTGCTCAAGTTTGCGACGCAGTTTGCGAATGTTCGTTGGAACGATGGATTTGAGAAACGGCAAATCAACGAACTATGTTTGTAACGACGGAACTTGCGACCTTAGTTGGTTAATGATGGTTTCGGGAAACCCACCCCTGGATGGGACGTTTTGAAGAATGGCTTCAAAGTGTGTGTTTGGTCACAGGTTGTAGTCGATCACTAAGCGCAAACTGTGCTGCATGCACAGTTGACTGAATAGATTCACCAGTGTTACACCTCCAGGAGCCAGGCTGTATCGTTGACTTAAGTATAAAAATTAAAGACTTTTCTGAGAAAATATGGTTGCAGTACTGTTTTGTAGGAACTCCTAGAATAATACATCATAATAATCATAATAATAATAATAATAATTTATCTGTCTATCCAGCAAGCATCCATTAGTTTATCCATCCGTTCGTCCATCCATCCATCCGTCAGTCAATCCATCCATCATCAGTCAATCCATCCATCCTTCTGTCAATCCATCTGTCCGTTCGTTGATCTATCTATCTATCTATCTATCTATCTATCTATCTATCTATCTATCTATCTATCTATCTATCTATCTATCTATCTATCTATCTATCTATCTATCTATCTATCTATCTATCTATCTATCTATCTATCTATCTATCATTCATCTCTCTCTCTGTCTGTCTGTCTGTCCGTCCGTTCATTCGTTTATCCATCCATCCATCCAGCCATCCAGCCAGCCAGCCATCCATCCATCCATCCATCCATCCATCATCTATCTATCTATCTATCTATCTATCTATCTATCTATCTATCTATCTATCTATCTATCTATCTATCTATCTATCTATCTATCTATCTATCTATCTATCTATCTATCTATCTATCTATCTATCTATCTATCTATCTATCTATCTATCTATCTGACTATCCATCCATCTCTCTCTCTGTCCGTCCATCCATCCATTCATCCATCCATCAGTCCATCCATTAGGTAATTCGTCCATCCATCAGTCCATCCATTAGGTAATTCGTCCATCCATCGGGCAATCTGTCTGTCCATCAATCCATCCATCTATCCTTCTGTCAGTCAATCTATCCATCCGTCGGTCAATCCATCCATTCGTCTGTCTGTCCGTCCATCTGTCGATTGATCCATCCATCCATCCATCCATCCATCCATCCGTCCATCCGTCAATCCATCCGTCAATCCATAGGTCAATCCATCCATCGGGCAATCTCTGTCCATCCATCCATCCATCCATCCATCAATCCATAGGTCAATCCATCCCTCGGGCAATCTCTGTCCATCCATCCATCCATCCATCCATCCGTCAATCCATCGGTCAATCCATCCATCGGGCAATCTCTATCCATCCGTCCGTCCGTCCGTCCGTCCATCCATCCATCCATCCATCCATCCTGTTTAGAAGAAATACAACTGTTATAAACACGTAAAGCTAGTAGTTTGTCGCTTCCACCTCATTGTTTTATTCACGTCACCTCATACTTCAGTTTTTCATCAAATTGTGACCAATTAAATGCTCTCTAGTATCTGACATGTCGCGCCTCTTTCAAGACAATTCTCACTTGATGCGCTTGAGCTCAACCATTTCCAGTGGCAGAGCAGTGATATAACAAAACGCTATTGGCTGTATGTTAAAAAAAAGGTGCAGAGCTAGGCTTCATCCCACACTTTCTTCATGTTCGGTTGAGATTACGCCAAACAATAAATAAAAATTTGAAATTTCAAAGCACTTCACAGGACCCCTGTTAGCCTTCACTCAATTTTGAGGATTTACACCTAACTAACTTTAAATAGTAACAGTTCTTGACTCCAGTAAGCTACAAACACAAACTGGGTATCATTGGAAAGAAGACACTTTGAGCTTTACTGTGGTGAAAGGGGAAGTTACATGTTGAAATATATTTTAAAAAGTTATACATTATGAAGTCATAAGAAAAAAAAATATTGTGTTCAATATTTGTTTTTCCATATACAAACACAGGAAAACATTAATGTAATGTCCTAGAAAACATATGACTTGAAAGCCAAGTGTCTCATGAGTTTATATTTCAAATTTGATGAAGATAGCATACAAAATGAGATTTCTGTAAAAAGTTTTCTGAGATTATATCGGTGTCCTCATTTCCCTCGCCGTCAGGGGCACTTTCTCAAAAACAACTATCCCAAACTAAAACGTTCACAGTTGCTGAATAATTTGGTCTACATTCACAGTTTATGTATCTTTGAAAAGAAGACACTCTGGGCTTTATTATCTATCATTTATAGTTTATAATGCTCAAAATAAAAAAAGTTATAGATGCTTAAGTAATGTAAAAAAAATTGCACCGCACTAAACATTTTCTTATTTCATAAACAAATGTGTGAAATTAGTCCTGGAGCAACACATAAAAGTAATAGGTCAAAAGCTACACATCTCCTGAGTATATGTTTTGAATTGGATGTCAAAATCATGCAAAATGAAATTTCTGGAATTATTTTTCTGAGACAACGTCTTGTGATTTTCTCCCTCTCCTCGTTTATGGAGAGGTCTGATAACCACACATGTACTGGGGTTTCTAACACAACTGTTTTAGTCTTTTCACATACCACACATTTTTAATTGTAAAATAATAGACAGAAACGTATATTATGAATGATTTATTTGAGCACAACAAGTACATTGTGTGAAATAAGTCCAGTGCATATGCATCAAAAAAAAATCTTACAACAGAATTAGGATTCTATTGTTAACAACTGTATTTCCCCCCTTGTGTAGCAAACACGATTTACTATGATGCCCTTTTATAGACATGATAATTATTACAGATAGCTTACAGCAGCCATTCAGATAAATGGCAAACATATGATAATGCCAAACATTACTGAAAGATTATCGCTACCCGAGAGACATTCACACTTATATGCCGTTAGCTCAAACTGTTAGCAGCTGTGCAGCAGGAGGCAGGTACGTCGCGTGATGATAAACAAATGAATAACCATCCATAATTCAACACTATTGTGTCGGTGGACTAAATGTGCTTGATGAGATGTTTGTCTGTGGACTCTTACCTTTCAAAATAAACCGTGATGTACAGCAATGAATGCGTGTGTTTGTTGTTATTACTATATGTACTCCATGTCTAATAAGCATTTTCTGTTTAACTTACACAAATTTTAGCAAATACGTTCTTTATACGCTTCCCATTGAAAAACAACTAGCTGCAATGGCTGCTCGAGGGGTGTAGCTTTAAACTGATGTACAATTTGTCAAGATTACTCAAGGCCATCTTGATGTAATCTATTGATAAACATTGACATGTGGAAAAACAACGCCCCAGGACGCCCGCGTCGGGGGCGATGGTAAAGGGTTAAGACAATACTCTGATTAAGAGTCTACCACAGGGGTGCCCAAACTTGGTCCTGGAGGGCCGGTGTCCTGCATATTTTAGCTCCAATTAAACACCTGAACCAGCTAATCAAGCTCTTACTCGGTTAACTAGAAACTTCTAGGCAGGTGTGTTGAAGGAAGTTGGAGCTAAACTATGCAGTACACCGGCCCTCCAGGACCGAGTTTTGGCACCCCTGGTCTACCATGGTAACAGAGAATTTCATTCATTCATTCATTTATTTTCTTCCCGGCTTAGTCCCTTTATTAATCTGGGGTCGCCACAGCGGAATGAACCGCCAACTTATCCAGCATATGTTTTACGCAGTGGATGCGCTTCCAGCCACAACCCATCACTGGGAAACACACACACTCATACACTATGGTCAATTTTAGAATACCCAATTCACCTTTAGCACATGTGTTTGGACTTGTGGGGGAAACCGGAGCACCCGGAGGAAACCCACACGAATACGGGGAGAACATGCTAACTCCACACAGAAATGCCAACTGACCCAGCCGTGGCTCGAACCAGCGACCTTCTAGCTGTGAGGCGAACGTGCTACCCACAGAGTCACCCACAGAGATTTTTGTTAACATTAATTCGACTAAAGTCATAGTCGTATTAAGCACAAATAAAATTAAGACGTGTCACAACCACCATAATCATCATCACCGAACACACTTTTATGCTGTCTGGGAAGTTTTTTTTTCTTTAAATTCGGCATGCGCTATCAAATTCCCTCAAAACAACACTCTCCCACCAATCTTTACATCATACTTGGATAAAATATCTCATGGGACATCAACACTAGACGCAGCTTGCGTAATTAGATTGCACTATTGTTGCGTAATTAGACGCTTTAACATTGAGAGTTTACTCGCTTCGATCAAATGTCAAGTTCGCTTCATCACGTGTCAAATTTACTTTACAATAGATGCAGATTCACATCATGGGAGGGGCCATCTGTCTACCCGGTGACTTCAGTTTTTTTGCTAAACGGCTAACATGGATTTTATCGAGAGGGAAGCTGTGCTTTATGTGCTTTAGGAAGTCTGATAAATTACATAGATTTGTTTGGCGCCATGTCTGAGTCCATTAGATCTTTTACAGATGCAGTCAGCTCTGTGAGTTCATAAACTCCTGGATGACAGAGGCTTTCAGCAGTATTTCTGACTAAGCTGGTTCAAGTTTGAGCTGTTGTCTCGTGTCAGCAGGAGGATTTACCATCAGGACACCAACTACAGGCTCTACGTCATAATTACACCTCTAATAGAGCAAGCTCCTGATTGGTTAACGCCAGAGATGGGGGACTCAAATCACATGACTTGACTCAAGTCAGACTTAAGTCGCAAAATTTAGGACTTGAGACTTGCCTGACAAATATCCAAAAAAGACTCGACTTGACATGGACTTGAATGTCATGACTTGAGACTTGACTTGGACTTGAGTTAAATGACTCGAAATAACTTGTTTTTGTTAAATAAATAACTGTTTGTTATATATTATGCATTACATACAAAACCAAAATTTATATATGTAAATAGAAATTGCAAAAGAAATTGCAAAAGTTCAAAAATCGACAAAAGTTTGATTGACTTGAAAGTGACTTGCTAGACCAAGCTACTGTATGACTTGACTTGAGATAAGCAGTGACTCGACTTGACTTGAGACTGACAAAAATTGACTTGACTTGCTTGAGACTTGAAGGTTATGTATAGAGACTTGCTTGTGACTTGCACATGGGTTTCTTACTTCCACCTCTGGTTAACGCAGCGCGGATTTCCAAAGTTACGATTTTTCAACTCAAATGATTCGCATGAATCACGCGCTAAGCGCAAAAAGCTCAATTTGCACCACCTCATCCGCAAGAATAACACCGCAGAATGTGGCATCGTACGATGTCTAATGTGAAACATCGTGATGGACGATGGCATCGTCGTCGTAGGCGGGGGTGGGGCTGGTTGTTTTTAAATATCAATTAATTCATAACGAATTAATTAATTGTAGCCTACCGTTTTCACTACCTGACTCACATGGTCTTTGCTTTACCCATAACCAAACCATAAATAAATAAAGTTACACAAATTACCACCTGTCAATCACTTTTTTCCGCGGGACTCTGGCAGGAATGATCTGGCAGGAGTGATCTGTGATGTTATAATGTCTTTTTCCCACAGCTGGTGGAGAAGATAAGAGTTCGCTTGGAGTTCACTGTAATTTGTATTGTGATTGATGATAACTTCCTTATTTTATTATTATTATGGGGAAAAAATAACAAGTAAAGATACTAGAGCTCGACCGTTTCGGTGTATGGGCCCAAAATTTTATACGACCTAAAATATATATTTGGAAGCATTTGTGCTAGTGCATAAATTGTTACCGTACGACCTGTTTTCACTGCAAAATCCTCACTGCGTGCGCGGATTTAGGAGACATTTATGCAGGATGCATCTTTGCACCTAAAGACGCCAAACGCAGTGCTCAGGAACAGATTAAGACAGTTGTTATGTGAACTTGCTGAAGTAAAAAAAGCCTGCAATGCATGCCCCGCCTTTGTGCTCTTCTCATTGACCCACTGCGCTAGAACTGAACGCAAATGGATTGGTTAATATCAGCTGTCAATCACTCAGTCAATGCCTTCTGCCTTACCATGACAGCGAGCTACAACCGCGAAAATGTGAAGCGCTGAAGATGAGAGAATGAAAATAACACTGACAGATTTTGTTTTAAAAATCACCTGAAGTTACTAATAATGGCACATCTTATTAGTGATCATGTGCTGACAGTTAATCCATCGTTTACACTTTTCCAAGAGTGGATAAAAGACTAAAGCCATTCACTATAAAGTCTGTGGGATGGGGTTTGCAGGTAACAGTGTTTGCCGCTGAAGCTACACATTTTAAGTGCGAGAGGTACTGTATAATCCTTCATTTAATCCTCACGATGCTGTCAGCCGTGCAAGGGGCAGCTATAAGTAAAATATACCACAGCTCATGAAAAGACCGGTTTTGCTATTAAGATGGCATGCAAATAATAAGTTATATATCAATATAAATGTGGGGCGGGGCGATGGATCACGATACCGGCTCAGCATTGTGAAGTTTATCGCCCATCGGCGATGGACGATGGTATCGTCTATCGGCCCAACCCTAATGTCTAATCGTGTCTTTGCATTGACTTGACATGTAAATCACTCGCGTTTGGCACTTCATCCCCGTCTGGTGTGAAGGTACCATCAGAGTTTGTCACGGGGGCAAGAATGAAATGTTGCTGAATGAAAGTAAAACTGTCGAACTGCAGTTAAAGTGAAACACCTGAATTGACATGAAACTCCCGAGAAAACATTGGATAGCGTGGTGATATAATGACGTTATACTATAACATGTAAAATGGGAACATAAAAGGAATATTTACTGATGTCCACGTAAACATAGTCAATGATGCTAACAAATGTCAAAATAAAAGGCTGCTGTGACTGACCCGGTTGTTTATCTGAGCATATGGGAAAATCAAAGAGAGCTGGTTGTTTTTTAGAAAGCTGAAGCCCACCCATGCCCTTTTCCCGCCTCCTGCAAAACCCACAGACGGCCCTCTCCTGCTGGCTAACCGTAATCTCAACCTCTTTATTCCACACTGTCTGTGTGGCTTGTGCCTGTGCCTGCGGTCCCGCGCTTCTCAATGAGATTGTGGCTTATGAGAAGCTATTTTTAGAGCAGTAAATGGGGACGACATCTTCTGTACAGACCCTAGAGACTGCGCACCATATCTCATACTCAGAGACACCCCAGACTGACAAAGTATTGGATTTGGTGGCATTTGTATGAACATTCGCTAATTTAAGTAATTAATAGACGTATGAGCTTTTTAAAAGGCAGTGTCAAAGATTCAGAAAAGGAAAATGATTTAAGAAAATGTTTTTTATTTTTTAGACCAAACGTCTCTGAATGTCATCAGGTGTAAACTTTAGAGATATAAAAGCATAATTGTTTTATTTTTGGCTGCTGCTGATTATTTTGAATATATTTTGATACAATTCTTGATATTGACTCTTTATTTTCCTGAAATTATTTTATTTTAATTTTCTATTAAAAAATTTTTTATTTAGATTTTTTTATTTAAATTTATTTTGTTTTAATTACTTACTTTATTTATTTTTTGGTCACTCTACATCAATTTTTTTAAATGAGCTTTTAACCATTTTTTATTTAAAATTATTTAAAGTTTTTAATGACTATTATATGGAATAGCATTAACCCTTTGACTGCCGCTCTACCAATTGACCATATTTTGACTGTTTTAAATAATGACTGTTAAAGTAATTTAAAGAATGACTGTTTTAAATAATGACTTACACACACAGCATTGCTGGTTTACAAAAAAATCAAACAAACATCCTGTTGCACTACTACAATTGATTTTGGTTTTATTGTAAAACAAAAAAAAAAAAACAAGAAAACATGCTTAATGAGAATCTGAAATATTTTATGGCATACATCAAAAAATAAAGATAATTTAATATTCCAAAATGTTTTATTTAGATTTTTTTTTTAATAAATTGGTCTTACACTTCATATTTTCCGATTTTTCATAGTGTATGTATTAATTCCGGTACTTTTACCATAAACCGACATATCAACCATTTGGTAGAGGCTGATATTTATGTTGAAAAAAAAAATGCATCGAGTGTGTTAACTAGCGACATTAGGAGTTAAGAAATGCAATCCAAACATTTTTTTTCTTTGTAGGGTAGTAAAAATGCATTGAGATTATAATTTTGTTTTCTTTTTTATATAGTCAAGCAATGTTTTGAATAAATTTTAATAGAGTTCTTGACATTGACACCTTATTTTCCTAAAATTTACTTTTTTTCTCAAGGTGAATGCGTACCTTGGTTCTAGGATGCAAACAACAAAAAATAAGGTCAAGAATCTTGGTGTGACTCTGGAGTCAGATCTGAGTTTTAATAGTCATGTCAAAGCAGTAACTAAATCTGCATACTATCATCTCAAAAACATTGCAAGAATTAGATGCTTTGTTTCTAGTGAAGACTTAGAGAACCTTGTTCATGCTTTTATCACCTGCAGAGTGGATTACTGTAAAGCCTGGTTTATACTTCTGCGTCAAGTGATCGGCGTGACCCACGGCGCAAGCCTTGCGCGTAGCCGTTCATTTATACTTCTGCGCGCTGTTTCTGTTGCTCTGCAATACACTTCCGAAAAGCTTGCTGGCAGTAGGTGTTTATGTTCCTCTGTGTCGAGTTTCTTCGCTGGTGTTTTGTTTTTTCTGAAAGGTTCCTTAATGTACAAGTGGCTCAAATTCACTCATTTTGAGGCAGAAACCAGCGGACGTGCAACAACTTTAATCATAAGGTAAACACAAAACAACAGTCTTCATCCGGAGCTCCTTCACGGGACTCCACACTTGTAAACAGTTGGTGCATCACGCTCAAGCAGCTCTCACCTCCACCCACAATCGTCAGAGCTACCAAGCCGACCGATCACAGAGCTTGTGCTACGTGTACGCGCTACATTTTTTTTGAGAGGTGCGCGTCAGCGTCGTCGACGGCCAAGGCGAGGACTATGCATCCATGCTTAGGCTGCGCCGTAGCATACGCGTGCGCTTTACGCAGAAGTATAAATCGGCCTTTATAGACTCCTCACTGGCCTTCCCAAAAAGACAGTCAGACAGTTGCAGCTCATCCAGAACACTGCTGCCAGGATTCTGACCAGCAGCAGAAAATCAGAGCATATCACACCTGTCCTCAGGTCTTTACACTGGCTCCCAGTTACATTCAGAATAGATTTTAAAGTATTATTACTTGTCTATAAATCACTAAATGGCCTAGGACCTCAATACATTACAGATATGCTCACTGAATACAAACCTAACAGATCACTCAGATCTTTAGGATCAAATAAACTAGAAATTCCAAGAGTTCAGTCAAAGCAGGGTGAATCGGCCTTCAGCCACTGCACACCCCGCTGCTGGAATCAGCTGTCAGAAATGATCAGATGTGCTCCAACATTAGGCACATTCAAATCAAGACTGAAAACACATCTGTTTAGCTGTGCCTTTACTGAATGAGCACTGTGCTACATCCCACAGATCACATTACTATGACTTTCTTTTCTTTTTCATTCTTTAATAACCTGTTTTATCACACTGTTTTTATCGGTTTTTAATCAATTTTATTATTTAAAAAAAAATTATACTTGTCTCTTTTATTCCTGTTTATGTAAAGCACTTTGATTTACCATTGTGTATGAAATGTGCTATATAAATAAACTTGTCTTGCCTTGCCTTACCTATTATATTTTTTATTTTATAAAAAAAAATGTAATTTAATTTTAATTTGTTTTATTTTATTATTTTTTTATTTTTTTGGTCACTCTACATCACTTTACTGTATTTTGAAATGAGCTTTTTAGCATTTATATTAATGTTTTTAATGACACAGAATAATAAAATATTCTAAAATAAAAACACCTTGAGACTGTAATTAATGTATTTTTCAAGTCAGATGTATCCTAAATAAATATGGAAAATTATATAAGAACTAAAACATTTTATAAAGGAGCTTCATGACCTTTGACACACAAGACGCCATAGCTTGTATATAATATGTTGGGCTCTCTGAGTTTGCTGAGGGGGTCCCTGAAAGGTGGATTGAACAATGAAATGAGGTCTGAAAAGTTTGACAGGATTGTTTGAGAGACGCTCGCATGAGAAAATGAAAATGTTCAACAATACAGAGCTTCAATGAAACCCCCCACTGTGTCAAGCACACTCTTCCCCCCCCTCAGTAAAGCACTGCAACTTCCCTAGAGACCGTTGGTATATAGAAACCAGCGTAGTTTAGTCTCAAGGCACGTTGAACGTCATTCTCAAAAGAGATGCGTACAGGCTTCATTCTGCTGCAGCAAGTGAAGAAAGAGCATTCTGGGAGAACGATGCGGCTCAGCGTCTTTTATGTAAGCGATCGCCTGAAGGCCAAACGCTACTTTGTAAAAGAGAAGAGGTGGCGTAGGAGCGGATGACTTGTGTTGAATGCACATTAACTTAAAAACATGCCTTTTTTTCATACAATCTTCATTTTTTTTTTTGCTTTCTTAAGTACTTTACCACTGTCTGATAAACTTCCTCTCCTCTATGCTTCTCTCTCTCTCTCTCTTTCGCTCTCTCTCTCTCTTTCTCTCCTCTTTGATCCTCAGCCTACTTTACTCCTTCAGCACGAGGTGTTCCCTCTCAAAACACACTTCTGCTTTGCAGTGGAAAGCAGTGCAAAACAAGGACATATTTTACTATCTTCTGTTTGGTGCTGATGAAGTGTGGCAGAGCTTCTGTCACTCAAATCAGTGCACACACACACACACACACTGCAGGTCGACATCAGCACTTATATGGAAAAAAAAATTCTGTTGTCAATTTGTCTGCACTCCTGAAAAATAAGTTCAGATCACTAATGTGATTTTGTATCAATTAGGGATGCTCATAATAACCGATTAACCTTTAACCGAAAGGGTGTGTTTTTAACCGATTAATGGTATCAGTTTAACGATTAAAAAAATATTATTTTATATATTTTTTACGTTTGACTGCATAAGGGGCCGATTACACCGAACGCATTTTTGCGTTGAGAGGGGCATCTTTTGAATGGTTTACTAACGACTGCAAACTAGGGATGCTCATTTCGGTTAATTTTGCTAATCGACAACCACTGCTCGTAAACCAAATATTAACCGTCAACTGGTCAGATTAATATAAAATTATTATATAATTAAAAAAAATTATTAACGTGTCTATTTTGTGTGACATTAAATATTGCATATTAAAATACTGATTTATTTTAACATAGCATACAGAACATATTAATAACAGAACATCTTCATGCACCTGCTGTGTTTCCAACAGCATAGAAAAACAGAATAAACTAAATAAAAAGAATAAAATAAATAGGCCTGCCCTAGATATTTTTCACTTAAATGACAAATTTAGATTACAAAACGAAAACACTGACTGAATCCTTTTTAAGAACCGGCATATGCTGTTTTTTCCAATTATGTTTTTTTTTCTTTCATCAAATAAATACAGCAGGCTACCTCAAATCCATCGCTCCATGGAAGATATTCATTTAATTAATGCTCCACTCTAATTCATATATCACAAACCTCTGTCAACATTTTTAATAGAAGTCATTAGATTAAAGATTGTCTCTTGATTATGACTTATTTCCTCTCTCACTCGCGGTTCATGTGTGTGCGTGCTGCGTGGGATGAAGGACAGTGACAATGAACCTTAAGGCTCATTTGTTGACTGAATGTTGAAGTATTGGCTACTACAGCATATAACTATTTTGTTGTTTACATATAAGCTGTAAAATGAAAGCCTCAGTTTGGTGCGGAGTTATCATTATGCATAAATCAAGAAAATCATTGGATTTGTTTGATTCGTAGATTATGTAGGCTATTTTAAAAATGTATATTATATAAGAACTATTAATAATTGTAATTTTCCAAATGGAAAAAGGTTGGTTTGTTGTTTGTACAGTACACTAAATCATCAAAACTATAGCCTTTTTGTTGAGTTTCTGATTAAGATCCAGGACCGAGGCAATCAGCATCAGCGCTGGTTTGGCATCAACTCGTCTATGTCAAACTGCAATAATATTCTTTTATTTAGCTTCGTGTTGTAGGCACGTGTGGCGAGTTAATAAATATGTGCACATTTAGGGGCTGATCACACCGAACGCGCTTTTCCGTTCCAAAAACGTGAGGCGCGGTGCGTTTTTTTTTATGTCGCTAGGAAACGACTGAATCAGCTGACCCGTATTGTGCGCGAGTGTTTATTTCGATGTTGTTATAACTGTAATATATAATAATATTGTGATATTCAAGATTTTTAAAGTCATACAGCTCTGGATAACTTGAAACAGCGACCACAAGTCTCTCCTCTATCATTAAAAGTTCTCCGTAGTTGTCTTGACAACACAAACACTGCTGTCACCTCAACGGAAACCCCGCCTCTGCTTTCATTTGATTGAAGAATGAAAAAGATGCAACTGATGTAACGTGCTTTTTCTGCTCAGCAGAAACTGCGAGCACACAGCGTGCAACACGCACGGCGTATAAGCAGCGCGTAAAGCCCTTGTCATCAAGTGCCAATATAGACACTAGATCGTTTCAAAGTCGTGCAGATCAGTTGATCCATCAGTGGATCCCTGGTATATCAGCTCATTGACAGACCAGCTGATCGACGCGACTTTGTAATTTTTCAGTGTCCTTTTATTTATGTTTGCAGTTAGTCAACTTTTGCTTAAGTGTGGTAAATTACAGTCATTTCAGCAGTGGCCAATCAGCAGTGATTAAATACTTTTGACAACCCTATGCTAGAACGCTTGTTATTGGTCCCTTGATTTCTATCTTCTTTACTCAATTTGTTTAAACGTTATCAGGAGTCACAATCTCTGCCTTATGCTTTTCTTCCTTCCTGAAAGGAAGCTAAATCTCCTTGCCATTATGATGCTGGGAGATGCAGTACAATAGAGAAGAGCTTGCCCTGGGAACCTCTTTATGTGCATTTCATGTCTAGACTTTACTTTTATGACATCATGGAAGCCCCTTCTCCTTTTATTTCAGATCTGAGATGCAGCGGGGAAAATAAGTATTGAACATATTACCATTCATCACCATTCTCAGAAAACATATTTCTAAAGTGTTGTTGACTTGAAATTTCGCCCAGATGTTGGTAACAACCAAAGAAATCCATAAATGCAAAGAAAACAAATATAAATAGTTTACAAATTAAGTTATGTGTAATAAAATGAAATGACACAGGGAGAAAGTATTGAACTCATGAAGAAAGGGAGGTGTAGAAAGACAGTGAACACCCAGACAGCAGCTGAAATCTCTCAGTAGTTCTTTGATTTGATTTATTTATTTTCGAACAAAAATATCAAACACAAAATATCTAAATAACATGGTCGAAAATGGAGAGGGATGAAGCACAAGCTTATTATTTTCCCACCCCATTACCACATACATCATTCGTCTATTACTTAAACTTATTTCTTTTTTTACTGATCTCTTCTTTTTACATAGACATATTTTATCTTTTTGGCATCTTTGACATATTATATGTTTGATTTCATTTGTGCATTTACATTTTATAACATAGAGACCCCCCCCCCCCCCCCCCCCCCCCTCCCGCTTATTCTTTTACAATCACCTTCAGCATTATATTCTTTTAATAATGTACAGTTGGGATCAGAATTATTCAACCCCCTGAATTATTAGCACCCCTGTTTATTTTTTCCCCCAATTTCTGTTTAACAGAGAGATTTCTCAAAGCATTTCTAAACATAACAGTTTTAATAACTAATTTCTAATAACTGATTTATTTTATCTTTGTCATGATGACAGTAAATAATATTTTTCTAGATATTTTTCAAGACACTTCTATACAGCTTAAAGTGACATTTAAAGGCCCAACTAGGTTAATTAGGTTAACTAGGCAGGTCAGGGTAATTAGGCAAGTTATTGTATAACGATGGTTTGTTCTGTAGACTATCAAATAATATATGGCTTAAAGGGGCTAATAATATTGACCTTAAAATGGTGTTTAAAAAATAAAAAACTGCTTTTATTCTAGCCGAAATAAAACAAATAAGACTTTCTCCAGAAGAAAAAATATTATCAGACATACTGTGAAAATTTCCCTGCTCTGTTAAACATCATTTGGGAAAAAAAATTCAAAAGGGGGCTAATAATTCTGACTTCAACTGTATGTATATTTATACAACTTTTTTAATTGATTAAAATCCTGACATTGTTTGAGAATCTTTTTTAAGTTGTCCTTGTTGTCATCCTCCTAAATAGTTTTCTTCTCTCAGATTATATCCCCCTTGTCTTTCTTCAAAAAACTTTTAAATATTAATTTCTGAAGTAATTTATTCCTAGCTTTAAACATAAATTGTGCTGTTTTAAATTTAACCAAATCATTGAACTTAAGTATCTTTAATTTAAAAAATAAAGGATAAGTTCTTCAGCAACCCTCTGCCCTTCCTCATTGTAAATGAATATATGCTGCTTCAGTTCAACATCTACATTATCAGGATGATGAAGATGAAACCAGAGTGGACATTTCAGCACGACAATGATCCAAAACACAACCAAGGAAACTCTCAAATGCTTTCAGAGAAAGAAAATCAAGCTGTAGAATGGCCCAGGCAATCACCTGACTTCAATCCAATAGATTGAAGCTGCCGTCACCAAAGAAACCTTTTAAATAAAGTATTAAATACATTAGTTCAGTACTTTCTCCTTGTGTCATTCCATTATTAAACATTACTAATTTTTCAGGGTTTCCGCTGGGTCATAAAAAGTCTTAAAAAGTCTAAAATTTAAAAATGGAAATTTAAGGCCTTAAAAAGTCTTAAATTGGCTGTTCTAGGTCTTAAATATTTTTGCACAGGTCTTATTTTTCCGATGTCCATGTAACGCTACATCTAATGTCATTTAAATTCTTTTTTGTTGTTGTTGCTTGGTTTTCGTGGTGTTGTAGTCCTTTACTTCACTAGTCCTAATCTAATTTGCGATATTACAACTACAAATGAGACCAGCATGCAATAGCCAATCAGCTTTCTGTTATTGGGCCCAGTGCGCGCGGCGAATGTGACGTCATCGATGTTTGCAGGGCTTTGCTTTCGGTGCACGCGGCATGATTTCGGCTGGCAGAGTGAACAGATTTCGGGTGAACAGTTCGCGCGGCGCCGCGTTTGATTTGAGTTGAATATGAAACACTTTGAAGAGATTTTGTCTGAAACAGGTACGACTGTACACACATCTTTATGATCTGTCCATGCATGATCATCAGAGAGATAACCAGATGACCAATAATTCTTGGCTAGAAATTGCAACAGCTGTGGAAAAGGAGGAAAGTTTTTGTAAACGTTTGGAAAAACCTGAGGGATAAGTTTGTTAAAAAAAAAAAAAAAAAAAGATGCCATGGTAAAAGTGGAGACCCTTGTGGTTAATAGCTACAAACTAACATTAAGTGACAAATTATGTCTTTGATAACTGGAAAAGAACATATGAACCTATCAGTTTCCAATATACTGATGCCCAAATTCTGGGCTTTATTGGTGATAATGGTCAGGAATGTTGGACCATTATTGCTTTTTTAGCCTTTATAGGACAGAAACTTGCCTGACAATAATGTGTGAATTGTTGAGTGGGCAAAATAATAAAAAAAAAACGTCAGTATTTTTAGTAAGTTTTTTTTTTTTTGCTTTTATTCTTGCCATAATAAAAAATATAATTGTAGAGCAACCCATTTTCTCTTGTCATTGATATTTAACTTTAATAGGTAGAACTGTCCGAAATATGAACAAAAGCAAGTGATGCATCAAAGTTTGATTCAAAAAATCTTGAATGGTTATAAATAAATTATAAAAATAATTAGTTTTAAAATCTTGAACGATATTAATGATGTGACGTAGTTCCGTAAACGTACTACATCTCTGTTTATCCGTCTGACTTTACGTTGGGTTTCTTTTGACCGGCCCCTGTCGTTTTAAAAAATATCACAACGGCGAACGCTTCAAGTATAAAAGCCTCGTCCGTTTCGTGAAATGCGCGCACAGTCAGCGAAGGTGCGTGATGTGGCGCCAGCGAAAGTATAAATCAGCCTTAAGATGTTTTTTTTTTTTGTAGTTCAATGGTGCATCTAACCTGTCTTTAGTACAGTTCAATTTAAATAAATTTATTTTACCACTAATTTTATGATTTAGCATTTTCTCTCGCGTGTTTTTAATATTGTGATATAGGTCTTAAATTAATACTTAATGGTCTTAAAAAGTCTTAAATTTGACATTATGATATCTGCAGAAACCCTGTTTTTGGTTTTGTTTTATTTTAATGTTTGTATTGTTTGTGTTTTTACCACAATCAGGTTCAATTCCATGTCAACAGCTCCTTTAGTAATATTATTCCCAGGAAAAAAGCATGACATGTTCAATACTTATTCTCCCCGCTCTATCTAGCCAAAATCAAACCGCTGTAGGACCTCAGTCAACATGCTTGTCTCATATTTGTCTGGTGTAGCTGAAACTATTCTACATTATTTCCAGTAGTTTGTCATCTGCCTAGCGATGACTGTATGATGTGCTGCTAAATTGGGTTTATGAGGCTGAAATTTAGTTTTTGTTCTCTCCTATTCAGTTTCCATGGTGATGGGCATCCCCACAGTGAAACGGAAAGTGAAGTCATACCTGTCAGAGACGCTTCATTCGCTCATCGATAAGCTGTCGGCGGAGGAGAAGCTGGACTGCGTCATCATAGTGTTTGTAGGAGAGGTGAGTGTTTCTGTGGTTTGCAGAAGTGTGCTTGTGTGTGAGCACTGTGGCGAGGCCTGGTTTCCTGTGTGTGATGGCTTACAGTAAACGGCTAGTTGTAAAGGAAATGATTGAGTCGTGCTTACTCGCAAACACTGACAACTGGCTCCCAATTTCAAAACCATTTGCAAAACTTTTAGGATTTTCTTTCTTCTGTTGAACACAAACACTACTACTCCAGCATACTATGGAAGTGATTGGCTATTTGTTTCAGCATGTTTGCTGAAGATCTTCCTTTGTGTTTAATGAAAGAAAGAAACGCAGACTTTTGTTCATGTTTGGAACAATTAAAGGGTGAGTAAATAATGACAGGATTTTCATTTTTGGGTGAACTATCCCTTTAAGGGCATATTATGTGTGTCCATCCAAAGCTTCGGAGTTAACTTACAAATAATTAACAAATAATTGGAATATATGGTGTAAATATTTTATAAATAAAGCAATATTGATCATGTAATCGACTTGATAATTGTTTCTGTTGTAGTAATTTGCCTCTTTTGAGTGTATACTTTGCGTTTTAAGTTTTTATGCAGGTTTTTATTATTAATATTATTATTATTAGAATGCAGTGTGAATAAAAATACAGCAACTTAAAAACATTTGAAGTTTTTCTCACTGAAATGTATTTTTCTTAGTAAAAAATATGCATTTAATTTCAGAAATGGATTAATTCTGAAATTAAATGAGATTTTCCTTAAAACAAATGCTTCACTAGCTATAAAACAGTTAAACAGACCATCTGCAGCGCGGATAAAGAATGAGCCTCCTCCATTCGGCCTCTTTACTTTCTCTTTACTTTACTTTATTCTTTACTTTACTCCTTTACTTTATTGGATAAGGAAACAGTGTTGTATGCACTCCACTGAAGACGTCCATTAGCCTACATATTTAATTTAGTTTGTTAAGGGTAAAGACTTGTTTTAAAACTATTTCTAAATTCAGTTTTAATCTCCAACAAATGAATAAATGAACAATAATAATAATAGTAATAATGTTATATCCAAACACACGTCCTATTCTTATGCTCAATATGGTGATGCATACGTCTCCAAAACCCAACAGGTGGACAAATCTAAACTTGTTTTTATTAAAACAAATAGATATAAAGCATACTGAAAGATAAATAATATTATATTAGAGGTGTATAAAGGTCACTTCTCACCCTAGAGTTTTTCTTTTCCTGTGTATTGTTATTTATTTATTATTTTATTGTACTTATTTATTTTTTTTTTTTTTTTTTTTATGTATTTTCATTTAATGCAAACCCTGGCTTGTATATAGTTGTCGCTAGCTATGTATGCTGGCTGTGTTCTGCAATAAATAAATAATCACAAAAAAAAAATATATATATATATGTATATAATAAATAATACTGCTAATAATAATAACATTATACAAATGCAGATTGTCATGAATAAACTGACAAAAAAAAACCCAAGATGAAGAAGGCACGGAGGCATCGGTTTTTATATTTATGTAGAAAATAATAATTTTTTGTAACATAATAATTCTTTAATTTTTTTTTTACATATGTAAAGATATTTGTGCATTGCTGTACATCATATGTGTATTAAGCAATGTGTAAGCGCTGGTACCTGCATAGGCACATAATTAACACGCTCTGTGCTGGACTTTAGACCAGCTTTCAGTTGGTCAATGGCGTTGTCTATTTCAGTTCCTTAAAATAGCAACGCGCCAACAATGCGCCTTAACAAACCTCCTTTTTAGACCGGTACATCCATGAGTCCACAAAGTGGCGCAAATGGATTTGCTATTTAAACAATGTGGCGGAAAACATGAAAATTAGGGTTGCGCAGGTCTGAAAATAGCAACAAATCACGGCAAACACGTCTTGCCCTTTATTGCGCCGGGTGTACAGTATGATAAAGCCCTCAAATTTAGGAAAGTGTTTGTTGTAGTGATGTTAAACACGGATTGAGCAACTGTGTGATTGATATTTGTTAGTTAAACATAAATGAATCATATAAGAATAATTCATTTTATTTGTAAATGGCGCCTTTCTAGACACCCAAGGTCGCCTTACAATGAGCATCAACATGCTAAAACAAATGAAAAAGTAATAAAACATTAACCAGAATAAACACACTTCGCAAATATAAAATAACATGATAAAAACATGATAAAAAATTTTTTTAAAAGAAAGCCTGCTTAAAAAGATGGGTCTTAAGACGAGATTTAAATGTGGCGAGACTATCACTGCTCCTTACATCCAGGGGAAGCGAGTTCCATAGCCGAGGAGCCATAGAGCTAAAAGACAATTTTTGTAATAATATCAATAAATCCAATGTGTTTTAAATGTTTCTTATTAATTCATCTATTGTGTGGAACTGTGTCAATTTTACCCCTGAATATTAAAAGACCCATCTCATAGAATTGAACTAATTGGATCTGGCTTTTTTCTGTAGCTAGATTTATTTATATCATATTCATATCTTTAATTAATTAAATCTAATAATACTTGATTTAGATGGATTCTAAGGAATCTGACAACATACAGTGGAAATCTGAATTATTAAGCCCCTTTTGAATTTTTTGTTCTTTTTTTTTTTTTATATATTTCCCAAATTATGTTTAATAGAGCAAGGAAATTTTCACAGTATGTCTGATAATATTTTTTCTTCTAGAGAAAGTCTTATTCGTGTTATTTTGGCTAGAATAAAAGCAGTTTTTAATTTTTTAAAACCCATTTGAAGGTCAAAATTATTAGCCCCTTCCAGCTAATTTTTTAGATCAAACCTACAGAACAAACCATCGTTATACAATAACTTGCCTAATTACCCTAACCTGCCTAGGTATCCTAATTAACCTAGTTAAGCCTTTAAATGTCACTTTAAGCTGTATAGAAGTGTCTTGAAAACTATCTAGTTAAATATTATTTACTGTCATCATGACAAAGATAAAATAAATCTGTTAAAATTATCTTTTAAAAATCTTTTTAAACATTATTAGAAATGAGTTATTAAAACTATTATGATTAGAAATGTGTTGAAAAAAAAACATCTCTCCGTTAAACCGAAATTGGGGGGAAAATGTACGTTTAAAAAAAAAACTGTCAAATTAAATAAAATCAAAAGGACACAAACAGTTAATGATAAACTTTTTATTAAAACTTCATTTTATTTGAGTGTATGGGAGATGTGAGGTAACACAAAACAGAAAAAGATTGACCTTAGGAGTTCAAGATTGACGTTTTTAAAGGGTGTTATTGTCAATAAAAACAATCAAAACTCACATTTAGAAGATGCGTGCATTAGACTCTTTCAGCTTCTGTGCTCTGGGATGCATCTGCGCGTGATGTTCAGTGTAAGAGCTGGGCCTTGAGACCATCAGCATCTTTGTGAATGGCTGAATTGGGTCAGCAGGGTTTGTTGTTTGTTGTCCTGTTGCCACCCGTGGAGGGGTGCGGGCGGTTCATGCTGAGAACAGGAGTCTGGATGTTTTCATGCTGCTGTCTGAAGGGCAGAGCAAGAGGAACAGACATGCAGACATACCCGGCAGGATTTGTCTCTCGCTTCATCTGCTGCCACATTGTGTTGGATGTCTGAACACAGAGTAGGAGGAAAAATTGATCTTGAGTTAAGTCTAAAAGTAGAAGGAGCTAAGCGATATCGCATAAATACTTGACTTGACTTTGTTTATCTTTAGTTTGGAATTACTAAGTATGCACGTTATTCTGAATTTCATTATTTTCACCAAATAGACTTTATTTAAATCTGTTGAATATGTGAATCTTTAGCAATATACACTGCCATTTGTGATCAGTAAGATTTATTTTTGGGGTGGAAATTAAACTTGTATTCAGCACCATGTAAAAAATTCTATTTTAAATAAATCTGGAGCTCTCTATTAATCAAAATTAAGGATCATGTAATGCTGAAGACTGGATTAATGAAAGCAGAAAATTCAGTTTTGAGGTGGAGTTGAAGGATTTTGGAAACAAGCTGACATGGTGATATTTCGGTGACACCTTACTAGTACCAGGTTGGACCCCCTTTTGCCTTCAGAACTGCCTTAATCCTTCGTGGCATAGATTCAACAAGGTACTGCAGGGTTCAAAGCTAAGGATATTTTCTACTGGCCCGATTGGACCAGTGGCTCAGATTTTTACTTGCCCTGCCAAAATTTTCACTGGCCCCACACCAAAAAAATATATATAGCTATTGCTTAGCCACATATTTTAAATAATGTGTCAAAAATAATGTCTGTGAATCTAGAATTTAAATATTTAAAAAAATATTTAGCAGTAAAATATAGCAGTATGGAAAATGTGCAGGTATTTTATTGCAAAACAAAAGGTGGCTGACCTAAAAATGACGGCAAACTATGCAAAACATCACTTCATTTTTTTCATCGTGTTGTACTCATATAAATGTCTGTTTCCACAATGTTAGAAACAGATGTTTTCTTTTAGCCTCATAATTTGATGTGGCCGTCATGTTGTCGTCTCTTCATTGTACTGGTTTTTACTGGTTATGGAAAAAAACATCCAATCAGATAAGAGGAACTGAAAAGCAATATGGTGTTTACAACTTCACAGAAAAGGTAGTATTCCAAGACTTAAAAGCACAAATTGTTTCTCGATTCTAAGACTGTATTTGCACGCAATTGACAAATAGTCGCAGGCAAATTCAAATTTAGTGACAAGGCCAATCTCCCGTTTCACAACATCTCAAAGGTGCTCATCTCAAAGGTGGATTGAAATCTGGTGACTGTGGAGGCCATTTGAGTACAGTGAACTCATTGTCATGTTCAAGAAACCAGTCTGAGATAATTTGCGTTTTATGACATGGCGCATTATCCTGCTGGAAGTAGCCATCAGAAGATGAGTACACTGTGGTCATAAGGGGGTAGACATGGTCAGCAGCAATACTCGGGTAGGCTGTGGCGTCGACACGATGCTCAATTGGTACTAATGGGCCCAAAGTGTGCCAAGAAAATATCCCCCACACCATTACACCACCACCAGCCTGAACCATTGATACAAGACAGGATGGATCCATGCTTTCATGCTGTTGACGCCAAATTCTGACCCTACCATCCGAATGTGGCAGCAAAAATCGAGACTCATCAGACCAGGCAAATAAAAATGTAAATGTATAAACCCATTTAGTCTGATCTAATTGTTAAAACAGAAAACGATATAATGTTTTGTGTCCAAATGGTTTCAATCAAAATCTCTTGAGGTCCTGCGGTATGACAGATTTACACATTGCAATATCGATGCTGAAACGATATATTGTACAGCCCTAAAATATACAATAGGAAATACTGCAAACAGTTTCTTTGCTCTGTTATACATCACATATTTGAAAAAGAGCAACAGTTTCACAGGAGGCCTAATCATTTTGTTTTCAATTTTACATTGTGGTTTTTCTGGACTTATTTTCATTGCTGTGCTATTGAAATTGAATTTATTGTTGGGCTAACTCGGGAAAACACTCATTGTTTTTTTTTTTTCATTGTTATTATTGTGATAACATTTTATTTCCAATTGCATGAACAGAAACTCATTAAATATGGACTGAATGTAGATACAGTGTTGCAGTGGACTGTTCTAGAAACCTCCTGATGTATGAAACAACAAATTTAGCTTGATGTGTCTTAAGGTAGGCTTGTTCTATACCAATCTTACTGTTTATCGTGATATGAAAATGGATGTTCATGTCCTGTATACATTTAGGCCTGTCACAATATCTGTTTTTTTTGTTATCCGATTTATTGCACCAAATATATATTGCAATAAATGATATTATTGTCATTTTAAGACCATTTTAAGCCACTCAGAATGGCAATATAATATCATCACAGTGCAAGTGCACTCTTCCAAAGAACACATAATATTTTATTCTTAAGAATATTTAATTCAATGTTAGTTTTTTAATTAGACATTGGAAACAGAATTTGAAAACGAATATTCTAAACAAATAAATAATAATATATTTTAACAAAAAAGTGCTAGAATTGTTTTTTATGTATGGGCAATATATATATATTGTCTGTATATTGTGTATATATTGAGGTCAGGTCCACATGTTGTGCGATAAGTCCATATATTGATTATTGTCGCAGGCTTAAAGTTAGGGTTGTTCTATACCAGTCTTAATGTTTATCATTATATAAAATGAATGTTACTGTATATATTATCTACATTGATTCATTTATATATGAGACTCGTAGTTTTGAGAGAAACTGACAAATCGAAAAATCTCTACTGTTTTTTATTTTCTTTATAGATTCACTGATCTTGCATAATTATTTCAGCAATTTTTCTCCAGATTTTCATCCAGTGCTTGTTTGTGTCTGTGGGCAGAAGTTTGGTCTGGTCACTGATCTGCAGTGGTGTAAAGTAACCAATTACAAATACTCAAATTACTGTAATTAAGTAGTTTTTCTCAGAAATTGTAATTTACTAAATAGTTTTAAAAATGTGTACTTTTACTTTTCCTTGAGTACATTTTTAGTGCAGTATCTCTACTTTTACTCCACTACTTTCAACCTGCAGTAATTACTTTATTTTTCTTGTCCATGCACTGTAAAAAATTTGACCTTAAATTCACAGTAAATTACTGGCTAATAATTGCATTACTTTCACAGTAATTTACTGTGTGTAAATTCACAGTAAATTACTGGCTAATAATTGCATTACTTTCACAGTAATTTACTGTGTGTAAATTCACAGTAAATTACTGGCTAATAATTGCATTACTTTCACAGTAATTTACTGTGTGTAAATTCACAGTAAATTACTGGCTAATAATTGCATTACTTTCACAGTAATTTACTGTGTGTAAATTCACAGTAAATTATTGTGAGGTAGTTCACAGTAATTTACTATGATTTTGTCACATTAAATTATTGTGAAATTACATTTATATCCCGGATTATTGTAATTTAACAGTTTGGTGCTGTAAAATTTCAAGGCAAATTTAGGTCACCCAAAAATAAAAATTCTGTCATGATTTACTCACCCTCAGGTTGTTCCAATTCTGTTAAATATGATTTTTTTTTGTTGTTGAACACATAGAAATAAAAATATAATTTATCTCCCTTTGTGTCCAACAAAACAAAAATATTATACAGGATTGAAACAACCTGGGAATGTGTAAATGATGACAGAATCTTCATTTTTGGGTGATCTAAGAAGACTCTAAAATAAAAATAAAAACAAACACAATTTACACATTTATTTAACAGTTTAATGACATCTGTGTAAACATTTCAGAAAATTTTCAAAAGGTGAAGCCTCTCTCCATTTAACCAAAAATACTATAACAACATATTAATAAAAAAATCTTCTGACATCATACGTAACATACAAATAAAAACCAGTGAGAGTGCGCTCTTGCTCTTTCTCTCTCTCTCTCTCTCTATATATATATATATATATAAAGAGAGAGAGAGAGAGAGAGAGAGAGAGAGAGAGAGAGAGAGAGAGAGAGAGAGAGAGAGTCAAAACTGCTTGCAAAATTTGGCAGTCATCTATTCCAAGGTCAATCATTCATTCATTCATTTTCTTTTCGGCTTAGTCCCTTTATTAATCTGGGGTCGCCACAGCAGAATGAACCGCCAACTTATCCAGCATATGTTTTACACAGCAGATGCCCTTCCAGCCGCAACCCATCTCTGGGAAACATCCATACACACTCATTCACTCTCATACACTACAGACAATTTAGCTTACCCAATTCACCTGTACCGCATGTGTTTGGACTGTGGGGGAAACCGGAGCACCCGGAGAAAACCCACGCGAACGCAGGGAGAACATGCAAACTCCACACAGAAACGCCAACTGACCCAGTCGAGGCTCGAACCAGCAACCTCCTTGCTGTGAGGCGACAGCACTACCTACTAGTTGTACACACTTGCTGGTTGATATGTCTTCTCTGCTTCTTTGACTTCGTCCGTCTCCAGAATGATGCCCAAACAGCACCTATAAGCAAAAGGGCAGATATACTGTTAGCTTCATTCAACAAATGAGGTTGTCTGTTCCAAATCACCACCTTCAGTGGGACACTACTGCTGCACTACAGAGCAATATTACTGTTAGCTCAGTTTGAACATGATCACAATACTCTAGCTCAGTCAAACTGCAACCATTTAAACAAAAACATCTAAAAAAAAAAAAAAACATTTCCATCACAAACACACAATCAAATAGTCCAACAACAAATAGTGGTTTTTGATATACCCAGGCAGAGCATTTCAAAACAGTTGATATGGTTTACATCTTCTATTTACAGAGTATAATCTAATGCTGGGTTCAGACTTATTGCAAAGTGAACATGTGCATCACGGCACTTGCTCTTGAATACTAGCAGGATGTTCCTTGCATCAAGCTAATTTTTCATGAGTTGAATATTTGGAAAAATAATTGCAAAAAAACTTGATTGAAGTGAATACAATTTTTGCAAATATTTTAAATATTTTTTCCACATGTTTTGCGTTTCGCTTAATTTGAGCTGCCCAGTGAAAATTCCCCACTATTTATGCATCTGCAATGACTTGTATGTAACCCACTCACCTGAATAGGTAACTTCACATTTGGTATAAGAGCTCCATCCTTTTAAAGACAGCGTCCTTTCTGGTCTCCAGCACACACACACAAATTGAGTCTGCAACACACCCCTTTAAAACAAGGGCACAAGGGGAGTCATGACTTGTGCTCCTATACATTCCTTGTTTAACCCCCCAAAACAAGCCCTCAGGTACAATATTAAATGTAGACATTACCTGAAATTCCAGAGTGCAAAAGGGATCTTCAAGATACTTTAATTTCAGACCAGATCCAAAGCCAGTTGTGAAATCCAGGTGAGGTCCCATGACCGCTCGACCCTCCAAGGAATAAGACTGTTTGTTTGATGTTCTATTGCTGGGAAAAGAAGGACTATATTAGAGGTGTTTGTGAATTATTAAATTTGTTTGTAGAAATAAAGTTGATGTTCCATGCACCGCCTGCATTGAAAACCAAGCAAACAAACACACATGCCCAGTAAAATTGCTAATAAAAACAAAGACTATAGTTCTAAAAATCTTAGTCTAATATTTACTACTACTGGAAGTACTGGAGGAACTTCTGGAAGAAGTAAAAGAGTTTGTACATGAAACTGCTCACAACAAATCTGTGAACAACTTGACATTTAAAAATCTGATAAAAATGAGGAAGGCATCAACATTACCTTGAATAATCAAGCGAGGGGTGATTGGTAGCATCAGTTTTTCAACATCAGTGGCTGCAAAAAATTATGAATATAAGAGTAGAATAAGACTCAACAGAACACACACACACACACGTGTATGTATGTATACATGTATGTATGTATGTATGTATGTATGTATATAGGTTTAGATTGTGGTAATGACTTTAGGTTATATTTGTGTACTCAGCATGTACACTCACCTCACACTTCAGCAATAACTATCAGGTACACCTGAACCCCAAAAAATAAAATGTAGTTAGTGACACATATACAATAAGTTCTCATTAGTAAATGTTAGTAATGCATTAACATTACCAGTGAGAAATAGACAATAAACATGTACTCTGAGTAAGTTTAAAATCATTCAACTGAATTGTATTATCAGCTCCATTTAATAAAACAGTTCAGACTTGTTTCATAATGCGTTTAGTTTAATTAACTAACTTGTGAACAAAATTAACGTTAGACATAATGAAGGTCAAAATGACTAACCTTAAAGTTACCTTACCAGAGCTTACCTTCACTGTATAGTCACTTCACCTTTACTTCAGTCTTGTACTGAAATAGAGAATGCAGTTAACACGAAGTTAATTAAAGAAAATTACCTTTCTTTTTTCAGGAACAAATGTTATGCTCTCTAATACCTCACAAACACTACATTCGCCGTCTGGCGTCGGTTAATTTCTTGTTTAAAAATTGGCGCGCTCAAACCGTTTAACTAATAGCGTGGGACCTACAACTAAAGTTACTTGGTTAATTCTGTTAATTGACATGCACTATACAGTAATACATACAAAACAATCATTTAACGGACAAAGTCACATTTTAACACTTACCGAGGATGAATCCGTTGGATGAAAAGATGACAGGCAGTTACAGTTCAAACCAAATGCAGCCAGGCGTTGCCTGTAGTGACGGAGCTTGTTTGCGGTCGAGTCGAGTCGGTTCTATGAATCGGCTCCTTTAGGTGAACAGTAAAGAATCGAACTCGCCTGAAACCGATTTCTTTTTGTATAATATTGTAAGACGCAAACATATAATTCACTAATATTTCATCATACTGCTCGGTTACACGCAATAGTTGTACACTAACTGCATGCTGATGAGTATGAGCTTATGAACACGTCTGATAAAATATCTGAATCTGATTCAATGTCACGCGAGCACTGAACCGAAGCAGTGCAAAAAGGGATATTGATTACAATATAGTAAGTAATTTTTTTTCTTTACCATTCAAAATATTACATATATCTGACTTTAACAATAAGAAAAAAAGTTAGTTTGGAGTGTTTTGAGAATTATTATTTTTTTCTCCCAGGATTCATTTCGCACCAAGCTGAGCAAGTTGCAATGGCTGATGAGAAAACTCGCATAATATTATAAATATTGCGTTTAATATGTCATGAAATCAAGTTTTAACAGTTTTTCATGCGAGAATGTAGTTCTTTAAAACTCAAATATGTGGTTTGTTTATAAAGAATGTGTGTAATTTTAAGTGTGTTTTGTCGATAGCGGAGATCTATGACCTCCAGGCGGTGACCGCGCTCATTGATCATGTATCCGCCGAGAGGCGCCTCTCTTCAGGCTAGACATTGTGACATTTGCCCCGTCTTCGATGGCTCTATATGCGTCAGGAAATTTCGTCAGTTTTAACCGTTTTTCATGCGAGAATATAGTTGTTTAAAACTCTAATCTGTGTTTAAAAAAAATAATAAAAAATAATTCTGAGATTAGTGACCTCCAGGCGATGACAGGTGCCCAATACTCATGAATCCATCTAAAGCAGACATTTACCCTGACATTGAAATAATTTTGGCTGTTTAACAGCTGGTTTCATGAAATAATTATATTTTATTCCAGTTTATTATGTTTTGGCTAAGCACAAAGTTATGTTCATTAAATATTATTTCATATTTCCATGTTAACCTTATAAAAACATTATAAAAAGGTGCAGTACAACCAAAAAGATGTTGGTAGCCAAATCGTTTTTGGGTCTGCAATAACATTCTGTTATTTCTAAATATCCAAAAAGTGCCAATACTAGCATAAAAGTTAATTTCTATGTTGAATTAAATAAAAAAGTTTGAATTTCTATAACTAACGTGCAAAAGATATAGTCTTTTTCACAGTAATTTGCTGTAATCATGCTACCTGCCTTAATTTCACAATAAAATTATGAATACAACATATTACTGTGAATTTTCACAGTTAAATACTGTGAAGCGATATTAATGTAATTTACTGTGAAAAATTACAGTAATTTGTTGTGAAAACCTGGAAATTTTTTACAGTGTGGGAATTAGAAAAATCAGTCCTGAGATTCCTGTCTAATCAAATCGCACATACCGTAGAAGGTAAATTGCATCATAATGAACTACCTCAAGACGTGTGCACTTTATAGTTGCACCAAACTGTTTGGAAGTAATAAAAATGTCCATGAAGATGTTCAAAATATTTACGCGCATTGACCTAGAGACTGTTTAGATGCATGTCACTGATGAGAAGATGATGGATGTTTACTGTATGATGACCGAAATGGCCTTAAACACCCAGCAGGCACAGGACGTCAACATGACGTCTGATTGACATTGAAGCCTAACGTCATGGGGACTTTGCATTTTGTTTGGAAATGAAAATTGGGTTGACGTCAGAACTCAACGTCAAGCCAATGTCCAATGTCCAACCTAAAACCAATCAAATATCAGTATCTAATGATGTTACAGCTTGACATTGTGTGAACGTTACCTCTATGACATCTATCAGACGTTGGATTTTGGTTGCTGTATCTGATGAATAAATGTCAGTATTTGACGTCATATATGATGTTGGTTTAAGATGTTGGCTCAACGTTGGATTTTGGTCACTTTCTAACAACCTAAAATCACCCAAATATCAACGCCATTATTGGACATCAAAATAACGTTGTCCTTAGTTGCTGGCTTGACAATTAATTTTGGTCACCTGACATTACAACCTAAATCTAACCTAATATTAACATCTCATGATGTTGTGTGCCCGCTGGGCAATAACTAAATGCACTACAGAATGTTACGTTTACACACACATGCACAAATTACATGTAAACATATCAGCTTTTGACAGTATAATACTCACTACTCACTACTCTTTAGTATTTTGAAAGGGCTACTTTTTACTCATACTTTGAGTAATGTTTACAACAGATACTTTTACTCTACTTGCACTACATTTTTAGGCACGTAATGGTACTTTTACTTGTATGATTTTTCAGTACTCTTTCCACCACTGCTGATCTGTCACCAGTTTCATGTGGTTTCTGAAACAATGGCAGTTCATTAGTTTGGAGTGCTTTAGTTAAAAGGGAAACACCCAGTGGCAGAGCATCTGCTTGCGTGTGTCTGTGTGTGTAAGGATATCCCTTTCTTACATCAGTCGCTGAAGTTTTACTTGCTCCCACAGATGGTGTAGGCTGGATAAATTCTGTGAAAAAAGACAATTGGTCTGAGGATGATAACAAATAGCCCAGAGCAGAGTAGCTCCTATTCACTTTTCTTTTCTTCTTTTTTTTGGCATTGTGTTTACTTCTGCTGAGCCTCTCTGTGTGCGTGTGTGCCATGGTCATTTTAATAAACAAACTAAAACCAAGACTATAAATATTGGGGCACTGGGAACACTGGGGCAACGCATTGGCGCAGTAGGTAGTGCTGTCGGCTCACAGCAAGAAGGTCTCTGGTTCGAGCCTCGGCTGGGTCAGTTGGCGTTTCTGTGTGGAGTTTGATTGTTCTCACAGTCCAAAGACATACGGTACAGGTGAATTGGGTAAGCTAAATTGTCCGTAGTGTATGAGTGTGCTGGATAAGTTGGCGGTTCATTCCGCTGTGGCGACCCCGGATTAATGAAAGGGACTAAGCCGAAAATAAAATGAATCAATGAAACGAACACCGAAAAATGAGCTGAAATGAAATAATCATAAGCAAATATGAATAAATAAATGATTTTCAAAAATTTTGAGCGCTCATTCTGTGAAATTCCTGCTGTTTATATTGTGAGAAAATACCGTTTGACTTCGCTTTTATAGAACAACACATCAGTCAAGCACATGATTATACTGTATAAACACACATTGTCTCTTGAAACATAAATTGTCCAACTAGGCACCTAGTTGAAAGAATGCCGCAAGCGCACTGCAAGTCACATGACAAGAACTGACTGATCAGCTTCATACTTTGTATGGAATATACATATTTATACTCCTAAGAGAAAAAAACTACAAAAATGAAAATACCAATACAAGTTCATGATATAGTTGATCAAAAGTGTCTTTCAGACAGCGGTTTAGCAGCCTTTGACTACATTTGTTCTCTTTAAAAGGGAAATACTTAGCTAATATGATGCTTAGATTTACATTAGACAAATACAATTTTATTCTTATTTTTCTTTATTTATTTATTTATTTGTTTATTTATTTATTTATTGTTCTGTCATTTATTTTTAGTTTAAAATTATTACTTGTGTTTAAATGCCAAACGCTTTTTTTTTTTAAGCCTAAAGAGATACGGACTATTGTTTGTTTTTTATTATTATTTTGTGCTGTATTATTTGGTCACTGAGCAGCAATAAATAACACTTTAAAATATAAGGAGTTTTCATGTGATTTTCTAAACTAGTAGTGTTTTTAACTTAATGAATGCATAATAATTGTGATAACCGTGGAAAAAGTGATTATTCCTCACACTATAATCGTACAACCAAAATCTATAATTGTTGCATCCCTAGTCAACACTTCACCTATTCTTCTAAACTAGAATTACTAAAACTGACAGTAAATATATAAGCTAAAGAGAAGTGTGTTCACTAAATGAACTAAATCTAACAAATCATTAATGAAACAAACTAAAACTGAAAGGTTCACGAAACACCAAAACACATGTTTTGAGCTGTTGACAGTCATATATGTGTCCCACGCTGCTATAAACACTATTAGGACACATATATTACGTGCCCAAATGGAAACTCCCATATTTGCAAATACTTCCCTCCCCCGACACTCCCACCTAAACAGAGCTGGACACACACACTTTCCTGTCTTTTTCCAAACTAGAGGTGTGAAAACACCCTGCTGAGAAAGGGGGGTTTTGTGGCCCTTTAACTGAAATAAACAGCACATTTTTAAATATAGTATCGAATAAAAACTCATGGGCAACGCAGTTGCGCAGTAGGTAGTGCTGTTGCCTCACAGCAAGAACGTCGCTGGGTCGCAGGTTCGAACCTCGGCTGGGTCAGTTGGCGTTTCTGTGTGGAGTTTGCATGTTCTCCCTGCGTTCGCGTGGGTTTTCTCCGGGTGCTCCGGTTTCCCCCACAGTCCAAAGACATGCAGTACAGGTGAATTGGGTAAGCTAAAATTGTCCGTAGTGTATGAGTGTGAATGTGTGTGTGTGGAAATTCCCAGAGATGGGTTGCGGCTGGAAGGGCATCCGCTGTGTAAAATCGTGCTGGATAAGTTGGTGGTTCATTCCACTGTGGCGACCCCGCAAGGGACAAAGCCGACAAGAAAATGAATGAATGAATGAATAAAAACTCATTTAAAAATGCTAAACTTTAATAACCTTTGTCTGTGTGCGTGTGCTCTAACCAGTGGTTTTTGTTCACTTCCTTACAGACAGACGTAGATTATGTAAACAGTGTGGTTGCAGGCCTTGAAAAGGAGTAAGTAGCATTTCCTTTTTACCTGCTCAAGTATTGTTCTTGCCTGTACATTCCCTTCAGATGCATATGCTAACTGTTGTTTTTGACTGTCGTGATTCATAAGGTTCTACACTGAGCTGAATTCGGGGTTGCTGGAGGTCATTTCTCCACCTGCCAGCTACTATCCGGACTTGAGCAGCTTGAAAGAGACCTTCGGTGACTCAAAGGAGAGGGTGAAGTAAGTACTCAGGAAATATTATCCTCTACTGTAGCCACATACTGCTACAGTACGCTAATAGAAAGTGTTACTCTGCTGATTAAGCCTGTCTAAGTGACGCACAATATATACTGTACAGTATAGATGAACCATATATGGGTAATGACTGATGATGACTAGCAGATTTACAGATTTACATAGTTAAGTGAGCTATCTCAAGAACATCCACATTAGAGATGCGCGGATCAGCTCAAATGTCACCCGAATCCGCTCCTTCATTCTAATCATCCACCCGCCACCCGCCCGCACATATTATTTTATCTGATATATATATCCGCACCCGACCCGCACCCGATCACCACTTTAATAATTCTAACTCTTTGTTTTAAGCATGCTGATAGGTGTAACTTTCTCCGCAATGTCCGGCGGCAGAGTAACAGCTCGTTAATTCATGCTCGAGCAAATGAGACGGACAAAGGTACTCGATGCATGCCCTTCTTTTACTTATTTCAGTGTTTTCAGGTTCACAGTGCAAAACAGCTCCCGGGTGGAATTACTGAAGTAAACCTAAAACAAAACCGGATAAAACTTTCTCCCTCTAATTCACCGCACGCACAGCACACAGAGAAAGCTCACATCACACAGCATGCGTGTCGAACTACACTACCCACAATGCCCCTCGCTATGGACTACAACTCCCGTAAAAGCAGTCCTAAAGCGGCCACACTATTTCCCCTCTCCTGCAACTTAGGTCACAGTGGATCGTTCGTTATTAACAGCAGATTCAGCTTTTACATATACAGGAAAAAGAGAACAAAAACGGCGTCCCTTCAGCCTAAACAGCAGCTATGTTGTGTGTACTTGGCCCTTTTCTTAACACTGTGCAAAAACAGAATAACATCTACTGTGCCTGGATTCGGGCGTTTCCGCCTCGCCTCCAAAACACGGCTGGCTGCACTAAATGAGCGTTCGCGCGCACCGCTTGTTGCAGGAATGCACAAGCTTCTCCTTGCAAGGCGCTGCAGTCGTGTAAATAAGCGATCTTGTTTCTCCCAGAACGATAGCAGATTTCCCTCTGATGACTCCTCTAACTGAAGTTAGCACAGTACTCTTGCACTTCATCCATTATTTTGGGTGTCTCTCATCTTCACATTCTGCGAAGTCCACTCTCTGCTTTTTTGCTGGTCAACTGCTATGACCCGCTACATCCACCCGCGACCCACCCGCAATTAATCATAATGTATTTTTTTTATTACCCGACCCACCCGACCCGCGGATTATCTGCAGCGCCCGCGGATTTAACCTCCATCCGCACATCACTAATCCACATGAACAAACAAATAACAATAAGCAAAATACTACAGATACAAAATAGTTTTTTTTGATGTTCAGTTTGATCAACATAATAAGCCATAACATTTTTAACTGTAGACTATTAGATAATTAGTTTGTGTTTGTTCAACCTGTGGTGTTTTAATAATGTCTACACTAGAGGTCTGCGCGGGACAAATTTTTTAGTCTAGCCCCCGCGAGGTTTATTCCGCACCTGACCACTCCCGCCGTATATTCAACCTTTGTTCACCCGCTGCCCGCTTAGAATGATTTCCTACCCAACCATTCCCGCTAAATTTAGATCTGGTTTCCAAAATCTCACATTTAAATTGGGCAATACTAAAGAGAGAGATAACAGATAAAAGTGTAGGTTGTGCACGGATTGTAGGCTAAATGTCAGTTTTGTTTGCCCCTTTGTGATGAGACATCAGTGCTTAGACTGAGGTTCCAGTCTTATGACTGCTAAAGGGTAAAACTTTGAGGTATTATCACATCGCACAAAGAGTAATTTTTTTTCCATTTGTGTCTATGATGCATGATAAGACTCCTACAGGTTACATCAGACTTGCCTGATGGGTTTACTTACAGTAAACTGACTGTTTTCTAATGCAAGCTAAAGGCAGCGCATCTTCACTTTGCTCTCTTATTTTGGTAAAGCCTGATCTGAGGACCGTTATGCAGATAATGCACGCACAGACTGTGTGGAAAAAAAGCGTGTGTAACAGTGGTGAGCACTGGCTGTACCAGTGCTCAATAGGAATGAGGAAATCACAGATATGCTGTTCTGAAATAACGTCAGGACTCGGGAACGATATATCGTTAGATCGCCCGCTCCCTTTCAGATTACACCAGAGTTACCGACCGCTACCGTACTTAATTTGGAAATTTATTCTAGCGTCGCGAGAAATCTGGTCGGGTCCCACGGTGCAGACCTCTAGTCTACATCCACCTCAAACTACACCTTATGCTTCAATAATATCTATATTCTCCACTAATACTGGCAAATATGAGAAAAAAGTCGTAAAAAAGAACTTTAGTTTAAAAATATATACACCAATATATACACCAAAAATTGCAACAAAAAAAAAAAGTGCCACAATTTAAATTTTTTGCTTTCCAGTTAATTTAAATGAGTTTAAATGTTTTTTAAAGGTATGTTCCCGTTGATATTTACTTTTTTTTTTTGGATGAGGAACCGAAAATTGTTTAAAGAGCCCCTATTATGGGTTTTTGAAAATGACCTTCCATGCAGTGTGTAACACAGCTCTAAGTGAAGTGAAATATCCAGCTAAGGCTTAAATCTGAAAGTGCACCGTTTTTAATTAGGGGTGTGAACCTACACTGGTCTCACGGTTCGGTTCGGTTACGATTATTATGCCATCGATTCCATTCAATACGATATCTCGGTGCATCACGGTGCATTGACGATACTTTCCATACATAATTAGATTTTTTTCTTTACAACACAAGAAAAAAATTGTATTAAAATCTATAAATATGTTTATATTTATATATTACTTGTAATACAATTTTGTCCTTTAATACAAGCAGTCAGATATATGAACTGTACCTTTAATTTTACCTGCTCAAAAAAAAAAAACACTCTTTGTGAATGAAAACTCCAATACATGCTCAGAAGACAGCACGAGCAATTCATAACAGTTTCATAACAAATAAACTGATGTAAATATTATCCCGCTTGCTTTTTGAGCGCTGGCAAGTTCTTACACCCCTATGATTGGTCATTGTCTTCACCCGCTCAATAGAAAGGGCTGCGCTTGGCTTTAGAAACGAAAGCGTTGTTCACCCAGGAGTGACGCGGGAAAAACAGCCGCGGGTCAGTCTATATGTGCATCATACGCGGTTATCAGGTAATCCGTAATAGAATCAATACAATGCAAAAAACACGCTTGTGTCTCGATACACAAACAGCCGAGGGGAGGGAAATTTACCTCACAAACATGCCAGCGGGTCAAATGCCTAAAGTGTGTGTGTGTGTGTGCGTGTGTGTGTGTGTGGGAGAGAGAGAGAGAGAGAGAGTTAGAGAGTTAGAGTTTTACAGCATTTCTCCCTAGTAGTGAAATAGCGGCTCGTGCTTTACCATTCCTCAGTGTCAATGAAAGATCTGCTTTTTAAGTAGTAGGAGTATTTTATTTACTCACCCTCGCCTCCTTCGCCATAATATTCTACCGCGACATCGCGCATAGGGGATAAATGACGTCAGTGCGTAATAACCGGTTATGATCTATTACTGAACCGATATCGAATTGTCCCCATCTGCATCGCGGTGCACCGAAAAAACGATTAATTTTGACACCCCTACTGTGAAGGCTCTGACTGCTTACTGTGTGTGTGTGTGTGTGATAATAGCCATCACATGCTCTCTTCATAATCATTATAAATATGCCGATCAAACTGAATACAATCTTACATCAACAGCACATGGAAAGCAGCGCGTTGATTATAACGAATAATCATATTAGATTACAAACAACCCAACGAGTTGTTTAGCACATGTGCATCGCTGCTATAATGTTTACACATGTAATATTTTTCCTGAGGCGATTTAAACCAAAATACACAACGACACTCTATCAAACATATCTACAATGATAAGGAATATGGCTACTTACAACAATACCACATAAAGAAAGGACGGACTTTGAAGGAATAAACAATGTGAAGAAAGCTCTGTTATAGTGCACTTGACAAGTCTGAACAAGTTCGACACACGCATACACGAGGCAGGCAGTTCTGTACAAATATAACATCTATCTGCTTAGATATCGGCCTAGTTTTGATATCGGACTGATAACAATAACATTAAAAATAGCATTTATCGGCCGATACCGATATGGCCGCCGATATATCATGCATCGCTATATCATGATAAAAGATATTTGAAAGAAGATCACAAGCAGATGAATTGTGTATGATGAAAAGCACATGGTTTCTGTAAGCCAAATGTCAGGGATGTGTATTGGAGCTGTGATAAACTCTCCCACGCCAGCAGGGCTCCTCCTTTTATTGGATAGTCCCAACAGTCCTTCATTAGCTTAGAAGGAATAGTATATAATATTTTCTCAGCTTACAATGTTTTGTCATTGTCTGTCCATTCTCTCAAAACCACCCGATGAAATGTTTGGTCGACAGTAAAGGATCAAGAGAAAGCTGATTTCAGCCAAGTGTTGTGTAGGCGTATTGATTGCGGTCAGTCATATTATTGCTCTCTCTATTGTAACAGGTGCGCATGACTGTGTTTATATGCCTATAGAGGCTGTGGGCAGTTTCTGTGGTGAGAGTGAAATAAAGTTTTGATTAGGCCGGATCTCATCTTTTCAGAGCTGCTTTACTGTCACAAATGTGATTAGAGCGGCAGAGTCGTCAGTGAGAGACAGAGACCGAGAGGAGTGGCTGATTTGTTGTGGGACGGGAAGCGAATAAACTCAAGGTCAAAGACATCAGATCCTTCATTTCCTCCTCCTTTCTCTTTCTCTGTCCTAAAATGACTCCTCTTCTCAGCTTCTGCTCGCTCTAAATCTTTCATCCACAGCTGTCTCGATTTAATCTCAATCGCTCTGGGTTTCTCTTTTCTTCATTTCTTTCACTCTTTCTTTCATGAGACTGATTCTGGCTGTTCCAAGGGTGCCACCATTGAAAAATAGTCAATTTTTTATCGTCTTCTCAAAACTAATTTAAATACCACTGCTTCGTGGATTTTGTTGTTCGATAATAAATATGTGCTTTTGTACGATTAGATTATTTAAAATTCTGTGAAAATGGATAGTTATTGTTCAGAAATGTCCATTTTTAGAGCGGTTTAAGTTTTCTCTTTTGTAAAGAATATCATCTGAACGCACAGGCATTTCATTTCATTTTCCTTCGGCTTAGTCCCTTTATTCATCAGGGGTCGCCACAGCAGAATGAACCGCCAACTTATTCAGCATATGTTTTACACAGCAAATACTCTTCCAGCCACAACCCAGCACTGGGAAACACCCATACACACTCATTCACACTCATACACTACAGACAGTTTAGTGTTTTCAATTCACACGAACATGGGGAGAACATGCAAACTCCACACAGAAATGCCAACTGACCCAGCCGGGACTCGAACCAGCAACCTTCTTGCTGTGAGGCAACAGTGCTAACCACTGTGCCACCATGTCACCCTGAACACACAGTACCATTTAAAAAAAAAATGAAGTTCAGATTTATTTGTATGTTTTCCACTACAGCTGCACACACAAGGTTTGTTTCGGTTTTACGTGAAGTTCTGGATAAAATATAGTACTTTGAATATTTTTTAATAAGCAAAGATGAATTAAATTGATCAAAAATAACCAAAAAGTCATTTATAATGTTACAAAAAAGCCAATTAATGTTCCTCTGAAATTTCCTTTTGTCAAACAATCCTAAAATAAATCAAATCAAATCACTTTTATTGTCACATCATCAGCAGCACGTGTGCTATGATGAGTGAAAAGCTTAGGTGCTGGCTCCAGACAGTGCAAAATACAGACAGTGCAAATACAACGACAGTGCAAAATACAGACAGTGCAAATACAACGACAGTGCAAAATACAGACAGTACAAAATACAGATAGTGTAAATACAACGACAGTGCGAAATACAGACAGTGCAAAATACAACAACATACAATTGCAGTATTGTTTTAAGTATGGATTTGTGGATTTGTTAAAGTGCAGTGCATGCTACATCTTGATGGTGTGCAGTGCGGGGTATGGAAGAGTTTGTGTGGGGTGTATCAGTTTGTTTGGGGAAATATCAATTTCCGCAAAAATATTAAGCAGAACGACTGTTTTATGTAGTCTGTAAAAAGACATGTTGAGATGTTTAAAGGATAAGAAATGAGCACCAATAAGCAACAACAACAACAACAAAAAAAATCTAATCGTACATAAGCATGTAAATGATCAATAAAATTGTAATTAATTGTAGGGATGTCCAGATCCGATCACGTGTTTGGAAATCGGGCCAGATCACGCGGTTTCAGACTCGATCGGAATCGGACGTTACCTCCCGATCAGGACTCAAATATATATATATATATATATATATATATATATATATATATATATATATATATATATATTTTTTTTTATGTGTGTGTGTGTGTGTATATATATACAAGGTTTCCGCTACATTCATTCATCCGTGGCGGGCCGCCACGCCAAAATTCATCCCGCCACGGCTACATTACAACTTCTCTTTAAAAACATTTAGTCGTGTTTTTTATAGCGGGTTATAATCGCACCAAAACATATTAGAGGTAAACAGCGCAAAACTTTCTGTAACTGTAGTAGTGCTGTGCGCTATTTGTTCAACCCTTTAAGGTGACATGCTGACTGACTCTCTGTCAGACTGACTGACAGGTGCGCGAGTCCAGCAAACACGGTGTAGCTTTCACTTAAGATGAACACAGTTTCCATAAATATACTTTATTGATAAAGGTCAATGACTCTGCATGCAATGACTTTATCTTGCTGGAGTTTATAGCCGTTTCATTTTACTTCAGTCGACGCGTTAATGTCGGAAAACGCACCAAATCGCGCTTCAGCAGCGCTTACTGGAGAGCGCACGAGAAGATCTGCACTTGAACGTGTAAATTTGAGTGCGTGCAAGAAGTTCACGAAGTGGAAATCGGCGCGCAAGCAAAGAGATTCGCATGCTCTTATTACATGAATGCTATCTTGACCTGCAATACTGCGTGTAATATTTATCTTTGAAACAGTTGGCAGATCTATGTAAAAAAAGTCCTGCCGCCACTGCTGGAAAAAATCCTAGAGGAAACACTGATATATATATATATGTATATGTATATATATATATATATATATATGTATATTCAGGGCTCGAAATTGCGACCATTTTGGTCCCATATGTGCCCGAAATTTAATCTATGTGACCTCATAATATATTTGCATTATATATTAATATATAATTATAATATTATAATATTATTATAATATATATAATATATATATATGTGATCATTATAATATATTTGCGTTGCATTCACTGCGTGTTCAGCGCAAATGTCCGCTAAATGTAAAATCTAACACTGTACACATCCTCGCCAAAGAAGCTCGCCTTTACTAAGTTTAAACTGAATCTGCGGCTGATAACAAAGAATGGTATTTGCGCCGGTGGTCATCACGAGAATCCTGTTCTGCCCCGCTCATATATTGGGTCGGCTGACTCAGAACACAGACACAGAAAAATGAAAATCAGCGCATAACGAGACTGAGCATTTAAAATGACACAAACCCAAACCAAAACTTTTAAAGAGTGTAGAACTGAGACTTTTCTTACTTTCTTTGGTCCATTCTTTCTTGAGATGTATATTATTTTTCTATTTACTGATGACTGCTTTGCAGCTTTCAGCATTGGATTGAATGATTTATTTTAATCTTACGTTAGTTTTGTAGCAGAAATATTATTTATTAAATTGACATGCGTATAAAAACAATAGTGTAAAATAAATATTTCTTACTGCAATGCTTCATTTTAGTTTGATGCAAAACATAAATTTATTTTTCATAAAGTAACAGCAGGACCTTTTACAGTACATAACTCACATTCAAGCACATTCAGGGCAGGATGATAATGACAAATGTAATTCATTGTAAGTATTATTGACATCATCGTCATCATTAATAATATTTTATAATTATTAGACATTCATTTTGGAATTATTGCACAGATATCAATAAGTCATCACAGCATAGTTAGATAGTTGTTTCTGGTTTTTGTTAGTCCTGATTGATGTTGTTTTCAAATACAATAAATCCCTTAATATACAATTTACAGTGGTGCTCATTCATTTTTGGTGGATGCTCCTAAATTTTTTCTGGTGCTCCTAAATTTTTTTAAGTTGGGAGCACCGGTGCTACCAAGTAAAAAAGTTAATTTCGAGCCCTGATATGTAAATGTATACATATGTATGTATATATACTACGTTTACATGGACATCAGTAATCAAATTATTTGCCTTAATCTGAATAAGACAATAATATAATTAAGGTGTTTACATGAGTTACTTTTTGAATGTTCCTTTCATGATACCGTTTTACATGTTAGCACATAATTTATTGCGTCACCGCGCTATCCACATTTCTTCCAGAGTTTCATGTAGTTTTGGGCGTTTCATTTTTTAATTTGTCGACTTTAACTGCAGTTTGGCACTACTACTTTTATTCAGGAACATTTCATGCATGCCCCCTATGACAAACAAGATATTGTATGCGAGTATGAACTGCTGGAAGAGTGTAGTTTTAATGGAATTTGATACCGCACGTTGTATGGGAGAAAAAAGCCTTTACATTTCAACAGTGTCAAACAGTCGTGTGTGTATAGACAATCCTGTCGCAAAATGTGGTGAAAATCCTACACGACGGTAATAGTTTGATTGCTGTGTTTCCATGTCTGTACTGCACTTCAATAATGCCACTAAAATTGGCATACTCCACATGTCTTAATCTGATTTCTGTTTAGTTCGATTATGAGCTTAGATTACGTTAATCAGAAATCGATGTTTAAATGGTAAACTCTTAATCAGAGTACTGTCTTAATCGTATTAAAATCGGATTATTGGTGTCCATGTAAACATACTCTGTCACAGTTATATCTTTGAACATAATAGCCAGTCAGTGGAGTTTGAGAACATGGGAACCGGACGTTTTTGAAATAACAGTACTGATTTGTACCAAAGTCAGTACCTCTGACATCCCTAGTTCCTAGAAATTTAGGTCTTCACACAGTTTATTCTTCACAAGTTCTCAGTCCAAATAAATACAATCAAAAGCAGCAAAGCAAATAAACATAGAGCATTGTTTAGCATGTTCTGGAAATTATGTTGTCACATATATATCATGTAAACTGTTTTTTGTACATGTAACAAAATAATCAAGAGAGCTGAACAAGTGTAAACAACTGTTTGAGTTGAAGATGTCTTCCAAGTGAATCAGCTGGCATTGATCGGTCCAAGTGATCCCATCTGACATGACTGTGTGTGTTGCTTTTGGAGGGTTACAAGAACAGTTTTTTGTATATTGACATGGTTATGACATACAGTAGGTGAAAGTTTAATATGACTATTACCGCCGCTTAATCTAACGCCGCCGCATTGAAAAAAAAAGAACGTGTTTTTTTAGGTGTGACCGCAGTTTGCGACTATGCCGCCAGGTGGCACAAAGGGACGGTATGCCAACGGACAGAAATAACCTATACATTAGCAGTAAATACTTGTAAATAAAGATAAACAATGAAACGTAGCATAATAATTCCTTCATTAATCATTAAAAAGACAACTAGGCTACATTATTTAAAGGAATAAAGAATAACAAATAACCTTTGGGGCAGGGCCTGCGCCAGGTTGTCATAACTGAGGTGGCATTTTAATCTCATAGGGGGGCACTAGACCTGGTGACTGATTTTGGTCGCTCTTGTTCCTTTCATTTAGGCTATTTATTCACTTATTTGCTATTACTTTGCATTACTGCCTAAGTTACTGACATAAGACAGTAATATACTTTTTATAGTAATGATAATATAGACAGTTTTGCTATTACTGAGTTTATCAATGAAGGTAATGCAACGATGCCGTTTACATAAACGCAGACGGATCATGGCTTCAGCGCCAAACGTGTGCTCTAAATCATATTTTATTCTCCTTATTTCTTTCCGTTTCATTTCAAATAATATAAATAATTAACGTTTAAGGTAAAGACATTAGTGTAGCCAGAAAAATACCTAAAAAAGATACCTAAATTCAGAGTTATCACTGTGTAAACTGGTTAAATTTTGGCATGGATAACGAGCAACTCAGGAGGCTTTTTAACTTTTTTTTCATAATTTTACAGGTAAAAATAAAGATTTATGTTAGGCTATCATAAGTGAGTTTTTTGAGCAACAAGTCAAAACAAAGTCGATATGCTAATTGTATTTTAGCTGTTATAATAGGCCTACAATACATTTTCTGGTGTTTATTTTTTAATAATTATTAAACAAGCAGATTTTTTTTCTTTCTCAGCATGCGTGTGAAAGAGAAACGAACAGAGAAAATGAACAGACGATAATATGCGGCTCACTTTACGTGCGTATGCCCGTTTATTTAATTTATAACTGCCACTAGTTCTGAGTGCATGAGATTGTTTTACATGTAATGGCAATTGGTCAAATATTTGTAAGCCTTTTATAAATAATAATTAGCCTACTGATAAGTTATATAACAAGGTGAAGTGCTCCACCGGCACAATAATCTTAATATTATTTTGTAGTGTGTGCTGTGCCGCGGTTTTTATATGTGCCCATGTTTAAGATTTGAGGTAATAACATCGCCATTATGGTCAAAGAAATCGAAACATTGTTTTCACCCCAACGCAATTTAATAGGGCACTATAAAGGCTAAAGAATTCTTATATTTCTTATATTTGCTTTTTGCAGCCTAGGGCTATACATCTCACCATGTATCTTTTCTAAAACAGACAGTGTAGTGTAAAAGCATGTTTATTTCTAAGAAAACTAAAACAAAATTATATTTTAATTGAACACATCACATCACATAAGGTACACATACAGAACCGTTTATCTAGTATTGTGAAAAGGCAAAGCTGAAAATCTGTGGTTAAAGCACCACCCAGCGGTCAAAAGCTTCGAAATACCGCCGCCGCAGCGGTATGAACGGCGGCAAAGGGACCAAATTGAAGTAGTAACATCTGTAGTTATAGACTCTATTATGGTGGTTTACAAGGACTTGCCTGAGGTCCTGGTAATTCAAAATTCTTAAACATGCTTAATGGGGTCTTAACACAAGTTTCTTGTTGGGGTGAGGTTTAGGGGGTAGGAGTAGGCCGTATAATAAGTTGTTTTTACTGTATAAAATAAATAATGCCTATGAAGTGTCCCTGTAAACCACCAATACCAACACATATATGTGATTTTTAGCTTGAATATGCATTGTTTAACATTGCAGTTCTTTTTCTGTGCCACAAACTCTCCTCTCATTCACTTTATCTGAGGCATTCTGATCAAAGGAAATGAGCGCCTTTGATGCCCATCGCATTTAATATTCTGCCTTTTTGAATATTTATATCTCTCTCTTCCAAAACCCTTACTGCAAAGGACAACTCAATAACAAAGGTTACACTGAGTACATGTGGGTGAGTTTTGTTTGTACCCTTATGTGGCTGTAGGAGTGCGTGTGTTTTGTGTTTTTGGCAGTCGCACACCTGTCCATCTAGAGTTTCAGTTCTCTGACTCATCGACAGGTTAACTTCCACATTCGACCTTGGCTTTTAAGGCTGCTGGACATGATGTATTTGTGCTTCTTTCAGATGGAGGACCAAGCAGAACTTGGATTATTCCTTTCTAATGATGTACGCTGTCAACAAAGGGGTCTATTATGTCCAGGTAAATCAAATGAATGAGTTTAAAGGTCAAGTTTGTGATCTCTGCACCACTAATGTCAATGAATGGAATTGAAAAAACTATTTAAAAAAAAAAAACTGTTGACTAGCGGTTGGCTAATAGATTGACCTGCCCCAACCTCACACCACAGTGTGTGAAATAGAAACTGTAATCCTACATGGTTGGTCCTTGCCAATCAACGCCTACATCAGTTTCAGCTAATAGGGGTTATTTACATGACAGTGTTTTCAGCCAAAAGCAGGAAACTTATGTGCTTTGCCTGGTTTGGGGACTGAAAATGTTTGAAAACTGTTTCAAAGTTGAAGTTTTTTTTGAAAATGCCGCCATTATCCTTTTCATGTAAACACCCAAAACACAGCAGTCTTTGAAAATGTCAACATCATACTGTAGGCGTGTGTAGTATGCTTTAACCACGAAGACATGCGCAGTACATGTGGATTTTAAAGGCAAGCACGATCAAACATACAAAACAATGGTGGAGGACATGGTAGTGTTGTTTTTCATTGTTTTCATGGTAGTTTTGTTCATCAGCAAAGTGTGGATTTACTTCACCAATATTACATCCAACAATAGAAACGCGTCATATACACAAATGTAAATTCTGAAGACACACCAGCACACAGTCGTCAAAGACACGTAATCAATTCCCTACAGGTACTGTTTGCGAACAAGATGATGACAGTGCCAACTAATGTTCTGGCATATGTAATAGTATTTTATTTGGTTGTTTTCATGGATGTGTGTAAAGGTGGATTGTTTTAAAAACATTGGGCTCTATCATACACCCAGTGCAATAAGGAGCAAGACATGTATGGCAGGTTTTGTTGCTATTTTCAGACCAGTGCAACAATAATTTTCATGTTTTGCACCACGTTGTTTAAACAGCAAATCCATTTGCGCTACTTTCTGGACTCATGGGTGTGCTGGTCTAAAAATGAGGTGTGTTACGGCGCATTGTTGGCACGTTGCTATTTTGAGGAACTGAAATAGACCGCACAGTTGACCAACTGAAAGCTGGTCTAATGTCCAGCCCCAAGCGCGTTAGTTAGTTAGCCCCTATGCGAGTTCAAAACACTTACGCATTGCTTAATACACACCAGTTGCTGAGGACACTGAGCTTTGTGAAAACATTTATTTATTTATTTATTTTTTTTTTTTTAAGAACATTTTTCTGTTCATCAAGGCAGCATTTATTAAATATAATAATAATTGTTAAATATTTATTAAAATTGTAAACAACTGCTTTACTTATTGTATGTAGTTTTAAATGAAATTATTACTCCAGTCATTATTGCTTTTATTATTATTACCATAATATACCATAATATATACCATATACTATAATAATAATAATTAATATTAGAGTGACTTCTGAAGGATCATGTGACTCTGAAGACTGAAGTAATGAAGCTGAAAATTCATCTTTAAAATCACTGGAATAAATGACTAAATTAAATGATAAACAGTTATTTTATAGTGCAATAACATTTCACAATTTTACAATTTGTACTGTATTTTTGATTAAATAAATGCAGCCTTGATGAGCAGGAGAAGCTTATTTTAAAACATTAAAAAAATCCTACTGACCCCAAACTTTTGACCGGTAGTGTATATTGAAAAAAATTTTTTTTTAAGTGTACGTAGACACATTATTTAAAATATGGCTGAGACATAACTTCCTTGAATTAGTTTTTTTAATGCGGTAAGTAAAAACCTTTTCCATTGGCCCAACCAAGCTAATAGAAAATATATCACTCGGACATTTCTTGAACAAAAGGCTTGAATTTAACTTGGTGAAACATGCAGAAAACATGTGTTTAGTGTCTTACTTGTCAAATGTTGTCATGTTCATCTTTTCGCTTTCATGTCTTCTTCATTCTCATGTGCTTCTGTCTGTGTGTTGGACTTTACTGAATGTTTTCATTCTTATTTTTTTTTTTGTTTCATTTTCTGTGTGCTGTGCCAATAATTCTCTCCAGTGTCTCCATGTCTTTGTGCTCTCAATACACACTGTGGTTTCTTAGGAGAGGGGAAAGGTATTGCTTTCATCTGTTTTTTTTTTTTTTTTTTTGGAACTCATGTTACTCAATGGTAAACAACCACATGCTTTAGCTTAGTGTTTGTGTGTGCTTGTACACTACCTGACAAAGGTCTTGTTGTCAAGTTGTAAGAGCAACAAATAATAACTTGACTTATTGATCATTTGGAAAAGTGGCAGAAGGAATCATCTGTTGAACTGCATCCCAATCATCACAGATACTGCAGAAGACCTACCGGAACCAGCAAGATTCTCATAGAAATCAGTCAAGTTATGTGAAGGAAAATTCATAGTTTGGGGTTACATTCAATATGGGGGTGGGCGAGAGATCTGCAGAGTGGATGGCAACATCAACAGCCTGAGGTATCAAGACATTTGTGCTGCCCATTACATTACAAACCACAGGAGAGGGCAAATTCCTCAGCAGGATAGCACTCCTTCTCATACTTTAGCCTCCACATCAAAGTTCCTGAAAGCAAAGAAGGTCAAGCTGCGCCAGGATTGGCCAGCCCAGTCACCAGACATGAACATTATTGAGCATGTCTGGGCTAAGATGGAGGAGGCATTGGAGATGAATCCAAAGAATCTTGATGAACTCTGGGAGTCCTGCAAGAATGCTTTCTTTGCCATTCCAGAGGACTTTATTAATAAGTTATTTGAGTCATTGCAGAGATGTATGGATGCAGTCCTCCAAGCTCATGGGAGTCATACACAATATTCATTCTTTTTCCACTGCTATACTATTCTGTACTGTACATTATTTCTGTCCAGTGACAAGACTTTTGTCTAAGTAAAGTCAGACTTTACTGTCCTCATTAAATAATTAAATGTCAAGGCATGATCATATTTTATTTTGGTAAAGTAAGCGTAATCTAGAGGCCTTGCATATAAGCCACTTCTGATACCAAATGATCAACTAGAAGTCAATATTATTTGTTGCTCCTAAAACTTGGAAAGGCGACAAGACTTGTGAGGTGGTGTATAATAGCAATAGCAATAGCCTTTGTGTGCAAGGTCATTTTTACAGGGTGAGTTTTAGTTAGCAGTGGTATTTTTAGTTGGTAAAGCTCGTGTCAGTAGGTGTATCTGGTTTATGAGCTGTTCTGTCTAATTCATTTCTGTTTCCTGTTGTTGTTGCAGTTAGAGGACGACATCGTTGCCAAGCCCAACTATTTTGCCACCATGAAAAACTTTGCTCTGCAACTTGCCACGGAGGACTGGATGATCCTCGAGTTTTCACAGCTGGGCTTCATCGGTACGGCTTCTACATTTTTTTATATCTTTTATTAGTTAACATCAAATATCAGTGTCATTTACTCATCCTTGAGTTATTTTAAACAGGGTTGGGTAAAGTTACTTTTAAAAGTACTATATTACAATCTTAAACCTATCTTAATCTAATAAAACACATTTAGGCCCAATCCTAATACTACCCCCTAGCCATTCCCTTCATGCTGTCCCATTTCTCAGGGGTAAAATTTGAAGCCCTTCACTCTCCGTTTCAAGGGCCTAGGTGTAGGGGTAAAAATTTAATTGGGATTGGACCTTAGTTACTTTCTTCTTTTAATAAAAGTAATACATTGATTCATTCATTTTCTTTTCGGCTTAGTCCCTTTATTAATCTTGGGTCGCCACAGCGGAATGAACCACCAACTTATCCAGCATATGTTTTACGCAGCGGATGCCCTTCCATCTGCAACTTATAACTGGGAAACACTCATACACTTCCATTCACACACATACACTACGGTAAGTTAGCTTACCCAATTTCACCTGTACCGCATGTCTTTGGACTGTGGGGGAAACCGGAGCACCCAGAGGAAACCCACGCAAACACGGGGAGAACATGCAAACTCCACACAGAAATGCCAACTGACCCAGCCGAGGCTCAAAGCAGCGACCTTCTTGCTGTGAGGCGAGAGCGCTGGCCAAAATTTCTGCTTTAGTCAACACTAATTGAAAACTTGAAAAGAGAGATTTTTAAAAATGTTCCTGCTGCTCTATTTTTACACAGTTTATTCGTTTAAAAAAGCACCATAAAGAAACGGATTAATTTGAGTTAAAGCATATATATTTTGTAAAATTGCTCAAATTATATTTATGTACCATTGAAATACAGGTTTGGAACGGCATATGGGGAATAAATTAACAGGATTTAATTGTTTGAGTAAACTATCCATTTAAGTTGTCTTTTCAGTTGTTTAAACTGGGATCATTAAGACATTTTTTCTGAAAGATATTAATAATTAAATTCTACAAGGAAGGATTAAGTTGCTAAAAAAGCTACAGTAAAGACATTTAGGCTACGTTCACACTGCGAGGCTTAGTGCTCAAATCTGATTGTTTTCTCAGATCTGATTATTTTGCATAGCTGCTCACATTGTTGTTATAAATGTGGCCAATATCAGATTTCCAGTGTGAACAGATCATGTTCCATAACTGACCCGCATGTGCAAAAGTACAATTACGGACAACACAAAATGTCTAATTATGCTCACAATGTGTATACTGTATGAAGCACGTTGTCAGATTAGGTTTAATATGATTATTGCTCTTTTCACAGACAACCGTGGTGTATTACATGAACTGTAAAGGGTTGTTCTGATACTACTAATGTGTATTTCGCCATTTGAAACCTAAAATAAGTCTCATGTGATTGAGAAAACTGATCATTTGTGATTTTTTTGCCCACATGTGACTCAGGTAATGACAGTGTGAACAGCCCAAACCACATGGAATCTGATCTTTTCAGTTCTGATTTGAACCATTGACTTCCATACATTTACTTGCTATTTACTCACCCTCAAATGGTTCCAAACCTTTATGAGTTTGTTTATTCTATTAAACAAAAAAGAAGATAATTTGAAGAATGTTGGAAACCTGTAACCATTGACTTCCACTGTAGGAAAAACAAGCTCCATGGAAGTCAATGTTTACAGGTTTCAAACAATCTTCAAATGCTCTTCTTTTGTGTTTAACAGAAGAAAGAAACTCATAAAGGTTTTAAACCAGTAAAGGCTGTGTAAATGATGACAGAATTTTCATTTCTGGGTGAACTATCCCTTAAAGCAGTGTTTCTCAACCACGTTCCTGCATGACCACCAGTACAGCATGTTTTGGATGTCTCCTTTGTCTGTCACACTCATTACAGGTCTCTCAGTCTCTGCTAATGAGCTGATGATCTGAATCAGGTGTGTTTGGTTAAGGAGACGTGGAAAATGTGCAGAGCTGGTGGTCCTCCAAGAACGTGGTTGAGAAACATTGGAGTAGATGATGTTTGCAGCACAGATTGATGACGCATGTCGCTCAAAGATGTAAAAGTCACATGAAGTCCTACATAACCGTTCACACTGCGGTCTCATTGTAAAACATCAGATCTGTGTCTGATTTACTACATATGAAAGTGGCACAAATCAGAACTGAAAAGATCAGATTCCATGTGGTTTGGGCTGTTCACACTGTCATTACCTGAGTCACATGTGGGCAAAAAAAATCAGATTCGGGCCACATTTGGCTGCAGTGTGAACATAGCCTTATAGTAATGAATAAGATTTCCCTAATAATAATAATAATAATAATAATAATAATAATAAAACAAATTCAGTCACGGTTTCCCCATAGATATTAACTGACACACTAGTTTTCAGCATTGATAATAAGAATAAGTTGCAGCTGAAAACATGTAACCATTGACTTCCATACATTTACTGGCTATTTACTCACCCTCAAATGGTTCCAAACCTTTATGAGTTTGTTTATTCTATTAAACAAAAAAGAAGATAATTTGAAGAATGTTGGAACCCTGTAACCATTGACTTCCATTGTAGGAAGAACAAACTCTATGGAAGTCAATGGGTACAGGTTTCCAACATTCTTCAAATGCTCTTCTTTTGTGTTCCACAGATGAAAGAAACTCATAAAGGTTTTAAACCAGTAAAGGCTGTGTAAATGATGACAGAATTTTCATTTTTGGGTGAACTATCCCTTAAAGCAGTGTTTCTCAACCACGTTCCTGGAGGTCCACCAGTACTGCATGTTTTGGATGTCTCCTTTCTCTGTCACACCCATTACAGGTCTCTCAGTCTCTGCTAATGAGCTGATGATCTGAATCAGGTGTGTTTGGTTAAGGAGACGTGGAAAATGTGCAGAGCTGGTGGTCCTCCAGGAGTGTGGTTGAGAAAAACTGCCTTAAAGAATCAATGAAAATATGCTAAAAAGATTTGAATCATGGGAATAAGTTACAATATTAAAGTGCATTCGGATAGAACAAAAAAAGTTGTCTTCATGTACTTTCATAATCCCAATATTGTTGTTTTTATAACCTTTTTGATCATGTCAATGCAGACTTGGTTATAAAAGAAGGAACCTTTATTTTCTCATCTTAATTTATTTTGGTATCGTTTTATCTTTGTTTCTTTCAGGTAAGATGTTCCAAGCCCCAGATCTAAATCTTATCGTGGAGTTTATCTTCATGTTTTATAAAGAGAAGCCCATCGATTGGCTCCTGGATCACATACTCTGGGTCAAAGTGTGCAACCCAGAGAAAGATGCCGTAAGTTAATACTCCCCGACTGCTTGCGTGACCCTCAGCTCTCCTCTGCTGTGGTGCATCAAGCAGAGAAGCTTTTCACAGCTCTGAATGCAGCAGAAGAGGAACCTGTTTTTCTGATTTCTCCATTTCATCACACAGACACATCGTGCCTCTATATTTACTCTTAACTCTTATTTACCTCATTTTCACACTTGCTGTATGTGTATTCCTCTTCAGAAACACTGTGAGAGACAGAAGTCTAGTCTGCGCATCCGTTTCAGGCCCTCTCTGTTTCAGCATGTAGGCCTGCACTCTTCTCTGGCTGGGAAAATACAGAAACTCACGGTAACTTATTTCATGACTCATGATTTTTTGTTTGTTTTTTTTCTTGTTCAAGTTCTGTTTACAACCAGGATAAGCATCCATCATGGTGAGCTAACCAGGAAGTTAAAATCATTGTTACAGGATTACTTCAGTTGATATCCAGGACATGTTGTTTACACAATAAATAGTAGAGGTGTGAACCTACACTGGTCTCACGGTTCGGTTACGATTATCATGCCATCGATTCGGTTCAATTCGATATCTCGGTGCATCACGGTGCATTGACGATGCTTTCCATACACAGTTTTATATTTTCTTCACAACACAGCAATTCTTGTATTAAAATGTATAAATATATACTATTTGTAAAAAAATTTGTCCTTTAATACAAACAGTCAGATATATAAACTGTGCCTTTAAACAACACGAGCATTTATAGCAAATAAACAAATATAAATATCCCGCTTGCTTTCTGAGCCTTGTCTACAAAGTTCTTTCTTGCACCCCTTTGATTGGTCACGCGCTCAACAGAAAGGGCTGCGATTGGCTCTTAAACGCTGGTGCTCTTCACAGATGCACTCATGGGCCACAGTGAGAGAGAGAGAAATGGAGTTTACTTTCATTCTCTTAATCGCAGTGAAATAGGGGCTTCTGCTGTAAGTGTCAGTGAAATGCTGTCCAGCAAACACACACGCAGTGACATTGTGCACAGTTTCTGAGTTTTTAAGTAGTTGGAGCATTGTAAACACTCGCGCTCGCCTCCCTCGCTATAGTATGCTACGGCGACATAGCGCATATGAGATAAATGACATCAGTACATAATAACAGGTTATGATTATTACTGAACCGATACCGAATTGTCCGCGTCTGCATCGCGGTGCACCGAAGAAACAATTAATTTTGACACCCTTAATAAATATACTGTAGGTTTGGTGTTTATTCCCCAAAACAATTTTTGAAGCAAGCTACTTTTTTATTGCTGACCACCAAAGTTATTATAGCTAACGAAAACGAACGAAAAAAACTAAAACTAGAATTGAAAAAACATCTTTGTTAACTGAAATAAAAATGGAAACGAGATTTTTTTTCAAAAACTAGAACTAACTGAAACTGTATTGTATATCTAAAATTATAGGAAAATCGTCCTTCGTTTTCGTCTTTGTAAATGTATTTCAAACATGCTGTAAGCCTTTTAGAGGTAAATCTATTTAATTTGCGCTGCCTGGTGTCATCCTCGCTGTTGCTCCCGCGACAAAAAACAACGACTGCAAGGTTTCCGCTACATTCATTCTTTCATGGCGGGGCGCCACACCAAAATTCATCCCGCCACGGCTACATAACAGCTTCTCATTCAAAAACATTCAGTCGGTTTTTTTTAATAGCGGGTTATAATCGCACCAAAACGTATTAAAAGGAAAGTGAATTACAACAGCGCAAACTTTTCTGTAATCGTAGTGCTGTGGGTTATTTGTTTAACCCTTTAAAGTGACATGCTGACTGACAGGTGCGTGATGCGTGGGGCCAGCAAACACGACATAGTTTTCAGTTAACATGAACACAGTTTCCATAATTATACTTTATAGCCTATGGCTCTGCATACAATGACTGTCTTGCTGGAGTTTATAGCCGTTTCACTTTACTTCAGGATGCATTAATGCCGCTCTGTAGGTCTATTGGACGCAATTATAAATGTTCCTAGCAAATCTAATAAATGTTGGAGACATACTTGTCACATAAACACACTTCAGCAGCGTTTATTTGAGCATGCACAAGAAAATCTGCACTTGAGCAGAGTATATTTAAGGGCATGCATGAAGTTTTGTGCACGAACAGAGGGAATCGGCGCGCAAGCAAAGAGATTCGCATGCTCGTATTACACGAATGCGATCTCGACTTGTAATACTGCTCTCATGACATTTGTCATTGAAATAACGCCATTATCGCCATAGGTAGTTGGTAGATCTGTGTCTACCAGTCCAGCCGCCACAGCTGGAAAAACATCCTAGAGGAAACACTGGACTGGACATGACAGAAAACTGTGACAACATTAAATACGACCCGAGCAGACACTTAACAGTATTATTTTAACACATTTATGCATAGTAATGGGTTTATTTCTGTATTAGTGATCATGATCACGAACGAATCGTTCTTTTTAACCGGATCTTCTAAGTGAACTGGTTGAACTAATTCACCAAATCGAACTGAATCATTTAAAACGATTCATGTCTTCAGTAACGTTAAGAACTTATCCACAAACAATTTACTTTTTATCATGCCTGATATCCCCTCTGACTCGAAATAAACCAATACATACGGAGTTATTCAGTTATTAGAACAGTACTCTGAGATCCGATTTGAGAAGCGGTGAACTGATAATGCTGCGCATACGTGATTCAGTGAACTGAACACAAACAGTACATGACAGCCTGCTGTGACTGAACTAAACTTGAACAACTGCAGCGCGGGTAAACCAAGGGCTTAAATGAGAGGATCTGGCGAAATGTAAGTTTATTTCATAACAGAAAATCGTAATGGAATTTAAATTAGTCAATCATGCTTCAGTTGGTTTGCAAAGCGTAATTGTAAGAAACTTTTCAGATCATGCTGATGTTTTAACTGACTGACATTATGATCGCTGACTACATATTTTCAGACTTAGGAAGATTGTCATGAAAGATACGGTTCACGTTAAAGATCTGAACTTCCCCTCACTACTGTGTATCTAACCTCAGAAGCAGACTTGAACACATATTTTACTTAAGGCTGCTGTCTTGTGGGCTGTTGTATTTGAATTTGAGGATGGGTAGATGGTAGTGTTCTTGTGTCAAAAAATGCGGAGTTTTTATTCTGATTATTTTGAATCTTGCGCCTAACAAATATTCTAATTTACTCAAACAACAAACAAAAATCTAAAACTTATACTGAAACTAATAAAACTAAAACTAAGCAATTTCAAAATATAAAAACTAAAAGTAAACTAGTAAATCTGCCTCTAAAAACTAATTAAAACTAAGTGAATTTGAAAACAAAAACTCAAAACGAAATAAAAACTAAAACTAGTGAAAAAGCCAAAACTATTATAACCTTAATGACCACTTGGGTTCAGATAGATTTAACTGGATATGAGATAGATTTGACCATATCTTCATGACCTTGATTAAGCTATTTATCAATTATTGTGCACTGTAGTGTGTAAAGTAGCTAATTGTAAATGTAAAAGCTCTGCAAAATCCCAGTTTTACTTTCTACACAAATGCGCACAGGGTTTGTAACAAAGTTGTTTACTATGGTCTTCATTGGCTGCCCACAAACAACATCAACACTGTGGCTATAGCTGAGGCCTGGAAGATTTAGGTTTGTGCCAAGAAGATGAGGATTTCTGCACTGCAGAAGTAAATCCACTTTGCTAGCATTTCCAACGAATGAGGTCTCGGGCTTGAATTGATATGAGAAAACTGGCACCATTGTTTCTTGATATAAGCGGGCTTAGAAGTGATGCAGAACTGAAGTCTCTGGTACTTAAATTCAGCAGTTATCCAATCACAACAGAGTGAGCCAACTGACCAATCGTATTAGGGTGAGCAAACGTTTGCTTATGAAGGGCCAAAAACCAAACTTGATTGAGGGTGGTGAGTCAAACGTAAATATACAGCACCATTAAAGCTGCAATGGTCATTTCCTAATGTATTAATATTTTAAAATAAATAGAAAAAAAATCATATTAATAATTATACTTTTATTTTTTTTTTACATTTTATAATGAACTTATACAGTAAAAAGATAAACACATGCATTTATAACACAATTGTGTTCAATGCTGAATACACCAGTCAAGCTGCACCGCCTTGTGCATTGTCCTCTATTTCGAGTGACAGTATTTACATTTTTAAACATCTGATTCTTGCACAACATTTAATTGAATCATTTCGTTTCAGTTGGCTTTTTTTGTAGCTCAACAATTAAACAATTAAACAAACAAACAAACAAAAGGTTAGGGCAGGGGTAGGGAACCTGTGGCTCGGGAGCCACATGTGGCTCCAAGTTTAAAAAATGATAACTGTCACTAGAAATCAGTTTCCTATTGAAAATACAATTACAATTCCCTTTTTATTGTGTTTTTTACAGCGAAATAAATAAAAACTCAGTTTACAATAAAAACATTTTAACCAATGCTTGTGTGCGGCGCTGTGGATTAACTTGAATCACATCATCAATAAAGGGCATGCAACTTACATTTCTATGGTAACCTTGAGCACGTAAGTTCAAACAACGTTCATAAGTGGTGATGGCGAAAAGAAAATCTATACATTGTCCATTCTTCATACATGGACTTGCTCAACATGTGATGCTTCATTTTTGTTTATTTTTGAGTTGTGCATGGACATAAATAAAGATTTTGTTTAAACCTGATATATACATAGATAGATACTGTACATATAAAGATATGTGCATAGAGTCAGAGAAAAATGCTAAATTTAGAAGAAAATATCAAACAGCATTTAGAGGTTTTTGCATCTAAACTCTTTACACACACACACACACACACACACACACACACACACACACATATATATATATATATATATATATATATATATATATATATATATACTCCTAATGGCTCTTTAAAAAAATGCATTTGCCAAAAAAATCAGAAATGGCTCTTTGCTGACAAAAGGTTCCCGACCCCTGGGTTAGGGTAAATTAGAAATGATGAACTCTGTTAAAGGCATTCACCCCAACCTTCCCATCATTCCAAATCTCTTCTCAGATGGGAGGGAGGGCCAAATCAAATGTTACCATGCGCCAACTTTAGCCCGCAGGCCCTACTTTGGGCATCTCTGGGGTAGACTGTTAGAAAGATAGGGTTAAGGTAGAGGTTCATGAAATGTATTTTTGTTTACATTCATTTTATGTACCTTAAAAGCAATCATTTTCCATAATCAATTTCACTCTCACTGGAAAATGCTTGTTTTGAATGGCTGAAACTGAAGAAAGCATTTTATCACACCTTGAATGGCTTTGAAAATATTTACAATAGGAAAAACAAATAGGAAAGTTTATACCCTTTATCTGGCAAAGAAGCATCTATGATGCTGATGTCATTGACATTCATTCATTCATTCATTTTCTTTTCGGTTTAGTCCCTTTATTAATCTGGGGTCGCCACAGCAGAATGAACCGCCAACTTATCCAGCACATGTTTTACGCAGCGGATGCCCTTCCAGCTGCAACCCATCTCTGGGAAACATCCATACACACTCATTCACACCCATACACTACGGACAATTTAGCCTACCCAATTCACCTGTACCACATGTCTTTGGACTGTGGGGGAAACCAGAGCACTCAGAGGAAACCGATGCGAACGCGGGGAGAACATGCAAACTCCACACAGAAACACCAACTAACCCAGCTGAGGCTCGAACCAGCGACCTTCTTGCTGTGAGACGACAGCACTACCTACTGCGCCACCATGTCGCCTCGTCATTGACATACATATCTTTAATAAAAGTCTTGTAATAACCCCATGTGAATCTCCATGTTAATATTCATATGAGTAATTAAACGAGTGCCCTATAAAGGATTAGCATACTGGAAAACCAAAACAAAACGTATCCATATATGTCTGTATACTGATTATTGTTTACACAGTTTTCAGAAAGATTAGACTAGCAGTAGTAATACAAACTAGAATAACAAATTAAACTCAGGTATTCATGTTGTATGTAATGAGAAAATTATAGTATTTTTGGATCTTTAATTTAAAGGATAGTTCACCTAGAAATTAATATTCCTCCTCCTCAAGTAATTCTAAACATTTATGGGTTCACTATCACTAAAGAAGATATTTTGAAGAATGTTTGAAATAAACGGACATAGTTAGAACCACAAAAAATACAGTGGAAGTCACTAGCTGTTTCCATCCAAAAATGCGAATTAACTTTATGCGCAAAACTGGATTATTGCATGAAAGACGTGCGAATAAAGCAGCGTTTCAATCCAACGAGTCAAAGCAAACAAAATAATCTCTTTCTGATTATCTGGTGCCAAATATCAACAGTAAAAATGGAAATTGCTGTGATAAGAGAAGCTGCGTGAATCTTTTCTTCATTTAATAAATGACTTGCGCCTCAGAAAGCAATCCTGACATGCAGTGAACACACAGTGGCGTTTGAAGGCGTACAGACGCGGAGCACAGATGCTCTTGATTCTGGAGGTCGTTAATAATATAATAACAATAATACTGAAACGGTTTCTGTGTTTTAGAATGACCAAAACAACATTTCAGATGTTTTACAATGTGCTCGGCCTGCTGGATTATCCATTCGCACACATTTTTATCATCACATGATCTCTTATAACAAAATCACATAACCTTTTTTAATGCGCACACATCTTTTCTTATCGAATAAAAAGTTTATCCTACTCAGTTATGCGCATATGTTTTTTATGCACATTTTCAAAATTTATGCACATCTTGGAGTTTCCATCAACCGGTTATTTTTATACGCATATCCAAAATGCACATAAAAATAGGTGGATAGAAACGTAGCTAATGGCTGTTTCTTTCCAACATTCTTTGAAATATCTTCTTTTGTGTTCAACAGATGAGAGAAATCAAACAGGTTTTCAACAAGAATTATTAATAAAAAAATGTAAATTTTTTCATTGAACTATCCCTTTAAACCTGTTACAGAAGTCAAAAACTAAATTAGCAACTTCTTCAAGTAGAATACCAGGTTTAAATGTTCCTTAAAATCCCTCATTTTCTTTTACACAAACATGCTTTGACTTCCTGTTCCCTCGATGTGTTCCATATCCTGTTTTTTTTTTTAAACAAAGTGTCTGGTTTTCTTGAATAAACTGACCTTTTCCCTGAATCTCACTTGCTGTTTTTACTATTAAGGACTGTTATAAATCAGCTACACTTCCTGTTGACTTAAGTCATGACTTCCTCTGTCTTCTGCTCCGTCAGGATAAAGATTTCCTGAAGCCTCTGCTGCACAAGATTCATGTGAACCCGCCGGCGGAGGTGTCCACTTCTCTTAAAGTGTACCAAGGCCACACGCTGGAGAAGACCTACATGGGCGAGGATTTCTTCTGGGCCATTAATCCAATGGCCGGAGACTATGTGCTGTTCAAGTTTGACCGGCCCGTCCACATTGACAGGTCAGTCTGTCTCCGAAAATTGGTCTCTACTCAATTGGTCCTAAACTTTTTTAACACCAAGGAAGATAGGGATAGGGATGTTGCAAAAAAAATTATCATGATATCATGTGTAATATCATTCGATATCGACAATTATTGAATATTTTTAACAATACATACATTTAGGAATATTAGGATTTTTTTATTTAACCAATTTATTTTAATTTACCAACATTACTAAGGCAAATAGTTTTAATAGTCAAACACACATACAGGCAGTGCAGAATTATTAGGCAAATGAGTATTTTGACCACATCATCCTCTTTATGCATGTTGTCTTACTCCAAGCTGTATAGGCTCGAAAGCCTACTACCAATTAAGGATATTAGGTGACGTGCAGCTCTGTAATGAGAATGGATGTGGTCTAATGACATCAACACCCTATATCAGGTGTGCATAATTATTAGGCAACTTCCTTTCCTTTGGCAAAATGGGTCAAAAGAAGGACTTGACAGGCTCCGAAAAGTCAAAAATAGTGAGATATCTTGCAGAGGGATGCAGCACTCTTAAAATTGCCAAGCTTCTGAAGCGTGATCATCGAACAATCAAGCGTTTCATTCAAAATAGTCAACAGGGTCGCAAGAAGCGTGTGGAAAAACCAAGGTGCAAAATAACTGCCCATGAACTGAGAAAAGTCAAGCGTGCAGCCGCCAAGATGCCACTTGCCACCAGTTTTGCCATATTTCAGAGCTGCAACATCACTGGAGTGCCCAAAAGCACAAGGTGTGCAATACTCAGAGACATGGCCAAGGTAAGAAAGGCTGAAAAACGACCACCACTGAACAAGACACACAAGCTGAAACGTCAAGACTGGGCCAAGAAATATCTCAAGACTGATTTTTCTAAGGTTTTATGGACTGATGAAATGAGAGTGAGTCTTGATGGGCCCGTGGCTGGATCGGTACAGGGCAGAGAGCTCCAGTCCGACTCAGACGCCAGCAAGGTGGAGGTGGAGTACTGGTTTGGGCTGGTATCATCAGAGATGAGCTTGTGGGGCCTTTTCGGGTTGAGGATGGAGTCAAGCTCAACTCCCAGTCCTACTGCCAGTTTCTGGAAGACACCTTCAAGCAGTGGTACAGGAAGAAGTCTGCATCCTTCAAGCAAAACATGATTTTCATGCAGGACAATGCTCCATCACACGCGTCCAAGTACTCCACAGCTTGGCTGGCAAGAAAGGGTCTAAAAGAAGAAAAACTAATGACATGGCCTCCTTGTTCACCTGCTCTGAACCCCATAGAGAACCTGTGGTCCATCATCAAATGTGAGATTTACAAGGAGGGAAGACAGTACACCTCTCTGAACAGTGTCTGGGAGGCTGTGGTTGCTGCTGCACGCAATGTTGATGGATTCTGTCAGTGTTTTGATCCGTTCACCATGGATGGCAGGCTTTTGAGTGTCCTTGCAAAGAAAGGTGGCTATATTGGTCACTGATTTGTTTTTGTTTTGTTTTTGAATGTCAGAAATGTATATTTGTGAATGTTGAGATGTTATATTGGTTTCACTGGTGAAAATAAATAATTGAAATGGGTATATATTTGATTTTTGTTAAGTTGCCTAATAATTCTGCACAGTAATAGTCACCTGCACACACAGATATCCTCCTAAAATAGCTAAAACTAAAAACAAACTAAAAACTACTTCCAAAAATATTCAGCTTTGATATTAATGAGTTTTTTGGGTTCATTGAGAACATGGTTGTTGTTCAATAATAAAATTAATCCTCAAAAATACAACTTGCCTAATAATTCTGCACTCCCTGTATTTAAACATTATTACACAAATATTATACATACATTAAACCTATAAATAATAAAATAAACATGTTAAGGAGACTCTTAAACTTGATAAATAAAATGTTACAAAGTGTGTGCAATGGTAAAGTGCAAATGCTGAACAATCAAAGCAAACTTTATGGTGTGAATAATAATGATACAGTAAACCTCAGATCTGTCAACAACACAAATTATGATAATCAAATCTGAGCTTTCAAGTAAAGGAACCAGCCATCATTATTCAAATACATACTGCAACATTACAAAATGTGAAGTTGGATGACTTCATTACCGCCTATGCTAAAAAATCTTTCAGATGGGGAGCTAGTGGCTGGGATGTGCAAGAAAAGAAACCAAAAAGCCACTCTGGCGACATCCTTACATTTTTTTTTTTATTTACACTCATATTTCTCTATTTACACTCATTTTCGCATGCGTTGTTATTCTGACCTGAAGTGACAATCGCGTGTGCGTGGATTCCTTGACCATTTACAGTGGACTTTGCGCTCGCGCTCCCCTGGCGTCTCTCGTTACTAGGTGACCATCAACCGTTTTTTCAGAGGATGACAAATCATTGCTTCAGCTCCAATACAAGTTTATGGAGTAAAGTAAAAAGCGCTGCAGTGGTTGGGTGCGCTCCGTTTGTCTCAGGTAATTAATCTGCCGTTATTACTGAAATGTGTATATTCCATACAAAGTGTGAAGCAGATTGGTTAGTTCTACTTGCATAAATTAGGGTACGCTCGGGCATTCGGAAAAGTTCAGATGTTTTCAACTAGGTGCGGCTGGAAAATGTGCTCAGTTCACGTGCGCGCCGCTTGCACTACATGTGCATGTCAGTTCCATATGTTCATCATGCAAGTCGCGCTCCTTCATTGGAAATGACAACCTTACACCCTGAGCTTATTAGCACTGCTTCCAAGGCGCGTGCTCAGCAGCCACATTTCAATAAAACTATAGAGCTTCATGCTGAAACTTCATACCAAACTTTTATCGATATTGATAATGGTGTTCGGTTAATAAATATCGATACCGATGTTATCGGCCAGCCCTAAAGCAAGATATTTTGAATGCTGGAAAAAGCAGCAATTGACATCCATAGTAGAAACAAAAACACTTTTGAAGTCGATGGCTGTTTGGAAATGGAAGATGAGTAAAAAATTTTTGGTGAACTATTAAGTTTTAAATACTGGTTTCAGGACAAAATTACTATTCATTTAAACTGAGAAAACTCTCTCAATAAATAGGTAAAAAATATGTGGTTGCCAGAAAGTCAGTTAAAAAAGTAGGGTGGAAGAAACATTTATAAATTAAAGAGCACCTATGGTGAAAAATCTACTTTTCAAGCTGTTTGGACAGACATATGTGTAGGTATAGTGTATAGACTGTCATATTGGGGTGATTTAAACACACCCAGTTCTTTTTTTTCAATTGAACAACATAAAAACGGTGGACCAATTGGAGCGGTTTTGAGACCGACCGCAACTTGACGTAGGAGTGCGGTCCCCCCGCCCACCAATATTGATTGACAGCTGCGTATTAACATGTCTCCATAGTAACGTTTGTAATCATAGCCACAAGACAGGACGTGCGCAAATCAACCCTAAATAAAAGGTCTGTTCAGTTTGCTAGGATCATCAATCATCATCAAATGTGATCAAGAGGGAGTTTTACAAGTTTAAAATGTTTTAAAACAGTGCAAAGACAGTGCAAAGCTAAACGAGTGCGCTGTATGTATGTGCGTGTGTGTCTGCGCTGTGTGTGTGTCTGTGCGTGAACTTTGTAACTGCATCGTGTGTGACTCATCCTGCAGCTCCACACAACAAATGCATCAAATAATCATTGATAAAGCTCTTACTGTATTTTTTTGTCACAAACGTTACGTGAGATCTGCTTCCTTTATGTCTGTGTCAGTTGTCTGAGGCAGCCGAGGGCGGAGACTGAGGCATGCGCGGCAGGCACGTGGAAACGGTGGGCGGGGAGGACTAGCCTTAAAGGCGCAGTACACAAAAACAGCAAAAATCTATTGAGAGCTATAAAACACCATCTAGTGAAAGCTATAATAAATAATCTGATGGGTGTTTTGAGCTGAAACTTTACAGACACATTCTGGAGACACAAAAGACTTATATTAAATCTGGAAAAAGGGGTAACCTAGGTGCCCTTTAATGTTAAACTACTGTATTTATTACCATATACAATGTTAATACATGAACCTATTTAAGTACAAACATCTACATTGTACCTTTGCATTACACAAACAAAAACACCACCAAAAGCAGGTGGTCATGAGCAGAATATATGCTAATATGATTGTCATTCACACAAATACTAAACACCATTATGGTAACACACATGACTCTAAAGTAATGCAATTAACATCGTTTTAACAACATTAGATCATCATAAAAGTAAAAAGTAATGTTAATAAAATACATATAAGTGAAGTTGGGATTTCTGGGAATGACAATTTACGGTAATTCACCGTGTATATAGCAAGACAACTTACTGTAAACAGATATTTATTGTAGAATTTTATTACATATTTTTTCTTCTGTTTAAATCATAGCTATTATTTTACAGTGCACAATATATTTTTTCCGCGTCGACATGTGCAAAGGTCACATTGCAGGAAATGTTACGTCAAGATGGGATTATTAGTTGACCCGGAACCACAGTAAAAATGATATAGTGACACTTTTTAATTTGTAAAGCCCGTCACTGTGATTAATTTAAGTTAAAAGTATTTAAGCACAAGAAATGGTAACCTTTGTAACTTTAGAATAATTGTATTTAATTATACAATAAAGACTGTACAGTATAGTAGAGTACCAAATGGTGGAGCTAGACTCTACTAATGCTACTGGTTTACACTCTGTCCTAACTCAACATGATGCAAAGTGATAAAAGGTACTAAAAGGAATTTTTGTTCTTACCATCTGTAACAGCGACAATCTTTTTGTGATGTTGCTGCTGAACAACAGCATAAGCTACTATGACAGTGATCACCTCAGGTACTGATTATGTGCTTTATTCAGTGTTAAATGCTACCAGCTACCAGTTTACATGACATTTATTGCCATACAACTGAAAGCGGCAGCAGATACTTTACCTCAAATCTCAAAAATAAAAAACAAAAACGGTTGAATGAGTAATAGTTTGAAAATGAAAGTCAGAAATGTGACAGAAACCAACAACACAAATCACTCAGTAGCCTGTTAATAACCATAAAGAGGTTTAATGTGTATTGGTTAGATTACAAACCTGTTCATTTGGTTGGGAGTGCAGTGCACTGTTCTGTGCTTCGGAATGACTCTGGTATTCAAATGTTTCTGTCGTGTCGTATTCGGTGTGGACAGCCAAATTGATTATCGCTGGAATCTTGTTGCGTCGCATGTAGTATGGACATGGTGTTACAGAGAATTGTCTGCAACAAGACAAAGCAACGACAACACAGGAAGTGCTATTTTTTAATAAAGAGTCAAAACTTGACGCGTTATAATACAATAGTGCACAGCAATAAACCATATTTAAACAAAACTTGTCTCTTCTTGTGACAAACAACCAAATGTGAAGAAACAAGAACAGAATCTGCTTTATGTCCTCCATTGTTGTTTATGGGACTGTTCAGGAGTTCACATATTGATTCTAAATGTGTGGAAAGCACACATTCCTCTCTCTATTTGTGCATGTTTGTTGATTGTTTACATAGGAAATAATGAACTTGAGCTCGCAAAAGATGCGATATGTGATGTCGATCACAACTTCCATACACCACGTTCATCAACTGGCAGTGGAAACACAAGCCTGATCAGGGTGACCCGTACTCAACCATACTACACTGTTCTAAACTGTACCATACTGCTCAGTGAAAATAAGGCATTTGTGTAATCATCACCTTTTCTAGAAGCAATGTTGGCAGTCACTGTAATCAAGAGACGTCGCTCACACGTCTCGCTGTCCTCACAGGGGAGAAGAGGTGCCTAATGAAACACTTCTAAAATAAGACGCTGCAACCAAAAACCTCTGGAGAGGAAGAAACAGAAAGATGTAATGGAGGAAACTGTGTTGAGCGGGTATTCATTACTCTGAGAGAGAGAGAGAGAGAGAGAGAGAGAGAGAGAGAGAATTATATTTAGAGATTAAACTTTTTTTATATTTGTTTGGCAGAACTAGGTCAGTATATTAGACTTTAGTTTTGTGTGTTTTAGCAACACATTTGTGCCAATTTTTTTATTTTTTATTTTTTATTTTTAGAATTTTGATTAAATGTTACATTTTCTGTACCAAGAATTGAAGAGCTTAATGTAATGATTAATTTACTTTTGTAGTTTAAAATTCACGTTAAATGTGAACATACTTCTGTTATCATTTACATTTAATGGTTTGGAATATGCTTGTATCCAAAGCAAACTGCAAAAGAACTTAATAGAAGTCATCAAATCAACTAAAGAAAAACAGTATGCGAAAACAATTACAACAGTTCCCAGTTAGTATCATTTAAAAGTAAAAAAAAAAAGTCAACAGAATGTCGAATACTGTCGAGTGTTATTGTTAGAAGTTCTTTTTGTTTTCAAACAGATTACTATAAAGGTCTCGTGAAGTGCTTTGAACTGTGCGTATTTATTTAATATTTGTCATAATCCAGGGCTCGAAATTGCGACTGTTTTGATCGCATATGCGCCCGAAATTTTATCTATGCGACCTCAAAATATATTTGGGAGCATTTGTGCGAGTGTATAAAATTGATGTCATGCAACCAGTTTTCACAGCAAAATGTTCACCACATGCGCGGAATTAGGAGGCATTCAAACGCAGCGCTCAGGAATGGTTTTAAACAGTTGACATGTCAACTTGCTTCAGTAAACAAATCCCGCAATGCTTGCCCCACCTTCAAGCTCTTCTTATTGGCCCACTGTGCTAGAATAGAATGGATTGGTTAATATCAGCTGTCAATCACTCAGTTCCGATGACAGGGAGCTACATCAGCCAAAATGTAAAGGTCTGGATCCGAGAGAATGAAAACAACACTGGCAGATTTAGTTTTAGAAACCACCTAAAGTTACAAATAATGTAACTTCAGTTATCTGATTAGTGATCATGTAATGAATGTCAATCCAGCATTTACACTTTTTGAAGAGTGGATAAAAGACTTCCAGTGGCTAAAGTCTGCTATGAAAATGACTAAAGCATTCACCATAAAGCCGGTGGGACGGAGTTTTCAGGTAACAGTGTTTGCCGCTGAAGCTACACATTAAGGACGAGATGTTCTAACGTTATTTAATCCTTTATTTAATCGTCACCATGCTATCAGTCGTGCGACTGACACCGCATTCACCATCGCTAAAGAGCATGCATTTACTGAGATGAAACTAATATTGCAGCTCATAAAAAGATTGTTATTGCTATTAAGATGACGTATGCAAATAATAAGTTATATGTCAATATCATCTTTGCAATATTAGACACCACCCGTGAGAACACAGCACAGTTATTATTGTTAATTCAATATAATTCAATAAAGAACCTGCATAGGCTGTGAATAACAGGTAATAAAGTTGTAATTAACGTTCTGGTTGTTGCACAAAGAGCCGAGCAGGAGGTATGATTTGCATGCATGTTTTTTTTTTTTTTTCTCAAAGTGACAGCGGCCATGATATGAGCGCACTCGCCAGTGAAAGTGAAACCGAAAGTGTGCACATCATTTAAATGATCAGATTGCATTTTAGAGTATGATTACGACAAGCATGTGATATGATTTTTTTTCTTTCTCAGTGAACACAGAGTTCTGCATGAAATAATAAATGTTTAACAGTGTCAGTTTAACTACTGTAGCCGATATAATGTTGACTATAATGCAGGAGGGAATCTGATAATGACAAATGTCTCATTTTGCCAGTGAATAAATGATCTAATAATGTTGTCAATGACAGATTGAAAGCATACATCTCAAACATAATTCAACTTTAGAACTATGAATATTTGTTTTCTGATGTCATTACTTTACTGTAAATTAACAACCAGGGGTGCGTTTCCCAAAACCATCATAAGCCAACTAAGGTCGCAAGTTCTGTCGTTACAAACATAGTTTGTTGATTTGCCGTTTCCCAAATTCATCGCTCCAACAAACATTCGCAAACTGCGTCGCAAACTTGAGCACTTGAAACGACACCTCTGGAGCTGTAGTTAGAAGCATAGTTCCTGGCTGTGTTCTATTCCCACTTATCCCCCCTATGCCCTATTCATTTAGAACATTCTAACATTCAAAGTTGGAATTATTAAAAATAAAAAAAGCATTAAGGTCATCTCTCTTAGGTGTAATTTGCTTTCAAAGTATGTTTACAGTTCAGTTTCAGCGATCTTCATGTTTACAATTATGCTCCCTTCGCAATGCACTTTGAAAACTTTGATGTCATGAACACAGCCTCATGACAAAAGCCATAGGTGACTATTTTTAAAAGCTGAATTTATGTATGACATGGGCCTGTTGGTTAGAGCATATCTGCAGTGGTTTGCACATGATCAAATTGTAAAAGCAGACTTTTCAAAAAATAAATAAACAATATCCTACTTTATCATCATCATCATTAATATTATTATTAAAATAGGACTTTTTTTCATTTTCTAATAAATAATAAATATTAAATTAAATTTCTTAATAAATAGCCTCATTATTTATTTATATGATTTATATATGATATTAGAATCGTGTTAGCTTTTGCAAGTGATTTTATGTTTTAGAATAGGATGTGTAATGTTCTCAATAATATTAGTAAAGGAAACATATATGTGCCATTTACATATATTTCAATTAATATGGAAATTGAGTGCATGTTTTTACCAAGACTAATATTGGGTTTGATTTTAAATGCGTGTTTGTGTAAAACAATATAATTTGCACAAAGAAATGATGGGGTTCTTCTTTAAAGAAGTGGTTACTCCACCCCGTTTTATGGGCGTTTTATGTTATTACTAACGTGGTTCAAATGATGGATCTGCGACAGAGAAACTAGGGGTTTTGGGAAACACTCATCACTACATTGTTCTTTTCCAAAACGATGCATCGTGCTATGATAGTTCAGCCGTGAGTTACGTCGTTGTTTGGGAAACGCACCCCAGGATGTATTTAAAGTCTATTCAAGTCTACCTTTCCAAGTCTATACAAAATGTAGCATTTTAAACAACAGTAGACCTACACATAGGCTTAATATCATTATTGTTGTTTTACTGTTTGATGAATAACAATAATAATAGCCTACTCATATGAACCTTTATTTTACATTTACAGAATCATGTGAAAATCGTGATCTTTATTTTAAGCAAAAAAAAAACGTGATTCTCATTTTAGCCAGAATCGTGCAGCCCTATGTCAGATACTAGAGAGCATTTGATTGGTCAAGATTTCATGAGGAACTGAAGTATGAGGTGACGTGAAAAAAAAATTGGAAGTGACAAACTGCAAGCTTCAGATGTTTATATCAGTTTTATATCTTCCAAACACAAATTTTGTCTTTGTTTTATAGCACACAGATACAGATAGCTTACAGATATCCTTAAAACTAACATACTGATGCTAACATATAAAAAAAAAAACGTTATTTTAACTTAACTGGACCTTTAAAATATGATTTTATAAATTGTGCTCAAGCATTTTTATAATCTGAGGTTGAATAAATATTGACAGATTTTTCTGTAGTAAACCATCTTGAGTGTCTGTTTCAATAATAATGAGCAATGTTTGATATTATAATGATTCCTGAAGGCAGACTGAAGTAATGATACTGAATCTTCACCTTTACTATCACAAAGATATCAAATACATTCTAGTTGGAAAAGGTTATTATAAACTACCAATATATTCAGTTTTTACCCAATTTCTGAAGGTCCCAAACTCTCTAGCACTGGGCCAGGAACATTAAACCATCCTTACAGTCGATTCCTGTTAGCGAATACATCAGACAGAGACGATGGCTAATTAAGAAACCGATGCAGACAGATAGTCATGCTGTTCGCACATTAATTTTCCTCGTCTTGACCCGTTCAAAGTATTTGTCTGAGTAGAAACCGTGCTAACAAGATGAAGCGTCGGTTTACTTGCGTATGACTGCATTTAATTAGCAGCCCACATAGTGGCCTATGTAGAGCCCCCTTATCAGTGTGCGTTCAGGCTGCGCTGTGAAAGTTAAGACCAGTTCTTCTTGTCTATGTCCTGCCAGTGTTTGTACATGCGTGTTGACGAATATTCATGAGCTTGTGCCTGTACATGCATATTCATTAACAATCAGCTTTTGATTGGCAGGTTCCTTTTTCGCAGTGGAAACCAGGAGCACCCAGGAGACAAAATCGAGAACACTACTGTCGAGATCTTGCCCTTTTCGGTAACTAATAAAACACCACCACCTACAACACATTCTCAATTAGAAAGAGATGGTTTGCTGTAAATGTCCAAACAATCCTTGGGGCGACAGGTTTGGTGTAGGTATCTTGCAGATGCTAACACTAGGGCTAATTTTAGGCTATATTTACGTATGTTTTCATTTTAACAGGAAAATGATCCTTGTCCATACTGTTGTTTCCAATAGATTTCAGAAAAGATGTCCATCTACGCTACATGACTGAAATAACCAGATTTATAATAACAATAAACAACGTGTTTAGTATTAAATTCCATTGAGAGAGAGAAAAAAAAAAAGCGTAATGTCACTGTATGTTTGTGTGATTCTAGCCTGCGATTTCAAGTTAGCAATGCTATGATGTATTGTATGGAATTAGCTCAAAAGGGGTTGAGCTAAATATAAATAATTAATAAATACAAGTTATTTTAAATTGTGGATATATATATTAGTTTTAAAATGAACTGTATAGAGTCAAAATTATATAAACTGATCTGCTCATCTGTCGCGCAATATTATCAATTATTAATTCAAAGATAAATAGCTTTTTTATCTTTGAATCAGTAGACAATCATGCTAATTGAATACAATGAGTTAATCAGTAAATTTTTTATTTAAATATTCATAATTAAATAATAACTTGCTCAGCCCCATTTGAGTGAATTTGCTACATATTAATGGTGGCGAATGCGGGCATAAGCTGCGTCCTAAATGGCACACTATGCACTTACACACTCAACAGCATAGTATATGTATGAAGTGTCGTCCCAAATGGAACACTAGCGTTTTTTTTTACTAAGCGGATCTTCAAACCGTTTCCCAGATGACGTTTGACGGTTGCCAAATTAGCGAAATGAATGACCAAACTATCAAATAATACCTGCCATGAGTATTACCACATTCACCATCGGGAGGCGCTATAATCACTCTCGTAGGAGAATACTGCTTTCACAATCCAAAATAAATAACGTAATCCAACATGAGCGCCCGAAAGCTTCGCCCTTTCCACTTTGTGAGCAAAGCTGCGGTCATTTAGTGTGTGAAGTGTCCAAAATTCCACACTTCATTTTACCGGATGAATGAGTGCATCATCCGGGTAATTAAAGTGCACTTGTTATTTTCAGAGTTTTCGGTGTGAACGCACTACTTGCACTATTCATACTATAAAATGGCGTAGAAAAGTGCATAAGTATGCGATTTGGGATGCACCCAGTCATCAGCTGGGCTGCATAGGAGAGGTAAATTGGTCCGTTCCAAAGGGAATCTACACGTTCCTTTTAGGTCATACATGCCTGTCTTATTCTGATTTTACCATGGCAACCTTGGACTGGTTCTGCCTGGTTGTGGGGGTATTGGGTGACCGCATAGCTCTTAGTTTGCTAGATTGGATAGAGGTATTTAAATATTATTTGTTAAATATAACAAATATGATCCTCCACCACCCTTACTTTGGATCCACACCAGATGTGTAATTAAGTATTTGGGTGTGTAAATTACATCCAAGTCAATGCAAACACTCGTAAAGGGCCAGTATATCACTGCATGGTGCAAATGACGCAAAGTGTGCGACACATTTGTTGTTTCCGCAGAGGAATTCTCCTCAATCATGTCTACCGCGGACGTTAAAATAATTGAACTCAAGCAAAAATTGCATGATGGGAAAAATGTTCCGCGAGTAAACTAGAGCAAGTGACATGGTTTCACATTAAATTCGATCGCCTGGTTTGCACCAGAGTTCAACTAACCCCCAGAAGACAGCAAAACTGTAATGTAATTAATTTGAATTGTTTATACGCTCAATAAAACAACATTAGCCCCTTTCACACAGTGATTCCGGTAAATATCCGGAAAATTTACGGAATGACTTTACCGGTAATGCCAGTTGGCATTAAGAAGGAACATAGAAACGTTATATGACTATCATCTAGCAGCTAAATGTGTCTGGAAAATGTGTCAATCTTTCCGTCAATTTTTCTTCTGCGTTCACACAGCGCAGCATTTCAGCAAATTACCGGTAATGTTGCAACTTCTCTTTCCAGAAAATTGCCAGAACTAATTTATCAGTATTTTCAAATAGGGCCTGCTCACACATGATCCCTTTCCGGAAAATGTATGTGGGAAAGGGGCTATTATGACATTTTAAAAGAAAACATAGCTACAAGATATGCTTTCTGCCATCTCGGTTCCTATAAACTTTGAAAAAATTAAACAAACCTCAGCATAGATATGAAAGGGGTTTGACATATCAGGGAAAGATAAGTAGTGATCTAGCCATGTGTTTTGGTCAGGTTTTCAGACAAAAATAGAGTCTGCAGCCATTTTCAAGGTTCGAAATCTCTGGAGAAGTGTGAATGCTTGGCGTAACCTTAGCTAAAATTGCTTGAAAACATAAAAGCAGTAGTGTAAACATAGCCTTAGTCAATGACAGGTTGAGCTGCTGCGGTAATGAGGCAGTGAACTGTCAGCCTGCTGTGATACAGAGCTTCAAATGCGCTTTGATGTTTGTCCTAGAAGCCTTTCCATGAATAAACTAGACTGTAATTCATCAGGGTTTGTGTAAATGGCTTGTTTTTTTTTTGGTTATGTTATTTTTTTTTATCATAGTATACAAACATTACACCCACACTTGTGTCTGATGTTATTAGCATACTGCTAGTCCCTCTCAGGCTCTTTAAGTGCCACCAAATGAGGATGTTACACGATGTATCTCTTGCAGGATGGCGAGTTGAAGACCAAAGAGAAATACAAAAGAACAGAGGATCGCTTTTACAAACTTGGTGAGTCGTTATATTAATGCTCACATCAGCAGTTTCGCACTTAAAGCAAATGATTGTTCTGCTTTGCTTGTAAATGTTGGTACCTCTTTAAAACGATGACACCCATGCGGCTTGTGCTCAGTACTTTTCTCTCAGCATGAGAACATTTTTAACAAAAACCCATTTTGACTTGTTTTATATACAGCTGTGGGAAAAAATTGTAGAAAACTGGAAAATGGTTTTTGTTTTGAAACAATTCATTCATTCATTTATTTTCGGCTTAGTCCCTTTATTAATCTGGGGTCGCCACAGCGGAATGAACCGCCAACTTATCTAGCACATGTTTTACGCAGCGGATGCCCTTCCAGCAGCAACCCATCTTTGGGAAACCAAATCCATACACACTCATTCACACACATACACTACGGACAATTTAGCCTACCCAATTCACCTGTACCGCATGTCTTTGGACTGTGGGGGAAACCGGAGCACCCGGAGGAAACTCACGTGAACGCAGGGAGAACATGCAAACTCCACACAGAAATGCCAACTGACCCAGCCGAGGCTCGAACCAGCGACCTTCTTGCTGTGAGGCGACAGCACTACCTACTGCGCCACTGCGTCGCCCCTAGTAAATATCATGATATTTCTTTTTTTTAACAATTATTTAAAAACGTGAAAATAAAATACAACTAACACACACACACATGGTATACTTGTCTTAAATCTTATCAAGACATTTGTCATATTATTGTTAAATAAAGGTAGAGTTAAAGAGTTAAAATTAAATTAATAGATAAAAGCCACAATGTCCAGAAATGACAAAAAAAACTTTGAAAAATATGAATAACAAATTGAATTAAATATCTAAATAAAAACAAGAGAAAGTAACAAGAAATATAATAATAAATGACTGGCAATACTAACAGTTAATATGCAAAATAATTAGCAAGACTCATCAAGTCTAACAGAGGTGAAGCATCAAGAAATGGTGCCCAAATATAACCATATATTTTAACCAGATTTTGTTTTTGGTGGGGATAGAAATTAATACTGAACTCAGACTTTTAAAAAGTAGTCTAGGTCCCAGTATAACTTTTGTTTTTAACAGGAAAACTAAATTATATATGGTAATAAAAAAGCTATATAATGTTATATAATTAAAATGTTTTTTACATAGTCTGCTCTCCTGACAGTATTTCTGTGTTTTCTCTCTGTTCTTCAGCTCAGTTTGAGAATGGAGTGGCTGAAGGGACTGTGGAAGCTGTTTTTAACCCTGTGGTGGCTGTTCGTCTGTCCGTCCAGAAAGACTCTGCTGTCTGGGCCATTATTAGCGAGGTTTGTTTACTGTTTTCTAGGCTTGAGCGGGATTGTGGTGTATCAGAGTAGAGATTTCACTGTGCTGTAACTATTATTATAGGTCGTATTCTCTTCATTATTTTGACTTTTGTTTTATGTACTTCAGTAATTATGGCTTAATGTTAAGCTCTCATTGCACTAGGCATGGGCCGGTATAAGATTCTGACGGTATGATAACCTTGGAAAACATTATCACGGTTTTGCGGTAGCGTGATTACTGCTCTAAAATAAATTCTTTTTAAATGTCTGCGTAAAAAACTAAAACTTTTTTATCTTTAAACACAATATATTTTATTTTGAGAAACATTTGTAATATTCTGGAACAGTAAACATGTCCGACTAAATAATTCAAATGAATCATTGACTTCTGCTGTCTTCATTTGTTTCAAAAACACAGATTTTTTTTTGACAATTTAAAACGGCATCTTTGGCTCTCTCTGCTGGAGATACTGTTGTCCAAAAAACGCAAATAAAAAAATCATACACATACCTTAGGAACGGCATAGTAGAAAATGTTGACTGTTTTAAAACCTTGACTTTTCCAAACCATGTTATATCTTGAAAATTGTTATCATCCCATGCCTATATTGCACTACCTGTGTCTCATTTCAGAGGCTGCATCACTTCAAAGGTGAATCCTTCAAAGTCCACACAAAGACTATAGAATACACAAGACATGTCACTCGTATACTTTAAATAGGGAAAAGTGTAACTGTCGACATGGCGAATGAAGCCCCGCCTTCTAGTACAGGAGCCAATCAGCGATCACTATAGAATTACATTTCTCCAGGGGAGGGGCTTGGACCAGACGTGAGTTTCTGCAGATTTTGTGTGATACGAACATTTAGAAATGAAACTAAATAGACAATTGCTGTTTAATTTTATTGGTGATTCGTAATATGAAATGTAACCGTAAGCTTGGCAAGTAATTTTGGAGAATTTGATGTTTCCCCATTCAAACAGAATGCCAAGCATACTGCCCAAGAGGCGTTTGAAAGATGGCCACCGAGTGAAATGACTTGCCTTAAAGGGACTTTGGCTTGAGTGTGCATGGCGAATGTGACGTCATCGCTGTGTTCGCGGAGGTTCACTTTGGGTGCACGTGACATGATTTCGGCTGGCTAAGCGCACACTTTTTTTTTTTGAGATTCGAGTAACAGTTCTCGTGGCGCCGCGTTTGATTTGAGTTAAATATGAAACACTTGAAGAGATTTTGTCAGAAACAGGTACGATTGTACAGAAATCTTTATGATTCGTCCATGCATGATCATAGAGCAAACCAGATGACCAATAATTATTGGCTAGAAATCGCAACAGTAGTGGGAAAGGAGGAAAGTTTTTTTTAAAGTTTAGAAAAACTTGAGGGATAAGTTTGTTAAAACCAAAAAGAGAGGCCATGGCCAAAGTGGAGACCCAGGTGGTTTTAATACACAATCACAGAATATGTTTTTCCACCATTCATAGGTTTTACACTGATGTATATGTTACAATTTTGAATTTAAAACAATTTATTAGTTACAAAACTATAATGAAGTAACAAATTATTTCTTTGATAACGGCAAAGGAATATTTGAACATATTGGTTTACAATACACTGCTGCCCTATTTTTCTAGGCTTTCTTGATGATAATGGTCAGGAATGTTGGACCATTATTGCCTTTTAGCATACAAGTAGAGGACAAATTAACCAGACATTTTGTGGATTGTTGAGTGGGTTAAATAAAATAAAAAATTCTTTAGTTTTTTATTAAGTGTACTTTTTTTTCTTTTTATTCTTGCCATAATAAAAAATATATTTATAGAGCAACCCATGTTCTGTTGTCATTAAAATTTTAATAAACTTTAAAAGGTAGAACTGTCAAGATATGAACAAAAGCAAGTGATGCATCAATGTTTGAATTTAAATTTTTTTGAATGGTTATAAAAATCTTTATAATCATTAAAATAATTAATAAAAATAATACGTTTAAAGATTTTGAATGATGTTAATGATATGACGAAGTTCCCGAAACTTTCTACTTCTCTGTTTATCCGTCTGTTGATTACGGTCAGGTTCTTTTGACCGCCCCCCTGTCGTTTTAAAAAATATCACAACTGCGAACGCGTCAAGTATAAAAGCCTCGTCCGTTTCGTGAGGTGCGCGCGCAGTCAGCGCAGGTCCGTGACGTGGCGCCAGGCAAAAGCATAAATCAGGCTTCAGAGCACAGTGAATCTTGGGATGTTCGAGAACGCAAAAAATCCACCAGTTGTATCCTTTATTACGCTGGAAACAAAGGATGCATTTTGAGGCTGCATTTGAAGGATTCTTACAATTTTTTTTAAAAATGAGACCGCCTTCGCCACGGCGCGATGACGCAGCGCACTTCAAATGCGTTCTTCAGAGGATGCAGCCTCTGAATTGAGACACAGCAACTATAAAAGAATTATTGCACTGATGCCAGACATACCTTTTTTTGGTTTTATAATTATCTTTTGTTTTCAGTCACTTTCAGAAGAAAATAGACCAAATATATATATTAATTATTAATTTGACATTGGTCTCTTCTGTCTGCCGTTGTCTCACACTATTTATTTTTGCTTTTTCTAAAAGTCATGAAAACACTATCTTGGAGTTTGTCTTTTGTTATTTGAGCAAGTTAGAACACAAAAAAGTAGAACCAAAAGTTCAACCAACTATGATAGAAATGTGAAAAGGATCTGTTAGTGTATAATCTTTGGCATAAAATGGTCTTAAAATGGCAATGAATTCTGTGATAACACATTTAGCAACTATTTCTTTACCTTGGTGGTCCTATTTATATCTGTTGTCAGATCCATATCAAGAGGATACCCGGATAACAGCCTGAAGGTCTCTGGTCATCTGGATGGAGACTTGCTGCTCAAATCCACAGTGACTTTTATCAGAGTGTGTGGAGGATCCTGGATTCATGGTCTTCACCGCTTCACTTTTTCCTCTGGTAGCTTCGTCACTCTCTCCTCTTTTACTTTTTCCTTTTACTCTTTCCTGAGTTGGGTGTGAATGTGACTACTACTGTACAGAAAAAAAGAGATTTTTTGTTCCAGACACTGAATTAGTGTGGTGAAGAATTTGCAATCATCGACGCTCTCATGAAGGTTTGAAGTTTAGCGTTGAGTGCTGGAGGACGAGTGGATGTGCCCTACTGATGCAGAACTGAATCTGACCTCAAACTCCACGGCTGGATTTCAGCCGAAAGGTGAACGACTGAGATGATTTTTAGATTTTAGGTTATTGATATTTGACACTCTATGAAGAACATTTCGGAGAAAGTAATCGTTGACTGCTTTGCCAAAATTTAAAAAGGCGTTTCTAGAAAACAAACATCATATCTTCGGCCTCCTCCTCGGCCACCAGGAGTGGCTTTTCTTCCTCCGTGTGGGTTTAATGTCTACCAATCAATCATGGCTTTCGATCTGAAGGTTTTCAATTGCTGTTATATTTTTTTGACGATCTATGAAGGTGAATTAATTTATTTGAAATAAGTCTTTTAATTTGTAAATGCTTTTATTTTATATTGATTGGATGTGGCAGAGAATTTATTGAAGTGAAGATGGTTGTTGTTTGTGTGTTTGTGAAGGGGGTGCCGGAACGTCCACTTCTGTGCCTTAACCTCCAGCGACCCCTAGAGGGCCTGGTGAAGGACTGCCTCGCGCCCCTGTGTCAAAACGCTTAAATCATACTATTGGACAAATCTCCGTATGCTTGATTTAAGTAGGATCTTGAAGTTTAGAGCATGGCATGTTCGTGTTTACGTTCCAGAATCTTGTCGTTTTCGTTTTTTCATTGAGCATTTCCACCTCGAATAGTCCGCTTTCATCATGCCTCAGAAAATGTGCTCCTTTCTATGCTGTATCACAAGAATCTGAATGTTCAGCGAGTCTTGATTAAGTCCAGATGGAATCTGCAGAAAAAGTGATTAAGAAGAAGATGTGGGTGATGCGCTTGGCTTTAACGGTAGCTGAAAGCACAATCTGCAGAGCTGTTAAAGGAGCACAGTGATGGGGGAAAATGAGACTGTATTTCAAAGCATTGTAAAATGTTTCCATTTTCCATTCTCTCAAATTTATTACGTTTTATCCCAGATAAAACGATGTGACAGTACTTTTAAAAAATTGCAACACGTTTCTTGGAGAAACATGATACTTTATAGATGAATGCAAAGTAGATTGAATTGCATTTGTGAACACCATTCACAATACACTATTTTTGGGGGAACAGATGAACATGCAACGTTTATTAAGGGAATGCTGTATACTCTTGTAAACAAACGAAAATAAAGCTTCACAAGCATATGCAACATTTCCAGGAGGAAGCAGACTCTTAAAATGCAAACAAAAGTTTGTTAAAGGGAAGCAATACTGTTATGAGCAAATCATTAAAATGGTTTCATTAAAAAAAATCCATCTTTTTATCATTTCCATACATTATGGCCAAAATTATTTGAACATTTGGCATATTTAAAGTGTTAGTTACCCCAAAAATAAGCATTCTGTTATTGATTACTGACCCTCTTTCATTCCAATCACCTGAGACATTCGTTCATATTCAAAACACAAATTAAGATATTTTAGATGAAATCCTAGAGCTCTCTCTTCTTCCACAGACAGCAAGGATCATGGGAGGTCCAGAAAAGGAACCAAAAACAAACAAACAAAAAAAACATGTGACTCTCAGAACAGTTTTGTGCACCAAACATTTTGGATTGGATTGTATTTTCTATAGTAAACATGCTCCCTGACAAGAAAAAGCAAACATTGTGGGAACAAAGTCATATTTACTGTTTTTATTTTTGGAGTACAAAAGTGTTCTTGGAGCTTTGTATGATTACAGTTGAACCACTGAAGTCACATATTTGACATAAAATGTAAGCTCATTTTCTGGGCTGTCTATGGAGGATGAGGGAGCTCTAAGATTTCATCTAAAATATCTTCATTTGTGTTCTGAAGATGAACATTTCATTTTTGGGTGAACTAACCCTTTAAGAGGTTTTAGATGTTTATGTTGAACTGAATTATTAATACCCATAAAATGAGTGAAATATGCTTTATAATGCTTTATAAACAAGAGCTAGCATAAGGAGATTTAGGTCATTTTCCTTACCAACTTCACTGTCAATATCCAATAATCATATTCTTTCACTGAATTCAAAGTTCTCAGGAAATATATGGACATTATGCTAGTAGATGAGCTACCAAATATTACAGATGAGTAACATCTGCATGTTTCAACAAACACAATCATGTTTTTAGAGGCAAAATCCCGTATAAACAATTTAAGTTTAATAATTTTGACCACCGTTGCATTTTCCCCATCATCTTTTGCACCTTTAGGCGCTTCATAACAATGAAAGAATCTATGTATAGTACTTCCTACATGACATTCACATCATTTATGTGCAGATTCTGTGCGGACCTAGTCAGGAGCAAAATATCAGCAGGACCGTAGATTTCCAATGGAAAAAGCTGCCTCTACATTCATTACATCGTAAAGCTACGGTTCTTCTCAATTTTGCCGGTAGCTCCTGGCGTAAAGACCCGGTGGTGAAGTAACTGCTGTACAGATTTCCAAAGTGCTCTCATCTCATGTGATTGTATATATAAATATCTTTAATAAGATGGAAGTTTTTAGTTCAGCCAGACATAACCTGTTCAAGTTTCAGAGCATATCACCCTCGTTTCTGTTGAGGTAAAGTTGGTTTTATAGTCACACGTTCGTTCATTTTAATAGCCCATTACCACACTACTTTGTATATTCAGTCAGAAATCGCATGTAAATATGACTTTAAAACAACTTAAGCACTATTTAATTGACTGTGGACAGTGCTGTACTTTGATAGTCATTGGCTGCTAATATAATTTTCCTATTTAGAATTTGCAAATAGTACTTTTCTAAAATCAAATTATTAAGGATAAAGTCAGAATGTGGAATATAAAACCAACTTTATCCCAATCTCGTTTCTGTGACTACTCGGAGCTAGTTGTGAGCTGCAGCGTGTGTTTTGTAACTGAAAGCCAATGTACTGTCATAAACATTTGTTTACAGTTTGTTTCTGAGGTAAACCCTCGGTCTGGTCTAGGCTTCTATGGGATGGACGAATGGTCTTTCTCTGTGGTTTGTCGAATTGCTGCCTGTTATTTGAAGTCAGGTTTGTGCTCAGTGATCTGTTGTCCTCTAGTTAAGCTCTCATTGCCCTGCTGAAAAAAAACAGCTTAAATCAGCCTAGGCTGGTTTCAGCTGGTGGACCAGCCTGGTTTTAGAGAGGTTTTGGCCATTTCCAGGCTGGTTTCAGAAAGTTCCAGCTTGGTCTCAACATAGTAAAACATAGGTCCTAAACTGGATTCCTGGAGGGCCGCAGCTCTGCACAGTTTTGCTCCAACCCTAATCAAACACAACTGATCTAACTAATCAAGGTGTTCAACACTACTTGAGACTATTAAGCAGGTGTGAGTTGGTGCTAAACTATGCAGAGCTGTGGTCCTCCAGAAATCGAGTTTAAGACCATTGAGTTAAACCCATCCTGGTTTAAGCTGGAGATAGCTGGTTTTGGCTGGGCTCCCAGCCTGGCTCAGCTGGTCAAGCTGGTTTTAGCTGGTCATCTCCTAACCTGACCAGCTAAGATCAGGCTGGAAATGGGCAAAAAGCGGTATTTGGCTAATAAATTGGGTTTGGGCGCCAGTGGTTCAGCAGGGTGGGCAGTTTTCCGTCTGGGATGAGCGCGTGTTCACCCTTCTGTCTTGCATTGAGATGACTCAGACATGAAACGTGCAGTCTGGACTTTCATGTGCCTTCATCTGTCTTTCTCCAGTTCTGATATTGATTTCAATAAACCGGTTCAACATAAACGCAGTCATTCATTGTGTCATGTTTCCGTGTCGCCTCTTCATTGCTCATTTAATTTCTAAAGTGCAATCATGTTGGCTAATTGAAGGATGCATTTCATTTTTTTTTAGGGGAATTATGTTGTAAATTTATGAATAAATTATGTAAATTATGAATAAATTATGAGGTTTTTAGGGTGAAAAAATGGTTTCTTATAGTTATATTGTGTCTTATATTGTGTCTGTGTTTGCCCTTATTAAGGATTTGTGAAAGTTCATTAGACAAAATGTAATATTAAACACCACAGCATTTGCAAACTAGAACATTCTTGAAAGCCATTTAATGACTTTAAACCATGAACACTTAACTTAAAACTTACACTCATTCATTCATTTTCAACTGCTTTTACAGTTTAAATAGTCCCTCCGCCGTGTCCTGGGACTTTCCCGAGGCCTTCTCCCGGTGGGACATGCCTGGAACACCTCCCTAGGTAGGCATCCAGAAGGCATCCGAAACAGATGCCCAAGCCACCTCAGCTGGCTTGTCTCAATGTGGAGGAGTAGCGGCTCTACTCCGAGCTCCTCACCCTATCTACAAGGGTGCGCTCTGCTACCCTGCGAAGGAAACTCATTTCAGCCGATTGTATCTGAGATCTTGTCCTTTCGGTCATGACCCAAAGCTCATGACCATAGGTGAAAGTAGGAACGTAGCTTGACCAGTAAATCGAGAGTTTTGCCTTTCGGCTCAGCTCCTTCTTTACCACAACGGGACCAGTACATCGACCGCATTACTGCTACCTCTGCATTAATCCGCCTGTCAATCTCAAGTTCCATCCTTCTCTCAATCGTGAACAAAACCCCAAGATACTTGAACTTCTCCACCTGGGGTAAGGACTTTCCTCCAACATGGAGATGGCAAACCACCTTTTTCCAGTGGAGCACCATGGCCTCAGACTTGGAGGTGCTGATTCTCATCCCAGCCGCGTCACACTTGGCAGCAAACCGCTCCAGTGCATGCTGAAGGTCCACGTTCGATGAAGCCAACAGAACAACATCTACTGTGAATAACAGAGATGAGATCCTGTGATCCCCGAACCAGACCCCCTCCAGCCCAAGGCTGCGCTTTGAAATTCTGTCCATAAAAATTATGAACAGAATTGGTGACAAAGGGCAGCCCTGCCGGAGTCCAACATCCACTGGAAACAAGTCTGACTTCTAGCCAGCAATGCGAACCAAACTCTTGCTCTGTTCATACAGACATGAGACAGCCCTTAACAGAGCGCCCTCCACAGAATGCCACGAAGGACACGGTCGAATGCCTTCTCCAAGTCCACAAACCACATATGGACTGGTTGGACATACTCCCATGAACCCTCAAGCACCCTGGTGAGGGTATAGAGCAGGTCCAGCGTACCACGGCCTGGACGAAAACCGCATTGTTCCTTCTGAATCCTAGGTTCAACTTACACTTTGAATTCAAATTAAATGAACCATAAATTAATAGGCTACATTAAATTAACCATTGTTTTAATATAGCAAAAGTGTAGGCCTAGTAATCTTGGGTTTTTGACTATTGGTTAATATTTGTATTACTAGTTACTAATAACATTTGTTTGTTTGTTTACTTTTTTGTGTAGTAGAACCCAGGTTTATTTTTGTAAGAGTAACATTTGACAGTATTATGAACAGCCTTACAATTTGTCAACGCTGCATACTTGGTTTGACAGCTTAATTTACCCTAGTTTAATGAAAATTAACCATGGATTTAAGTTTATAATGTTAAATGTTTATTTGGCAGATTGATTACAATGGTGTATCAGAACTGTGGTGTGTGAGTGTATTGGAAACATGGTTGTTTTAGTAATTTAAAAGGTGGTTTTATTGTCAATACACTTCCGTGGCAAAACGTGTGACAAACATAAATTTACCGCCATCTCTTGGTGAATAGAAGTACTTTACACTGCTGTATGACCATCAAATACTTACATAATACATAAGACTTTGTCTTTCCTACTATAGTTTCCGGTTTTCAACTTTCTTCGGAATATCTTCTTTTGTTATCAGCAGAACTCGTTTGGAACATGAGGGTGAGCACATTTACACTATAGGTGAGCTATCCCTTTAATGTTAAACACTCACGAACTACAATTCCCACCGTGCACTAATGTACCATTTCCGAAAATACGTCATATTTAAAATGGCCGCTTTCATAATAATCTCGCGTTTGACTTACCTGTAGTTTGTTTGATCGTTTTTACCAAATTCCTGCTCTAATATTTCGCCTTAACTTGCTCGGATGAAAGCTCTGCAGGATGCCCAAATATTACGAAGATAAAGAGGATGATGGCCGCGCCTGCTCTGGACTAAGAGAAGATTTCAAAGCCTGTCTCCTTCAGCATGACTGCGTAGTGAAGGTAACATCACACTTATCGAAACAGCAGTGATCTGTCACCACCTTACGAAAATTAACCATTGTTTATTATAGTAAACACTGTGGTAGCCATGTGTTTGGTGAACTTGTATAACCACATTTCGACGACAAATTTTCTGTGGTTAGTGTGGCAAAACCACGGTAAGTGTGTGGTTATCATGAATAACCTTAAACTAACCGTAAACTTCAGTTTATCTTCTAGAAAATCCATGGTTCGCTTTCGTTAAATGATTTATTTCTAACTTTCTATATACTACAGGCCTTTAATGTTAGCCAGCCTGGTGAAAGGGGTTGGTTTTTTTCTCAAAATGTGGACCTTTTTGCAGTTATTCACCTCATTTTCTGTTTATTTATGAGATTTAAATGCTGCATTTTAGTGACATTTTAAGCATTATATTTAGCTGGATTAGCTAATCCACACTTTTTAATGTATCAAAATATTTCCTCAAGATTTAGAATAAATAGGAATAAATAATTTAAAAATACAAATGTATTACAACATACTGTATCATTAGAAGGAAAAAAAAAGTTTTTTATTAGGCAAATAACAAACTGGCCAGCACACAACTTTCCTCAGTAAGAATTTGGCCATTTGAATAATAGAAAAATCAAACATAATAATAACGTCATGATTTGTCTAGCCTCTCATGTAAAAAAAAGTACATTTGATTGAAATTCATGGATAACACAACCAAATTAATATTTAAATAAATTTTAATATGGTCCGCTTTGGTGCATCACACATTTTTATTGCTCATTTTTTGTTTCAAGAATAATTTCACGATTTAGAATAAAAGTTACTTGTAAAATGTTTTCTTCATTTAAAAACAATACAGCAGTGAAAGATGACCACCTACATCCGACTGTGTTTTCTTGCAAAGCTGGATGTTAAACTCATGAAAAATAATAGTTTGCATTGGCCTAAACCAATTAGCTGAAGTCACACTGATGTGACGGTCAACAGATGATTCTGCTTGGTCTTAAAGCCTTTTTCAATGGGTTATTTTCACAATTTATGATGATGTAGCTGTAAAAATAGGTCAAATGAGTTCATGATTGGGACAAATTCTGTACCTTTGTCATTGAGGGGTGGGCCTTTTGAACTCAATATTAATGAGTATTGCGATAATACCAATATTTCTTACAATATAACATTTCTCTTTGTATTTGCATAAAATTGTATTTTTATTAGCTTTTATTATGGTTTTTAGATCAGATCTAATTCAGACTAAAAACTGTTTTTAAGGTGCAAACATTTAGACTTTAAAAGTCTTTTTACTATAAATGAATAAAAACCATGTCCTGACGCTGATTGGCTGTTGTCACTTTCCTGTCGTCTCGACTCCTGACGTAAGTCTTTATTTTCAGCTCTAGATTTAGCCAATAGCAGAACAGCAACTTCTGGGGAGGTGGGGATGAAGATAATAGGGCCCCATCTGATAGGTCAATTTTAATTAAACCAATGCATAAAATCAATGTAATATATCATTCATATGCGTATATTGCATGTACTATTATCTCAATAACGATGTTTGTGATATATTGTGCAGCGCCAACAGAAACAAAATATATTATTTTAATATAATTTATAATGGATGATTAATAAAACTTTTTAAAGTTTATCAGGATTACAATTTCGTGAAATTAATGTAATATTTAAATGAACTTGGACTACTTATTTTTTGAAGTCACAATTTAATATTTGAGACACAAGATGTTGGTTTCAGTTTGTCTTTTCCTTTTTCGGTCTCTTAATAACGTTTAATGATTGCTAAGATCCATAAGTACTTAATAATAAATAAAAATAATCACACAATGTTATCTAAAGTTTATTGTCAGACATTTCCCCCCCCCCGAGTTGTGTCTAAAATATGCTGGTGTCTGTTTGTCCACAGGAAGGCAAGAAGCCCAGTGAGTGTCTGAAGGAAGGACATTGCAGAAGCATGCAGGTGGCTTTCTTTGAGTGCAAGAGATCCATGGTCAGTACATCTCCAGTCAAATGTGTGCAATTTACTTGTCTGAACTGCTTTAGAATAAGTACCATGGTTGTACTCGTGTCTGATTTTTGACAGATTGAATTAATTTATTTGATCCACTAAAGCTCATGATTTAATTATGATTTAGATTTGAAACATTTTATTAATTTAGGTTTTCAGAGCAAAATTGGCTTAATGTCCAAATAGCCCGAAACTAGCCCAATAAAAATATGCCACCAGCCATTAATCAAATACATTTTACATTATGCATTGCTAGGCCCACACGGAATCTGCGCACGCAGAATTCTGCAGATTTTTAGCCCATCATTGATTCTGTTTATGGGCGACGCAGTAGGTAGTGCTGTCGCCTCACAGCAAGAAGGTCGCTGGTTCGAGCCTCGACTGGGTCAGTTGTCGTTTCTGTGTGGAGTTTGCATGTTCTCCCCGCGTTCGCGTGGGTTTACTCCAGGTGCTCCGGTTTCCCCCACAGTCCAAAGACATGCGGTACAGGTCAATTGGGTAGGCTAAATTGTCCGTAGCATGTGAGTGTGAATGAGTGTGTATGGATGTTTCCCAGAGATGGGTTGCAGCTGGAAGGGCATCCGCTGCGTAAAACATGTGCTGGATAAGTTGGCGGTTCATTCCGCTGTGGCGACCCCAGATTAATAAAGGGACTATGCCAAAAAGAAAATGAATGAATGAATGATTCTGTTTATTTACTCGTGTAAATGTGTGTAAATTTGTATTTATTCAGTTTTTAAATTAATTTCAGTAATATTATTGACTAATATGAAAATGTTCATATAATTTATTCACAATATAGTTTGTAAAGTGATATTTTCTGTCTTTTAGTAGAGATAGAAGACTTGATTTGTTTACCAAATAAAGTGGATCTAATTGTATTTGCATTGTAAACATTAAATAGAAGTTAAAAAGGTTTTACTTTTTAGTTCATATATTAAGGTTTTAGTTATGATACTCCCAAAATCATTCCGCATAAATCCGCAGATTTTTAACAAAATTCAGTGCAGAAATAGCAAACAATGTCCGCAGATTCTGTCTGGCCCTATGCATTACTAAGTGTCCTATTTGATTATAACAATATATCAGTTATTATAAGGATTCTTTTATCATTAAAAAAAAAACTTCCTTAAAGGGATCGTTCACCCAAAAATGAAAATTTACTCACCCTTGAGTGGTTCCAAACCTTTGAGTTTACTCTGTTAAACACAAAAAAGATATTTTGAAGAATGCTAGAAACCACTGACAAGCATTCGAGGAAAAACAAATACTATGGAAGTCAAAGGTTACAGGTTTACAAAATTCTTCGAAATATCTTCTTTTGTGTTTGACAGAAAAAAGAAACTCAAACAGGTTTGGAAGCACTCGAGGGTGAGTAAATGATGACAGTGTGTTCAGTTTTTGGGAGGTGTCTGTCATGTGCTTTTTAGTTCAAAATGTAAGGGATTACTGCAAATGCAGAACAACTCTAGTGGAAGTGACCTTACTCGGTTTTATCTTTATAGCATGACATATAATTGATACAATATATATATATCAAAACATGAACTTGCAGAGTAAAAAACAGCCCACAGCAAGTAGCTCAATTCCTCAGGAAAAACCACAGACTTGGCAACCCTGATATACACTCACTGGCCGCTACATTATGTTCAATTTGCTAGTACCGGCTTGGAGCCCATTTTGCTGTTAGAAACGGCCGTAATTCTGGAGTGCTGAAAACATACCTTAGAGATTTTGGTCCACACTGACATGAGGTAATCACACGGTTGATTCAGATTTGTCAGCTGCACATGTAAGACCTTCAAATGTCCAGATCTCAACTTGTATCAGTTTTTCCCCAACCCTGTTCCTGAAGGCTGAACGACAGTACATATTTTGGATGTTTCCCTTATCTGACCCATTCATTTTAGGTTTTGGTGTCTCCCTAAATGTTCTGGGCCCAGTTTTTCAAAAGTAATCCAGTGGGATTTTGGATCACGGATTGGATCAAATCTTGGAGATGGGTTTTTCAAAAGTAACAGCAGGATTTTGAATTAGGATCAGACCATGTAATCCAATCTTATATTTGATTTGGATCAAACCTGTCCTTTGGGTTATTCAAAACTTTGAATTCTGATTGGGACCTATTTGATCCAAAAAACAGGATTATCTTGATCCCATCAGTAGGGTTTTTTTTAAACCAAATAAAATAGTTTTAAGTGAATGATCACAAACGTAATGGTTACTGATGATATATAAATCCCTTGATATTTGAATCCTGTATGAAGCAAGTCACGTCTAATGAGATATGCTAAACAACAAAACTTCGATTCAGGTGTGTTTGATTAGAGGTTGAAAATGTGTACTGTTGGTGTGCCTTCAGGAACAGGGTTGGGGAAAAACTGATATAGGTTGAGTTCTGGACTCTGTGAAGGTCATTTGAGTTTAGGGAACTCACTCACAGTTTGACATTGACAATTTGAGCTATGTGATATGGTGCATTATCTTGCTGGAAGTAGCATCACAAGAAGTGTCATTGTGGTCATTAAATGATTCCAAATATTAATTCATCTGAAAATTGCAGCAGAAATTGAAACCCAAAACCAGGCACCCATTTTTTTCTCCTAACTTTAGTTGAATCTGTGTGAAGTGTAGGCTCAGTTTGGTGGTGTTCGCTGAGAAGGATGTCATTGGTGTTGTAGGAAACTCAGAAGTGACTTTTTCCTTATCGAAGCACAGGCCAAGAGAACCCTTTGGTGTTCTTAAGACAGGATTCTTTATTATGAAAGTGCTGGTTGTGCTGCAGTTATCCAAGTCTGATTATGGCAGTATTAAATGATATGTTATAAGCATTCAGTGGGCAGTCCTTAAAGGTGTTGACCAAACACAGCCTCAGGACTTGACTGTAAAAAATGCACTGAGCTTCTAGCAATGATGTTCCCTTCAGATAACAATGCTAGATAATTCAAACTGCACCTGGTAGTGAGAATTAGTGATGTAAACATTCTCACAGAGTTTGACTCTTAAGCCTCAGAAGTCAGAGACTGTTGAAAACGCCTTTACTGGGAGCTATAATGAATAGAATCAGTCCTGTTATGCTCTCCTTAAATGCAAAATATATAATTCACCTTTTTATGGGGTGTAATGTAATGTTATAAACAGATGCCGAACTTAACCACATTCCTAAATTCATAACCAAACAGCAATGTTTAAGTTGATATTACCAGTGTGCTCCTCTTCTGCTGCAGCTCATCTGCTTTAAAGTTGATGCAGTCAGAGATGCTCTTCTGCAGATCTTTGTTGTATCGAGTGGTTATTTGAGTTGCTGTAGTCTTTCTATCCGCTTGAGCTCACAGCACTGCTGCTTACTGGACATTTGTCTTTCTCTCATTGTTCTCTGTAAACCCTATAGATCACAGGTGTCAAACTCAGTTCCTGGAGGGCTGCAGCTCTCCACAGTATAGTTCCAACCCTAATTAAACACACCTGATCAAACTTATTGAGTGCTTTAGCTTTAGGCTTGTTTGATACCTACAGATAGGTTTGAGTTTGACACCCCTGCTATAGATGGTTGTGTATTAAAATTCCAGTAAATCATCAGTTTCTGAATTATGGAGAGCAGCAGTCTGGTTTAACCAACATGCCATATTTAGTCTCTTAAGTATCCTTTCTTTAGCAGATCATCTTGATCATATCTTCATGCCTGAATGATCAAGAAGAGTATAAATGTATGTCAGAGGCAGCTCTAAGTGGGCTGTATAAACCTCCTGGAATATTCAATGGTTTATTTAAAGTCTTATACTTGGGGTCTAAAAAAAACTGTGTTTTTCTAACATCTACACCTGCCACAATCCTAAACCCAACCTCACAGTAACCTGTTGTGTTTTATCTTGTCTTCTACACCTACATCAAACCCAGCCTACTTGTCTAAAGCCCTGCTCACACTGTGAGATTTCAGCCAAGATTTTGTTTCGGAGACAAATTTGGGAAATCCTAAAAGATTCCTGAAATCCTGGGCTAAAATCTTTGATCATTGGTTCGACATGTTCACTGACAGCCGCTTACTGCCCGTTTGCGATCAGATTTTCCCTCTGATGAAGTTCTGGGAGTGTCAGAAAATTTCAGACACTTTCCTGCAGTGTGACAACAGCTGCGATGAGCATCAATCCAAGAACCAATAGGAGCGCAGAATTTGATGACGCAATTCATACGACAATTCAAATGACTGCGGGGAAATGTCAAAACTGTTGTTTTTTTGCTTCCTGGTTTTATTATTGAGACACGCAGTGTGCAAAATTGCCACTACAGATAGTTTACGTTTGCTGTGAGGAATCATTTCAGAATGCGGGATAGTGAAATGTCACGGATGGATGACGTCAAACTCCAGGGAAGTTTTCTTTCGTGTTTGCTGCGTCTTCATTGTCAATCGTTCAGGATTATAAAAAATTGTACAGTGTGAGCCGGCCTTAAGTCCCTTCCACTTGGAGGTCAACCAAACTACTTGCAGTGTAATCCGCAACCCCCCCACTTGGAGGTCTCTGGACTGCAGCTATACCTACGTGGATACCTACAACAACAGGTTACTGTGAGGTTGAGGTAGGTGTAGATAAGATAATAAATAAATGAAAACTCCAGGAGGTTCATACAGCCCACTTGGAGCTGGCTCCAACCTCTGTTTATACTAGGGGTGCCCAAACTTGGTCCTGGAGGGACAGTTTCCTGCAGAGTTTAGCTCCAGCTCCAATCAGACACACCTGAACCAACTAATCAAGGACTTAATAGGCATACTAAACGTCCTCGAAGGTGTGTTACTGTACATCAAGTTGAAGCTAAACACTGCAGGACACTGAACCTTCAGAACCGAGTTTGGGCACCCCTGGTTGATACCCTTCTGGTGATACCTACTTGGAATATACCAAGTTGCTGTCATGTGATTGGATGATTAGATACTTGCTTTAATGAGCGGTTAAACAGACATGTCTCAATGTGGCCAGTGAAGGCATATCAAGTATATTACATACATGCAGATTTAAGGAAAACTCTCTGCTACTATTGTCCTTGAGGGCAAAGTGCAATAACTACACACACTAAAAATGAAAATAAAAAAATAAATAAATCTCTAATGTTTTTATACCAGCAAGTCAAACTTGATAAAATGTTGTGGTTTGATTGGTGCACGCTGGAGTGCAGCACAGCACAACCCTATGTTCGGCCATAAATTAGGTGCTTCTCTACTAATTACTCATTCTCAAGTAGTTTTAAACCTTTGAGTTTCTTTCTTCTGTTGAACGAAATAGAAGATATTTTGAAGAAAGCTGAAAACCTTCCATATTATTTGTTTTACCTACTATGGAAGTCAATGGTTTACAGCAGGGGTGCTCAACCCTGTTCCTGGCGATCGACCTTCCAGCTGATTTCAGCTCCAACCCTGATCAAACACACCTGAACCAATTATTTAGAACGTGAGGAGCACTTGATAATTACAGGCAGGTGTGTTTGATAAGGGCTGCAAGTGAAAACTGCAGGAAGGTCAATCGCCAGGAATAGGGTTGAGCACCCCTGGTTTACAGCTTTCAAAACAAGAAAAATCTAGAACTATCCCTTTTACAACAGTCTATATCAGGGATGTCCAAACTCTGTCCTGGAGGGTTTAGTTCCAACCTTAATCAAACACATCTGAACCAGCTAATCAAGCTAGATATACTAGAAACTTCCAGGCAGGTGTGTTGAAGCAAGTTGGAGCTAAACTCTCCAGGACACCGGCCCTGCAGGACCAAGTTTGGACACCCCTGGTCTAAATCATGCGTCTCAAAATCGATGCCTGAAGCGCTGCAGCTCTGCACAGTTTTGCTCCAAGCCTAATCAAACACAGCTGATCCAACTAATCAAGGTGTTCAACACTAATAGTGACTATTAAGCAGGTGTGAGTTGGAGTTGGTTGGAACTAAACTATGCAGAGCTGCGGCCCTCCAGGAATTATGTATGAGACCACTGGTCTAAATAGTGCAATAAATAAGCTGCAAGAATGGTTTTAAATGAGACGGTCATTAAAAAAAAAATGTAATTATCATTTTTGAAATAAAATTTTTATCATTTCCATTGGAACGTTTTTGTAAACATTTCATGGAATAATGGTCAAATAAGTGTTTTTTACCTTTGTCATTTTATGGTGTTTTTTAAGCACATGCTGAGATAGGAAAGATGTCTTTTTCTATTAAAATTCTCTCCTTTCTGTCATTCTAGCTGGACACCCGATCTCGATTCAGAGGCAGAAAAGGAGAATGAAAATCACCCACCTTGTGTTTTGAATGAAGATGCTGTGTCTTCCGCCTTTACACACATTTGCTTGTAGGGAAAAACTGCTGTCATTGACTTATGAGACTCTCTTGAACTGCACCAATGTCATCAAATCAAATAAAATGTTTTCCAGTTCTGAATAATATCCGAACAAAGGTTAAACCTCTAGTATTTTAATTATAAAAGTGTACTTCATATAACATTGAACACACATTTTTTTTATCCAAACCAACTATGCAGGAATGGTTTTCAGTCATCACGATTTTATAATCACATAATACAGCCAATAGTAATCGATTATTAACATGTATATTATAGCCAATAGCAATCGATTGGCTATAATTATAGCCAATAGCAATTGATTATCAACATGTATATAATAATATATACAGCTATGGATGTCAGCACTATTTTAAAGCGTTCATCAGGAGCTCTTTAAACCTCTCTAAGTCTACCTTCTTGAGGATGTGGGCTTTGTGAGTCTTCTGCAGGAGATCCAGATGATCCACCACCATCATTCCGCGGCAGCAGTTTCCCGCCAGCTCCACCGTCACGGCTCTCTGCACACTTTCTAGGATGATGGTGTCATCAATGGCCGCCGCCATGGCGTAAGAGTCGCAGGAGATGAAACCCTGTCCCGCCACCAGCTCCTTCTCGATCCTCTCGCTGTGGCTGTTCTTCATGCTGTGCTGGAAGATCTGCTTCATGAAGCGAGCTTTATCTGTGTCCTGCGCCAGCCAACCGTCACAGAACTCCTGAAATCCACATGTGCGGAGAGCGAGTTGTTTAAGTTGTGTTAACATTATACAAGCATGGTTATATTTCATGGAGACGTGGATTGATTACCCAGGGTAATTTACTGTGGCAGGTGAACTCCCAGGCTGCAATGTAAACTGGGCAAGTGTATTCATTGAGGACAATATAAGCTGCTTCAGGATCAGCTGCAAAGTTGAATTCTCCACACATCGTGGTGTTTCCTCGAGCTACAGGGAAAAAAAAAAAAAAAAAGTTGAATAAAATAGAAACTGACTACAAGCAATATAGATCAGTGTTTTCCAACCTTGTTCCTGAAGCCACACCAACAGTACACGTTTTCAACCTCTCCCTAATCAAACACCTAAATCAACTCATCAGAACATTAGAAAAGACTCCAAAACTGAAATGAAGAGTCATTCAAAATATGTACTGTTGGTGTCATCAGAAACAGGGTTGGGGTCGGCGCAATAGCCTAGTGGTTAGCGCGCCGACATATGGTGCAGTAGAACATCAGGGTGTCCCGAGTTCAAATCCCGGCTCGTGGACATTTCCCCAGCCTTACTCTCCCTCCCTCCCTCCCTCTCCCTCTCCCTCTCTCTCTCTCCCCAACTTCACTTCCTGTCTCAAAACTGTCCTATCTAAAAAAGGCCAAAAATAAATCTTTAAAAAAAAAAAAGAAACGGGGTTGGTAAATGCTGATATAGGGCTGGTAATATATAGTGCAGTCAATCGTTTGAAAGTACAATAAAACCAGCAATGTTATGAAACGTTACCGTTTTACATCACTTTTTCTATCTGAATATATTATAAAATGCTATTCCCGTTTTCAAGCTGAATATTCATGATAAAAATTCTCACCGTTTAAGGTGTTTGATATGGGCTGCAACCAGTGTTGGGTGTAACGCGTTACTAAGTAACGCGTTACTGTAATTAAATTACTTTTCCACTGAAAAAGTAGAGTAACTGATTACTGTTCATTTTTAGGTATTTTAATTACAGTTACTTATAATGTACTTGCGTTACATTGTAAAATAATTAAACTCGCTGAATATCATTATATAATTGTATTAATTTATGTTCTAAAGGTAAAAGTAAACTCTGCCGCTGTGAAATCATCAAAGTGCAGGTGCACGTGATTTCGCGCGCGTCAGTTTGCTGCATAGTCATATTCTAAAGCGGAAGATGTCGGACTCGGCTGAAGCGAGTGGCTGTTTTACGAAATGGAAATATTCCCATTACTTCACTTTTCTGAAACAAGCAGACAAGAACATTACAATAATATGTAACCTATGTCCTGGGTTCTGGGGAGAAAAAAAACTATCGGCCTCTGTCAACAGCACGAGTAATCTAAAGCACCTGACACGGCAGCATAGAAGAACACTTCTGAGTGATCCTTGTTCATCATCTACGGAAACAACGCGGCAACTCCTGCTAAGCAGGCAAAACTTTATTTTACTTCGCCAGCGCAGAAAGTGTCTGTAGGTAAGCTTAAAAAAATATTGCAGGCTACGTTGTGGAAGAGATGCTACCGCTGCGTACTGTATAATCTCCGTCTTTTAGGTGCATATTGAACACAATACCTGTGTCTGGCAAAAAAGCAGCACTGCCTCATCGATTTACCTTCCATAGTTATGCTTTGAGAGACTTGCGTTAATGAGATACAACCACTTTTTCAAAAACAAGGCAGCTAAGTAGTACAAAAAGGTTTTTGGAAAATATGAGTGTATACAGTTTAACTTTATTTAACTTTTTGTAAGTTAAGCTTTTTTGTTATTCAGATATGCAGAATAATTTTTTTTGTTATTCAGGAATTGTGTTCCTAAAGGTTACATTTCATACTAAAAAAATATTATGCATGTAATTATTATAGTATGTTTTTTTTATAAAATGTATTAAAGATGATTCAGAAAGCTAAAAGGCTAAACTATGTAATGTTTGACTTGTATGTTTTATTTAATTATTTATTATTTACAGAATTTAATATCTATTGTTTGTCCACTCAAGGTTTATAGGAATTTTAAGAAGTATTTAGTTAAATTACTTATTGAGTAATTAAGTTACTTTTCAGACACAGTAATTAGACAAGTATTTTAAATACAACATTGATTAAGTAATTAGTAATTAGTAATTAATTACTTTTTTAAAGTAACTTACCCAACACTGGCTGCAACTGAAAACTGCAGAAAGGTCGATCGCCAGGAATAGGGTTGAGCACCCCTTGTCTACAGGCTGTTATTTCAGCAAAAGGGGGCTGTACAAAAGGTTGATGTCATTATTCTGTTGGGGTGCCCACATTTTTGCACCCATCTGTTTTTGTTAAGGCTTAAATTGCATTGCATCTGTTGTTTAAATAAATGTTATGTCAGAACTGAAATGTTGCTTTTTCCCTAGGGTATAAAACATATCCAAATGAAACTGCTGATTTGAACAGCCAGCAGGCTATGGCTTGCAATTATGAAAATTATTAGGGGTGCCCAAACATTTGCATAAAACTGTATACGGAACAATGTTGGAAACCTGTAACCATCGACCTCCATAGTATTTGTTTTTTCTTATAATAGAAGTCAAAGGTTACTGGTTTTTCAGCTTTCTTCAAAATAACTTCTCAAACAGGTTTGGAACAAGTCAAGAGTGAGTAAACGATGACACAATTTTGGGTGAACCATCACTTTAACTTCGCACAGAATACATTGATTTACATGACAACAAAGTTGGGCTGCATGATATTGGAAAAATCTGACATTGCGTTATTTAGTATTTCTGTGATATATGTTGCGATGTAATACAATTTCTCCAGATTACTTAAACAGCTATTTGAAAACAAATCTTCATTTTAGATGAATTGGGATAATTTTGTAGGCGAGTGAGTCTTGAATACTATATAACAAATTAATTACAAGGATAGATAAATACAACAAACCAAAGATAAAAATTTTATTAACTCTATTAAGTTTAATTGGAGAGTCTAACAGTATCATTGTGGCCGAATGTTTTAAACTCTAAAATACTGAAATGTAGGGCTGCAATTAGGGCTGGACAATAATTCGATATCAATATATATCGCGATAGAATTTTTTTCAATAACGATGATATGATTTTTAAACCCATTTCCGATATTTCGATATAAATTTGCATATATATAAATAGATATATTATTATTTATATAAGATCTTATACATGTATCAATTGTCACTGAATGACGTTCAGTGCTTAGCCGTCAGAAAGAGCGTGATCTGATCTCACTTACGTGATGACGAACAACACAGACACGCTGCCAGCGCTCAGCACAGCAGGTGGTTAAGCTGCGCCGCAAAAAGTTTTAGCTACAAAATGAGTGCTCTGAATACATATGCGAATGAACAAGCTTCCACAAGTAAGAATGCAGACGAAATAGTTGATAAGAAAGGAAAGACTAATGCAGTGGTGTGGAAGTGGTTCAGTTCAGTAAAGTTAGCAACAGATTCGCAGATTCGTCTTTTCCGGATCAATAACTCATGACCGAAACATTGTTCCTACACAAATAGCACATTTTTTCAAATGTCGCAATGCATACAACCACCTACAACCTTATTTTCCTAAAAATGAGCTTTCCTACGCGCTGGATTATATTGATCTCTATGCGCCGGCGGCAAAGAGACCGATGCTTAGGGACTGTCTACAAAGAGCAAAACGCAAAAATCAATACTACAAAAGCTGTCAATAACTTCCCTCTAACTCATTATACTGCCATCAAACTCAGATCACACGTCACTGCTGTCCTGCTGGTAAGACTACAACACTTATTTTACTAAAAAACTATTTTGCATATTTTTTATGAATTTTTATTATCAAACATATTTAATAACTGTACTGTAAATTACTGTACTCTCACCAAATTCAATTCACACATCACTGCTGTCCTGCTGGTTATACTACAAAACTTATTTTTCAAAAAAACAATTTTGCATATTTTTTATGAATTTTTCTGAGAGCTTTATTTATTTGATAGTTTATTTCACATTTCTTGTTTGTAAAGGCTAAATACAAATAAAAAGTGAACAAATTTTTTTGTACTGTTTTTATTTTTAAAAAAAGTTATAAGAGTCTGGAGGTATTATCGACTTTGCAAATTCACTTTGCAGACATTTGTAGGTACAGACATCCATTGTGTGCGTTCTTGGGAGTTTTTCCTTTCTTTTTAATATTGTCCATATCGATATCGGAATTATATCGTATCGACCGAAATAAAAAAATATATCGTGATATAAATTTTTGCCATATCGTCCAGCCCTAGCTGCAATTAACGATTATTTTAATAATCGATTAATCTGTCGACTATTTTTTCGATTATTTGGATAAAAAAGCATTCATTTCCAACCCTTTATTCAAAAACAGAACTGAAATATTTAGAAAGTGCACACACATGTTGTCCTTGAACATCCCTGAGCTGTTATAATAATAATAATAACAACAATAATAATAAAATAAAACAAATCTTAAATCAAGATATATACTAGACAGATGAAATAGCTAAGAAATTATGTCTTGTTTTCTGAAAAAAAACACCTCAAAATTAAGTGATTGTTTGCTTAAAACGATCTAAATAATTTGCCAATGGGGTAAGAAAAATAATATTAATGAGATATAATCTCAAACAGAAGTATGAAGCATCGCTTCATTTTCTCATGCCATTTTTCTTGTCTATAGATGACAACGGATTGAAAAATGAATGATCCAAAAAAAGGCGAGTGAATAAAAATGTGTCTTTAGTCTTGCAATGTAAAGAGCACAGTAACTATACCACCGCTGCTTTACTACTGTTGTTAACCCTTTCACTGACGAGTTTAAAAGACTCTATCTGGCCCCGGGAGTGAGTTTTGTTAGGCTCACCCTTAGTGTTTCCGTGGCAACGCGTCATGTTTGTCACATGACACACCGCAGCCACGATAGCGATGTATGACAGATCCATAGACTTTCTTGTGTGTTTTACAAACTCTAAATGTATTGTTTTACTAGTACTTGTGTGTATTTACATGTCTAAAACATAAAATAAGCATTGGGTGGTTAAAAACACTGCATAATTGTGATAATATGACACGTCTTCCTCTGGCTCAGCGCCAGCCAACGCACCAAAGCTCAGTTTGAATTTTTCACGTCATGCTTGTCAAGCTGGATAACAAGTAAACCCCAGCACCAGGGACATTACGTTCCTCACTTCAAAACAGAACAAAAGCAGGATTCTGTAGTGATTTACCCTGCTGTTGCTCCCTTCCTCCTCATCAAAGACTACAACATGTTTGCGCTTCAGGTGCTGGATCATTGCCGTGGTGCTCCCATCATCACTTTTGCATATTTAGCCGTTAACACACTTTTTTTGTTTATTTAGTGTGAAATGCTCCCACACCTTGGATGACTAGGGTCGCACAGATTTCTCTGCCTTCGCCATGTATCTTTCCTCCAACGTTACCTCCGCTCGTTTTTTTGCCCCGTCCTGTCTATGAGGCGAGAGAGGCAGAATGCGTTCACTCCGCTCCGCGCTCAACTAAAGTTTTTTTTTAATAATCAAACGTCTCCGCATCGTGCATGAAATTTGATTATGAAATTCGTTGCCAATGGTTTTAGTAATCGATTTTAATCGATTCGTTGTTGCAGCCCTACTGAAATGTTCAAACAGTAACAGGCTTCAAAGGGATAGTTCACCAAAAAGGAAAATGTACTTATTATTTACTCACACTTCAGTTGTTTTAAACATTTAAGTTAATAAAATATCTTCCTTTTTGTGTTCAACATAAAAAAGAAACTCATATAGATGTTTTTTAATAATTAGTTTGACATAGTTGAAGTCAGATTTATTAGCCCCCCTAATTTATTAGCCCCCCTGTTTATTTTTCCCCCCAATTTCCGTTTAACGGAGAGAAGATTTTTTTAGCACATTTCTAAACATAATAGTTTTAATAACTCATCTCTAATAACTGATTTATTTTATCTTTGCCATGATGACAGTAAATAATATTTGACTAGATATTTTTCAAGACACTTCTATTCAGCTTAAAGTGACATTTAAGGGCTTAACTAGGTTAATTAGGTTAACTAGGCAGGTTAGGGGAATTAGGCAAGTTATTGTATAATGATGATTTGTTCTGTAGACTATAAAAAAAAAACAGCTTAAAGAGGCTAATAATTTTGTCCTTAAAATGGAGTTAAAAAAATTACAAACTTTTTTTTATTCTAGACGAAATAAAACAAATAAGACTTTCTCTAGAAGAAAAAATATTATCAGACATACTGTGAAAATGTCCTTGCTCTGTTAAACATCTCTTGGGAAATATTTAAAAAAGAAAAAAAAAAATTAAAGGGGGGCTAATAATTCTGACTTCAACTGTATCTACCTTGTATTTGAAAGATTCCTGGGAGAAAGTTTAAGGCATTCAAATTACCAATGAGGACTGGGAAAAATCTATCAAGGTCATAAATAAATGTTCCATTAACTCAAGACACCAACTAATCCAATAAAAAGTAGTACATCGGCTTCATTATTCTAGGGTTAAGCTTAATAAATTCTACCCCTCCATCTCCTCTAAATGTAACAAATGTGAATCTGCGGAAGGCTCCTTAGGACATCTTTTTTGGTCATGCCCAAACCTTTTTTGAGTTTTGGAGTTAAATTTTCAACTTCTACTCTGAGGCTTATTCTTGTGACCTCGGCCCTGATCCAGCAATCGCTGTTTTTGGTTGGTCTGACTCACTTTGTGGGTTCAGTCATCAATTTAAAAAAAAAGCTGTCCAATATAGAATGGTGTAAAAGGCATCAAAACCACTTTTTAAATCCTGGTTTCAGAATTCTCTAGCGACTATATAATCAACTATAATCCCAACTGAACATTGCTTATCCTGCGATGTGACTAGTGTGGATGAACACATTGCAATATCGTTGCTAAAATGATATATTGTGCAGCCCTACAACAAAGTAGTAAAAACGACATTTTCTTGCCGTTTTTGAAAACGTCTGCATACAGATGACATATACATATACTAAAACAATACTGAATTCTGTATGCCCAGCCAGTAGGTGGCATTCTGTAAAGAAATACTATAATGTATATGTCAAACACTTGCACATTCTTATAAGCTGTAAACAGTATTGACTTGCACTTTGAAACCCACTTTCAAAAGTCTACACTTTTAGGCTCAAATTTGTATAATCATGTATATTAATTGCCAAAAAGCATAAACGGTGTAGTGTAAATGCCCCTAATACTAGATAAATAATAAGCATCAAATATTATGGACTCACAGTCAGTATTGCCGCCCATAATGTAAAGGCCTTTGAGTTTTTGTGGTAATGAGGGGTCGAGTTTGACAGCCAAAGCCACATTGGTCAGTGGAGCCGTGGCCACTAAAGACACCTAGGAGAAGCAGAACACGGGATAAAACGCTTGAACGCATGACATTTCTTAAATATGTCCTACTATACAGACCTCTCCAGGGTTCTCATTGACTATTCGGATCATTGCAGACACGGCGCCTTCCTTCTGGATAAGATCCAGACCAGGAGCTTCAGGGTCCGGCGCGTCCCCCAGCCCATCTTTACCATGAAAGTCTCCAGTGCCGACCACCTGTCCCAGTAGAGGTATATTTGCTCCACGAAACACAGGAATCTAAAGCAGTACACACACACAAAATCAGGTTTAATTATTATCATGAAGTTCATGTGCTGGACAATAATACATTACTATGTAGAAAGTTCTTCTGAGAGCCATTTAAAGGGACAAATCACCCAAAAATGTACATTTTACTCACCCTGGAGTGGTTTCAGAACTTTCTTGAGGGAAAAAGAATAGATTTTCTGTATATCTCTTTTCTCAAGTAAATGAGTTTCTCTTCAACTGTTATCAGTGGGAGTAATGGATCATTGGGCAGAAGGGATAATTTTTCAAATTATTTCCTGATTGGCTCACATCAGGTTTTACCCATATTTGCATCAATGACTCTGTGATCAATCCTGTGGTCTGTTTATGAATGCTGTGAATGTGCACTTATACCGGCTATCTACATCAGGCTTGACATAGCAGAACATTCTTGACCTGGATCAGTTCAATTCATCTTTATTTGTATAGCGCTTTTACAATGTAGATTGTGTCAAAGCAGCTTAACATAGAAGATTATAGTAAATTGAAACAGTGTTAGTTCAGTTTTCAGAGTTGAAGTTCAGTTTAGTTCAGTTCAGTGTGGTTTAATTTTCACTGCTGAAAGTCCAAACACAAGAGCAAATCCATCGATGTGCAGCCCCACAAGTCCCAACCAAAGCAAGACAGTGGCGAGGAACAAACTTCACCAATTGACGAAAGTGAAGGAAAAAACCTTGAGAGAAACCAGGCTCTGTTGGGCACGACCATTTCTGCTCTGGCCAAACTTCTTGTGCAGAGCTGCAGTCTAGGTGCTGGAGGCTGGAGAACACTGGACGTCCATCGTGGAGAAGCTGCAAGTGTGAGTAGGTCACCGGCGGGTGTTGAGGCTGACCCACGGGTTCAATGTGAAAACTTGTCTTATTATCACTGTGGTCTTTCAGGAGTCTCACGCTCTTCCGTTCCTCCACAACCGCCACAGCATCTGCTCAGGATACGGCCTAGTCCAGGATTATGGATACCTTGGCATCATTTCTCTAAAGTCAGCAAATGTGACGTGAAGGACTTGCCTTAAAGGCGCAGTACACAAAAACCGCAACCTGCTGCTCAAAGCTATAAATTAGTAACTTATGAAAGGTATAATAAAAAATCTGACGGGTGTTTTGAGCTGAAACTTTACAGAAACATTCTGGAGACACAAAAGACCTGTATTAAATCTGGAAAAAGGGGTAACCTAGGTGCCCTTTAATACCTGATTTAGCTCATATGATGAATAGCACATTGATGCTCAATGCTTAAACGTAATAATGTTCATCTCACTGTGGTGTATGGGTCAAAGGCCAAGCTTTTGTTTGTTTTTTTGTTTAATTTATTGCCACATCAGTGGCTATTTCATAATAAGATCAATATAGCTAAAACATATTATGTAATAATAACTTGTCACAATTCATATGGGTCAAAGACAATACATCCCATATTAATGTGAGCAATAAAATAAATATTGTTACATTGCCATTCAGCACAGCAGTTATACATGAAGTAGCTACTTACATAACAACATACTTTTATATAAATATAAAAAAAATCTATTCAAAGTAAAATAAATGATTCAAAATTTGCTGACACATGCCTAAAACTTAAGTATAAATATTTCAAATGACAATAAATTATTATTTTGGGACTGCTGTGACCTTTACGTTTTATTATCAATTTTATTATGAGAAGTTTATTATCAAAAGTGTCATATATCATCATAATGCTAAATATGCAGACAATAATTTTCGGTATATAAACTATTGCTACACACTGAATGAAAAATAAGTCATTGTCTTCTGTAAATCATGGCAAGGCATTCTACTATTAATACAATTAGACAGGACACAATCTATGTGCAGAAAAAGCGCACTTTTTTTTAGGCTTGAAACACCCATTTCTACTTTTACCCACATACTAATGTTTTTTTTTAGCATATACCACCATCTTACCTCCAGATGCTTACAGACTTTGAGGATACGCAGGACGTTCTTGCAGACATTCTCCACTGAAGTGTTGCCATGAACACAGCTGATGCCCAAGATCTGCACGTCGGGCACTGCCAAAGCCATCATGATAGCCTGAGCATCATCCACACCACAGTCCACATCCACAAACAGCTTCTTCATGCTGAACTCTGGGCAAATAAGAGTTCAAAACAGCTGCTGGTTAAATATCCAGGCTGGTAAAATTCAATTGCAATCAAAACACTTTAAGCAAGCACACTGGACTTTATGCTTTTGATCTCTCTCTCTCTTTACATATACAGCGGGGAAAATAAGTATTGAACACGTCATGTTTTTTCCTGGAAATAGTATCACTAAAGAAGCTGTTGACATGGAATTGAAACAGATTCTGATAGAAATCCAAATAATATAAACATAAAAATATAACAAAAAAATTCTGAAAAATGAGTTATGTTTAATAACAATGAAATAACACAAGGAGAAAGTACTGAACTACTAAAACGTATTTTATACTTTAAATAAAAGCCGTTTTTGGTGATGGCAGCTCAAAGACGCCTCTCATATGGAGAATGAAGTCACATGCATTGCTCAGGTGTGAGTTCTTTCATATACTTCAACAGAGTGTAAAAATCTTGATGGTTCTGTGGGTCTATCAATTCTGATTTTAATTTGTATTTTATATTGGATTCAAGTCAGGTGATTGGTTGGGCCATTCTACAGCTTGATTTTCTTTCTCTGAAAGCATTTGAGAGTTTCCTTGTCTGTGTTTTGAATCATTGTCTTGCTGAAATGTCCACCCTGGTTTCATCTTCATCATCCTGATAATGTAGATGTTGAACTGATGTAGCTAATATTCATTTACATTAAGGAAGGGCAGAGTTACTGAAGAACTACTGAAAGATTTCAGCTGCTGTCTGGGTTTTCACTGCCTTTCTACACCTCACTTTCTTCGTGTGTTCAATACTTTCTCCCTGTGTCATTTCATTAAAATAGCGACTTGTTCAATATATATATATATAGTTTTGGAAGAATTGGAGGACGAGTAATCGATGGGAGAATTGAAATCGTGTGGGGTAAACACAAATTAAAGAAAAAAAGCTTCGAATCTCAAGCAAAACCAAACTTAATTCTTTTCTTTTGTAGAGTTAAATATAAAAACAAAAAAGCATTTGTTTACAGTCGTCTTTGCTCATATTTACCAAGAGTGTCACTTCATTCTGGTAATCAGTGGGCACTGTAACTAGTGTAAACTGTGGATACTTTAAGTCAACGTGTCAGTCAATTACATGACTAATTAGTGGCGTACTGATTACAAATATGCATGAACTTGGAAGATTCTTCTCTTACCTGTAACGTTAGAGAAGTGTCGCAGGCTGCAGGTGTTGGTGCGAGTTTCCTGAAAGCGGTCTGCTGTGTCCTCGTGCTCTCCGTGTCTGAAACAGCCGTCAGGAGAACCTTTGGAGCTTTGAGTAATTCGTTACGTAACTGTGATTAATTCAGTATTTTAGTAAGGTAATACAAGCTAAAACAAATGGAAATGTTTACCGAGTTCTGGCTAATCCACGTATCTTTTTCTTTGTAAGAAACGCTTTTCTTAAAATATCTCTAAATCGTAGGGAAGAGAACATTTACGTTAGAAATTGCACGTATATGCACTCTAATATTGCTTTGGTATACGCTAAGCAGATCACAAAGTGTAGAAAAGTTCCCAAATTAAAAATATCCCAGCATATTACTGAGGAACTTGACTTCCCAGTTAACTGTTTAACAAAAAGATTCGCTCATTTCGCTGACGTGATTCGTGTTACTTTTCTCAACGCTGATCAGGGCGGACCAATCAGAGTTGTCTGCAATTTCAAAATAAAACTACTTTTACAGGCTGAACTTTATTTATTTTTTATTATTCCTTTTAAGAACATACAGAAAGAAACAAATAACCAATCGTAACAACATCTTAATCAACTAGGAAGTCCAAATAGCAGCATCCACAAACAAAAGAAAGACAGAGAAAAAACAAAAACTAAAGTAAAAATAAATAACTATAAATAGCAAAATACAATGCAATATAATACAATACAAGGGGGTTAAACATCAAAAAATACCTTTAACAGACTACATAGTTTTTTATGTCGCATAAGCTTTAAAGAATTGAAGAAAACCATTAAATCTTTGTGGAAAAGCAAAAAAGTTGGGGGATTTTTAAAGAATCTGCATTTATGGATGAAATAATTCCAGATCAGAATTCTGACAAAAAGATAAATATTTTACAGATTTAAAATTAAAATCAGGTATTGCATACTTTAATCTTAACCAAACAGAAATGTCATAGAAACTTTGAAAACTGGACTGACACAGTTTCAATTTACAAAGCTGCTTTGACACAATCTACATTGTAAAAGCACTGTATAAATAAACATGAATTGAATGATAATATTAACGAAAAATCATGTTTATTATGACGTTGTCTGGACAAAAACATTTGTATAATTTCTGTTTTTCTATTCTATTTATTTGATTACATTATGTTATATTATCCAAAATATTAGCTGTCGATATTTTGGTCAAAACCAGTATGAATATTTTTCTAAATGATGCAAAATGTTGTATGATTCCTTTTATTAAAATCATTTTTTTGTGTGTTTCTTCAGTGATTCTGCTTGTTAACAAGCACTGTTTAAGACCAATTCTCAATAACACTCTGTGCTCTGAAAAACAACAACAACAAAAAAAAAACATTATGTGAGGGTGCTAACCTGTTGAACATTTAACGTTGAATTTTCAACCTTCCGAATGTTGATTCAATGTTAATTCGATGAAGGTCTGATCTCTGGGTTGAGCTTTTACTAAATCTGAACGTCCAAATGGTATTTTCAAACCACGTTAACTTTACATAAAAATGCATTCAACTGTAGGCTACTTGTATAACTCCTACAGTAGACTATAGGACAAATAAAACACAATGCAGGTGTATAGAAAGAGTATACTTTATTCAGTTTGATAAAAAAAAAAAAAAAAAAAAAAAAACGATCTGAAAGATAAACTTACAGAAAATACAGAACGATAACCGAGAATCCATTATAATACGCATGTTCATAAATATAAATTGCGGTTGGCTTTACTATTCTGAAACGTGGCTGGCTTGACCGCAGTGCAACACACAGTTAAGCCTTCTTTGCTTAACAACCCTGCTGAAAAAACAAAATAATACATCATAACAAACAGGCATAACGTTACAGCTAAATCAACACAGACCACATTTTCTACTTCAAATTATAGTAAACTATAGCTTAAACCAGGTATGTCCAAACTCGGTCCTGGAGAGCCGGTGTCCTGCATATTTTAGTTCCAACCCCAATTAAACACACCTGAACTAGCTAAGAAATTTCCAGGCAGTTTGTGTTGAAGGAAGTTGGAGCTAAACTATGCAGGACACCGGCCCTCCAGGACCGAGTTTGGACACCCCTGGCTTAAACTGTAGTTTAAAATAGAAGCTAAAGTGGGCCACACCGCTTCCACCCACCACTCTGACAGCAGGTCCCACTACCAGCCTCCCGTGATTCCCAGAGGGTTCTCAGAGCCCCGAGTAGCACCCTGCCAAATCGTGCACGGGGTGCCTCACCTGAAAAAGTGCATGAGCAAACCGGGTGCCAGTCCATGCCGGATACCCAGAATGTTGCTCGGCGGCTCATTTCAAGCAACACGTAATATTCTTCGCACACACTTTGGGCCCATCAGTACCAATTGAGCATCGTGTCAATACCACAGACTATCTGAGTATTGTTGCTGACCATGTCCATCCCTTTATGACCAGAGTATACCCATCTTCTGATGGCTACTTCCACCAGTATAATGCGCCATGTCATAAAGCGCGAATCATCTCAGACTGGTTTCTTGAACATCACAATGTGTTCACTGTACTCAAATGGCCTCCACAGTCACCAGAACTCAATCCAATAGAGCAGGTTTAAGATGTGGTGAAAAGGGAGATTCACATCATGGATGTGCAGCCGACAAATCTGCAGCAACTGCGTGATGCTATCATGTCAATATGGACCAAAATCTCTGAGGAATATTTCAAGTACCTTGTTGAATCTATGCCACGAAGGATTAAGGCAGTTCTGAAGGGGGTCCAACCCAGTACTAGTAAGGTATACCTAATAAAGTGGCCGGTGAGTGTATTTTTTTTTGTTTGTTTGTTTGTTGCTGGTCACTGTGGACCAGAGAGAGAATTGAGATTGATAGAGTAGAAGCTCATTCACAAATACAATTAACTACAACAGTAACGGTATTAGCGCAAAATACCACCTGACAATAATAAATAAAAAAAAATCATCTGAATCTATAAACGTTCAAGCTTTTTTAAGCACAATGGATTTAGTTTCTGGTCATTCATTCTTTTTCCTTGAGCTTAGTCTCTTTATTCATCAGGGGTCACCACAGCGGAATGAACCGGCAACTTATCCAGCATAAATTTTACACCGCAGATGCCCTTCCAGCTGCAACCCAGTACTGGGAAACACCCATACACACTCATTCACACACATACACTACGGCCAATTTAGCTTATTCAATTCTCCTATAGCGCACGGCTTTGGACTGTAAGGGAAACCGGAGCACCCGAAGCACCCGGAGGAAACCCACACGAAAAATGTCGCCCACAAACAGAAACTGTGCTATTAACGTGACTAAAAACGTTGAACATGCAAGCTTCGTCTTAACTAATGAATAAACAATGTATAATTGTTGGGGCGACGCAGTGGCGCAGTAGGTAGTGCTGTCACCTCACAGCAAGAAGGTCGCTGGTTCGAGCCTCGGCTGGGCATTTCTGTGTGGAGTTTGCATGTTCTGCCTGCGTTCGCGTGGGTTTCCTCCGGGTGCTCCGGTTTCCCCCACAGTCCAAAGACATGCGGTACAGGTGAATTGGGTAGGCTAAATTGTCCGTAGTGTATGTGTGTGAATGAGTGTGTGTGGATGTTTCCTAGAGATGGGTTGCGGCTGGAAGGGCATCCGCTGCGTGAAACATATGCTGGATAAGTTGGCGGTTCATTCCGCTGTGGCAACCCCAGAATAATAAAGGGACTAAAGGGAATAAAAGAAAATGAATGAATGTATAATTGTTGACCAAAAAAGACAAGACGAGTTCGCTGAAGATCTGACCAACGGTCCAGTAAGAGACAGCAAACGAAACAGTTGCTTAAGGTTTGTGAATTCAATTTAATTCTTAAAGCTGTATGTTTGGAGGAAAGAGGCATTTTGTACAGCAAGGTATCTGAACATACATTAAAAAATAAAAACACACTGAAAGACCAATAGGGCAGCATGCTCTTACAACACAGCAGTGCTTCTGCACTTACAATAGTGAAAAAGAACAACAACAGCTCTTACATGGAAACATAAAAAAGAAATCAAATGATCTGTAAGGTAAAACAATTACATTATGTACGCTCAATATGTAAACGGCTGACCATCCATGCAGTGCATCTGGTTAGAATTTAAAAGATCATTTCAGCAGAGGTTTAGACACATGCTCATGTCTGTAATAGGCTATATAAACCAGGAACTACAGTCCATTTGTGCATGTATTTGTGCAGAGATAAACGCTGATGATTGTAACCGAGATCATTACATATACTTCTTTTTATTATGCTTTATAATGCAACGTCTGTTATGGTTTGCATTACAATTAAATAAGTACCGTAAATGCACTCCTCTGCTTACAAAAACAAAATATTCCTCACATTTTAGGACCAGTCGCAGCACTCTGCATCCTTTTAGATCATCACTGATTCTCATATCAATGCCCAACAAAACAAACCTAGGAAAACGTACAGTCAATGAACATATCAATAGTGTCTTATTCACATATTTCCTTACAAAGAATGTATGTTCACACAGTATGCTCACTTGTACTGAGGCTAGCTGTGCTTGGCAACAGTTTGAGGAAAACGTGTCCTCTTAAAACTCTACAACCTGTACAACGCACAGTCAGGAGAGGGGGGGGAGGCCTGCGTTAAAGCGCTAACACTCTTAAAGAGAGAGTCTTACAGTAACGAAAGAAACCACGTCACGAACAGACTGGAAGTATCTACATATTTATCTTAACGCGTGAGTTTGGTGGACTCTCTTAAGGCAGCTAGTATTGTGTAGACTTGAAATGATGATGAATAATCTGATCTTATAAATCGTATGTCTCTGAGAACAAATCCACTACAGCACATATATACGTTACCTATAACCTATTGAACCTTAAATACAATCTAAAGGATGATAAAACACAGATTTGCTTCCGCGTTCAGTGCTGATAGTTTCGACCTTTGTGTTTTAGTACAAAGATCATGCTGGAAAGCATTTAAAACATGTGTATATACGTTAACTAAACAAGGATTGAAAGAATTAGATGCTTTTTGGGGGGGTGTAAAACGCTTTGATATTTATATATATTGTTTAGTTTTAAATCACAGGCCTTCTTACCTGCTTTCAGTGCAACAATCTAGACCTTCGCGTGACTTTCTTTCCCTATCTCTCCTTTCTTCTCGAAGCCAAGAGGTTTGGGGAATCTGAGAAACATTAACATTGTCATCTGGATGATAACCAGAGCGTATTACAGCATGACTGTGCATAATAAAACTTTCCTTCAGATATGTGGTGATAAAGTAAAGTGGACGAGGGGGAACATGCAGCTCTCGTCCCAGATCAGGTCTCCACTTTACCGAAGGTTCCCTCTGGTGGTCTATACTGCTTAGGGAAAGTCTTCAGCTGAAGCGAGTTGAAGGCGTATTTGCGGCTGCCCACGTTTTTCATGGTGTTTTCTCGTCGGCAGCCCTCACTGTGGGACCGGAGAGGCAATTCAGATTGATACACTGTATGAAATGCTTTTATAAAAATTATGAAATTTTTATTCAGTCATAAAAACTACTTTTTGAATAACTAAATACTTTTTGGATCTTGTTGAAATCTTGTTTTCATCTGTAAAACATATTTGAGAAAAATGCTAATGAAAATGATCATACTGAACACTGCTGTAAATCCAGTCTCACCTGCGCATACAGTCGAGGGCCTGTGTGAAGACCTGCGGAGCCATGCAGTGCTCACTCTGGAGGATCTGACACTGCTCCAGTGTCACCGACATGGCCGTACGATCCTTTGCACTCTTGCAGCTGGTCACACGCACACCATTCAGACGCCGACAAATCTTTAAAAAAAAGTGAGGGGAAAATAATTATTTGAATCCAGATCGATGTCTGCTGCTCTGAAGGCTGATTTATACTTCTGCATCAAGCGCACGCGTATGGTCCGGTGCAGCCTTCACGTGGTTGCATAGCCCTCGCCGTGGCTATTGCTGACGCGCACCTCTCAAAAAAATGTAACTACATGTCGCAACAACGCGTAGCACAAGCTCTGTGATTGGTCGGCTTGGTAGCGCTGACAAGTGTGGGCGACAACTATGTAGCAGACCTTGTACCACCCACTAAGGTAGCGCCCACGCTGCTGTGACGGTTGGGTTTAGGGTAGGGGGAGTTGTAGGCGATCGTCAACTATGTAGCAGACCTTGTACCACCCACTAAGGTAGCGCCCACGCTGCTGTGATGGTTGGGTTTAGGGTAAGGGGAGGTGTAGGTGTAGGTGATCGTCAACTATGTAGCGGACCTTGTACCGTCCACTAAGGTAGTGCCCATGTTACTGTGACGGTTGGGTTTAGGGTAGGGGGCGGTGTAGGCGATCGTCAACTAGATAGCAGACCTTGTACTGCCCACTAAGGTAGTGCCCATAGTACTGTGACGGTTGGGTTTAGGGTAGGGGGCGGTGTAGGCGATCGTCAACTAGATAGCAGACCTTGTACTGCCCACTAAGGTAGTGCCCATACTACTGTGACAGTTGGGTTTAGGGTAGGGGGAGTTGTAGGTGATCGTCTACTAGATAGCGGACCTTGTACTGCCCACTAAGGTAGTGCCCATAGTACTGTGACGGTTGGGTTTAGGGTAGGGGGAGGTGTAGGCGATCGTCAACTAGATAGCAGACCTTGTACCGCCCACTAAGGTAGTGCCCATACTACTGTGACGGTTGGGTTTAGGGTAGGGGGAGTTGTAGGTGATCGTCTACTAGATAGCGGACCTTGTACCGCCCACTAAGGTAATGCCCATACTACTGTGACAGTTGGGTTTAGGGTAGGGGGAGGTGTAGGCGATCGTCAACTAGATAGCAGACCTTGTGCCCCCCACTAAGGCAGCGCCCATACTACTGTGACAGTTGGGTTTAGGGTAGGGGGAGGTGTAGGCGATCGTCAACTACGTAGCAGACCTTGTACCGCCCACTAAGGTAGTGCCCATACTACTGTGACGGTTGGGTTTAGGGTAGGGGGAGTTGTAGGCGATCGTCTACTAGATAGCGGACCTTGTACCGCCCACTAAGGTAATGCCCATACTACTGTGACAGTTGGGTTTAGGGTAGGGGGAGGTGTAGGCGATCGTCAACTAGATAGCGGACCTTGTGCCCCCCACTAAGGCTGCGCCTATGCTATTGTGACGGTTGGGTTTTGGTAGAGGAAGGTGTAGACGATAGTCAACTACGTAGCGGACCTGGTCATCTACGTTATCAAGCTGCGGGTTGCAGTGAGAACTGTCTCCACGAACCCGTTGGAGCGAGTGTTTACAAGTGTCGAGTCCTGTGAAGGAGCTCCAGATGGAAAGTTTTGTTTTGTGTTTACCTTATGATTTAAGTTGTTGCATGTCCGCCGGTTCCAGACTCAAAATGAGCGAGTTTAAACCACTTATTCATTAAGGTAAAGTGTTCAGAAAAAACAAAACACCAGTAAAGAAACATGACACAGAGAAACATAAAAACCTACTGCCAGCTAGTGTTTCGGTGTTATTGCAGAGGAACACAAACAGCCTGCAGAAGTATAAATGCACGGCAACACGCAAGGCATGCGCCATGGGTCACGCCGATCACTCGACACAGAAGTATAAACCAGGCTTGAAGCTCAACGCATTTATTATAAAAAGGACAAAAGCTACAGTGGTTTCCCCAGTTGCAGGAATTATCATTTTATATATGTATATGTATTATAGGTGGGCATAGATTAATTTTTTTAATCTAGAATAATCTCGAAATTAATCTAGATTAATCTAGATTAAAATGGCTCATTTGAATTCTGCTGAAGGCATTCAGAATATGTGTGCTACCCAAATAATAAGTCTTTGAGAACAGGTTTCTTAAGCCAGGTGGCGCATTAGACCAGGGGCTCATCTGCTGTTTCCAAAATGCATCACAAACTGCTTGAGAAACTGTTCTACTATGATAATTGGTGATGAAAATAAATGATGTTCAATAAGATGTACTTGTGTTTATTAACTGTTTATTCAGTTAAACATGAATGTTGAACTGTAGGCCTACATAAGCTCCAAACAGTGATTTCATACTTGCTTTTGATGTACGTACATACAGAAAATGCTGCTTCGCAAAGGCAAGTTCACAGAGCTCTGACGGTGTGTCAAGCATTGAGTATGTTTACATGGGTAACAATACTTTAATACGATTTTAATATGATTAAAACAATACTCTGATTAAGAGTCTGCCATGTAAACAGCGATTTTTGATTACCTTAATGCGACTAAAGTCATAACTGAACTAAACAGAAATGGAATTAAGACGTGGAGTATGCAGATATTAGTGGCATTACTGACAAAATATTGCCGTCATGTAGGAATTTTCGCCATATTTTTCGGCAAGATCCACACAGGCGGCTGTCAGTAAAGGACCGCACACACACAGAGACACACAGACGCACACACATAAACACATCGCGAAATGCGGAAGTTTTTTTTCTTCCAATTTAGCGTGCGTTATTAAGTTCCATAACACTCTCACCAGTCCTTACTCGTTATTTGCGTCTAATACCCCAGTTTTTTATGCCGCATGAATGAAATGTTCATGAGTTAAAGTGAAACTGCCGAACTGTAGTTAAAGTCAGGCCTCCTGCTGATTTGATTCAGAAGGACACTGTTTTGTCAGATGGCTCACCGGTTAGGTATACATCCGCGCTAAACTATCAAGGTGAAAGTCATTATAGCTTGCGTTGAATAGACCTAGCTCCCAACCCAACTTTGAGAATAGATCAACGCCGATATTTTTTTTTAATCGCACGATAAGAGTCTCGCGTTAACGCCGATAACGGCCCACCACTAATATGTATATAAAATTGGAATATGACAGTATTTAGACATGAAGCAAAGTAGGAGAGAGAGAGGGGATGAGATCAGGAAAGGTCTGCGAGTTGCGACTGAAACTTAGAATGATCGAAGAGCAATACCGCTATATGTCAGTGCACTACTTGAGACTGACAGAACTTTTTTTAACCATTATACATTAGACCTAAACAATCAATTTTATTTGTGATAATACGGTGATATTTACGTGCAATTCTGAGTGTGCTCCACACAGGTGAGTGGGCTTGACAAACCAGCTGTAGGACACATTCTCCCCCTCACAGTATGCACAAGACACTTTCTAGGTGACACACTCTATTCCTCTCCATATGCACCAGATACCTTTTTAAAAACACCCCATTTTACTTGGAAAATTTTGTGCGATTCTGAGTGTGCTCCACATAGGTGAGTGGGCTTGACAAACCACCTGTAAGACACACTCTCTCCTTTCCATATACTGGGCAAAAAAACAAACTTAGATTTGTCGTAGCATTTACATAATGCTTCTCTGATGATTTGAAGTGCTTTTTTATCCACATTTGTAATGTAAATGTTATTAAACACATATTTTTAAACTGCTAAGGCTGATTACACCGTAGTCAGATGAGAGTGCAGAGGAGGCATCAGATTACAGATTCCTTTGTTTTTTGACATGCCTTATGTGTATGTAATATAGCCATATTGTATAGTTCTATAATGCACGCATGGTGAAGCCGCTATGAATATGCAGGGCTATGAAACATGAATAAGTTATGGTGTAGATCACATACTGTATAGACACAAAATGCAAAATGGTGGGGTGTTTTTTTGAAAGCAATAACTTATTGTTTATTAAAATAGAACAAATGAATACTGACAGCAGAATAAAATATGCTACGCTTTTGGCCAGATGCACAATAACATCCAATAATGGAAAAGTGTACTTGAATTTCAAACTTGAATACTGGCTTCCTTTTAATTAATAATGAATTTTAAATGGCTACAACAAATAATAATAAAATAATAATAAAATAAAATAAAAAATAAACCCATAAATAAAAAATACATTAAAAAAATTATTACAATAAAAATAAATACATAAATAAAATTAAATAAATACAATAAAAATAAATTAATAAAAATGAGTAAATAAATAAATAAATACATTAAATAAATACATATTAAATACATAAATACAAAAAAAAATAAATTAATAAAAAATAAATAAATAAAATAATTGCAATAAAAAATAAATCCATAAATAAATAAAAATAAATAAATACAACAAAAATAAATAAATAAAAGGAAATAAATAAATACATTAAAACAATAAAAATGAATAAATAAATAAATACAATAAAAAATAAAACATTTACAATAAAAATAAATCTATAAATAAATAAATATAAATACAATAATAATAAAAAATAAATACAGTACATAAATAAAAATAAATAAATTAAATTAAAAATAAAAATAAATTCATAAATAAAAATAAACAAATAAAAAAAAAGTCATAAATAAAAATAAATAAGTAAATAAATACAATAAAAATAAATGCATATATAAAAGTAAATTAATTAATTAATTAAAATAAAATAAAATGTTAAAAATAAAATGTGGAAAATTAAAAGTTCATTTGTCCAAGTCATTTTTTTAAATATGATGAAAATTAAACATCAGATGTATCACTGTACCTCTGCTGCCTGCAACAGGATGTCCACGTTCTTGCTCTTCCTGGCATTGATATTTTGACTAAGGAACCGGAGGAGCTCAGGCACACAGTTCTGACTGCGAGAGCGTGGCAAACCTATGGAGGAGTCATTCAAGAGGTGAGGACTGAAAAATAACCCACCTACTAATGTTTCATAAAGGAACATGAGTGATACAGAAGAGCATTCAGGACTCACAGTCTTCAGGCAGCACTTCTTTAAACTGGTCATAATAGGAGGTAAGACGGGCGAGACTCTCCATATTCACGACTTCCTGCAGCGACGTGTCTCCAAACCTAAACAAAAATGCTAAATATATTAACGGTTTATTCCGAGCTCTCATTCAAAACCACACCTGCTTAAAAAAAACATGAGCACATACACAACCAAAGCAGAGTCTGCAAAATGTCTCATTCACAGGTCAAACAATACAGTGCAAAATACAAAAAACCCTACGATAATAATAAGTGTCAACAACTAATTAAGAGTTTGAATTTACAGTTGTGTTGTAGGATTGATATTTATGCATGCTCAGTCTGCATAGCCTTGTGGAAACAATAAAAGACCACCCAATTGTGCTGTCTATTTCAGGTTAATCTCCTGTTTTTTGAGAGTAAAATGTCAAAATATGGGTCAAATAAAGCTTTAACATATATATCGGGGAAAATAAGTATCGAAGGTCACCATTTTTCTCAGAAAACATATTTCTAAAGGTGCTGTTGACTTGAAATTTTACCTGGATGTTGATAACAACCAAAGAAATACATATATGCAAAGAAACTAAATCTTATTAGTTTACAAATGAGGTTATGTGTAATAAAATGAAATGACGCAGGAAAAAAAGTACTGAACACATGAAGAAAGGGAGGTGTAGAAAGGCAGTGAAAGCCCAGACAGCAGCTGAAATCTTTCAGTAGTTATCCAGCAACCCTCTGCCCTTCGTCATTGCATATTAATAGTCGCTGCTTCAGTTCAACATCTACATTAGCAGGATGATGAAGATGAAACCAGAGTGGACATTTTAGCAAGACAATGATCCAAAACACAGCCAAGGAAACTCTCAAATGCTTTCAGAGAAAGAAAATCAAGCTGTAGAATGGCCCAGCCAATCACCTGACTTCAATCCAATAGGAAATACAAATTAAAGATCAGATTTGATAGACGAGACCCACAAAACCATCAAGATTTTTACACTCTGTTGAACTCATGCATGTTACTTCATTCTTCATATGAGAGGTGTCTTTAAAGGGTCACCAAACACCAAAACACATTTGTTTTCATCATTAATTCAAGATATAGACTTGGTTCGAACCAATCAGCGCGCTCTATTGTGAATGAGGTGCAACTTCATTAATATGCATGATAGCTTCGAAGACGCAGGCGGTATCTGACAGGGCGACGCAGTGGCGCAGTGGGTAGTGCTGTCGCCTTACAGCAAGAAGGTCGCTGGTTCTTCCTTCACAGCAAGAAGGTCGATTCAAAATGAATGAATAAATTAATGTTCTGACGGCAGAGAGATGCCATTTTGTGTTCATTAATTTTCTTTCCCTTCCAGCCGCAACCCATCTCTGGGAAACATCCATACACACTCATTCATACTCATACACTACGGACAATTTAGCCTACCCAATTCACCTGTACCACATGTCTTTGGACTGTGGGGGAAACCCACACGAACGCAGGGAGAACATGCAAACTCCACACAGAAACGCCAACTGACCCAGCCGAGGCTCAAACCAGCGACCTTCTTGCTGTGAGGTGACAGCACTACCTACTGCGCCACTGCGTCGCTGCCATGTTGTGTTGCCAACCGTAATTAAAACAAGTGGAAGAAGAAGAATTGTTTGGAGACATGGATCGTCAGTGTTTTTTTTTCAATTCCCCACAATGAGAACACAGCTGGACTCACATGTGGATTACAGTGGTCTGCTAACACGCAACAAAAATACGTTTGTAAGGAACATTTTTTACCCGAGAGCTTTTCGCATCTGGAAATGGTGAAATCCTGATTTGCCGCTCGTCTCCTTTTAAAAAAAAAGATGCAGTTCCAGGTGTTGATTGTCCTGACTCTACAGATTTGGTAAGTGTGTGATTGATGTTCGTTGTTTATGTTTATTCAGAGGCAAAGTTAGTTCGTATCATCAGCAGTGCTCTTTCAGTTTTTAAAGACATACCTTAGTCAAAATGATTTAGTTACTAAGGGTGCTTTCACACCTGTGAATTGATTCATTTGTTTCGAAACAGAGATTAAAATTGTTACAACGTTGCTTTTTGTTCTTGGTGCGGTTCACTTTCACACGGCAAAGTTTCTAAACGGACAAAAAGAGCTAAAACAAGTCACGTGTGAGTAAATTCTCCTCGCATTGGTCAGAGTTTCACGGTTTATTTTGCAGAGTCCAGCTCAGCTGTCAGGGGTGCGGGTGGAAGGTGTTTAACAGGGTGCGTGCGACATGTCTGAAGAGCGAGGAGGGGTGAGAAGGGTGCTCGACGTATTTGAGGACCGGGAGAGAGACGCGCGATTTCACTTGTTTGCGGGCATCCAGGAGTCTCCCGAAAAATGCACAGAGACTCCCGGAACTTCCGTGAGACTTGGGATGTTTGGAATGACCTCCCGCCCTACTCATAATTCTCTCTTCATATAGCCGTATACCTATTACATATCCATAAAACACTGTGATATATAGCCGGGCTCGGAGCGTATCGCTTTCTCACTACAATCGTTCCCCTCCAGAGTTCGTTTCAATCAAGCCCAGACCACCTCATTCAGGCGGTCTCGGAGCGATTGCTTTGGCGCGGATCCGAGTGCTATTGCATTGTTCACATATGCCAAACGAACCAAGCTAACTGGGCAGACGTGCCAGGTTTCGAAACAAAAGTCTAGGTGTGAAAGCACCTTAATATCGTTAATATCACTACAATATTATGGGCTGAAAGATCTGCTGTAAATGCAGCTCTCCGAATGAAAACATGTAAACGCCTTAATCAAACAATTACAGTCGTGTAAGATTTTCGCCGCATTATGTGACAGGATAGTCTAGACACACACGGCTTTCTGATACTATTCTCTGCACCTACCGAGTGGATCTAAGTGGCCGAGAAATGCGGAGGTTTTATTTTTTCCTCCCATACAGCATGCGGTATCAAACATTACATTGAAACTCCACTCTTCCACCAGTTCCTCGCATCCAATATCTGGTTTGTCATAGGGGGCATGCGTGAAATGTTCCTGAATGAAAGTGAAAGTGCCAAACTGCAGTCTACAAATTAATAATTTGGCAAATAATTTGATTGCTGATGTCCATGTAAACAGTCACTGTCTTTCTCCCCTGCGTCTGTGTGTTGTTTTGCTTCTGTGAAAATCAGCGTGTGCTCGAACTGAAACTCCCTTTTTCATGCAAACCCTTCCCTCTTTCGCCACTGGACACTCCCTGCTGAGACGGGGAGGGGAGTAGTCATGGCCCATTAAGCTGCCATCATTAAAACAGCCTTAATATAAAAGTATTAAATACATTTCAGTGGTTCAGTACTTTCTCCTTGTGTTATTTCAATGTTATTACACATAACTCATTTTTCAGCTTTGTTTGTTTTGTTTTATGTTCATACTGTTTGACGTGTTCAATACTTATTTCCCCACTGTATATTATAGATACATATATACTTACTGCATATACGGTTTATGAAAAACTTAAACAATATACAATATATAAAGTACAAACATTAAAAACACAATATAACGTTACAATTAATTATCTGTATTTCAATTATCACTGTGTATGATATATATATATAACCTATTATAGCTTCCGATGTAATGTTTCGCAGCGCAGAGTAGAAGTGTTTGTGTGCAGCTGGCTAATGGGAGATCTGTAATCTGGATCTATAAAAGGTGTTTATTGTGTTTGAACTGTTTTTGATGATGGAACACTTTCATTGCTGGCAGATCTGGCAAGAGCCGCTCGGAGTGATAAAAGGCTGGAATTTAAATGCTGTGTGGAAGGCCCTTATATGGAGAAGATTGGGCATGTTTTTTTTTGCTAATTATTTAAATATACGTAGTTTAAGATCATTTTATTAAGAGAGGGTGCGCCTGAAACTTCATTCTGACATGATTCAATTCAATTCATTCAATTCAAATCAAATTAGAGTTTACAAGTTGCACATTATTGCATTACAATCAAATTAAGTTAAAGTTACAATCATATATAAGTTTTTATATATAAACGTCGTTAACCTGCAGCTTCATAACATATAGGTGATGTCTATGTAAACATGTTTAATGAAGAGTGTTTGTGTATTAAGTGTATGTCTTGTCCTGGAAGTCCTAGATGGTTGGCATCATCTCTTCACAGGTCACATTTAGCTTGGACCACGACTCAAAAAAAGTCACAGAAGAGCAAGGCCCTGTCCAAACTAGCGCACTTCATGTTTACTTTCTGTCTTGTGGCCTTATATTGTGTGTGTATAGGGTGTCCCATCTGTCATTTTTTACGCTCTGAAGTGTACTCATCACATCTTTATGCGGTTTTTGGCGAAGCCCGCACTGCTGTAGGGTCCACACAACTTAAAGGGCACCTATTTTACCCCTTTTTTAAGATATAATATTATGGTTCTTCTGAGTGTGCCAGTTTAGGTTCAGTTCAAAACACAATTCAGATTTTTTATTATAATGTGTTAAAAAGTGCCATTTTGGGGGCGTGTACACAGGTCGTTGTTTTATGGGCGTGTTGCTTCACATGAAAATTAGTTTCGACTTCCCGCCCAACTTAACAAGGGGGCGGAGCCAAGAGCTCCCCCGCTGTGTATGGCAACAGACAGGCAAACAGAGAGAAGCAACATGAGTGAGAGGACCAGCATTCAGCTGTACATGTACGACTCGGACACAGACCAAGCAGAGAGTACAAAATCATTTGTGTCTTTGTATAGTTTTACAGCCAACTGTGTGCTAGTTTAAAGCTCCGAGCTTGTACACCGAGACTAATAACCAAGCACACTGAATTAACTTTGACTGAAGGGCATCACACACCGGATGCGCCACTCAGCGGCGCGACACGGCACGCACATGATAGTTCATCCAGCCGTTCAATCCAGAAATGCATGCCGCTGCGCGTCGCCGAGTGGCGCTTCTGGTGTATGACCTGCTTGAGGCTATAACTAAAGGGTGTCATACACCAGATGCGCCGCTCAGAGCCACGACACGGCACACCAGACGCGCACATTTGCATGTTATTTAAATGGAAACTATTCAGATAACGCTCTGTGGCGCGGCAGAAATATGAACAGTGTTCTGAGTAATGGCTGGGCGCCGCAGACAGCCACCAACTTGCGGCGCCGTTGTGTGTACCCTGATAGAAACCTATGTTTAGAATTCTGAAATGCATGGCGCTGCGCGTCGTAAGTTCGTTATTTCCAATGAAGGGACGCGCACGTGAGGCAACGCGATCGCACTTTCCAGGTACACCTAGTTAAGATGACAAGGAGCTTCTGTGACTGCGGGAAATGCAAACAGCTGAAGTTTAAGGAAGACGCGATGAAAAGTACACATGTATGCAAACCCACCTAGTTACAAACACTGGCGCCGAGGAGAGTTGATCTTGTGTTGAGCCCAATGGCAGACGTAAAACAACTGTGGATATGATAATGCGCACCTGTCAATCAATATCGGTTTGCGGGGGGACCGCACTCCTACGCCAAGTTGCAGTCAATCTCAAAACCGATCCAGTTGGTCCACGTTTTTTAATTTGTTAAATTGAAAAAAAAGGACTGGGTGTGTTTAAATCACCCCAATATGACGGTCTATACACTATACCTACACATATGTCTGTCCAAACAACTTAAAAAGTAGATTTTTTACCATAGGTGCCCTTTAAAAAAATCTTTATTTTGGGGTGGACTACAACTTTAAATCGCAAACAAACCTAAAAAACAACCCCTCCAGGATTTTTCACAGCATTTTTCAGATTTTTGTGGCCTAAAATGACTCATTTTAAAGCAGACTTTCTCAAAATTCGCAGCAATATTTATGTCGTTTTTTGTGTGTGGCTGTGAAATGATCCACAGACAATAAATAATCTTGTCAACCTTATAATTCTTTTTTTTGACCTCGAGAACCAGTGGACTCTTAACTGCTGCAGCCTCCACACATCTTGCAAACCAAAAGTAAAAAAAAAAAAACACAAGCTCACAAGAGGAAAAATAAGCAGAAGCAGAAAAAGAAGCAGAGCTTGGTTTCATTTTCCACTGTGGTCCTAATAATTGAACAATAGGAATTTTTTGGGTCTTCACAGATTCGGCTCTCATTTTTAAATAACATATGAGTCCGTGTCTGTTCTGTGCAGCACATTTGCGGGTCTCTTCAGGTTCAAGGATGAATTTTTGGCTTGTATAGGGGCACTTCTCCAGTAAGGGCACTTAAAGATATCGACTTGCTTCATTCGGTTAAGGAAGTTTTGATAACACTTTAAAATAACTACACACTATAAATCAATTATCAAGCATTAGCAAATAGTTAAATCATTATTTGATAAGCATTGACTCTACATTAATAGATGTTAGTAAGCAGTTTATAAACACATCTGCAAATGCTGTTTTCTTGACATTAGCACATGATTGTGTTTTCATACATTGTTAATGGTTAATTGCATTATTTACAAACCAGTTAATTAAGAATAGTTGGTGTTTTTTTAGGATCATTCAGAATGTGTAAGTAAATGATTAATAAATTATTTAAATTAACGTTTTCTTATTATTCAGACATATATTAATAGTTAATTTGTATGTTGATAAATGCTTTATTTATTTAACTCAACTTCATCTAGTTGTGTGACCTGGGCCCTGTTTCAGTAAGGAGGTTCAACCAACTCGGAGTTTAAACTTGAACTCTGAGTTGATTTACAGAGAGATTAAATACTCAGAGTTTTTGGTTTCAGAATAGCTGATCTGGGTTGGATCAATCAACTTTGAGTAGACCAACTCAGAGTTAAGCGCGCACACTGTGACTATAAAAAGGCATTATCAATGGAGCGCAGATATTACGAGTTCTCCAGCTGAATTTGATGTGCTCATGCAAAGTTATAGCAAATATGACCATATATTGAAAAAAGCAACACCACTGCATCAGTGAAACAGAGACAGTTAGCGTGGGAAAACATAGCTGCTCAAGTTAACGCGCAAGTTTACATTTAAAGTATTTAAATAATAAAGTATAATAAAAAAAGTAATGTAATGTGTGACGTTTATAAAATTTTTACCTGAAAAAGTGGGGAAGTGGCCATAGTTTTGAAGTTATTTCAGATGTAATTGCATTAAATTACATAAAATAGGCTAGCGCATTTCTACAACAAATCTGACAAAACAAGAATGCAGATAACCTTAGCTTAATGTTCAGTGGAAATGTTTCATTTAAGGTTCCCACTTTTACACAGGTTGATAAGTTTTAATAGATTTAAGTGCACTTGTGTGTCTGCCTTATTTATTGTTCGAGTGGTAGAGGATGATATGGAGGTAATTAATAATATAATAATACTGAAACGGTTAAGGCGTTTTAGAATGACCAAAACAACATTTCAGATGTTTTACAACGTGCTCAGCCTGTTGGTTTGTCCATTCACACACATTTTCATCATCATATGATTTCTTATAACATACCTTTTTTAATGCGTATACTGGAATTTGTTCAGTAAAAGTGTTTCCATCGTAGTTTATGCACATCTTTTCTTATCGAATAAAAAGTTTATCCTACTCAGTTATGCGCATGTTTATTATGCCTATTTTCAAAAGTTATGTGCATCTTGGCGTTTCCATCAATCGATTTTTTTTATGCGCATATCCAAAATGCACATTAAAATAGGTGTGTGGAAACGTAAATCTACGGTGAGAAATACCGCTTCGTCTTTAAAAAAGGGCAGGAGACCGACAGAAACTCTGAGTTTAGAGAATAAAACCTGCTCCTGACCAGGTTAGGTTCACAGAGTAAGTTACCACGGTAACTGACTCTGAGTTAAAGTTACCTCTCTTTCAGAAACAGGCTTGACTTACCCTACTTTCTCGAGTTTGACAAACCTGCCATTTTGAAACGGAAAACCCAGAGTTTCTCTCATTTCAGGGTTAAAATACTCTGAGTTTTCACTTAACCTCCTTTCTGAAACAGTCCCCTGATCTACTGAGGACTATTTATGCTTTACAAATCCCATATAAATGACAATTAGTTTATTAATCATTTACTTACTATTCTTAATTAACTGGTTAATACTTAATAACTGGTACTTACTGCAATAATTAATTTAGTAATGAAAATGAACCATAATAAAGTATGAAAACACAATCATTAAGCACATTATACATGTGCTTATAAGTCAAATATACAGCATTTGCAGATGTATTTATAAACTGCTTTACTAATATCTGTTAATGTAAAGTTGATGCTTAACAAATAATCAATTAACTATTTGCGAATGTTTAATACATTATTTATAGTGTGTAGTTATTATAAAGTGTTACCGAAGATTTTTCCAGGGTTTCTACACGTTTCATCAAGTCAAATTTAAGACTTTAAGACCTTTTTAAGACCATCATGAATGAAATTTCAGACTTACACAAGGCTTAACGTTAAAGATTTTTTTAAACCCAAGTTAACACCTTAAAGAAACATTAAAAACAAATGTTATTGTAAGGAAGATAATTAAACCATATTAATAAGTAAACAGAGTTTTAAAAAATTAAACGTTTCCTAAAATTTTATTGAAATATATTGTTAGTGATTGGATGGGTGTTGGCCCAATTGGGTATAGCTTTTCATGTACAGAGAAAAATTAAGACCCGTTAAAAACGATTTAAGATCTACAACAAAATATTTCAGTGGATTTAAGACTTTTTAAGGCCTAAAATTTGAAATGTAAGACATTTTAAGACTTTTTAAGACCCTGTAGATACCCTGTTTTCTGGTGGTTGTGAGGGAAAGATAACATTATATAAATGTAAACACATATAATGTAAACAAACCTATACAGAATCTGAGCTTATCCCGAGACAATGCGATGAGGTGTCGAGTGTGTGTTGAAATACGCTTGATTAATAAACCACGGTATGTTCATTTTTAATCTAAAACCCACTGCACGTGCTTTTGACTCTTTAGCTCCGCCCCCTGACATACCTCCAGGAGCTCAGAAAGAATCAGAACATTTCTGTACACTTCTGTACAATCTAAATGCTTTTCAGAGATATAAAGGAAGCAGTGCAAGATTAAGAGGAGACTGTCAAAACAAGCACTTACTTCTCAGCTAGCGTTTGCTGCTCATTGATTCCTACGTTGAATAAGACTGGTTGAACGCGCAGCAGCATGCCATTCTGGATCTCACGTGGCAGCGCATCAAACATAACACCCGGTAGGGGAATGCGCACATTAAAACCATCTCTGTTGCCCGTGATGACAGGCAGCATGTCGGGGCTGAAGCTGGAGGTGGCCTGGGTAATTTTAAAGGTGACGTTGCGAAGGTCCATGACTCCTACACTCATATCCTCCAGCATGGCAAGCTCCTCTCCTTTAAGGGGACAGAAGAGTTGACGCATTCAGATTCATCCATAACCATGCAGAAGTTTAAAATGGAAGGTGAATTGGGAATTCTGTTTGTGGTTTTACCATAGGTGCTCAGGAGACCCTCAAACTGGACCAGTAAACCGATGGTGTGGAGCTGTCTGAGGAAGCCACTGTCACTGAGACAGTTCCTCAGCTTTACCACAAACCCACAGATCAGGGCCGTCAGCTGAGGTGGGACATACAGTAGGGTTATTATTACAAATTTGTGAAGGTATAGTTTACAGTGAGAGCTAGAGAGAAAGATATTAGAGATGGAACTATGAATGTATGGATGGATAGAATAAAAAGAAATACAATGCTATTAAAAAAATACTATTGTGCAATCTAAATTTTACTTTTTAAAAACTACACTGAAACAAAACAAGAAACTGAAACTCATCCAATTATAAATCTTACTTTATATGAATTGTATTATCTATAAGAGCTCAATTAGTTAGCCTATTTTGGTATATTTTGTAATATATCTAGAAGACTTATGTAATATTTTATGTAGCTAATATTTTATCAAATATTATAAGCTGACATGTTAACAAATGAACATGTATTGAATAATGACATTTATGATATTTATAAATAAAAACAGGTAGGATGTATGTTTAAATCAACAATATATTCCAATTATGTATATACAGTTGAAGACAAAATTATTAGTCCTCTTGTGAAATTCTTATTCTTTTACAAACATTTCCCAAGTAAAAGACTTACTTCTTTTAGTTTAGCTGAAATAAAAGGTCAGCATTATTAGAATTAAATTAAGGTCTGGATTTTTAGCCTCCTTAGGATTTTTTTTTTCTTCTGATTTCCGATACAGAACAAACCACATAATGGCAAAGACATTGGAAATTAGCTATTAGAAATTAGTTATTAAAACTATAGACCAATTACCAACCTACGCCACACATGACGTCACACGGGTTCCCTGTTGCAGAAAAAGACCGGCTGCAATAGCAAACATGTCGAGTTTTGCGGTAGGATGCCAAATTCGAAATACACCACACTTTTTTTACCATACACCACACTGCTTTATTGCCGACTGCAGACGTCTTTGGCTAAAAAGGAGCTGAATGAAGTGACGACCTAACTATAAATGCTGGACTCTGCAGTTCTCATGTTATATCAGGTCAGTTCACGCTATGCTGAATCATATACATTACTCGTTTTTGATTGCAGCAATGATTTCGGCAAAACAGTGACTTGTGGTTAATTAAACTGCGGACACTGAATGCTAATAATGAAACGTGAAAGTGTAAGTTATTAAAGTTGGTTTTATATTCACACATTCATTCAGTGACAACTTGTGACACACTTCCTATATTTTTTACCACGGCACTTTGAGTATTCGGTCTGAAATAACCTGCAAGTGTGACTTGAAAACAACATGAACACTGTTTATTTGACTGTGAACAATGTTGTACTTTGACAGTCATTGGCTGCTAATATGATTTCGCTATTTAGAGTTTGCAAATAATACTTTTATGAAATTATATTATTAAGGGGAAAGTCTGAATGTGCGAATATAAAACCAACTTTACCTTTATGTGTAAGTTCACATACCCTGGGCCTGCCGTACAAGTGTAGTTCGCTGTCAGAATGCAGTTGTTCTGCATGTTGATGATCACCCAGGCCTTGTATAACGTTAGCTCCGTCTTTTTTTCCTTGTCTTTGGCTCGGCAGAACCTCGGTTTTTAGCACTACATAGTTTTGAATCTGGTAATCATGGAACATTATTTCTTGCACATGACCACACAGAACACAATTGTTGGCATCCAAACACTTGTAGACCTTTAACTTCTCTCGTAAAATCCCTTTGGAGCTTCAATGAGATTGTATATTTCGGGCTGGATGCTTGGTCATTTCTTCTTATTCAATATCCATTGGGAGGGTGCTATCGCAAATGGACCTGTCAGACGAACGCCGCTCACTTTAACGTTAATTTTGCTGAATCACTGTGCTTATCACTGGGTGACAAGCTGTTTTAATACGCTGAAAGCATTATGTAAATAATATATATAATATATAATCAATATACCTTATTTCTAAAACAACAACAAACTCTGAACCGCATTGGATGTCATTCCCTCGCTGTAAATGCTAGCGCTCCCGGTGTTTTTCTGCCACCTCCCTGCACGCGCATCCTGAATGTTTACAAACATGGTAATTGGTCTATTATGTTTAAAATGTGTTGGAAAACATTCTTAATGTTAAACTTATATCAACAAAAATATTTGGAAAAAAATAAATAATTTAAAAAAATTAAAAAAATCACAGAAGGGCTAATAATGTTAAGCCTATATAAATATACTGCTGAAGTCAGAATTATTAGCGCCCCTAAATTATTAGCCCCCTGTTTATTTTTTTCCCAATTTCTGTTTAACGGAGAGCAGATTTTTTCAACACATTTCTAAACATAATAGTTTTAATAACTCATTTCTAATAACCGATTTATTTTATCTTTGTCATGATGACAGTAAATAATATTTTACTAGATATTTTTCAAGACACTTCTATACAGCTTAAAGTGACATTTAAAGGCTTAACTAGGTTAATTAGGTTAACTAGGCAGGTTAGGGTAATTAGGCAAGTTATTGTATAATGATGGTTTGTTCTGTAGACTATCGAAAAAAAATAGCTTAAAGGGGCTAATAATTTTGACCCTAAAATGGTGTTTAAAAAATTAAAAACTGCTTTTCTTCTAGCCGAAATAAAACAAGTAAGACTTTCTCCAGAAGAAAAAATATTATCAGACATACTGTGAAAATGTTCTTTCTCTGTTAATCATCATTTGGGAAATATTTAAAAAAGAAAAACAAAAATCAAAAGGGGGCTAATAATTCTGACTGTATATATATTCTAATTGTCAATAAAATGACCTATGCATGTCTTTAATGTGATCTTGTACTAACCGTCTGACAGAAAACCACATCTCTGCGGTACTGCAGTGATAAACTCATGGCGATAGTCGGAGCGCTGTCTTGCATCAGCAGAAACACCATGGACTTCTTGGCTTTGTCGCTCATCATGGCCACACACTCATTGAGAGTGGTCAGGAGAGGATACAGAGCTTCACTCCATTCACCTGAACCACAAACACATACAGCTAATACCAGCAATGTTCCGAAAACTGGACAGCGTGCACACACACGTGCACACACACACACACACACACACACACACACACACACACATACACACACACACACAATTGCAGTATAAATATTTAGAAGAAAGAGGCTTACCAGGAGAGGAGCCTTCAACACTGGCATTATCTAAACGGGGATAGATATAGAATAAGTGCTTTTTAGACAATTAGAATTATTTGAATATAGCCAAAATTACACAAACACCTCATAAAATCTTATGAGGTCATTTTTTGGTTTGACAACATATAAGTACAGTATATAGGTATAAACATATACAGTATTAAAAAATAAGTAACTCCCACCAGGAATTATGCTGCAGTCCATTCACCTCAGAAAAACGTCAAATCACTTGTTTTAGTCTTGGTTTAGCCTCTTAAGGGCCAAGGTGTTTTTTTACATGCATTTTTTTTATTTCTCTTTGCTATTTGGGCTTATTGGAACCTAATTATAATAAAAATATATGAGAAAATGATGTTTATATATGTGAACTTGTTGTCCGAATTTACATAAAACACCTTTTCACGAATTTTCTTTTATGCAAATTTAACATACAATTTTTTTTTTGAACTTGCTTTGACTATCAGAGAGTAAAAGCAACATTTTCTTTCCCATTTTGAACAGTTAAAAATAGGGTTGGGGACATTTCATATGCTGCAAAACAGTTGACACTGTATGTCTGTAACAAAATATAAAACATTTAAAGTATTTTAAATAGTTACTTAAGAGCTAAAAATGTGCTGTCCACATATGTGGACACTCAAGCCCTCGGAGGTCAAGTCAGAGTGAAGCAAAGCTAACACTGAATAGAATGATTTATTGTTCACAAGGATATTTTGTTGACAAACAAATTCCTGCAAATATGTGTTATTTTTATCTCCAGAGTCTCAATCCATGATTTGTAAAAAAAAAAAAAAAAAAAAAAAAAAACCAAAATCTGGAATTGCAAATAATGAGTAAACCAACGAATCTTAAAGGGCACCTAGGTTACCACTTTTTCCAGATTTAATACAAGTCTTTTGTGTCTCCAGAATGTGTCTGTAAAGTTTCAACTGAAAACACCCATCAGATTTTTTATTATACCTTTCATAAGTTTGTTTTGAAGCATTTTGCATCAGCGAACGGTTTTAGAGTACTGCGCCTTTAAGGCTAGCAGTGTTGCAGTGTTGGGCGGTTTAGAATCCAATTTTGCGGGCAAAAAGTAACATAGGCGGGTAGTGGATATTTGGGCGGTAAAAATATCCAACCCCCCCGAGGTTGTACTCCTACATCAAGTTGCGGTCGGTCTCAAAACCGCTCCAATTGGTCCACCGTTTTTATGTTGTTAAACTGAAAAAAAAGGACTGGGTGTGTTTATATCACCCCAATATGACGGTCTATACACTATATCTACACATATGCCTGCCCAAACAGCTTGAAAAGTAGATTTTTCACCATAGGTGCCCTTTAATTTTTGGGTGAAGTATGGCTTTAAATCACAGAATTATTACTCAGTCCCTTTAGGATTTTGCTACTAGGAATTTAAAGCAGATTTTCTCAATAGTGCAGCAATAGTTATGTTTTTTTTTGCATTTGGCTGTGAAATTATACACAGACAATAATCTTGTACATTTCTTTTTTACCTCAACAACCACTGGACTCTGTATTTGATATAAAGGAAACTTAGGGCACTATCATAAACCCGGTGCAATAAGGCGCAAGACGTGTTTGGCGTGATTTGTTGCTATTTTCAGACCAGCCAAACAGTAATTTTCATGTTTTGTGCTACGTTGCTTAAACAGCAAATCCATTTGTGCCACTTTGTGGACTCATGAATGTGCCAGTAAATAAAAGAGGTGTGTTAAGGTGCATTGTTGGCGCATTGCTATTTTGAGGAACTGAAATAGACTGCACCATTGACCAACTAAAGGCTGGTCTAAAGTCCAGCGCAGAGTGCGTTAGTTATGCACCTATGCAGGTCCAAAACGATTACACATTGCTTAATATACACAGGATGTACAGCAATACACGAATATCTTTACATATTTTCTACATAATTATAAAAACCACTGCCTCCATGCCTTCTTCATCTCGGGGGCTTTTTTTCAGTTTATTCATGACTATTTGTATTTGTATATTATTATTGTTATTAGTAGCAGTATTATTTATTATATGGATATTTATATTTGTTTTAATAAAAACAAGTTAGGATTTTTCCACCTGTTGGGTTTTGGAGACATCTGCATCACCATAAGAAAAGGACATGTGTTTGGAAATAACTCAGTTTTTTTGACCACACTTCATTATTATTGTTTATTTATTTATTTGCTGAAAATTAGAACTGAATTTAGAAATAGTTTTAAAACAAATCGTTGATCTTAATAAACTAAATTAAATATGTAGGCTAATGAATGTCTCCAGTGGAGTGATTCTCCACCGTTTCCTTATCCACGAAAGTAAAGGAGTAAAGAGTAAAAGTGAAAGTAAAGAGAAAGTAAAGAATGGAGGAAGCTCGTTCTTTATGCTCGCACAGATGGTTTAACTGTTTTCTCGCTAGTTGAAGTGTTCAGTTTTTCCACTTATTAAGTCCGCCATGTAAATAGCAAATGCAGCATTGCGTGATGCAACTGACTCTTAAAGGGAATGGGAGATGAGACTCTGATTGGTTTAATGCATGTTATGTTCAAAACACACCCATAACTTAAAAAAAGCACAACCCTGTTAGACCAAGCGCTGCAGTGCAGAGTGTATTTTTCCATCCTTAAAATAGCAAAAGGAATGCTTTTGCTTAATGCTTTTGCGCTTTAGACTTTGCACCTAGATCGTTAAAATAGAGCCCATAGAGACCAACAAAGAATAAAACTTCAGTGCTAACCTTATATATCTAAACATATTTTATTAAATTTATCCAATAGGACATATTAATTTGTTCAATCAATCAGTATTGTAGACCTACAGCATTGTATTCCATTTTTCTCACAATCACAAGCTTTTCATCCCACTAAAAACAGATTATTGTGAGCTTTAGTGTAATAAATATATTTACTATAAATATAAATATATAAATAGTATATTACCAATAATAATAAAAAAATTATTATATTTAAATTATAAAGATTATATTAATTATACATTTTATAAAGGTAGTGAAAAATGTGATTTATAAATAAAAAAATGATTTGTTTTTTCTTCATGTTCTGATTTGTTCTGAAAATGTTCTGAAAACTCTTTTCTTGCATGTTTTTGTCCAGATTAAAATGTTAAAGTGAGATTTTAAGCAAATTGCAAAATCCTTGACAAAATATTACATAATAAATACATAATTACATAAATGTATGTTTTAAAGTACATTTACCTTCACTTACAGTGGTGTGAAAAAGTATTTACTGATTTATTTTTAATTTTTTGAATGTTTGTCATACTTTAATGTAGTTTTATTTTATATAGTTTTGTATTTAGTTTTAACCTTAACCCTTGTGCATGGTTTAAATTTACTACCCTTTTGTTATGTTCGGGATAAAAACATCCACTGAATTAAACTGCATTTATTTTTTATTTTTTTGTAGAAATCTGAACCTTAACCTCAGTCCTGATCAAAACTACTAAATGTTTTCAAAAAAAAAAAAAGTAGGATTTTAACTCTTTAATTGCCAAGTTCACAAATGATGTCACTGATTTAATGGGAAAAAAAACACACACAAAATAAGGTATTTTCAATATAAAAAGTAGTTGTGGACTGGATTTTTTTTACCTTTTATTAAAGTCTTGAACATGTGAACAATTCGAAACAACATTGGCTTTGATGCATTGTTAAGATTTTCACTTTTTCTTTCTAATTTACGGTTGGTGGCTGTTTTTACCCCATTGACTTCCATGTTATACTACATAAAAAAAATCCAGAAACTAAGCTTTTTTTTTTACAGGCCTATCTAAAGGGTTAATGGTGCCAACTGATGATCAACAGTAAAAATTACAAATTGTATCTCTTCCCAACAGGGAAAACCAACAACAATCAAAAACGCATAATTATATGATGTCATGGTTTTGCAATAAAAAATGTGGTTATAATGAAAGTCAATGGGGCAAAAACAGCCACCAAGAGTAAACTAGGGATTTACTATTAAGGGTTAATAATAATAACACTAATTTATTTCCGTTAAAATGTACCTAATACATTTTAGTTTTAAAACGCATACGTTTTGCTACGGTTACGCCATCCGTCCACACTACGCCGGAGTTTTCGAGCCCCAAAAATGGAGCGTTTTGGAAACGCTGAAGAGGCTGTTTTTTTATTCTAAAACGCTGCTGCTCCGTCTCAGTGTAGATGGAGGAAAACGGAGACATTCACCTATCTGATTGGGGCTTTTCCTCAATATTAAGTAGCCTTCACACAGTTCAGTCTTACATCCTCTCCTTGTAAGTTCAGACTTCGCAAGTTTGATATGGAAAACAAACTCCCGAGTGTGTACTTTATAAAGTCATTCACATCACCCTGGTTATGCTGTTTCACTATCTTAACAATAAAATAAAAACATGATGTGAGGAACTGCCTATTTTCATTTTGATATTAGCAACTTAACTGACATCAAAAATGTTGAGGCGCCGTGTAGCTGCATAATATGATCGTCATCTTCATGCATATTTATAACAAAACGGAGCCTATAACATCACTGCCTCCTTTCATTTTCATTGAAAATACAAAACATACCCTCTCTTTTGCTGAATATCAGTTTTAATAATTAATAAAGGCCATTATAAAAGTATAACGCACAATAAGTTTATACAATAGAGAAAATAAAGGCAAGCAATCAGTCAGATGTGCAGAATCGGTGTCCGCAGTTACATTAATTAAGATATTAACCTAACTTATCTTTGCGCTCAGCCAAAACACGTTACCTGAGAACAAGTAATAGATTCAAAAGACCAAAGTCGGGGAATATGTCGTTAGATATAGACAATAAGATTAATTAAATATCATGTTTAACAAATATAGTGAGATTAGATCCAGCGTGAAATCTCTAATGAACAGTCAGACATCCACAGCTCTCATATGGGTGTGTGCTCAAAGCACGCTGCACTGCAGTGCATGCCAGTGTGTGTGTGTGTGGTCACGTGATGTGCGTTTTCACCGTTTTAATGTAGACGGAGAGTTGTTCAGAAACCGAATGATTCGTATTACCTTTAACGAATATTTAAATTAGTTTGATGATCTGAAGCATTAAAGTATGAGAAACACGACAAAAAAAGAAATCTGTAAGGGGGCAAACACTTTTTCACACCACTGCATATTTCACGAGACGCTCTAATCAGGTAGAAAAATCTCACATCCGCTTTGAATGGAGTGCAGCTTTTTCAAAAGAGGACGTAAAACTGAAAGCATCTGTGGTACATGTGAGCAGTTTATGTAAAAGAAACCAAAAGAGAACCTACAGGAGTGAGTGTTAGGAGTGGATGGGCATGCAGGGTTCAGAAAGGGTGAGGAGGATGGTGATAATGACGGAGCTGATAGGGGGTGTGATGAGGAAGGGGATGAGAGCCCGTCATCAGGGTTGATCCAGAATGCATTGCCCTTGCTACCTCTCTTGCTTGAGTCGGCCTGCTGGTCTGACAGAAACACGTCTTCGCTGCTGTCGCTGTGCATGCGCTCTCGGGTCAGCAGACGGTCCACACAGCGCATCACGCACTCCAGACTCTTGTCCACGTTCAGCCAGATCTTCTCCTGAAGCAGAAATATTGCAGGTTTTGCATTACCATATTTCAAATAAGGAAATGGGCTTCACGTGTTTCCATAGGGAGGTCATGTTTTGATCTTCTATTGGTCTTAAACATTCACATGATGTGAATTCACAAGTCAGAGTTTAACAAGCTTAAACTTTAGAACGTTTCAGATGATAAAAAATGTGACTTGTTCATTGTTGGGTAAGTTACTTTTACTTTAAAAATTGAAATCAATTACTAATTGCATAATTAAATTGCTGGGTCGCAGGTTCGAACCTCGGCTGGGTCAGTCGGCGTTTCTGTGTGGAGTTTGCATGTTCTCCCTGTGTTGGCGTGGGTTTCCTCCGGGTGCTCTGGTTTCCCCCGGTCCAAAGACATGCGGTACAGGTGAATTGGGTAGACTAAATTGTCCGTAGTGTATGAGTGTGGATGTTTCCCAGAGATGGGTTGCGGCTGGAAGGGCATCCGCTGCGTAAAAATGTGCTGGATAAGTTGGCGGTTCATTCCGCTGTGGCGACCCCAGATTAATAAAGGGACTAAGCCGACAAAAAAATGAATGAATGAATAATTAAATTAATTCTAATTACTTTGCCTAAAAAGTAATTTAATTACTAAAATATTACATTTTGTTATATATTGCAGTGCTTCCCATAGGTTTGAAATACTTTGGTACTGTAGCCAGATTGAAACACACCATTTACCCACATCACATAAATAGTGAATAGTGAACTATATGCAACAAACAAAACATTTTACTATTACTAATGGTGTACATATATTTTGTAAAATATAGTAAAGTTGTTTAGATTCAAGAATTAATTATTTAATATTTCTCTCGTTCTCTCGAAGGTGCATGCGCAGTCAGCTGCGAATCCAAGCGAAAGTTGGCTTTAGTAAAAAGGTGATACAAAAATGAATATGATCAACCACAGCTTTAGAAAAAAGAAACACTTTAGGTGATTTTTTTTTAAATGCCAAAAAAGGAGCGTCTCTGTGGGTCTGCAGAGCACATGAGACTGTCTGTGGGAGTGTTGACAGGTCTCACCCACACAGAACAAAATGGGTACTTGAGAGAACATTTTCCACTACTTAATCGATCGCAGATGTTTGGTTATGCTGTATTGGGTAGATACGAAATAGTGTAAAATGATGATAATAATAGTAAAACAAAAAAACGGTGTCACTAAATATACTTGGGCGGCTGTTAATATACCTGGGTGGCCCGCCCAAGTAAAGTCTATGTATGGGAAGCACTGTAATATATATAGTCAAGCCTGAAATTATTCATATCACTGGAAATTTTTGACTTAAAGGTACTTTTATTCAACCAGCAAGTTTTTGTTTGTTTGTTTTTTAAACAAGAAATAACAGGAGTCTCCAGAAAAATAATAAGACAATGTACAAGATGAATTATTGTGGAAAAATAAATAAATAAATAAATAAATTATATATATATATTATATATATATATTATATATTTATATATATATATATATATATATATATATATATATATTATAAAAACTAAAATTTAAGGCCGGAATTTGCAAGGGGTATAAATAATTTTGGGGCTTAATTGTATGTATATATATCATTGTGAAATACAATTGTGAATTATGATATATAATTATATACAATTAGTGAAACAAATTTTTTTCTTAATCATGTGCAACTGCCCTTAAGTTAAAAAATACAATTATTTTGCTATATAATACAGTGCATCTGGAAAGTATTGATAGCGCTTCACTTTTTCTACATTTTTTTTATGTTACAGCCTTATTCCAAAATGGATTAAATTCATTTATTTTCTCACAATTCCACACACAATACCCCATAATGACAACGTGAAAAAATTTTTTTTTTGAAATTGTTGAAAATAAAAAATAAAAAACCTGAAAGATCACATGTACATATGTATTTACAGCCTTTGCTGTGAAGCTCTAAATTGAGCTCAGGTACATTCTGTTTCCACTGATCATTCTTGAGATGTTTCAGCAGCTTAATTGGAGTTCACCTGTGGTAAATTCAATTGATTGGACATGATTTGAAAAGGCGTACAGTACACCTGTCTAGGTCCCAGGGTTGACAGTGCACGTCAAAGCACAAACCAAGCATGAAGACAAAGGAATTGTCTGTAGACCTCTGAGACAGGATTGTCTCGAGGCACAAGGCTGGAGAAGGTTACAGAAACATTTCTGCTGCTCTGAAAGTTCCAATGAGCACAGTGGCCTCCATCATCCGTAAGTGGAAGATGTTTGGAACCACCAGGACTCTTCCTAGAGCTGGCCGGCCATCTGAGAGATCAGGGGAAAAGGGCCAATAACCATTTGGTCACTCTGTCTGAAGGAACTGGAAGACTAGTCAGGATAGAGGGAAAGATGAATGCAGCAATGTACAGAGAAATCCTGAATGAAAACCTGCTTCAGAGTGCTCTTGAACACAGAGTGGCCCAGCCAGAGCCCAGACCTAAATCCTACTGAACATCTCTGGAGAGATCTGAAAATGGCTGTACACCGTCGCTTTCCATCCAACCTGATAGAGCTCGAGAGGTACTGCGAAGAGGAATGGGCAGAAATTCCCAAAGGCAGGTGTGCCAAGCTTGTGGCATCATATTCAAAAAGACTTGAGCTGTAATTGCTGCCAAAGGTGCATCAACAAGTATTGAGCAAAGGCTGTGAATACTGATGTACATGTGATTTTTCAGGTTTTTTATTTTTAATAAATTTGCAACAATTTCAAAAAATCCTTTTTCACTTTGTCATTATGGGGTATTGTGTGTAGAATGTTGAGGAAATAAATGAATTTAATCCATTTTGGAATAAGGCTGTAACAAAAAAATGTGGAAAAGTGAAGTGCCATGAATACTTTCCGGATGCACTGTGTACTTCTATGACAAAAAAATATCTTACATTTCCTCAAAATGTAAAGTAATACCTTTACTTTGGCAGTGGAAAATTAATTTAATTACTGTTATTTTGTAACTAATTACACCCGAAACTGCTTATAATCCAGAAAACGCAGTCTTTTAGGTCATATGAGTAGTGGTCGACCAATATATTGCCAAGTCAGATATACTGGCAAATATTTGCTTTTTTATATTTTCATCAATATCATATATAATTCTGCTGCTTGGCTGATGTGCCACTTTTATTGACACCATTTGGGACTTTATTTTGACTGACATAAAATGGTAGTGTCTGAGCGCAAAAGTTCCATATGTTACTGCTACTACTAGCGATATTGGTATTACAACCAAAAAATACATTCATTCATTTTCCTTCGGCTTAGTCCCTTATTTATCAGAGGTCACCACAGCGGAATGAACCGCCAACTATTCCATCATAAGTTTTACGCAGCAGATGCACTTCCAGCCGCAACCCAGTACTGGGAAACACCCATACACTCTCTCACACACACACACACACACACACTCATTCACTACGGCCAATTTAGTTCATCTAATTCTCCTATACTGCATGTTTTTGGATTGTGAGGGAAACCAGAGCACCCAGAGGAAACCCACACCAACACGGAGAGAACATGCAAACTCCACACAGAAATGCCAACTGACCCAGTCCGGTGAGCCACCATGTAAATACATTGTTAAACAATATCTGTTTGACCACTAATCATGAGAGTCCAGTGAGTCTTTGAATGTCCTCACCCACTCCTCCTCCTGCCAGGTTAAGTTGACGGAAGCTCTGTTCGCCTTTCCGCTCCATTTGGCCTGTGGAGAGCCCTGGTCGTTCCTCAGCACCACGCGCTCAGTGTCATGGGTAGACGGAGAGCCTCTGGAGGCGATGAACTCCGGCCGTGCAGCACTCAGAGCCTGGATAGCTGTGGTTAACAGCTTACTGTCACACACTGTCACCAGCTGCCGCGTCTGAGACAGACACAGAGGATGAACACACTCATTAAGTAGATCTGAATAGCTCTTTACTTAGTAGAGAAACACTTTCCAATAGACTCCATTCACATTTCCAGGGTTCGGTTTCTTTGGGGATTTTGTCATCATAATTGGGTGAACTTCTATAGTACTATAGTAAATTACACAATCAGATTTTTTATTATTTTGTTTATTAAAGTTGTCATTAGTTTACAACTTATGTTTAATGTTTATGTAAATTAAATAGTCTGTTTTTAAATCTAGGTTGAAAACTTACCTTTCTGATTGACAGTATTGTGCAGCACACTGATCAACCTTTGGCCATGTTTATAGTGCTGTATAAATAAAACTGACACTAGAGAAGTAGTCTTTAAGGTACTAATATGAATGAATGAATGAATGATATTAAAATAATTCAAATGAAATAAATAGGAAATGATCTATTGATTTAGTAAGCATTATAAATTATAGTATTGTTTATGACATTTATGGATGGGATTATAAGAAATAGATTATACCACAATAGTAGAGTTCACATAACATTATATAAAGTTCAAGTTAACAGAAATGTAAAAAAAATCTTTATTTTATTTTTTTCAAACAAATCAAATGTTCAAATTATTCTTGACATAAAATAGAGAAAATATACAGTACCCATTATTGTTGATAAATAGTTTAGGGAGCCCCTATTATGCATTAAATGGGTCATATTTTGGTTTTGGGGTTCTCCAACAAGTCTGAAATGCAAGCAAGGTCAAAAAACACTTACACGGTCTTATAATATGCATTTATTTTACCTAATTACGCTAACGACTCCCATATGATTTGTTCAGCGATTCATTTGTTCCCAAACACCTCTTTAGCGCGATGCTAATCTGCGCTGATTGGTCCGATGACCCAGTCTGTTGTGATTGGTCGATTGCATTCAGTGTGAGACAGTGAGAAACACCCACCACCGCTTATCAACATTGTTGAAGTAGTCAGAGTGCACAGTGTATGTGTGAGCCCAATGCAGGAGTGCATTAAAGCAATGCAGTTAAATACCAGCATATTGCTCTATTCAAGTAAAAACAGTGACACACATTCAGTATTAATCCACACAGTGGCAAAAGCTGAACCATTTTGAAACTTGACTGCTGCACGTGTGTGGGAACGGCTGACGGTGGCCATAACAACAACAAACGGCAGAAGATCGCAAACTCAAAAACACATTTAAATCGGTAAAGAAAGCGGCACGCGCCGCATTTCAACGTGGCTTTAGACGCGATATGAAAATATAAAAAGTTAACCAGATAAAGTACAAGCCGCGTGGAGCAATTACAAGTAACAAAACACAATTAAATACATACAGTTGAAATCAGAATTATTAGCCCCCCTTTGATTTTTTTTCTTTTTTTAAATATTTCCCAAATGACATTTAACAGAACAAGAAAATTTTCACAGTATGTCTGATAATATTTTTTCTTCTGGAGAAAATCTTATTTGTTTTATTTCGGCTAGAATAAAAGCAGTTTTTAATTTTTTTTTAAATCCATTTTAAGGTCAAAATTATTATTATTAACCCCTTTACGCTATATATTTTTTCTATATTCTACAGAACAAACCAATGTTATACAATAACTTGCCTAATTACCCTAACCTGCCTAATTAACCTAGTTAAGCCTTTAAATGTCACTTTAAGCTGTATAGAGTTTTAAAAAAATATCTAGTCAAATATTATTTACTGTCATCATGGCAAAGATAAAATAAATCAGTTATTAGAAATGAGTTATTAAAACTATTATGTTTAGAAATGTGTTGAAAAAATCTGCTCTCCGTTAAACAGAAATTGGGGAAAAAATAAACAGGGGGGCTAATAATTCAGGGGGGCTAATACTTCTGACTTCAGCTGTATTTTGCACTTACTTTCACTTGTGAACTGGAAGAAGAAATTGATCCATGAACTGGAACATAAAGCTCTGCCAAAGTCGCATACATAGTCTTTTCTGATCCTTCCTTTAACAAACGGACGACGAATCCCCCGTTGCAGGGTAGATTATTGCATTGATCACCAGAACGTTCACTTATTAATGTTCACTCATCTTCAGTCCCACACACACCTGCACTCTGCTAGCGTTTGAAGGGAAAAGCGCGTTCATATTTTACCGGATCCGGCAATTCATATTTGTATTGTTCTGTGTCAATGTCGATACAAACAGGCAAAAGATCCGGGCAAATGATGGATCATTTAAACGACTCTGATTCTAATCTGTTATTTAAAAAAATAATTTTTTTTAAACAATGCACTTTCAGATTTAAACTTTAGCTGGATGTTTTCATTCACTTAGAGCTGTGTTGGACCAGGCAAGGAAGGTCATTTTCAAAAACCCAAAATAGGGGCTCTTTAATGTCTCTGGTAAGTGCATTTTATTACGATTTCATTTTTTTTTTTTAAATATGGACGTTGAAGTTTTTTCTGTTAGGCCAATATGTCATAAACCTTTATTTTGACAGCACTGTGTCTTTTATTTTGCCAGTCCTGAGAACATCAGTGCCTCAGCATCAAATTCTTCAGAGTCACTGGCTGTTTCTCAATATGCGTTCTTCAGTGGTCTTGCGTCCTCGTGTAACGTCATCATAAGCTGCCAACGTTCAGTTCCAATACTCAAGACCGCAAGAACAGAGGACGCGTGAAACTTCCCGGATGTGTTCTTGATATCGAGGACGCACCGATGCAGACTTGAGCACCGATCTCGCTCTAGAAGTCCGAGAAGTCATTGCGCCTGGAGGTGGGAAGTGCAGCAATTTATTTAGATTTATTATTAAAGTTCAGAGAAATAACTTATTTACCTCAGGAGTTTCCCTAAATGAAACGGTGAGTATAAACATTACCATGGACATCTTAATAAAGGAATGAACACATTAAGGGTGTTTGTTTGCTGAAATTCGTATTAAAATCTGTTTTATTTATATTGTGCAACGTATATTTATAATGTTTTATGCAGAGTATATATTTTAAAAAGGCGAAAAACAATAAATCGTTGTATGAATGCTGTAATGTTTAAATAATTATCCATTTAAAACGCCTGAAGGTCACGTGACCATCAGGAAGAACGCAGCATCTCATTTCTCACAGGACGCATTCTCTGTTCTCGTGGTCTCCCGAGTTTGTTCTTCCGAGGACACCTGGCAAGACCGGTCTCCACAAGAATGCAAGTCCGCTCTCTGCGTTCTTGGAATTGAGAAACAGCCACTGTGCTTTTTACAAATTTGACACCATTTAAATTAATTTATTTAAATGAAATGAACTGTGTAGTAGTTCACTGACTATTATAACTGTTAGTTCATCAGGCAAACTTCAGCTATCTTTCACAGAGTTTTACAGAGTGATGGACTAGAAAAGAAATAAGTTTGGATTTTAAACCTTTATTGTGTATATTCTTGACAAATAAAGTGTATTCACTTATTTTTTTTTTGTAAAATAAAAAAAGAAAGAAGCCTGTCAATCAAACTGGACGTGAAGATTTCAGCAAGCTCATGACAGATTTGTGTGCATTATGCATGATTAGACAGACAATAAACAAACTAAAAGTGGTCCTGACCTTGTCAATGAGTATTGCGAGAGTCCTCTCCAATGCGTTAGTAGAGCGTTCTTTAGCAGCGCGGGACAGACGCTCAGTGTAGTAGCTGACCTGCGTCTTCAGAGTGTTGATATGAGAAATGATTTCTTTCGCTTTCAGCACATCCTGCGGCTGGTACCGCATAGAGAGAGGAGCTGACTCTCCAACACTGAAACCAGACATACCATTAACAACAAAACAAAAACACATTCACCATTTATTATCACTTGCTAAGCTACACAAACGGTGACTGCTCTGCAAATGAGATGTGTGATACACAAGCACACACACACAGAAATGCGTACACAAATGCCAACTGAATGAGTGGGAGAGCGGTTTCGTACAAACTGGTCATTTCGAAAACACAAATATTGGTGCAAATACAAACGATCCTTCACATTTAATGGAAGTGACAAACAGGACTCTACACAGATTGATCATAAACAGGATGAAACACCATCACGTATGAAAGGAAAACGGTCAATAACCCTGAAACTCACCCTTCACCTTCAAACGCACTGATCGGAAAACAAACAACAACATAAGGGCAACCCATTACAAACGCAGTCATGTGATCAATGCAAAATGACTTCTTAATACATAATGAAAATAAATAAAATGCAAGTCACTCTCGTGACAAGACTAAAGAATTCTCAGTATTGTAACTTTATATCTCTCTTTTTCAACATACAAAGTTGCCATTTCGAGATATTAAGCTGCACGGAAAAATGTGATAACTGCAAGAATTGCTTTTTCTTGGTAAGTTTATGTGACAATTCTGTTCTTTTTACCTTGAATTTAAAAAAAAAAGCAATTCACAAGATGAAAAGACAAAACAAAACCAAAAACATAAATTACACTGTTAAAAAAAATCTGGGCTCCACACAATTCATGCATGTTGTCCTAACACAAATCTTTCAAGTTAACTAATAACTCTTAATGCTTAGTTCACACTACAGGATTTTAAGCCTGATTTGAGCCCGATTTGGAAGTTAACGAGCTCGCCGACAGATCGGGCTGTGATCGGGGAAAAATCTGCAGGTGCACGGCGCTCGGCAGTCTTTATGTGTGAACTACTGAACAACGCGTCAAAGAGGCTCGCTGAAGCGTCGCCGACACCTCGCAGACGGAAATCCAATATTTATCATGCTGAATATTCTAGAGCAGTCGGCCGACTCGACCCCACGTGTGGTCAGATGTAGTGACGAGCTGCAGCCAATGAGAGAGCACATCAGCATGAGCTGAATGGCTGTGTGTTCAGGAGCTGAACAGAAACGTCTGTGATTGGCCAGAATGGGCATCCATGCACTCGCTTCATTCTGTGTTAACACGGACACGACAGTAGGTTATATTAACAGTGGAACTAGAATTCTATAACAATTAGAATTACCATACTGGTCATTCTGACCTTTCTCACATCATATTTACATTCAAAACTTCTATTGCGATATTAAAATTAAGCTTTGAATGTCTGTCATCATATTTTATGACAGCATTACCCTAAAAATATTATCTTTTTTGGTAATACAGCCTATAAATATGTAGTTAAGATACTAGAACACGCAAAGATCTGAGCCTCGCTTTCATTTTCACTTTCAAACAGGAGCTATTTCGCGGCACAGAATATGCTGTTTTGAAAGATATATCTGAAGTCAATTTATGTTTTTGCTTTCAGAAAGTTTTGTTTATTTTAGCAGGAAGTTGCTAGGTAAATAAATGCATGCATATATAAATTCAGCGAAAAGAAGCAGACATGCATGCAGTCGTTTTGACCAATATGGTATTTAAAGGTAGAAATGCTCAGTTCTTTACTGTTTTGTAATTAAAAAAAATAACAATGTTAGAAAGAAATACACAGATATTTAGGAAACGTCAGGGTGTTATAGATATGTTTTATTTCAAAGAGTTATAAAATTACAAAAATTAAAAACACTGTGTATCTTTCCACTTAAACTTTGCAGATAAGTGATTTATCCGCTGATGCATCAGCTGACTGATGATGTTTTTAAATGCTCCCTTGAAAGCTTGAAACGCTGTCAGTGATGTAATCAGCACACAAGCAGCCAATAGTGTTCAGCCTTTTCTGACGACTCCTCCCTCAAAATTTGATTGGCTGTGGTTTGATAGCTTGACTGAACTGTTGGCGAACGAGTTGTTGTCAGATCATGTAGTGTGTGACCCCCCTCTTGTGGATCATTTACGTAGTGTCGCGTAGTGTGAACACCACAGTGATTAAAAGACACAAAATCAAGTCATGTAGTGTGAACTGCACAGCGATCTGCCAATGCTTAAAATCCTGTAGTGTGAACAAGGCTTAAGTGGATTGAACATAAAACAATTAAGTTTTCTCAAGAATTAATGTTGCTTCAGCTCATTTTACTTCAATTTAATTCAATTCAAGTTTATTTGTATAACATTAGTTACTGTATTACAGTCAAAAAACTTAATTAGAAGTTACCATAACTATCAGTTGATAATTACTTTAACTAACTAGTAACTAATAGCTTTTAACAGATAAAGTTATTATACAGTGCATCTGGTAAAAATTTATAGCGCTTCACTTTTTCTACATTTTATGCTACAACCTTATTCCAAAATGGATTAAATTAATTTATTTCCATGGCTGTACACCGTTGCTTCCCATCCAACCTGATAGAGCTTGAGAGGTACTGCAAGAAAGAATGGGCAAAAAGACTTGAGTCTGCAATTGCTGCCAAAGGTGCGTCACGAAAGTATTGAGCAAAGGCTGTGAATACTTCTGTAAATGTGATTTTTCAGGTTTTTTATTTTTAATAAATTTGCAACAATTTCAAAAACTCTTTTTTCACATTGTCATTATGGGGTATTGTGTGTAGAATTGTGAGGAAATAAATGAATTTAATCCATTTTGGAATAAGACTGTAACATAAAAAAATGTGAAAAAAGTGAAGCGCTGTCAATACTTTCCAGATGCACTGTATATAAGCATAGTTAACCTGAAGTTATATCGTATATTGCTGATGTCTATGTGTACATGTTCAATGAAGAGTACTTGTGTATTAAACATTTATTTAATTAAGTCATTTGAACAAGCTGCACAAAACTCTTTTTGGGTGTAGTTAAAATGAGCTTCCATACATTTACACCAAGAACAAGAACTATAACACTAAATATATTTTGTCATGTGTATAACAACATTCTGGAATAATGACTGCAATTATTACTACTACAGTATTGTAGAGATATTTGAAATGGATTCTGATTGACTAACAGTGTTATTACGGTTCAATATCTGTTAGAAAAACAATTATTTTTTTTCTGTGTCGTTCTACTAATTAATGTTATAGTTATTACATAGTTGCTTTTCCCATAAATATACAAGAAAATTATTAACATTTTGTACTACCTGATAAAACGTCTTGTCGCCTATCCAAGTTTTAGGAACAACAAATAATAACTTGACTTCTAGTTGATCATTTAGTATCAGAAGTGGCTTATATGAAAGGCAAAGGCCTCTAGATTACGCTTACTTTACCAAAATAAAATATGCCTTGATTTTTAATTAGGACAGTAAGTCTTTGTCTTGTCACTTAACAGAAATAATGTACAGTACAGAATATAAAGTCATGGTGCAGTGGAAAAAGAATTAATATGGCGTATGACTCCCATGAGCTTGGAGGACTGCATCCATACATCTCTGCAATGACTCAAATAACGTACTAATAAAGTCATCTGGAATGGCAAAGAAAGTGTTCTTGCAGGACTCCCAGAGTTCATCAAGATTTTTTGGATGCATCTTCAATGCCTCCTCCTTCATCTTACCCCAGACATGCTCAATAATGTTCATGTCTGGTGACTGGGCTGGCCAATCCAGGAGCACCCTGACCTTCTTCGCTTTCAGGATCTTTGATGTGGAGGCTGAAGTACGAGAAGGAGCACTGCCCTGCTGAAGAATTCACCCTCTCCTGTGGTTTGTAATGTAATGGGCAGCACAAATGTCTTGATACCTCAGGCTGTTGATGTTGCCATCCACTCTGCAGATCTCTTGCACGCCCCCATACTGAATGTAACCCCAAACCATGATTTTTCCTTCACCAAACTTGACTGATTTCTGTGAGAATCTTGGGTCCATGCGGGTTTCAATAGGCAGTATATGTAATGATTGGGATGCAGTTCATCATTGCAAAAATCTACCTCCTGCCACTTTTCCAAATAAACAACTAGAAGTCAAGTTATTATTTATTGCTTTTACAACTGGGATCGACGACAAGACTTTTGTCATGTAGTGTAGTTTCCATGTGTAATAAATTAATCAAATAAATACATTCACAAAATACAAAAGCTATAAATGATAAAATAGATCCATTCACAAAGGCTTTGATTCATATTGTTTACAAAACTGTTTAAATAAAAGGTCTTACTGTTTTTTGGCCTCATCAAATTTCTGAATGAGTTTCCTCAGTCCACTGCCCTTAAAGCCCTGATGGTGCGCAGCAGGAGCCCCTGTGGTCACCACGTCATATGTGCGATCTGTTCAGAAATTTTGTAAAAGTAAGTAAGGATCACCCCATTCTGGTGTACAATAGTAAGAGGAGTCGATGGGAAAATGATCTAGCTAGTCCTGACATCATTTAAACAACAAAAGTTAGTGATGTTGATTTGACTCAAAATGCATATCATTTATTAACCTATTTCTCCATTCCAACCGAGGTTATTTTAATAAATTAAAACTAAAACTAAGATTAAAACTATCGTCCAAAATCATTCCTATGACAATTTAAGACCTCAACCCTGACTGTCTACTTTGTATGACACTTTACTTTCACTTTCTGTTATGTTAAAGTAATAGTTCATCCCAATAGAGTTCTGTCATCATTCACGCTCTCTGTACTTGTTCCAAACCTGTTTGGGACTCCTTCTTCTGCTGAACATAAAAGAAAGTTTGAAGAATGTTGGAAACTGGTAGCCATTGACTTCCACAATATTATATTTTTACCACAGACCAATGGGTAACAGCTTCCAATCATTCTTCAAAGATGTTACTTTCATGTTTAACAGAAAAAAAGGATTGGTACAACTAAAGTGAGTTTTAGCTTTAAGCTTTAAGTTAACTGTAATTTTTCCATTGAGATATTCATTTTTAGGGGGGTAAACAAAACGATTAAGCAGTTGTAACCATAAACTTATATGGAATTGCTGCAAAAACATATTTCTGCTTCATTTTTTGGCCAAAATGCACTAATGGGTCAAAATGATTAACAAATCCATATAAAACAGTCTGTTAAAAGTGATGTCAGGTCTTCAGTTTCACGCTCAGGCGTGCTTTGCACTCACATTACAAGCGTGTCATGCCAAAGCCCAACCAAACCGCGCTCTGGTACACCTCTTCTAACCGGGCCAGGGCCAGCCAACCTAAGGGTGTACTCACACTAGGCTATCCGAACCATGCCCATGCGCGCTTCGGATAGCCCAGTGTGAGTACACCCTTAGGGAATGCCGAATCATTAAATTATTGTTAGGCCTACACGTAATCTGCCCCCACTGGTTTAGGAGCCTAACACTGAGTCTATTTTTTACTTATGTAAATGTGTGTAAATATATTTAGTCAGTTTAATATTAAATTCAGTAATATTATTGCATGATATGCAAATGTTTGTATGATGTGTGTACAATACAGTTTGTAAAGTAATATTCTCTGTCTTTAGGGAATTTATTAAATGAGAGACTTGGTTTGTTTACCAGGGTTCTTGCACCATTTTAAAAGTAAAATTTAATGCTTTTTAAGACCTTTTTCAGACCTCAACAAATATAATTTAAGACCCAAAAATTTCATAATTTCTTTGGAATAGGTTACTCAATTTATTGCCTCCTACAATGGAAATCAAAACTTTAAAGTTTTCCATTTGGTATCAATTATGTGCAATAAAAAAAAGCAAAAATACTTTTCTTTGAGACCTTTTTCCTTTCTTTATTGTTCCTTTGAGATGTAGAACAAAGTCAACATAACATAGATAAGTTGGATTACACTAAACAACACAATGCCTTGTATGAAGGACCCATATAGAATAGAATACTGAAATAAGCTCAATAATGAAAGTCCTCAAAACAGCCTTTCACAAGCCAAAATGTTGACAAATAATCTACATAACTGTTAGAAAACACAAATGTTATTACATGACTTTCAATGAGAGAACGTTTTGTAACATCCCAAATTCTCCTCAAGACATGTGGCATCTCTCTTCTCAATTTCATGGTCTAGGTCCACCAACTCCCTTCTTTTCCTTGCATCTTTTTCTAATGGAATTCGATTTAGTGATAAGTTCTGCCATCTTGGACCCTGCTGTATTCTCAGTGTGTGTGTATATATGTATGTGTGCATGTGTGTGTTATATATATATATATATATATATATATATATATATATATATATATATATATATATATATATATATATATATATATATATATATATATATATATATATATATATATATATATATATATATAAACTACACTGCTTTCATCAGCGTTGCACATAGAGAATAACATCTTTATTCCGGGATTACCAGTCTTAATAAATACACTTTGCATATGAAGTAAATCATATCTCAAAGCATTTACTGGGGCACTGGCGATTTTCAAATTGGGTCTAGCGAAGCCCCTTTGTACGCACTTTAAACACAGCAGGTAATGTGTGAATGACATGGATTATAATTTTGGCTCGGGGGAGAGGGGGGCGCAAGTGAAATTGGCCAAACTTGATGGGGCGTGTGTCCTAAAAGTTTGAAAACCCCTGGTATGGAGAACCCACAGTACCTGTGACTTTTAAATGTCTAGCGGTGAAGTGAAACTTGTTATAGCCGACTGGGAGGTGGCGTCTGAACTAGTAACATTGTTAGGTCGAGCTTCAAACAATGCAAGGATTAACCTGGACCCGCTACGACTAGCTGCTGCAACGAACCGCTGGTAATTTTCTCCTTTCATGTGCAACTCGACGGCTTTGAGCCCCATGGTCACCTCACCACGACAACCGCGTAATGGCAGCACGCATGTGATGCAGACCGACGTCAGCGTCTGTAGCCGACCCACCGTAATAAGCTAATAAATCATGGAGACTGTCATTTCACTTCTGTTTCACACATACTAAATTTATCAACTATTAGATGTTTTACGGTGGACCACTGTGCTTCCCTATCGGCATTAAGCAGACCGGCTGAAAATTTAATACCTTCAGCAACTTTACGGTAAATTAGGGCTGGACGATATGGCAAAAATTTATATCACGATATATATTTTTATTTCGGTCGATACGATATAATTCCGATATCGATATGGACAATATTAAAAAGAAAGGAAAAACTCCCAAGAACGCACACAATGGATGTCTGTACCTACAAATGTCTGCAAAGTGAATTTGCAAAGTCGATAATACCTCCAGACTCTTATAACTTTTTTTTAAAAATAAAAACAGTACAAAAAAATTAGTTCACTTTTTATTTGTATTTAGCCTATTTAAACAAGAAATGTGAAATAAACTATCAAATAAATAAAGCTCAAAAATTCATAAATAATATGCAAAATAGTTTTTTAGAAAAATAAGTTTTGTAGTATAACCAGCAGGACAGCAGTGATGTGTGAACTGAATTTGGTGAGAGTACAGTAATTTACAGTACAGTTATTGAATATGTTTGATAATAAAAATTCATAAAAAATATGCAAAATAGTTTTTTAGAAAAATAAGTGTTGTTGTCTAACCAGCAGGACAGCAGTGACGTGTGATCTGAGTTTGATGGCAGTGTAATGAGTTAGAGGGAAGTTATTGGCAGCTTTTGTAGTATTGATTTTTGCGTTTTGCTCTTTGTAGACGGTCCCTAGGGATCGGTTTCTTTGCCGCCTGCGCATAGAGATCAATATAATGCGTTCAGCGCGTAGGAAAGCTCATTTTTAGGAAAATAAGGTTGTAGGTGGTTGTATACATTGCGACAGTTGAAAAAATGTGCTATTTGTGTAGGAACAATGTTTCGGTCATGAGTTATTGATCCGGAAAAGACGAATCTGCGAATCTGTTGCTAACTTTACTGAACTGAACCACTTCTACACCACTGCATTAGTCTTTCCTTTCTTATCAACTATTTGGTCTGCATTCTTACTTGTGGAAGCTTGTTCATTAGCATATGTATTCAGAGCACTCATTTTGTAGCTAAAACTTTTTGCGGCGCAGCTTAAACCACCTGCTGTGCTGAGCGCTGCCAGCATGTCTGTGTTGTTCGTCATCACGTAAGTGAGATCAGATCACGCTCTTTCTGACGGCTGAGCACTGAACGTCATTCAGTGACAAGTGATACATGTATAAGATCTTATATAAATAATAATATATCTATTTATATATATGCAAATTTATATCGAAATATCGGAAATGGGTTCAAAAATCATATCATCGTTATTGAAAAAAATTCTATCGCGATATATATTGATATCGAATTATTGTCCAGCCCTACGGTAAATTTAAGACAATTTAATTTTTTTAATTAAATTAAGACCTTAATTTCCTGGATTTTAATTTAAGACTTTTTAAGGACCCGCGGCAACCCTGTTTACCAAATAAATGCTTCAAATAGGACTTATTTTTTAGTTACTTTACTCTCAAAATTATTCTGCATAAATCCAGATTTTGTACCAAATTCTGTGCAGAAACAGCAAATAATGTTAGTTGTTTCGCTCTGGCTGTGATTATTGGTAATGAAAATCATAATGACCATAATGCTGAAGTACTACTGAAGAATGCCTTTTTTGAAAAGCAAATATTGACCATTGATAACTCACCATAACCAGACTCGCCCTGCACTCTCATCCTCTGAACGTGGAGGTTTGTGGGCATGAACTCTAATTTCTTCTCTCCTTTCAGAGTGCTAGATTTGAAGGAAGCACCTGTCATGGAGAAATACAATAATTACAATGTTGAAGTAACTTTTATTAATAATTATTTCACCTCCTCCTTGATTATACATACTTGAGCAGGTGTCGCGACACTTACCCTTGTATTCGTGTAAATTACTGAGAGTCTCCTGATAGGTGAGGATGATAGTCTGGTACTGAGTGATGATCTGTCTCCTCAGATTCTCCCAGCAAGGCGACAACTCTCCCAACTCTTCTAGCTCACACACCCTGCATGCAGACACAAATGAGCAATAATATATTCAATCCTATTTCTAAATATAGAAACAGAAAATCAGAAATGGATAGTTATACGAATATAAATCAACTACAAGTTACTGTCAAATACACCAAGCAGCTGAATTCATTTGTCAGTTCACCTTTTAGTGCTTAATCCTGTTCTGTGCATACATGGTTTAGAAATGTATGGAGTGCCAACACTGTTCAGCAACCAAATAATGTCCTGAGAAATTATGACAGTAATGACAAATGTATAAAAATGTACACCTTTTGATTAAAACTGTCCTTAACAACTAGTTGCTAATGATGTACTAAAATGCAAAAGAGAAATGTGTCGGTACTAAAAATAACATACAAGGTATGTTTTTTTCTAAGTAGTGTTGCCAGATCTTGCTCGCAAAAACAGCAAATATAGGCAAGCCCATAATAAAGTTAACTTAAAGGCACGGTATGTCATTATAGCCACTAGAGGGCGCATATTCACAACAAACAAAGGCATAGTTTGAGTGTGGAATCATGAGAGTTGTTGCTTATAAAAGATGCTTATAAAAAGAGGACATGGCAACACTTCAAAAGCGAGCTCTGTGAAACATAAACAAAACTCGATGACAGAAATGTCAGAACAAATCTTGCCACATTAATATTCATTTGATTAAATAGAAATGCCAAAGATACCACATGCTCTTCAAGTTACTATCATTGTGATTTCAAGAGTGAGTCGTGCTCGGTACACATCGGATACGCGGCCAGCCGGAAGTGCGATATTTACATTAATATAGCGGCATTTTTTAATGACACTGTATAACAATAATTAATATTTTTACATAACTGTGACGGTTGGGTTTAGGGTTGGGGTGGGGGTAGGGGTTAAAAAATACAATTTATTGGGTAATTTAATAGATAAGATAAATAATACTCGGTACAAATACTGTTTTTACGCTTCTGTGATGGTTGGGTTTAGGGTTGGGGTGGGGGTAGACGATAATAAAATACAATAAATCGGAAATTTCATAAATAACATAAATAATTCTCGTTAACCTCCAGCCACAAACGTATCCGATCTAGCAACAACCCTGATCTAGGGGATTTATTCTTATATTTATAAGCTGTTGTTCACTGCTGAAGCTTCTCAGTGTGTATGTGGCCTAAAAGGACGGGCTAAAATGTGTAATTCTGAGCTAAAACACTATCAATGAATTGCATTTACCTGGCAGCATCTTCCTCCAGCAGTAGTTTGACGAACTGTCTTGGTATGTGTAGAGAGAGCACACTCTCTGCCATCTGCTCCAGGACACGCAGGTGGTTCCCATCGGTCGTGGGCAATCGGTACATCCGTGAAACAGTGCCTCCAAACACTGCATCAATCAATCAGAATCAGATCAGAATCAGGTCATGCAGTCAGTCGATGGATTATTTAATCGATCATTCTGTCAGTTAACTAATCAAGATACAGTAAAAATCACAACTATAAATTTCAGATTTTGAAGGAAAGGATTGTAATAAACTCATTTAAACATTTCAATGGTTTTACATTACATTGTGCAATGAATTGTAATTGACATTAATGAAGTTTTGAAAATATTTTCACACTAAATTGTAACTGGTAATGTCATATTTGCATATACACTGGCGTTGAAAAAGTTTGAGGTCAGCATTTTATTTATTTTTAATTCAATTATAAATTTATTCTGTAAGGATGCATTAAATTATTCAAAACTGGCAGTAAAAACTTTCATAAATTACACAAACAATATGTTTATTTTTTTTTCCATATCCAAAATACCCTCTACCAGCAGCACAATATTATTAAATATTTTTCAAACATTACTAATAGTAAGAACTAATGTCTCTTGAGCAGTCAGATATTTAATCAGAATGACTTCTGAAGGATCATGTGACTCTCAAGACAAGACATAGAAAAATGTACATGGGTCCAACGCTCAAATGCTCCAGACACAACAACATTTCCAGCATCATCTAATATGCCGCCAATGATGCCATACCATTGTTTAGCCTCTGGTTTGAAAAATTGCCTCCCTATTAAAGCAAAACCATTTTAATTTTAAATTATCGAAACTGGAAGAACCCATGCTGTCAGTCAGTTATTTTAAAGGCTTATTTCTAAATTCTATGTCTTATTAGTTTACTTTGATTCCTCAGTTTATGATTCTTTGAAACCACTATGGGAGAGGAACCTAGGAGTTCTGTTTAATTCTGAAGATTGGTCCAAGATGATGGTATTTTTCAAAAATGTTTTAAGTGCAAAACTTGTAAGGGCACATTTTTTTCATGTATTTTGGTCGTGTGTTCACATCCAACCATTTTGGAGAGGGGTTCATTCTGCAATCCAGGAGATAATACGTTTTATTTTCTCCCCCTCACTTTTTTTGTTGAATGACCTTCCTGACGACCTTTTTGACTCAGACCTCCAACCTCTGTTTACAACTCTTACATTTCTGGCTAAGAAATGTATATTACTAAAATAGTCTACTACTAAAATTTCAACTATTTCCATGAGGATTTCTTTTTTTTGTCATGGAATTTTTATTCTTGCAAATAGCATTTTACATTTTATAACAACCCATAAAACAATCCCCAAATAAAACAATCAACATCTGAAAATAAACGAATAAAATAAACAAAATAAATACCAAATAATAATAATAAATAAAATAAATACAAATACAGAGAAACAATTATAATAACAAACCATATACATACATACACATATACCTTCACTCAATCCACATCTATGGTTTTTAATTGATTAAAGAATGCAATAAATTGTTGCCATTTTTCAAAAAACTGTTCTCCCCTACCTCTGATATTGTATTTAATTTTCTCAAGTTTTAAAAAGAAGACTAAATCTTTGAGCCACAATGAAATAGAGGGGGGTTGTGGGGAGGTCCAAGACAACAGTATTCTGCGCCTAGCGAGAAGAGATGCAAAAGCCACAATGTCAGCGTGTCTCCGGTTTAAAGGTTGACACTGAGAGGGAACACCAAAGATCGCAATTAAAGGACAAACAGCTAACTTGACCCCCAGAATATCAGAAATAAATTTAAAGAAAGTAATCCAAAAATTTTGCAACTTGGGACAAAATATAAACATATGACTAAGATTACATGGTGAAAGTTTACATTTATCACACATATCTGAGACATTGGGATATATTTTAGAAAGTTTGGCCTTTGAGAGATGAGCTCTGTGAATCGTTTTAAATTGTATAAAACTGAGTCTAGCGCATGAGGTGCAGGTGCGCACATTGTCTAATACTGCACTCCAGTAGTCATCTTCAAACTCTAAGTCAAGTTCCTCTTCCCAGGCCCTGATAGCTTTAATGTTATGAGAGTTATCCTTTGACAAAATAATTGCGTATATCTTAGAAATGATCCCACTCATATGAGCATTCAGTTTAAATACCTCTTCCCATGGAGACCTTGTAGGCAGGGAGGGAAACTCAGAGAACAGAGAGGAAGCACAATGTCTAATTTGAAAATAACGAAATAGGTGGGAGGGAAGCAGATTAAATAATGATGATAATTCAGAAAAATTTGCAAACACATTGTTAATAAAGAGATCTTCAAAGCATTTCAGACCTTTCTTTTCCCAAAAAGAGAATACAGAATCTGAGAAGGGGGGAAGAAAAAGGTGATTATTATGTATAGGGGCCATAGTCGATGCAGAAGTAAATTTAAAGTGACGCCGAAATTGAAAGAATATTTTGAGAGAAGCACACACTATTAGATTATCTGTATAATGTGAAGGGGATATTGGTAGAGAAGAGAAGACCATAGCAGGGAGAGATGTTGAAGAACAGGACTTTGCTTCTAAGTTGCACCACGATAAAGAAGAGGCCTGTACCCAAAACACCAATTTCTGAATATTTGCCGCCCAGTAATAATACATAAAATTAGGCAAGGAGAGCCCTCCACTTATCCGACTTTTTTGAAGAGAACTTTTGGAAACTCTAGGGGATTTACCTGCCCATATAAAAGAAGAAATTAACTGATCTATATTCTTGAAGAAAGATTTTGGCAGAAACAAAGGAATAGCTTGAAAGAGGTAAAGAAATTTTGGAAGAACATTCATTTTTACAGCATTTATCCTGCCTAGTGGTGATACTGGGAGAGATGCCCATCTTGAAAAAGCTGATTTCATGTATAAAATTAAAGGTGTAAAATTTGCTGACTTTAAGGCAGAATAGGAAAGGGTAACATTAACACCAAGATACTTGAATTTAGATCTCTCCAAATGGAAAGGAATGTCATTTTGTTTTAATGTTTGGCCAGATTGGTTTATTGGTAAACATTCACTCTTCTGTAAGTTCAATTTATATCCAGAAAACTTACCATGAGGATTTCTCAGTTGTCAGTCTTTCTTCCTTTAGAAAAAGTAACTTATGACCTCAACCACAAACAGGACAAATTTAGGAGACTTTGGGAACCTCCCCAATCCTTTCTACACAAACTCTGAAATGTTTAGTTTAAGAGAGTTCTGGCTTCTTTTGTTTTTATTTTTTTATTTTGTTTTGTTAAACAGATTCATTTGTAAATTTTATTTAATTGGCAGCTCTTGGGGTTTGTTTGTCTGATTGTCTTTGTTGTTTGTACTATTTGAAAATTCAGTCATTCATTAATTTTCGGCTTAGTCCCTTTATTAATCCGGGGTCGCCACAGTGGAATGAACCACCAACTTATCCAGCACATATATTACGCAGCGGATGCCCTTCCAGCTGCAACCCATCTCTGGGAAACATCCATAGACACTCAATCACACTTATACACTATGGACAATTTAGCCTACCCAATTCACCTGTACCACATGTCTTTGGACTGTGGGGGAAACCGGAGCACCCGGAGGAAACCCACGCGAACGCAGGGAGAACATGCAAACTCCACACAGAAACGGCAACTGATCCAGCCGAGGCTCGAACCAGCGACCTTCTTGCTGTGAGGCGACAGCACTACCTACTGCGCCACTGCGTCGCCACTATTTGAAAATTCTTAATAAAAATCCTTAAAAAAAAAAAAACTTGCCAAGATATAAATTTGGTAAGAACTCCTGCAATATGGTAGACTGTTTACAGATTCAGTATAGAATAGTACGGTATGCAATTATTTTCGTTTCCTTGGAGGTTATGAATATACAAATGTTTAGAGCAACAATGCCCACAAGCTAATGGCCCTATACACTGTATAAAGACAAGCCAGTACTTCCCACACATAGACTTTACTTGGGCATATTAACGGCCGCCCAAGTATATTTAGTGACACATTTTTTTTACTATTATTATCATCATCATCATCCTCCTTTTACACTATATTGTATCGCCTAATACAACCAAACATCCGTGATCCATTAAACAGTAGAAAAACCTCTCTCGTTTACCCATTTTGTTCTGTGTGCACAAGACCTGTCAGCACTCACGTCTCACGTGCTCTGCAGACCCACAGAGACGCACCTTTTTGGCACTTAAAAAAATTAATCCATATTTCCTAAAATGTCCGGGATTCAGCTTTTGCTTTCTAAAGCTGTCGTTCGTTAATCATATGCGTTTTTGCATTACCTTTTTATTTACGCCTACTTTCGCTTGGCTTTGCAGCTGACTGCACACGCACAGTCGCAAGAGCGAGAGGAACATTAAATAATTCTTTCTTTAATCTAAACGACTCAGAAAAATTTTACTTTATACTCAGAGAGGACGAAATGACTGCTCTACGTTGGCTGCAAAATATATCCACACCATTAGTAATGGTTAAATCAAGGCATCTGCCTTATTTAAATAATCTACACATTTTAATCTTGTAATTCTAAGAATTTTTAGGAATATTGTCTGTCTTTATTCCTTTTCTGTCATTTATTTCTCATTTGCTGTATATTTATTAATTTGATGATGTCATTAGTCTATATTACATAAGCTATTTTATATCTAAAATGCTTTGGCATTTAAGTTTGCTTTGAACTTGAACGTAATAATAAATAAAATTATTGTTAAAAACTAAATTATGTTTTGTTTGTCGCATATATGTGATGTGGGTAAATGGTGTGTTTCAATCTGTGGAGGCCATTTGAGTACAGTGAACTCATTGTCATGTTCAAGAAACCAGTCTTAGATGATTCGCGCTTTATGACATGGCGTGTTATCCTGCTAGAAGTAGCCATCAGAAGATGGGTACACTGTGGTCATAAAGGGATGGACATGGTCAGCAACAATACTCAGGTAGGCTGTGGCGTTGACATGATGCTCAATTGGTACTAATGGGCCCAAAGTGTGCCAAGAAAATATCCCCCACACCATTACCCCGCACCACCAGCAGCCTGAACCGTTGATACAAGGCAGGATGGATCCATGCTTTCATGTTGTTGAGGTCAAATTCTGACCCTACCATCTGAATGTTGCAGAAGAAATCGAGACTCATCAGACCAGGCAACGATTTTTTCAATCTTCTATTGTACCATTTTGATGAGCCTGTGCAAATTGTAGCCTCAGTTTCCTGTTCTTAGCTGACAGGAGTGGCACCCGGTGTGGTCTTCTGCTGCTGTAGCCCATCCGCCTCAAGGTTGGACGTGTTGTGCGTTCAGAGATGCTCTTCTGCACACCTCAGTTGTAACGAGTGGTTATTCTAGTTACTGTTGCCTTTCTATCAGCTCTAACCAGTCCTCTCCTCTGACCTCTGACATCAACAAGGCATTTGCGCGCACAGAACTGCCGCTCACTGAATATTTTCTCTTTTTCTGACCATTCTCTGTAAACCCTAGAGATGGTTGTGCGTGAAAATCCCAGTAGATCAGCAGTTTCTGAAATACTCAGACCAAAGTGCTTTGAACTTAAACGTAATAATAAATAAAATTATTGTTAAAAGCTAAATTATGTTTTGTTTGTCGCATATATGTGATGTGGGTAAATGGTGTGTTTCAATCCGGCTACCACCACGAGTATATTTCAAACCTGTGGGAAGCACTGCAAGCATATTGACAACACAAAAACCGCGACAGTCTAACAACCATAGGAATGTTTTATAGTCATTTATTAATTTGTATAATTTCTTAGTACAAGATTAACCTCACATAATGAGATGGGTGGGCACAACGTTTAGGACACAGCAAGGCGATTCTTGGTTTAATTTTGAAGACTGCCACTCGGAGATCATCCTCCACATTTAGTCATGTACGTGAGTGCCAAAAGGTGTCGGAAAAGTTTAACATGGTCCCGTAAAATTAATCTAACGTAATCACCCCGGGGGTCACAATCCAATAATTTCTTTCTTTTTTTTTTTTTGTTTATAAATCAAAAGGTTGATGGCTTTTTATTTACATGTTTTTTTTTTTTTTGAAGTATAGTATAGGGTACTATATTTATCTTATTGTAGGTTATGGATAAAATATGTTATAGTTTAATAACATTTTAAATAAAATCTCCTAGCGACCTCTTCAGGGGATCCCGACCCCCACTTTTGGAACCACTGCTGTACTGAACCATACCGTTACTGTAGCAACCATTCAATGGAAACAAGCTAGTATAGTGGTCTGCAGAAACAGCAGCAAACGAGGCACCAAACACAGAACTAAAGCCTGAATAAACGTCTTCTGCTGCCTCAAAGCACTTTTTTTAAAGGAATTGCTAATAGAATTGCAGAATATATAATTTATTCCCACAGAATACCGAATGCTCTATAAATACAAGTTGTTGTGTTTTTAATGGGTGCAGGAGCAGCTTTCAGAACCTCTTTCACAGCCTGTGGCGTTCATGAATCTTCACAGCGGGAAGTGAAAACTACAGCCCATTGATTCCGTTATGAGAAACACATTTACAGATAAACTGCTGCCTCCAGATGGAATGTAGCTGCAATGATTAAGAAATTAAAACCAAATTGTGCAGCATAGCATAGAAATATTAACTTTAGACACTCACCTGCCTTTAAAAGACTGTCTTTGCATAAGGAAGCAGATTTAGCCTTTACGCCCATGGATTCTGTCAGACTTTCATCAACAGGTAACACCATCTGCGAGAAACAGCAGAATGATTATCTATAGTGATTATATTGGTGTTGTTCTATGAGGAAACATACATTTAAAAATACACCGCAGTACAGATATAAATAGACACTTTTGATTAAGGTTGTTAACCACAGTGTCACTTTAGTCATATTTATTTATAGTCTGATTATAGTATTATTTTAGTTTTTAAGATTTATCAGCGTTATTATATATTATTCCATATACATTCATTTCTTTTTTAGACATTTTGTATTAGTTAGAATTTTTTTTGTTTGTTTTAATTTTAGTTTAAGTCACCATGTAGTATGCTTTTATCCTTTCTATTAGTTTTGCTATTTATATTATATGTTAGTTTGTATATATATTTATATTATATATTAGTTTATACATACATACATACATGCATACATACATACATACATACATACATACATACATATACTCACTTGTCACTTTATTAGGTACACCTTACTAGTACCAGGTTGGACCCCCTTTGCCTTCAGAACTGCCTTAATCCTTCGTGGCATAGATTCAACAAGGAACTGAAAATATTCCTCAGAGTTTTTGGTCCATATTGACATGATGGCATCACGCAGTTGCTGCAGATTTGTCGACTGCACATCTATGATGCGAATCTCCCATTCCACCACATCCCAAAAGTGCTCTATTGGATTGTGATCTGGTGACTGTGGAAGCCATTTGAGTACAATGAACTCATTGTCATGTTCAAGAAACCAGTCTGAGATGATTCGCGCTTTATGACATGGCGCATTATCCTGCTAGAAGTAGCAATCAGAAGATGGGTACACTGTGGTCATAAAGGGATGGACATGGTCAGCAACAATACTCAGGTAGGCTGTGGCGTTGACATGATGCTCAATTGGTAGTAATGGGCCCAAAGTGTGCCAGGAAAATATCCCCCACACCATTACACCACCACCAGCCTGAACCGTTGATACAAGGCAGGATGGATCCATGCTTTCATGTTGTTGAGGTCAAATTCTGACCCTACCATTGGAATGTTGCAGAAGAAATCGAGACTCATCAGACCAGGCAACATTTTTTTCAATCTTCTATTGTCCGATTTTGATGAGCCTGTGCAAATTGTAACCTCAGTTTCCTGTTCTTAGCTGACAGGAGTGGCACCCGGTGTGGTCTTCTGCTGCTGTAGCCCATCCGCCTCAAGGTTGGACGTGTTGTGCGTTCAGAGATGCTCTTCTGCACACCACAATTGTAACGAGTGGTTATTCTAGTTACTGTTGCTTCTCTATCAGCTCGAACCAGTCCTCTCGCTCTGACCTCTGGCATCAACAAGGCATTTGCGCGCACAGAACTGCCGCTCACTGAATATTTTCTCCTTTTCTGACCATTGTCTGTAAACCCTAGAGATGGTTGTGCGTGAAAATCCCTGTAATCAGCAGTTTCTGAAATACTAAGACCAGCCCATCTGGCACAAACAACCTTGCCACGTTCAAAGTCACTTAAATCACCGTCCTTCTCCATGCTGATGCTCAGTTTGAACTGCAGCAGATTATCTTGGATGATTAGAAATTAGCGCTAACAAGCAGTTGGACAGGTGTACCTAATAAAGTGGCCAGTAAGTGTACATGCGTGTGTGCTTTTCTACATATTTAACAGGGTTTTTTTTATTGTACTTATTTAGTTTGTTATATTTTAGTTTTATTAAGTTAAAAAAATAAAATTTTCTTTGTAATTAGCTGAAATTTAAAATTTAAAAATGGTTTTAGATTTTGTTTACAGTTTTTATTTTAAATGTTAGATAAAATGTTGATCGTATATGCTTTTGTCTTTATTTATTCTTCAATTAGTTCATTTAAAATCCTCTGTTTGGCTTTTTTTAGGACGTTTAGTAATTCAACATTTTTATTTCATTTAGTTGCCAAGTCAACAATAATAATACGTTTATTTAATACTATTAAGCTTATAAAAGTAAAGTTTTTTTTAAATGGACATTTTCTTGAATATTAATCCTTAATATGGTCTTAATGTGAAACATTTTTTCATTTTCGTTATTTCCAATAATGTAAAAAACTTTGTTGTCACTGCATATGATTTCCCGTTATAAAATCTTCCATCAGCCCCCTTTCTCTCTAAATAGCAGCAGACACATGCCAAACATCAACGAGCAACTAAAATACAGTGTAAATCCCAGTGCGTGTCAGCCCTCACCCTGCCGTTAACCGTATCTGATCGTGCCAGAGGAGCTCGCTGGTCTCTCCTCTCCTCAATCTGCCACCCAATGATGGTGATGTTTCCCATCCGCTCACTCTCTGCTGATCTGAGCCACAGAAAAAAAACAAAAACAAATAGGTGTCAGACCACATTTCCTGGAAATACTGACAAATGTTATGCTAATATTATGTTAAGAGAGTTCCTATATTTATCTGACATACTTCAGCATGAGGTGTAGCCTGTGGTGTTTGTCTTGAAGGAGCTCTTTTACTGTAAACATAGCCGAACCCAGCAGGTACATCTAATAAGACAAAGGCGAGCTAATGAAGCAAAGGCAAACAGGTCAAGTATGTTTATGGAATGTTCCACTTTTTTTTAATGGCCTTATTTTACCACTCACCTCAAGTTAAACTGTTTGAATTCATTTAGTCATTCTCTGGGTCTGGTGGGAGCACTTTTAGCATAGCTTAGCATAGATCATTAAATTAGATTGAAGCATTAGCATCTCGCTCAAAAATGACCAAAGTTTTGATAGTTGTCCTATTTAAAGTTGGACTCTTCTGTAGTTATATTGTGTACTAAAACTGATGGAAAATAAAAAAGTTCTTATTTTCTATGTCAAAACGGCTAAAAACTGCACTCTCATTCCAACATAATTCCAATGAGATGCTAATGGTCTAATCTGATTCAATGATCTATGCTAAGCTAAGCTAAAAGTGCTCCCACCAGACTCTGAGATAAGCTGAATGGATTAAACAATGATAGAACTCAACTGTTTACCTTTAGGAGACCTGGAAAATGAGTTTATTTCCAAAAAAAAGTGGAGTGTTCCTTTAAGAATTACAGTTTGTGTCTTACAGTCCCTTGTGAGCGATCCTTCACATCGTACACAGACAGTTTGATTTGGGTCTGCTGGGTAATCAGAGAGTCCTGGAAGAAAGCGATGCTGCTCAGGAAGATTGGATTGCTGGTGCCCTGTGAAAAACGGAAAAACAAAATATGATACTTCCAGGTTTCACAGAGCAAATTCACTTCTAGGATGGAAATAGCACTCAGTGTTATCCCAAACGGAGCCATAATAAGCAGTCTAGTGCATATGAGGGTATCTTTACGGCTGAAAGTAAGCTGAAATTCAGTGCTTAGCATATATGAGTACACCCCCCCACCCCCACAAATATCTCATATAAATTAATATTTTCTATAGGATGCTTTACAAATGTTTTATTTGTGCATATACATTAGTTTAGTCAGTACTGAAGCCAAGTCTGGAGCTAATCGCCCTAAATAACTTACAATAATGGTTCAAAAAATGAGCAGCCCAAATTTATGTTATAGAAAAATATTAAAGACAAATTTCAAAAGTAGCAAAAATCAAGAGAAACAAAAAAATATCAAAAAGTTTGTTGAAATGTTGAAAATTAGTTTGTAATTCTTTTGCAATATTTTGCATGAATATAAATGTATTATTTTCCATTTCTAAAAATGTTCTGTGACTACAATATTATTTCAATAAATATATCTGTTTAATAAATCTGTTTTGTTCAAATGCACTAATAGATATTATCCATATTCGCTGAGAAATGGATAAACCTATTTATTTTCAAAATGGGGTGTACTAAAAATGCTTTTCTTACTTAGACTTTGTGTCTTTCTAGTCCAAATATCTACTAATTCTTAAATCAAGAAGCATTTTCTAGGCAAGCAAAACATATTGTCTTGTTTTCAGAAATAATATGTCAATATTAAGGGAGTTTTTCTTTAAAACAATCAAAATAATCTGCCAATGGTATAAGCAAAATTATCTTGTTTTTCCTTTTGACATAAGATTATTTTGCTTACCCCATTGACAGATTATTTTGCTTGCATAATATTTCTTAAAACAAGACATGTTTTGCTTGTCTAGAAAATTCTTCTTGATTTACTTTTTTTTTTAGATATTTGGACTAAAAAGAAGACAAACAATCTAATAAAGAAAAGCATTTTTTGCAGTATGCTAAGCACTGTACATGCAAATATTCTGTATGTTGCATTTAATTTTAATTTATATCCTATTCCAAAACTATCATAGAATTTATTTGTAAATGTGACCTGGATCACAAAACCAGGGTCTTAAGATGCACGGGTATATGTTTGCCAATCACTAAAAATACATTGTATTGGTCAAAATTATTGATTTTCTTTGATTTTCTAGAAAATCGTGTCCATTAAGATATTTTGTAGATTTCTAATGGTAAATATAAATAAACTTTATTTTTATCAGCATTGATCTTCTCAATATTTAACCCTCAGATTCCAGGTTGTCAAAGTGTTTTAACATATATTTTCATATATTGTCATTTTCAACTAATATTGTCATATCATAACACATATATCAATGGACTGCTTATTTATTCAGCATTCAGATATATAAATCTTAATAAAATATGACACTTATAACTATATATTGCAACTTATCTCCATAAAAAACAATAAATAAATTCCAATACACAATGATTTTCATAAGTCACATAATATATATCAAAAATCTATCAAAAATATAGGTCACACATTATTTTGATGGTCTGTTTGTTGAATTTACATTGCATCTACATGTCAACTAATTCTCATTAGATTATAAGTAGACTGTTAGGTTTGGGTTAGGGTTAGTGTAAGTTGACATGTACTTGCAAAGTTTCTTATAGTCAGTTAAGTGTCTGTTGAAGGAGCAGTATTAACAGATATTAAGCAGACAGTCTAATACTCAAATGGACCAGCAAAATAAAGTGTTACCAAAATATATAATTACAAACATTTCATATTTAAATATAATACATATCAATAAATGACTCATTTCTGCAGCAACTTTAGTGTCTTAAAGAGATAGTTCACCCAAAAATGAACATTTCCTATTAATTTACTAACCTTTAGGTCATCCGTTATGTAGGTGACCTTTTCATCAGTAGAACATTAAAGTATTTAGCTGAATTTATGGTCCTTGGTGATTCATAGAATGCCAGGCAATAGTATTTTTTTTTGTTTAATTAAAAATAAATACTTCGATGGCCTGGGGAGAGTAAATAAACTGTAGATTTTAATGTCTAGGTGAATTACCCCTTTAAGATTCAAGACAACATTTGATATGATGAAAAGCTGAGGTGCACTATGATGGAAATCATTAATCCATATTGGTTGATGTGAGAAACTGAATGCTTGTTTCTTGTAAAATAATAGTGATAATCTTGTAATAATTCCCAGTTAGTGGTCCTTCTCTGTTGATGTCATTTTGATTGCTTCAGCCATAATATTCTCACCATTAGTTTGCTATGAGCGTATGATGTGCAAAATAAAGCCCCGCCCCTACTCAATATACAGATTCAGTTGAAAGTACATCAACATACTGAACTTTGGTTCACACAGACTTTAAAATACCATGTAATAATAATAATAATAATAATAATAATAATAATTCCTTACATTTATATAGCGCTTTTCTAGACACTCAAAGTGCTTTACACATTAGGGGGAATCTCCTCATCCACCACCAGTTCGCAGCATCCACCTGGATGACAGACAACAGCCATATTGCGCCAGAACGCACACCACAAACCAGCTGATTGGTGGAGAGGAGACAGAGTGATGAAGCCAATTATGATATGGGGATGGTTAGGAGGCCATGATGGACAGAGGCCAGTGGGCAAATTTGGCCAGGATGCCAGGGTTAAACCCCTATTCTTTTTCGAAGGACATCCTGGGATTTTTAATGACCACAGAGAGTCAGGACCTCGGTTTAACGTCTCATCCTGAAAAACGGTGCTCACTGAGCAGTATAGAGTCCCCTTCACTATACTGGGGCGTTAGGACCCACACAGACCGCAGGTTGAGCGCTCCTGCTGGCCTCACTAACACCACTTCCGGCAGCAACCTAGCTCTCCCATGTGGTCTCTAATCCAGGTATTGACCAGGCGCAGTCCTGCTTAGCTTCAGTGGGCGACTATGTGAGAGTTGCAGAGAGCTAGCTGCCGGATAGCCCTGGAAGAAGGCGATGCTGCTCATGAAGATTGGATTGCTGATGTAATCATCATGGTACATGCTCAGAAGCAAGGTAATATCATTGTGCATTTTATAGCACTTCTTCATGTTTCGCTCCTCACCTCTATGATCTCCGTCTGTGCATGTTTGGTCCAGAATGCCTGTGGAGGAGTGGTGCAGCTCACAGCTACAAAACTACTGGGCTTACGATCCAGCGATGGGGTGACCAGCTCACTGCATGCTGTGGGAAAAAGGAGCACAATTCAGTAAGTCAAATGATTATGAGATGAGTGATTTAGCTGTGATTGTATTTATATGACAAGTAAAATGCACAGTATAAACAAGTGTCAAATAACTGTAGGTGGCAAACTAATCAACATGACGTTTCGTCATGGAAAAAGTAATATAACTGTCAGAGAGCACCTGACAAAACCCAGTGCGCACAGTACTATGAACATATCTGATTTGACAGTGCACAGATAAGCTGCATAAATGTTTACTGCTTATGAGTTAAAAGGGTATGGCTGATAAACTGTTTATATCCTTCACAAATACAGTAGGCTGTGCGCTGCTAGTGTATGAAGCCAAAAAAGGAGGAAGAACATGAGACGATGGACTCTTCGCTGGATGCTGATGTAAACATCTCTCCTGAATGAGTGGACACCAGCTTTGGTGGCATTATATTACTGACAGGAGCTTCAGTTTGGTCTGAACTTTAATCTCTTTATGATTGACTGAAGTGCTGTTACTCACCCAGACTGAACTCAAGCACTGGCTCATCAGGATCTTGGCTGTTTCCTAAACATAACATAAAATGTAAAATTAACATTAATACCAAAGCCTTTTACTAGATTATAGCGTAGTATGGTCACACTTTATTTTAATTACAATTTGTGCTATTACCTCAATACACTATTAATTCACTACATATAAATAGTTTGTAAGGTAGTTGGGTTTAGGCATTGGCTAGGATCGTGGATGTATAATAAGAACATACTTTATAAGTGCTAATAAACAGTTAATAATATCTTAATAATAGGCAGGTAATAAGCCAGTAGTCAATAGTGTGAATTGTTACTTAAACTAAAGTGTACCTGTGGTATTTTCTTAGTATTAAAATTGTTATTGTAGTCTTTATTAATCTGGGAAAAATCTGGGTTGGGCAAAATTCTCAATTGTCAAGACCTGTCACATAACAAAAAATCTATTAGTCTGATGAATGCTAGAGTGGGGACAATAAGTATTGAACACGTCGTGTTTTTTCCTGGGAATAATATTTCTAAAGGAGCTGTTGACATGGAATTGAACCAGATTTTGGTAAAAACCCAAATAATACAAACATAAAAATATAACAAAACAAAATAATAACAATGTGTGATAACAATGGAATGACACAAGGAGAAAGTACTGAACTACTGAAATGATTTTATTACTATATATAAAAGGCTTTATAAAAGACGCCTTACATATGGAGAATGAAGTCACATGCATTGCTATGGTGTGAGTGACTTCAACAGAGCGTAAAAATCGTGATGGTTCTGTGGGTCTCGTCTATCAAATCTGATTTTTATTTTGTATTCTCTTCTGGATTCAGTTCAGGTGATTGGCTGGGCCATTCCACAGCTTTATTTTCTTTCTCTGAAAGCATTTGAGAGTTTCCTTGGCTGTGTTTCGGATCATTAATAGTATTAATATTGAGCAATAATAATAATACAAAGTTCTGTCATGAGACTATTGGGTATGGAGTAGAGCTGCACGATTCTGGCTAAAATGAGAATCGCGATTTTTTTGCTTAAAATAAAGATCACGATTTTCTCACGATTCTGTAGATGTAAAATAAAGGTTCATATCAGTAGGCTATTATTATTGTTATTTCAGAATACAACTATTCATAATTATGTTGAATTATTGTGTTTGAGACATATGCTTGCAATCTCTCATTGACAACATTATTAGACCATTTTTTTCTACTGGTAAAATCAGACATATGTCATTATCAGATTTCCTCTTTCATTATATTCAACATTATATAGGCTAGAGTAGTTATACTAACACTGTTAAACATTTATTCTCATGCACAACACTCTGTGTTCGCTATGAAATAAAAATATATTAAATGCTTGTTGTAATCATAACTCTAAAATGCCATATGATTATTTAAATGATGTGCCTGCTTTCGGTTTTATTTTCGCTGCTAAGTGCGGTTCATACTTCCCGCGCGGCTGAATGTTATTTACAACTTTATTACCTGTTATTCACAGCCTATGCAAGTTCTGTTCACTAAAGTAGACATGGTTACATCATTCACAGGCGCGCGACCGCCCTCTCTGTGGTAACAGCTCATGAGCCAGGGCCAGACGGAATCTGCGGACGTTTTTTGCTATTTCTGCGGAGAATTTTGGTAAAAATCTGCGGATTTCTGCGGAATTATTTTGGGAGTATCATAACTAAAACCTTAATATGTTAAATAAAAAATTATATCTTTTTAACTTGTATTTAATGTTTAAAATGCAAATCCAATTAGATTAACTGTAAATAGTTAACTTTAAGTAAATAAACAGGATTAATGATAAAAATCTGCGGAAATCTGCGAGCGCAGATTCCCTGTGGGCCTACTCATGACACTGTCAGCAGCTCACGTCACATGTGTTTTCGCGGCTGTGAATACATCATTACATGAAGACAGAAATGACATTTGTGGGTGAATTATACCTTATAAATACAGTATGTGAGTCTTTCAACACCATTTGGAGGTGGTCACGTTGCTGAACATTGTATGTAAAACAACGTGAAGTCTTGTGCGACCACCTTTGCTTCTTTCCTGAACTTGAAAATATGATTGGCAGAATCGTATAAATGCTGGATTAAGATCGTCTAGGGGGTCGAATCTTTTTACGATTAATTGTGCAGCTCTAGTATGGAGGCTGATAGGTCCTATCAAATCTGCTTCCAACCGCATCATCAACCCATGGAGCCGGCAATTGGTTGCCATTGCATCTGCATCCAATGAGCTTGCTCTTAAATATTTTAATATCCATCGTTGTCTGCGCTAGCAATCTGCAGCACATTTTCGGATATAACCATATGAAAATAACATCTAAAAAAATAAATGATGATTATATGTTTCTTTTTATTGACAGGGTATGTGCTACTTGTCTAAACTATTGTTTAAGTGTGCAGTCATAAATTTCAATCCAAGCGCCTTGTATACAATTTCCATGTATTTAAACATAAGCAGCAGTGTTTCTAAAACCATGTTCAGAAGCAACTGATAACTTCGTGCTTCAATGAGGTTATATACAGATGCCATACATTGCTAATGGTGGGCGATATTGCAAAAATATTATGTCACAATATTTTCAGCAAAATTCTGATTCAAGATTTTAATCACGATTCTTTGGGATTTTGGTTGTACAACTTAGCAGTACATCCAAACTAATTTCCTTATTTTAAAAATAAAGCATTACAAGTCAACAAAATATTAAATAAAATAAAAAGAATGGTAGACAGTATATTGAGGCAGAGGCGACAGATGTGCAAGGAATACAATGAGCACTGTAGCACGATACTACAATATTTCTTCAAAAGCAGACGGTGAAGACATTTTATTCAGCCACGATCAAAAATTTGCATATCGCACACCCCTACTTATCTGCTTAAACAGGTTTCATTCAGTCATTTCAAAGGCGGTGTTTCCATTAGCTATGCTACATGAAATGTATGCTAACATTTTTTGTAATGAGGACATACAGTTGAAGTCAGAATTATTAGCCCCCCTGTTTATTTTTGTCCCCAATTTCTGTTTAACAGAGAGATTTTTTCAACACATTTCTAATCATAATAGTATTAATAACTGATTTATTTTATCTTTGCCATGATGACAGTAAATAATATTTTTCTAGATATTTTTCAAGACACTTCTATACAGCTTAAAGTGACATTTAAAGTCTTAACTAGGTTAATTAGGTTAACTAGGCATGTTAGGGTAATTAGGCAAGTTATTGTATAATGATGGTTTGTTCTGTAGACTAATCGAAAAAAATAGCTTAAAGGGGCTAATAATTTTGTCCTTAAAATGGTGTTTAAAAAAATTAATAACTGCTTTTATTCTAGCCAAAATAAAATAAATAAGACTTTCCCCAGAAGATAAAATATTATCAGACATACTGTGGAATTTTTTTTTGCCCTGTTAAACATAATTTGGGAAATATAAAAAAAAAAAAAAAAAAAAAAAATCAAAGGGGGGCGAATAATTCTGACTTCAACTGTATAGTGTACATTATTATGGCTCGTTTCCACTGAGTGGTACAGTACGGTACGGTTCGGGTCGGTACGGGTCACCTTTATCAGGCTTGCGTTTCCACTACAAAGGGTACCCTTTTGGTGGGTGTGGTGTACGACAGAAAGTTTAAGTCGACGTCATTCTCGCTCGAATAAATGTCTACAGTAAAGCCGTACAGGTCGTTCACATTATATGAGAAGCTCTTCTCACAAAACAGATGCTTTAAACATATTAATACTTCTGTATAAATGTTTATTACTAACATTTCTATGAACATGATTTGATTATAACTGCAGATCAATGACAGTGTGACAGTGTTACAGACTACTGTAAGGTCTGCAATTATATAAAATAAATAAATAAATGCAACATATATGAACACACACAGCCCCTTGCAGTCTCCGATATGTTACCACTTACAGAAAAACTTCACACAGCAAACATTTAGTCCTTATTTGAGTTCAAAATCAACACACAACATATACACTAGCCCACAGTCAGAGCAAACCTCTCATCTGTATCTTTAACCTTCACAAGCACATGTAGCCTCTGTTAGAGAGTAATTCCGTCATTCCGAGTTCATAATAGTCCAAAAGGTGATGATAAACATGGCGGTTTGTTCACGATTCAGGTTGCCGAAACTATTTGCTCCTGTGTTTTGTTTGGCTTCTCCTTTTTTCGCGATCGCGAGCTCCCTGGAGAAAGCGAAAACCACTCGCACTTTTAGACGGCCTCGTAAAACAACAACAGGAAACGGCAGATTCTTGGCTTTGTGGCTGTTCATCAAGACAACAACAAGGTTTGTTTTGAGCCGGGTCATCCATGGATCGTTATTATATGCATATAGTTGTCTCGGCTGTGTATTTAAAAAACATGGCGGTTCCTTTTGTTTTGATTCTGGCTAGCTCCACGAGATCTTGACGTATCTCTGTAAACCAATAGCGTTCAGCTACGCGTGTAGCTCCACCTTTTGGTACCATTTCTCGTCTTTGGTACCCTTTCGAAAGGGTGCCGAAAAGTGGTACGGTACGGTTCGGTTCGGTACGCTTTTATGGCCGTTTCCACTGTCGAAAGCGTACCGAACCGAACCGTACCACTCAGTGGAAACAGGCCATTAGTGTTAAACTGGTCAGCAAGGTAGCCCAGGTACACATTATCTAGTTCATTAGAGTTAAGCCGGTCATAAAAGTAGCAAAGGCCCACATAGTCTAGTACACTAGTGTTAAGCCATTCAGCAAGGTAGCCTAGGCACATGTGCTTTTTGACAACAACTTGTTTGCACAAATGTAACAGTAAAAAAAAAAACAAAAAAACAAAATCAGAAGTTAATTATTCCTCACCTGTGAGTGCCAAACCCATCATCTCAGAAGACAAGTCAAACGTGTTGGCTCTGTATACAGACCATGGCCTGTGGCGGGGACTGCGCTCTCTTCCCGCCATCTTGGCTCCAGTCACCAATAGGATTAGCTCTTACAATCCCACTCTATGTTAAAGGTTTTTCCAGTAATCCAGGCTCTGTTTCAGTCCAAAAGTTCTGAATCTAAAAGGAGAAAGGAAAGGGGACAAAAAGAAGATGAGTCAGTATTTGCGTCACCAACTGTCTGGAGACTCAAAAATGTGTAGATCCTGAGGCTGTTAACCTGAGACAACCAAACAATGAGACCTGTGTTTGATCTCAAGATGTTGTAGGCATGCATGCATGTGCATTATTTACGTGGTTTCATAGGAGGGCATTTATAATTGAACACACGCAATGACAAAACTACAATCAAAGAGAGTAAGTGCCAGAGAACTGTCTTACGTTTATGGCTGGATAATTTATGACTGAAAGGAAATGGTTCACAAACAGGATGTTGTTGGAATATGCTAAAGAGGATTTCCAATGACGTTAAAATTTTAGACATGTAGTTTACACAGACACAGCTCAATGGAGGTGCTACATGTTTCAAATTACCACACATGTAGAATACATCATTTTTAGGCCCCAATCACTTGATAAATGTAGGCATATGAACTATGAACAAAATGATATAAAATAAAATATGAACGATACATGAATCACTGTATTTATTCATCTCGGTTAACACTAGTTAATGAAAATAAAGTTGTTTATAGTTAGTTCATGTTTACTTCGTGCATTAACTACTGTTATTACACAGCTGTCTGGAATACGTGACGCTGATTGGTCGTGAAATTACAAGGTATGTTATTCCAAGATAACAACCGCTAAGGCTCATACAGATACTTTGAATCACCTTGACTGTCAGTGAATATGTTCAAATCCATATACTTTCCATCAGCAGTATATGCTACCAGTATATTTCCATTAGCTTTGCATTTTTGACTATCTGATGCTATCTTCTGACTGAATAAGGCGCAAGTTAGTGTATACTCCATCAGCAGTTTTCGTTTCCGTCAGCTTTGGATTTTTGACTATCTGATGCTATCTTCCGACTGAATAATGCTAAAGTTAGTGTATACTCCATCAGCAGATTTTGTTTCCGTCAGCTTTGCATTTGTGACTATCTGGCGCTATCTTCCGACTGAATAATGCGCAAGTTAGCGTATACTCCATCAGCAGTTTTCGTTTCCGTCAGCTTTGCATTTGTGACTATCTGGCGCTATCTTCCGACTGAATAATGCACAAGTTAGCGTATACTTCATCAGCGGTTTTCGTTTCCGTCAGCTTTGCATTTTTGACTATCTGATGCTATATTCCTACTGAATAATGCGCAAGTTAGTGTATACTCCATCAGCTGTTTTCGTTTCCGTCAGCTTTGCATTTTTGACTATCTGATGCTATCTTCCGACTGAATAATGCTAAAGTTAGCGTATACTCCATCAGCAGTTTTCGTTTCCGTCAGCTTTGCATTTGTGACTATCTGGCGCTATCTTCCGACTGAATAATGCGAAAGTTATCGTATACTCCATCAGCTCTTTTCTTTTGCATCAGCTTTGTGTTTTTGACTACAGTATCTGATGCTATCTTCTGACTGAATAATGCGCAAGTTAGTGTATACTCCATCAGCTGTTTTCGTTTCCGTCAGCTTTGCATTTTTGACTATCTGATGCTATCTTCCGACTGAATAATGCTAAAGTTAGCGTATACACCATAAGCAGTTTTCGTTTCCGTCAGCTTTGCATTTGTTACTATCGGGCGCTATCTTCCAACTGAATAATGCACAAGTTAGCGTATACTCCATCAGCAGTTTTCATTTCCGTCAGCTTTGAATTTTTTAGCTATCTGATGCTATCTTCTGACTGAATAATGCACAAGTTAGCGTATACTCCATCAGCTGTTTTTGTTTCCATCAGCTTTACATTTCTGGCTATCTGGCGCTATCTTCCGACTGAATAATGTGCAAGTTAGAGTATACTTCATCAGCGGTTTTCGTTTCTGTCAGCTTTGCATTTTTGACTATCTGATGCTATATTGCAACTGAATAATGCCCAAGTTAGCGTATACTCTATCAGCTGTTTTCGTTTCCGTCAGCTTTGCATTTTTGACTATCTAACGCTATCTTCCGACTGAATAATGTGAAAGTTAACGTATACTCCATCAGCTGTTTTTGTTTCCATCAGCTTTGCATTTTTGACTATCTGATGCTATCTTACGACTGAATAATGCGCAAGTTAGTGTATACTCAATCAGCTGTTTTTGTTTCCATCAGCTTTGCATTTTTGACTATCTGATGTTATCTTCCGACTGAATAATGTGCAAGTTAGCGTATACCACTTCAGCGGTTTTCGTATCCGTCAGCTTTGCATTTTTGACTATCTGGTCCTATATTCCAACTGAATAATGCGCAAGTTAGTGTATACTCCATCAGTTGTTTTCGTTTCCATCAGCTTTGCATTTCTGACTATCTGGCGCCATCTTCCGACTGAATAATGTGAAAGTTAGCGTATACTCCATCAGCTCTTTTTGTTTCCATCAGCTTTGCATTTTTGACTATTTGATGCTATCTTCCGATTGAATAATGCGCAAGTTAGTGTATACTCCATCAGCGGTTTTCGTTTCCGTCAGCTTTGCATTTTTGACTATCTAACACGATCTTCTGACTGAATAATGTGAAAGTTAGTGTGTACTCCATCAGCTGTTTTTATTTCTGTCAGCTTTGCGTTGAATAAAAGGATTAATAAACTGTTAAAGCTCAGAACAATGTTTTTTGGCAAACTTTTATGTTTCGTGGCAAGTAGCTAATGTAATATGCAGAATAAAGTACATGCAGGACAGTTGTTAAATGCATTTAACTTATGCGCAAAACTGAAATATTGCATAAATCACAAAGCTCTGTTCCCATCAAATAAGTCAAACAGAACAAAATTGTCATTTACTAATAAACTGGTGCCACATACTAAAACGAAAAATGGAATTTGCTGAGGTAGGAGAAGGCACTTTAAACCTTATTTCTTATATAATAAATTACTTGTACCTCAGAAGGCATTAACGAAATACAATGAATGTGTGGTGGCTTTTAAAGGAGAGCGAGATCACTCTTTGGGAGTACAGATGCTCAAGTTTTTTAATGACAGTCTTTAGATAAGGGATTTCAGAATGACCAAAACAACATTTTAGATGGTTTACAATGTGGTCGATCCACTGGTTTGTCCATTAATGCCGTCCCATCGCACCCATTTTATTTGATTTTTGATCAGTTCAAACAAAATCACAAGCTGGAAACATAACAGGCTACAGTTTGTAATCTAATAGCACAAAGTATTACAATAGACTGTAGTAGTAGTAGTAGTACAAAAGAATCCTGACACAGAGAGCAGAAGGGCTGAATGAGGATGCAAATACGCTGCATCAGTGGCGGATGGAGGGTTTTTGGCTGCGGTGCAGGCAAAGCAGCAGGTAGTGGGCAGCAGTCTGGGGCTGAACGGCTGATTCTGACTCAGGCTCCAGCATATACAAAACCAGCAACCCACAAGCTATCCATCTGCCTCTTATAGTCCAGCACATATCACTAGATACAGATCACAACACGTTTATCAAAATGTGTTGAGTTAAATCAAGAACAGAAATGGTCATCATCAGAATAGTCATCTCCCGCCTGCAGTTAAAGAGCTCCATAATCCATCTCATGAGGTTTTATAATTACCGCACTCTTATTAGCCTTGACATTTCACGGATATTAAACACCAGTCACTGCACCGGTTCATAATTCTTGAGAAGGATTTTTCACAGGCCTCATTCAGGCTTCATGCATATTTAGGTTTTCTTGAATGCAATTATGGAAAACGCACCAATTTGACACGCATCTCCTCAGATGAAAGTTACTTTGGTAACAAGTTTGTTGATGTCAATGAAAAGTTGTCTCTCAGCCTGAGGATGAATCATTCAAGCATTTCAACACGTTGAACAGTTTTTACTTTTTTTATTGTTAGATGTTTTGACAAGTAATATTTTGAATGACACTGATTTGGGGTTGTTATATTTAAATTTTACGCCATTTTATTATTATTCCAAAAAGATACATTAAACTGATCAAAACTTTTGCTTTTATTTTCATTTTTAAAAGCAATTTTCAAGAAAAGATACTCCGCAATGTAAACAAATTCTTCAATTTGGATTTAGGATTGAAACTCAAAATTATAGCCATTATTAAATTCATTGAAATGTTTAAATAATTAAAGTCTCTGAAAAAAGTAGGGCTTTATGCCAAGAGTGATTTTGTATTCCATATTTCGCACTTGTGATTAAAAAGTTCCACCTAAAAATGAAAATTCCGCCATAATTTGCTCATCCTCCACTTTCAAACTTGTTTGATTTTCGGTCTTCTGTTGAACACAAGGGAGGAAGAATACTGAAGAATATTGGAAAGAAACAGCATATTCAAGATATAAAACAAGATATTGTTAAAACAAGATATAAAATCAAGATATATAAACAAAGTTTTCTGAAGAATGTTGGAAACTGGCAGCCACTGACATCCGAGAAACAATATACTATGGAAGTCAATGCCTGCTAGTTTTCAACAATCTTCAGAATATCTTGTTTTGTGTTTATTCATACATTCCTTTTCTTTTCAGCTTAGTCCCTTTATTAATCCGGGGTCGCCACAGCGGAATGAACAGCCAACTTATCCAGCATGTTTTGTGTTCAACTCATCAAAATAGGAACTTTAAAGTTAAGAACCACTTGAGTTTGAGTAAATGATGAGGAAACATTCCTTTTGTGTGAACTTTCCCTTAATAGGTATAGTTTGTCCTAATATAAAGATTGTGTAATTATTTACTTGCTTTATCCCAGATGAATAAGTCTTTTTTGGCTATCCTTGAGCCAAAAAAAAAGGACAAAAAAGTTTTAATGTTTTTCTCTAAAAATTTAATTTCTCATTACCTAAATATGGCTTATTGATAATAGGTAGTTGTTAGTTGTGGTCATACAGGGTAAACAGATTTAGAATATGGTGCTGAATAACTTATAAACAGTCGTTATTACAGTAATACACATGCAAATGAGCTAGTTAATGGTCAGTATGTGTTTTCTGATGTAAAGTGTAACCACACATTCATAAACTTCACATTATATGTGGCCCAGGAGCAGGGCCGAATTAACCAATGGGCATTATGGGCACAGGCGTGGGGGAATGCAGATTTTGGAGTGTCTATTTAAGATAAGTGCAAATAGCGCACCTCGTTGGAATAAGCTGAGTTGAGTGATTCCCGCCCATCACCATTTGCTTGACAGACTTCATAACTGAAGAGCGCAATCAACAGCAGCGTGAGTGGCGTAGCCCGTAAAGTGCATGGCAACATGCTTTGACGTGATCGATCATGAACCCGGTTCGAATCCAGCGTCTGTTGAACAATTTCTTCTTTTTTTACCCATTACATACCACATTTTGCCTACTCTTCATCACAAAAAAAACAAGTAGGAGTCATTAATAAGTCTGTGTATTATAGAAGACTCAGATTCATAGAACTGGATTGGAGAGGTGTTATATCCAAATCATATGCATTATAAGTTTGTAGAAGTTAAACATTAAAAATGCCCTTAAATATATATATATATATATATATATATATATATATATATATATATATATATATATATATATATATATATATATATATATACTAATATATATATTAGTACTGCTTCTGTGAACTTGAACAAGTATATTAAAATTTTATAATTTTATAATTTATATTTTTTAATTTTATAAAAACCATTTTAGGTTTTTTTTGGTAGTCTACAGAACAAACCATCATTATATAATACCTTGCCTAATTACCCTAACCTGCCTAGTTACCCTAATTAACCTAGTTAAGCCTTTAAATGTCACTTTAAGCTGTATAGAACTGTCTTAAAAAAATATCTAGTCAAATATTATTTACTGTCATTATGGCAAAGATAAAATAAATCCGTTATTAAAAATGAGTTATTAAAACTATTATGATTAAAAATGTGTTGAAAAAATCTTCTCTCCGTTAAACAGAAATTGGGAAAAAAATAAACAGGGGGGCTAACAAATCTGACTTCAACTGTATGCTTTAAAAACAAGTTAAAACTTTGTAGACTAGAAATATATGTACTGTATATCATTTATTTAAAAAATGCGAGCAATACATTATAGATTAATTTTATTTTAAAAATATGAAATTAATCTTATTTTTTAATTCAACTATAGGGGTGCAGCCAGGTAGGGGGGCTACAAAATATTGTGCCCAGGGGCCTCTGAATTCTTAATCCGGGCCTGCCCAGGAGTGATTAAATAAGACCCTTAGATTTAAACTTGAAACCTTATCCTTTTAAGGGATAGTTCACCCAAAAATCATCATTTACTCACTTATCACTTGTTCCAAACCTATTTGAGTTTTTTTTATTGTTGAACACAAAATAAGATTTTTACACTTCGTCTGCCAAAGTAATTGTATGTACCCCATGAAAGTCTATGGGTGCCAACAACCAGCATTCTACAAAATATCTTCTTTTTTTGTTCAACAGAAGAAAAAATCTCATTAAGGTTTAAAACCACATGAGGAAAAATAAATTATGATATTTCCATATTAGACGTGGAGTTGGATTACAAAAACCACACAGCATTGTTTTAGACTGACAGAGTACTTTTCAGGGCATCACGGTGATGCAGTGGGTAGCACAATCACCTCACAGCAAGAAGGTTGCTGGGTCAGTTGGCATTTCTGTGTGGAGTTTGCATGTTCTCCCCATGTTTGTGTGGATTTCCTCCGGGTGCTCCGGTTTCCCCCACAAGTCCAAAGACATGCGGTATAGGTGAATTGGGTAAGCTAAATTGTCTGTAGTGTATGTGCGTGCATGGATGTTTCCCAGTGATGTGTTGCAGCTGGAAGGGCATTCGCTGCATAAACATATGCTGGATAAGTTGGCGGTTTATTCCGCTGTGGCGACCCCAGATTAATAAAGGGACAAAGCCGAAATGAATGAATGAATGAGTACTTTACATTTGCTAATATAAAGCATATTTTCAGTGAGAAAAGAACAGATTCAAGCATAAAAAGTGTTTATATGCCCTAATAAAAACTGCTGGTTCAATTATCAGGAAGTGGAAGCCAACACTGCCTCAAAGGTGCCATGCATCAACGCTCTTTGTGTAAAAATGACTTGTGACAGAACAGAAGCCCAGTTTAGGAGAACTAGAGCAGTGGTTCTCAACTCCAGTCCTCGGGCCCCCCTGCCCTGCACATTTTGTGTCTCTCTTATTTGACACACAAGGATCAGTTCATGGATCTCGCTGTTAATGAGCTGATGATCTGAATCAGGTGTGTTAAGTAAGGAAGACATACAAAATGTGCAGGGCAGGGGGGCCCGAGGACTGGAGTTGAGAACCACTGAACTAGAGTATCAATTTAGTGGCTAATTCCTATTTATTTGTACAATCTCATTCGTACATACCCGCGATGAGGACTGTCACGATATCAAATTTTGGTGTAAAATATAGAAATCACACAATTTATTGCGATAAACTATATTACTGTCCTTTTTAAATCAATTTATGCCACTCATTATATAATGCAAGTATGAAGATAATAGCATCATTGTCACGATCACCAGCGATCTAACGACCCAGCCTGATCTCACGAGGAGTAAGTATTTTAGGAGTAAGTAACGTAAGTATTTTACGTTTTGTCAGTTTAGTGGCTAATTTGTACGAATTCGTACGAGTTAAGTCGTACGAAAATGTATGATTTTAAAAAGGAGGCGTGGCACCTAACCCCACCCCTAACCCCAACCGTCATTGGGTGATGAGCAAATCGTACTTATTAGTACGAATTAGATCTTACCAATTCATACGAATTAGCCACTAAATCAAAAAGTTACGAATTGCCATGAGATTGCGTTGAACCACCAGAGATCGCTGGAAAACATTCACACTCACACGAACTACAATCCTGCCTCATATGGTCTACAAAACCCAGTCATGCCACACACATTCACCTGCTCTAAGTGACCATTCAGGGATGTGCAGAGACCTTTTAAGGGGCAGGGGCTCAAGTGGAAAAAAGGGCACTTTTTATTAAATAATAATAATAATTGTACTTTAATAAATAAAATATATTAAAGGAGATTTCACCCTAAATTCACCATCTACTCACCCTTAAAAGGATAGTTCATTCAAAACTGAAAATTCTGTCACCATTTACTCGCCTTTTACTTGTTCCAAACCCATTTGACTTTTTCTTCTTCTGTTGAACACACAAAGTAATATTGTGAAGAAAGCAGGAAACCTGTAACTAGTAATGGGCGATATAAACGATATGCGATATAAACGATACAAAATTGGCGTACGATAGAGATTTTAATTCTATTGCACTATCGCGATAATGCATGTTTGATGACGCAATCTACCCGCGAAATTAAGAGCAAAGCCGGCCGCGTATTGCTTAGCAACGTATACAAAACAATGTAAAGACCGCTTGACGTGAAAGTAAATAAAAATGCCGCTATATTAATGTGCATATCGCATTTCCGGCCGGCCGCCTATCCAATCTAGACTTTACCAACCGGACATGTCCGAGATTCTGCTTTTGCTTTCGATATTAATTATATTCATTTTTACATTACTTTATACGCAAACTTTGGCTGGTGCATCTCAATCTCTCAGCAGCACCAACACTGCAGCAGACAGAGGGGGAGAGAGGGAGAGAAAGAAAGCAGATTTGACCTGTCAGTGGTGCTCACTGAAAAGAAACAAACTTTTTTTAAAATTTGTTTGTTAAATAGGAATACGAAATCAATAAGAAATTATTCTGTTGCTGAAGGTCATTAAAGTTATATAGAAAAGATGGTGTTACTTTGGGGCAGAAGGAAAGAATTTTCTTTACTTAAAATAGCCATGCCTAATACTGAAAGTATAGCCCTAATTCACAGTGTCCGTTCCTTTATTAACAAGACACCAGTTTTAATTTCATTAGGAGATCAAAATTTTTAAAAACCAAATGTGTTACCTTAGGCTGCAGGTTAGAAATATGTTTTTATTTAAAGTATCTGCAATACACAATTTTATTTGACTAATTAAAACTGGAAGTATTTTCAGTACAGTGCAAGTTCCTTAACTAAAAACACACCAGTTTTTTTGTTCTCTGCAACTTGGCATTTAGGAACCAAGGACTCAAAAGAAAAGTCTTTCTTTCTAAAAGGCACTACATTTAGTTTATTTATCTGCAACATTGTGTTGTTTAATTACAGTTTTGCTTTTGCACAATAAATGTTCTCAAAACGACATGCAACATTTCTTTATTTCTTAAAAAAAATTGCAGTATGGCTTTCCTAAGGGTTTATGTAACCTGTTCTGAAATGGTTCTATTATAATTTATATATCGCAATATATATCGTTATCGCAAGAGGCTGCAATGTATATCGCAATATGGATTTTAGGCCATATCGCCCATCCCTACCTGTAACCATTGACTTTCATGGTATTTGTTTTTCCTACTGTGGAAGTCAATGATTTCAGGTTTATAGCTTTCTTTAAAATATCTTTTTTTAATCTTTAATTTGTTAGTGTTCAACAAAATAAAGAAACAAAGATTTGGAACCACTTGAGGGTGAGTAAATTTAAACTTTTGGGTGAACTATCCCTTTTCGATCTATTATTTTTTCTGTTGAACAAAATAATAAAATATTTTGAAGAATATATCACACACTGATAGCCACTGACTTCCATATCTAGCCTATATGTACATGTTTTATAGCTTTAATTAACACTATATATTCTGAATAAATGACTGCAAAAACGAGAGGGCAATATTTTCACTATCCAGCTCTCATTTCTCCATTACATTAGCCTGTATGCCTAAGATACTGTCCTGGCTAAAGTTTAGCTAATGTGGAATTATAAATTTATATAATCTAATTTCAAATGAACAATAATCTACATATAACTGAAAAGTTATATTCTTTGGTTTTTTAATTATATCATTTCAATAACAGCCCAGCTATGAGAGACATTAAACCTTTGTCTTTCTGACTACTGGCTGAGCCAGTGATGCAAATGCAACGGGCAGCCTTTCAATGACTCTGCCTTTGTCTTAGGGTGATACTTTCAGCCCAAAGAAACCCCTTTGTTGATTAACTTGTGTGGCAGGTTTTCTAACACCTATATGCTGGTTAACCCAATACCTAATTTGCATGCTTTGTTTAGCCATCTCCCCTCCTCCTAAGAAGACAATATAGACAGGACATCTTTGTTTCAATGCAGACTTGTGATAAAACTAGCAGACTGCAGACCTCCAGTAGGCTCCTGCAGACACATGGACATCTTGAAGACGCTGTTTGACTGCAGATTAACCAACACGTCTCAATAAAGGAATTCTGCTTGTTTCGAGTCTCCTGGACTGGGTTCTCTTTTCTATCCAACATTTATTTGTTTACAACACTAACTAATTAGATGGGTTTTTACTTTTGGATAAATAGCTGACATTAAATTTGAGGCTCAGGTAGTCTTTTTTTTAACCGTTAATCACCTCCACACAATATAGATGAATGACGGATGAATTTACATCGGCGGTTCTGTCGATCATATCGCGCTGCCGTAACGGAGGTCAGCTATTAATGTATGTTTTACACACACTCTGTCTGCAGTGTCTGTATGGGCCAGATTGTAAAGCTATGGCCCGGATGCAGTGCGGATGCAGGAGTTGGCATAAGTGCTGATACGTTACTCCACTGTTAACACCTTACTTTTGAAGACTGAGTAACAATGTAAATAGAGTTTTCATTAGAGCATTCGCCTCGCATGTGGTTTTTCTTTCCAAATTGCCGGTTCGAGGCTCGCTTGGAGCGGCTAGACTAAACCAAAGATATACTTTAAAATTTTGTTTTTTTATTGTTTGACAGGGAAAGATGTCCTTAAATAGAAAGCCACCACCTCTGCACGTGCCTGTGACCATTGATTAGACTGTCACAACCTGTCTTCCTTGTGTGTTTGTATTCGTCATGTGATCCTCACCATGTGCTCCTTTGTTCTAGTTCCCGCCATCATTATGTTCATCATCTTCACCTGTGTTTATCCACCTGTGTGTTATCATGTCGTCATCCCCTGTCTATTTATAGTCCTTGTGTTCAGTCCTTCATTGTCCGGTATTGTCTACATGTCTTGCTGTTGATGTTTGTCTTGAAGCGCTGTTCATCCTGTGATCTTCGTAAGTGTCCTTTAATAAATATATGTGCGTTTGATAATCCTGAGACCCCGTGCCTTCTTCCTGCGAACATCACGCGTGACATAGACACTAACAGCTGAAGATGTTTTTGGACTGATTACTGTACTATAAATACACCACACTAACATACAGTTGTTGCTGAGTCTTGTCTACTGTTTGTGACACTACAATGCGTTTTCCTTTGTCTTGCTTTGTCGTGTTTTTGATCCTTGCCTCGTTTATTTGTCTGCCTCTGACCATCTGCCTGACTATTGACTACGATACTGGATTGCCTGTATACATCTGTTTGCCCCTGTGTTGACCATTGCTTGCCTGACCACTCTAATAAACCTGCATTTGGATCCGCAGCCCTGTTGTCAGCATCACTATCCCCTGTTACAATCATTATGGAAGTACACTCTTATAAAAGAACAGATAATATTTTATTCTTAAGAATATTTAATATATTTATAGCAACTTTAATAATAGGCATTGGAATCAGAATGGGAAAACTCACACATCCTAAACAAATAAATAAAAATGTTAACAAAAAGTGCAAGATACCAAGAACTAGGTAAAAAGTAACATGTTTAACAAAGTCAGTTTAGACTTTTAAACACAGAGGCACAGGACACCGAACAGGCCACATCCTCTAGCAGATCTATTGTTAGGCTGGCACCCACATGAAAATATACTATAGTAATTTATAGTATAACCATACTGACACCTTCAGTAGAGACCGGATGAGATGACAGAGGCTGTGCAATCAGCTAACATGCTGCTGACGTTGGTTTTTATGTATGGGTGATAAATATTGCATCACAAAAAAATGATTTTTTTATCCATGTGTTGGGCGATAAGTCGATATACTGATTATTGCGACAGGCCTAGTTAGGGGTGAGGTTTGGGTGCATGACTCCTTTAAAAAATAATATATTTTCACACAAATGAAATCATATACGTTTACATTATTATTAGTGCTGGGCAAAAATTAATCACGATTAAATCACATCCAAAATAAAAGTGCGTTTTATATATGAGATACACACATAAAAGCAAACCAATCTGCTTTAAACCAATTTTAATAGGAAGTTATACAATATTATATTAGTGCATAAAAATTTGATTAGTCAGTACTGAACCCAAATATGGAGCTTATCTAACAAAATAACATATGATAACGGTCCAAAAAGCAATACAACCAAATTTATATGTTATAGAAAAATATTAAATACAACTTTAAAAAGAGGAAAAATCAAGAGAAGCAAAAAAATTAAAAAATGTAGTTGAAATTTTGTAGGTTGTCATTTTCAGGGTTCTTGCACCATTTTAAAAGTAAAACTGAATGCCTTTTAAGACCTTTTTCAGACCTCAACAAATATAATTTAAGACCCAAAAATTTCATAATTTCTTTGGAATAGGTTACTCAATTTATTGCCTCCTACAATGGAAATCAAAACTTTAAAGTTTTCCATTTTCCATCAATTATGTGCAATAAAAAAAGCAAAAATACTTTTCTTTGAGACCTTTTTCCTTTCTTTTTTTTGTTCCTTTGTGATGTAGAACACAAGTCAACATAACATACATAAGTTGGATTACACTAAACAACACAATGCCTTGTATGAAGGAACCATATAGAATAGAATACTGAAATAAGCTCAATAATGAAAGTCCTCAAAACAGCCTTTCACAAGCCACAATGATGACAAATAATCTACATAACTGTTAGAAAACACAAATGTTATTATATGACTTTCAATGAGAGAACGTTTGTAACATCCCACATTCTCCTCAAGACATGTGGCATCTCTCTTCTCATCTTCTCAATTTCATGGTTTAGGTCCACCAACTACCTTCTCTTTTCCTTGCATCTTTTTCTAATGGAATTCGATTTAGTGATCAGTTTTGCCATCTTGGACCCTGCTGTATTCTCAGTGTGTGTGTGTCACGTTTGCAGGTTGTGCGTCATCCGGAGTGTTTGTTTTGTCACGTGAGTTTGTTTTGTTTTGGTCGCCCATGTGTATTTGTTATGTCACATGTCATGACGCGACTCAGCTGTTCTGATTACCATCCAGCTGAGTCTTATTATCTCGTCTATATGGTCTACGTTTCTATGTTTTCCTTGTCAGTTCGTTGTTTGTTTATGTGTTTGCTCATACTCTCTGTCTGTGCTCAGGACTGTGAGGAGTGGCCGCTTGGACCATGTTGCGTCCTTCTGTTTTCCTGCCCTCTCTACCAGTTATCCTTGTTCTGTTATTTTTGATCTTTTGTCTTGGTTTATTTTGACTAGGTCAATTAAACTATACATTTGCATTTTTGGATCCTCTCAAGTACTTTGAAGCGTAACAGAACGAACTGACCTTTTTTATGGATCCAGCGAGTGTATCACAGCAGATCTCTGAATTTGTCACCCTCAGCAACGCCAGGATCGAGCAGCAGGATGGGGCACTGGCTACCACCGCTCGGGTCATTCAGACTCTTATCGGCCAGGTTTCCTCGCTCACCACCCAGGTTCAACAGCTGGCTACTGGAGCGGTGCAAGGAGAGGCCGTACCAGCTCCAGCAGCATTGCCGACACCGGTGTTTGCTAACCGCTCGGTTGAGCCTCGCCTTCCTCCACCGACCGATTACGCAGGTGAACCCCATTTGTGTCGGTCCTTCCTATCGAAGTGTTCCCTCTACATAACACTGCAACCATCATTGTTCCCCACAGAGCAGTCCAAGGTCGCCTTTGTTATCACGCTCCTTTCTGGAAAGGCGGGTCTGTGGGGGACTACAGCTTGGGAACAAAAGCTGCCTTGCTGTTTCTCTTTTGAATTATTTTCCAAGGAACTCAAAAAAGTTTTTGATCGGGCCGCTTCAGGGAGAGAGGCCGCTCGAGTCCTTGCAGAGCTCCGTCAGGGGAATCGGAGCGTGGCGGACTACTCAATCGAGTTCCGGACATTGGCGGCTGAGTGTGGCTGGAATGCGGAGGCGCAGTGGGACATGTTTCTTCATGGGTTGTCGGATCGTCTCCAGGACGAGATCTATACATTGGACCTTCCGAGAACTCTGGACGAGCTGGTCGATCTGGCGATTCGGGTGGACGCCAGACTACTTCGCAGAGGGAACCGCAGACATCGGAGAAGTTATTCAGACCCAGTTTCTGACTTTCCGGCTTTGGCTATGGCGGCGGAAGTGGATGGCGTTGACCCGGAACCAGTGCAGGTGGGCAGATCACGTCTGTCCGTGCAAGAAAGGTGCCGACGGAGAAACAAGGGACTCTGCCTTTACTGCGGTGGCGCGGGTCATCGCAAGATTTTTTGCCCGGTAAAAGACAAAGCCCCATCAGTAGGTGAGAGGTTACTGATGGGTGAAATCAAGCTAGAGAAACCTTCTGTGGCGGCTACCTTACTGTCCGTTACTCAGACATGGGGTTCCGGTACCCAAAACACCCACGCCCTTATTGATTCCGGGGCAGAGGGGAACTTCATTGACTCTAGTTTCGCTTTCAGTTTTAAACTTCCGGTTATCGCTCTTTCTCAACCCATTGCAGTACGCGCCCTTAGCGGTCTTTCCCTTCCTACCATCACTCACTCCACTAAACCCATAAAACTTATTACGTCCGGTAGGGATGGGCATTTCTGACCATTCTTCATTTCGATTAATCCACAGGTTTGACAAACGAGTACTCGATTAATCGGGGCGGGGCTTAATCAAGAGGCGGGGCGTGTGCGCGTCATAGGGGCGGGGCTTAATCAAGAGGCGGGGCGTGTGTGCCTCATAGCGACAATTAAATAACAATCAATTAATATATATATATATATATATATATATATATATATATATATATATATATATATAAAGCCCTGTTAAAAATGTTGTTGATAAAACTATGACAGGATTCAGAAAACAATTAAATCAATGCTGTTGGGTTATTAAAAATCACCATCAATATTGGTTAACACAGTAAACATTTAAAGAAGTGTAACAAGTGGCGTATTTAGGCCTGGGCAATATGGTCGATACCCATAGCGGCATCTGGGTGGCACGGGGAGACGGTGCGAAAAAAACGAGCCCCAGTACAAGCTTTGAGTTACGATTTACTTTATGCAAGTGTATTAATTTAAAGTAGTAATCCCAGAATAAAGACGTTAGAGGCCATTCACATTTGACGTATTTTGCATGTGCAAGTTTGTTATTGTCTATGTGCAACCGAAACGAAGGTGGTGAAAGCAAACTGATGCATGCATGCGTGTAGAAAACCATTCCCGCGCACCTCACGCGCTGCTCTGCACCCGGTGTGAAAAAGCCTACCGGTTGTTTTGACTACATGCACGCCGGTAAAATACACGCCGCTTATGTACTGTGAAACCGGAGTAATTTTAATGCAGAGGTGTCGGCGCGCAGCGAGCTTTGCAAGTCGACAAAACTAAAGTTATTATATGATGATGATCTTATTTTGACTATATGGCTATGAAGCAGAAAGCAGAGATGATGAATCAGGGAGGTAAGACTTAATAACATTAATTCTCAGCCATGAGTCGGGTCTAAGACTACAGATAATTACATAAAATATATATTCTTTGTATAGAATTTACTTTAATATTCAAGCAAAAGATTTTTTGCGATCTTAGCTTCTTAGTTTATCACTCCAGCTGTGTCTACATTTTTTCCAGTTACATTTTGGATTGATTTCTGTTATTTATTTAGAATAATAATTGTACAATAATAATAATAATAATTTTATTTCTAAGTACATTTCTAAAAGCAGGTGGTTCGCCCAGGGTGCCATTCGAACCGCCACTGACGTGAGGCATGTAGGTTTTCTACATGAGGCATTGTAAATAAAATTAATCATAAAGCCTAGAGACACAATATGAAAATATTATATTACAAATTGTGTTTATCTACACAAAATGCATGTGAGCTTGAACTACATGCCAACCAGAAAGTGGATGCGGTGCGCAGGGCGCTTTAAAACAACGGCAACTGAAGCCGCGCAGAAAAAAGAAACCAAAGTTATTTTACAGTAGCCTATCCCCTTCAATATGTGTCTTATTATTACTATAAATATTTTGGATCCGTTTTTAAAAATATAATCTACCTTTTTCTATATTGTTGACAACAACAATAAAAACACATGATACTCTGCATTTCAGTTATTTTATTATCCAACTGACATTTTTACCAAAACAATATTTTACTTCAGCAGCATCACAACAGATGTGGATCAAAAAGGGTTTTTTTTTGTAAAAGGTTTGCAAAAATAAAGTTTCACCAAAACTTAACCAAACGGCTGTTAAGTAGCACAGTGATGCGCGGAGGGCGATATAGGCTATCCGCGGGCGCTGCAGATAATCCGCGGGTCGGGTAATAAAAAAAATACATTATGATTAATTGCGGGTGGGTCATAGCAGTTGACCAGCAAAAAACAGAGAGTGGATTTCGCAGAATGTGAAGATGAGACGCCCAAGCACAGTGCAAAGAAAAAGACCAAGTAAACATAACATAGCCTATAAACATAACATAGCTGCTGTTTAGGCTGAAGTGAAGCCGTTTTTGTTATTTTTTTTCCATATGTAAAAGCTGAATCTGCTGTTAATAACGAACGATCCACAGTAACCTATCATCATGCTTAAAACAAAGAATTAGAATTATTATGTCGATCGGGTGCGGGCCCGGGAGTGGATATATATATCCTAAAATAAAATAAAATGTGTGGGCGGGTGGCGAGCAGATGATTAGAAAGAAGGAGCGGATTCATGTAACATTTCAGCTGATCCGCGCATCTCTAGCACATAGCCTAACTAAAATTAGAAGCTAGCATAATTTGGCTGCGTAAACTTAAAATAAAAATAGCCTGAATATTTTTTACCACATCTATAAAAATTAAAGATTGGGTAAAATAACATTTCTTTCAAAGTGATCAGTCAGTGGAGGTAAATAAAATAAAGCCGGACTAATTTAACTATGCTGCTTAAACTTAAAACAAAAACAGCCTGAATATTTTATCATGCATGGCTAATAAAACTTAACATAAGGAAGGACTACATGTTTTTTTCAAAAAGACCAGTCGGTCTACATGCTCCGATGAAAGCTGAGTGCGAAGTTTAATTTCAATTAGACGGCGCTGGAAATAAGGCGCTCAGAAGGCAGAGAAGTCGCAGGAACAGCCAGGTACCACTGGGCAAAGGTGCTTAGCCTTGCAGATCGAGACTCATTTACTTGCACCAAAGGATCCGGGTTTAGAGAGATGCATGGCTCCCATGAAGTAGCTTTCGATTTTAGTGTCATCCGGTGAAACATCTTCACTCGTGCCATAGGCTAGTCCTCGTCGAAAAGATTGTCTGACACGGCGCGCACATGACAGCTGAAAGCATCACACACCAGACGCGCACATTCGCATGGTATTTAAAATGAAACTATTCAGATGGCGCTCTGTGGCGCGGCAGAAGTATGAAGTGTCCCGAGTCGTGGCTGGGCACCGCTGTGTACCCTGAAACCTACGTTTAGAATTCTGAAATGCGCTGCGTGGCGTGACGCGGCGCTTCTGGTGTGTGACCCCCTATACTCCATCTGCGCTCAGGTCTCTCTGGACCGCAACTCCCTGCAGCCATAACCAATCAAATATCAAACTACCGCCCAAATACCAGCATAACCAATCAGAAAGATTTAAAGTAATTTAATTTTAGAGTTAATCGATCATCGTTTTCATGCTCGATCGTCGCTGATGCGTTCGATTAATCGATTAATCGAATGATCGTGCACATCCCTAACGTCCGGAAATCACGTCGAACATATATCATTTTTTTTAACGGACTGTTCTAATACACCAGTGGTTTTAGGTCATCCTTGGCTGGTCCTTCATAAACCTCATATAAATTGGGGTCTCAGCACAATATTTTCGTGGAGTGAGAAATGTCATGAGTCTTGTCTTGTGTCTGCTTGTTCTGCTGTGTCTTGTTCTGTGTTTCAGGAGGAGCGTATGGACCTGTCAAACGTGCCCAGTGAGTACCTCGACCTGAAGAAAGTGTTCAGTAAGTCTCGGGCTGCTTCTCTTCCTCCTCATCGTCCCTATGACTGTGCTATAGACTTACTGCCAGGTACGTCTCCGCCTAAAGGCAAGTTATACTCTCTTTCCATTCCTGAGAGGGAGGCCATGGAGAAATATATTTCTGATTCTCTAGCGGCCAAGATCATCCGCCCCTCTTCTTCACCGGCGGGGGCGGGGTTTTTTTTCGTGAAAAAGAAGGATGGCTCTCTTAGACCTTGCATAGATTATCGGGGGCTGAACAACATCACGGTGAAGAATACGTATCCCTTGCCGTTGATGTCTTCAGCGTTCGAGCGTCTGCAAGGGGCATCCTGTTTCACGAAATTAGACCTCCGCAACGCTTATCATTTGGTCCGCATAAGGGGGGGGGACGAGTGGAAAACGGCGTTTAATACCCCCAGGGGGCATTTTGAATATTGTGTTCTTCCCTTTGGGCTTTCCAACGCCCCCGCAGTTTTCCAAGCACTCGTTAATGATGTGTTGCGAGACATGATAGATCAGTTCATTTATGTTTACCTGGATGACATTCTGATTTTTTCCCGTTCTCTCCAGGAACATGTGCAACACGTCAGGCGAGTGCTTCAGCGGCTGCTAGAGAATGGGCTTTTTGTCAAGGCGGAGAAATGCGTGTTCCATGCACAGTCTGTTCCCTTTCTAGGACACATTGTGTCGGTCGAGGGGGTGCGCATGGATTCAGAGAAGATTAAGGCTGTGGTAAATTGGCCAATTCCGGAGTCTCGTAAGGCCCTGCAGAGATTTCTGGGCTTCGCTAATTTTTACCGGCGTTTTATTCGCAATTTCAGCCAACTCGCCGCTCCTCTGATGTCCTTAACCTCCTCCAAGACTCCCTTCAGGTGGTCGAGTGCTGCTCAAGCAGCATTCACAAAACTAAAGGGCAGCTTTGTTTCAGCCCCCATTCTGGTGACTCCTGATCCATCCCGGCAGTTTGTGGTGGAGGTTGACGCGTCAGAGGTGGGGGTGGGCGCTATCCTGTCCCAGCGCGCAGCTTCGGACGACAGAATTCATCCTTGCGCGTTTTTTTCACACCGATTATCTCCTGCAGAGCGTAATTATGACATTGGTAATAGGGAATTGCTGGCTGTCAAACTCGCTTTGGAGGAGTGGCGTCATTGGTTGGAGGGTTCGGGGGTTCCCTTTATCGTCTGGACCGATCATAAGAACCTGGAATACATCCAGTCCGCCAAACGACTTAGCTCCAGGCAGGCTCGGTGGGCATTATTTTTCGGACGTTTCGACTTTACCATCTCTTACCGACCGGGTTCCAAAAACATCAAACCCGATGCGTTATCCCGCCTTTTCGATTTTTCCGAGCGCAATACGTCTCTTGAGCCCATTGTTCCTCAGAGGATTTGTATTTCTGCTGTGACATGGGAGATCGAGAGCAAGGTTCGCACTGCCTTGGAAGGGGTAACGCCCCCGCCCGGATGCCCACCCAGCCGTTTATTTGTGCCGGAGGAGATTCGGTCTGACGTCATTCGATGGGGACACTCTTCCAAAGTGGCTTGTCATCCGGGGGTGAGTCGTACCTTATTTTTGGTTAAACAGCGATTTTGGTGGCCAGCTATGGCACGGGACATACGGGGGTTTGTTTTGGCCTGTTCTGTTTGTGCAGTTTCTAAGACTTCCAATCGTCCCCCCGCTGGGCTCCTCCAGCCTCTGTCAGTGCCTTCGAGACCCTGGTCGCACATTTCGGTAGATTTTGTCACAGGTCTCCCGCCATCTGGTGGCAATACGGCTGTTTTGACCGTTGTGGACCGGTTTTCGAAGGCTACTCATTTTATCCCTCTGCCCAAATTACCTTCAGCCAGAGAGACAGCGGTTGCTGTCATCAATCACGTCTTTCGCATTCATGGCCTCCCGACAGACGTGGTTTCTGACAGGGGGCCTCAGTTTGTCTCTAAATTTTGGAGAGAATTCTGTCATTTATTGGGGGCGACTGTAAGTCTTTCTTCTGGTTTTCATCCTCAGAGTAATGGACAAACAGAGAGGGCCAACCAAGATCTCGAACGTGTGTTACGTTGTTTGGTTTCTCAGAATCCCGCCTCTTGGAGTCAGCAGCTCCCATGGGTGGAGTACGCACACAATTCATTACCAGTGTCTGCCACGGGCCTTTCTCCGTTTCAGTGTAGTTTAGGTTACCAGCCACCAGTTTTTCCCAGTCTGGAATCTGAAAGCGCGGTTCCCTCTGCTCACGCCTTTGTCCAGAGGTGCCGACGCACTTGGAACAGGGCCAGACAGACCCTCCTCCAAGTGGGTGCGCGCACCAAGGCGAAAGCCGATCGCCACCGGTCTAAGCCTCCCGTTTACGTCGTCGGTCAAAAAGTGTGGCTTTCAACCAAGAATATTCCTTTCCCGCTCCGTATGTAATAAACTTGCACCTAAATTTATTGGCCCATTCACTGTCATCAAAATCATTAGTCCGGTGGCAGTCCGCCTCAAACTTCCTCCAACGTACAGGAGAATACATCCAGTGTTTCATGTTTCCAAATTAAAGCCCGTTTTTCATGCGGCCATTAATCCGCCCATGCCGGTCCCCCCCCCGCCGCGTCTCGTAGATGGGGAGACTACCTATTCGGTTAAACGCATCCTGGACTCGAGACGGAGGGGGCGAGGATTCCAGTATTTGGTGGACTGGGAAGGTTACGGTCCAGAGGAGAGAAGTTGGGTTCCGGCTAGGGACATATTGGATCACTCTCTTATCGATGATTACAATCGCCAGGTTAGCTCTTCAGGGAGCACCAGGAGGTGCTCCTAGGAGGAGGGGTACTGTCACGTTTGCAGGTTGTGCGTCATCCGGAGTGTTTGTTTTGTCACGTGAGTTTGTTTTGTTTTGGTCGCCCATGTGTATTTGTTATGTCACATGTCATGACGCGACTCAGCTGTTCTGATTACCATCCAGCTGAGTCTTATTATCTCGTCTATATATGGTCTACGTTTCTATGTTTTCCTTGTCAGTTCGTTGTTTGTTTATGTGTTTGCTCATACTCTCTGTCTGTGCTCAGGACTGTGAGGAGTGGCCGCTTGGACCATGTTGCGTCCTTCTGTTTTCCTGCCCTCTCTACCAGTTATCCTTGTTCTGTTATTTTTGATCTTTTGTCTTGGTTTATTTTGACTAGGTCAATTAAACTATACATTTGCATTTTTGGATCCTCTCAAGTACTTTGAAGCGTAACAGTGTGTATACATGTATGTGTGCGTGTGTGTGTTATATATACATATATATATATATATATAAACACTGCTTTCATCAGCGTTGCACATAGAGAATAACATCTTTATTCCGGGATTACCAGTCTTAATAAATACACTTTGCATATGAAGTAAATCATATCTCAAAGCATTTACTGGGGCACTGGCGATTTTCAAATTGCGTCTAGCGACGCGCCTTTGTACACACTTTAAACGCAGCAAGTAATATGTGAATGTTTACACATGGATTATAATTTTGGCTCGGGGGAGAGGCGGGCGCGAGTGAAATTGGTCAAACTTGAGGGGGCGTGTGTCCTAAAAGTTTGAAAACCCCTGGTATGGAGAACCCACAGTACCTGTGACTTTTGAGTGTATGGCGGTGAAGTGAAACTTGTTATAGCCGACTGTGAGGTGACGTCTGAACTAGTAACATCGTTAGGTCGAGCTGCCAACAATGCAAGGATTAACCTGGACCCGCTATGACCCGCTATGACGTACCGCTGGTGCTTTTCTCCTTTCATGTGCGACTCGACGACTTTGAGCCCCATGGTCACCTCACCACGACAACCGCGTAATGGCAGCACGCATGACGTCAACGTCTGTAGCCGACCCACCTTAATAAGCTAATAAATCACAGAGACTGTCATTTCACTCCTGTTTCACACATACTAAATTGATCAACTATTAGATGTTTTACGGTGGACCACTGTGCTTCCCTATCGGCATTAAGCATGTAATACCTACAGCAACTTTACGGTAAATTTAAGAGAATTTAAGACCTTAATTTCCTGGATTTTAATTTAAGACTTTTTAAAGACCCGCGGGAACCCTGATTTTGTTTTGCAATATTTTGCTTGAATTTCATTGTATTATCTTTCGATTTATAATTTGTTTGGTGACCAAAATATTATTTTAATAAATATATCTGTTTAATAAATCTGTTTTGTTGAAATGCACCAAAATACATTGCCTATATTCACTGAGAAATGCACACAAATATTCATTTTCAAAATGGGGTGTACTCAATTATGCTGAGCACTGTATGGGTGTATTTATACATATACATAATCCATTCACACAGTACATACTCGTCAAAACAAACTTTTATTTTGGATGTGATTAATAGAAATAGGCACTTTTCTCACAAATGGTAAAATTGATTTGTTTCCTAGTGAGATCAGGCTGGTGTAACACACCATACAAGCTTGCCAGATCCTCACCGACAGCCAGATGCTTTCTATCGGCCGACCATCAGATTAGTGAGTCTCAGCACACACACACCTTCAGCGTCACTCTAAACTGTCAGTTGTCAGTCTGCAATACAGTCCAGCTCCTGTCACAACCACATCCTGACCTTTTGCTTAATCAGGAAGTGTGAGTGACTTTCCTTTCAGCTGAGCTTTCTGGGTCTGCCAGTGAGCGGACACGTTGTTGAACATCAGCAGAGCTGGCTACACACCTGCAAATTCAGGCCTGATAATCAATATCACTGTTTCTTGGGTAACTAAGATGTTACATACAACCAGTAGGAGAGCAGTGCCTAATGGGACACCCTAGAGCCCTATGGATTTTTAAGAATGTAAATCCAAGTTTTTGGTATCAGAAGAGAAACTGTCTTTTGGATTCAAGGAAAATGGAAATCTAGAAATATCTGGCAGAAAAAAAAAAAAATCAATACCAAAGGATCTTAAAGCCTTATGTAATTACAGCCGTTTCAGCGTTTCTGAAACTGAAAGAGGAACAGAGGTGGGAAATATTACAGAGGAGGTGGAATCTTTAAACCGAATGTGTTTTATAGAACTCTTTTATATGTCTAAACACAGCGTTTAAGAGTACTAGAGAGTGTGAGAATACTGAAAAAATAGTTTATAATGATCTGCATTGCAGTAGAATATAAAACCAATCCACCAAATGTTTCGTAAGAGAATGCATTACGTAAATAACAGAAGAAATATCGGTTCTGTTTGTGTGGAGATCTCTAGTGTAGTCATATCACCCCAATTTTATCCTCCTTACACTGGCTGCCTGTTAAGTTTCGTATTGAATTTAAAATATTACTCCTTACCTATAAAGCTTTAAATAATCTAGCTCCTGTTTATCTAACCGACCTCCTGTCTCGCTACAACCCAACCCGCTCTTTATGATCTCAAAACTCAGGGCTTCTGGTAGTACCTAGAATATCAAAGTCGAGTAAAGGAGGTCGAGCCTTCTCATTTATGGCCCCTAAACTCTGGAATAGCCTTCCTGATAATGTCCGAGGCTCAGACACACTCTCGCTCTTCAAAACTAGATTAAAAACCTATCTTTTTAGCAAAGCATACAATCAGTGCAGTACATAACGGTATGACGCATGATGTGCCCCACACATGATTTTGTTTTTTGTTTATATACACTATGAACAGCAGCTACGCTAATTATTCTCCTTATTCTGTATTTCCACCTTGGGGTACTCATCTCGAGGCCCTAAGACTATGCAGTGCCACTGACGCGATTCGAGACCAGCGACGAGATGATCCCAAGGTTTTCTGGACCAGGCCGTATCCTGAGCAGCTGCTGTGGTGGTCATCGTGGAGTGAGAGCATGAGACTGATTCCTGTGACGCTCCAAGGACAGACGAGTCTTCGCTGAGGTCCAGCTTCCTGCGCCTAGACCGCAGCTCTGCACAAGATGTTTGGCCATAGGGGAAATGGTCGTGCCCAACTGAGCCAGGTTTCTCTCGAGGTTTTTTAAATCTTCGCTTTCGCCAATTGGTGAAGTTTTTTTCTCGCCGTTGTCGCCACTGGCTTGCATGGTTTGGGATCTGTAGAGCTGCGCATCGATGGATTTGCTATTCAGTGTTTGGACTCTCAGTAGTGATTATCAAACCACACTGAACTGAGCTAAACTGAACTGAACTTAATCTCTGAAAACTGAACTGACACTGTTTCAATTCACTATAATCTTCCATGTGAAGCTGCTTTGACACAATCTACATTGTATAAGCGCTATACAAATAAAGATGAATTGAATTGAATAGTGTAAACATGCAAGATAAAGGAAATATGTGATTTATTTATTCATTAAAAAAAGTTTTTTTAAACTGTTATTCAGCAAGTATGTATTACATTGATCAAAAGTAATGATAAAGACATATTGATAATGTTACAAAGTATGTTTTGAATAAAAGCTGTTATATTAAAGGGCCACGAAACCCCCCTGTCTCAGCAGGGTGTTTTCACACCTCTAGTTTGGAAAAAGTCAGGAAAGTGGGCGTGTCCAGCTCTGTTTAGGTGGGAGTGTTGGGGGAGGGAAAGAGGGAAGGATTTGCAAATATGGGAGTTTCCGTTTGGGCACGCAGACGCAGGGGAGAAAGACAGTGACTGTGTTTACATGGACATCAGTAATCGAATTACTTGCCAAATTATCAATTTGTCGACTTTAACTGCAGTTTGGCACTTTCACTTTTTATTCAGGAACATTTCCTGCATGTCGCCAGTGACAAAGGAGATATTGAAAGCGAGGAACTGCTGGAAGAGTGGAGTTGTAATGTTTGATACCGCACGGCGAATGGGAGAAAAAAAATCTTCCGCATTTCTTGATAACTTAGATGCACTCGCTAGGTAGCGTCAGAAAGCCGTGTGTATATAGACTATCCTGTCACAAAATGCGGCAAAAAGCCTACACGACGGGAATAGTTTGATTGCTGTGTTTACATGTTTACATTCGGAGAGCAGCATTTACAGCGGATCTTTCAGTCTATAATATTGTACTATAATATTGCAGTGATATTAACATACTGTAAACTTAGTAACTAAACCATTTTGACTGAGGTATGTCTTAAAAAACTGAAAGAGCACTGCAGACGATACAAACTAACTTTGCCATCTGAATGAACAAACAAAGGACACTGCTCTCACACATACTTACCAAATCTGTAGCGACAGGACAATCAAACTGGAACTGTGTCTTTTTTAAAAGGAGACATGCGGCAAATCCAGATTTCATCATTTCCAGATGCGAAAAGCTCTCGGGTAAAAAATGTTCCTTACAAACGCATTCTGTCGCGTGCACTGTATTCCACACACACAAACACCCACACACACACACACACACACACACACACACGAGTCCAGCTGCGCTCTCATAGCAGGAAAATGCAAACAAAACCTTCGTTGCAGCACATTAATAAACGCATATTAAATATTAAAAGTCAAATTAATGAATGAATTAAAATAAAGGTGCATCAGGTGATGCAAAACATGTTACTTCGAGGTTTAATGAGGCGAAACAATCAGTTTGTGTAGTAAAATAAACCTGATTTACAACATTATTACCTGTAATCCATAGCCTAAAGCAAATTGGGGAAGTCCAAGTTTCCTTTTTAAACTGGTTGTTTTGGATAGTTTGGCTCTGGTTCAAATCATCAATTTATGTAATCACCCAATGGCTTGGAAAAACACCCAATAATAATGCAAAATGTGGATGTCTTAAATCTATTAATCATGTAAATGAATGAACTACTCTTTATCAACACACCTTTGACATAAACCATACGAAACCATTAAAACTATAATTTTGCCCCTTAATTTAAGTGCTGAGTTCATGCATGGATACTGTAGATCAGGGGTCATCAACTAAGAAGGACCCGGACTCCCAAGAAGAAAATCAAAAAAAAATCTCATTTTGGCTTAACATTATGTTTAATGTTTATACTTTTTAATTCTTATACTTTTGCGATTTTTCTGACAAATATTGCGATTTTGATTTGAGATTTAATTTTGTAGTCAAGTGAATAATTCAATAATCTGTATTTTAGCTTCTTACTGCTAAAATGCAGCGTGTTAGTTAAAAAAGGAGCTTAAAAAATATTAACTTATATTAGCAAACATCTCTGAAATTGTACTTATATGGGTGTTTGTGTGTGTGTAACGAAAGATAATAAATTTGTATATTAAAAGTATATTTTCATTTGTTTATTATACATTTTCATTATTTTTTATAAAACTGTAATATTAAACGTACAGTTTAAATGCACATTTGTAAATAAACAGTTAAAATAGTAAAATAGTGTGATAAGCAATTTGACAAAATGGTTTAAAATATATTTTGGGACATCAAAAAGTGTGTTTATGATAACCATCCGACAAGATAATTCAGCAAAAATTAGTTCTTAAAATGTCACTAAAATGTAATATTTATACCTCATAAATAAATAGAAAATCAGGCGAATAACTGCAAAAATAACCCATTCAAAAAGCTGGCTACAGGCCTGACAGTGTAACGTTAAAAGATTGTTTATTAACTGATAAAGAGAGAGTTTAATAAAGACTTCCGTTTATTTTAGCCGTAGTGCAAATTAAACATGTCTTATATAGGAGTATTAATTTAAGATGGAGCACAGGCTGTGGTTTTTCTGACAAACTCTTTTAACCGAAATTGCACATGTTACTCTGAGAGATCAGGAGATCTGTAAGGCAGGGATCATATACTTTTGCATTTAGCTGTTTATTCTGCGTTAAAGCGGGGAAAACACGAGCATTAATGCCATGATTATCATGATGGACTCATTCAGTAGCGAACTCTAGTTTGTGACTTACACTTTTCGTTGAAAAAGCTCTTTATGTCCTTTTCTGCCGCCATCCTCACCTGAGTGTGTCACAGACCTCACACACCTCATTCTTGCACATGAAACTCACCTGCGCTGTTTTGGCGCTGCTTTCCTGAACACAGCTACAGCCTCTCACATGACAGCTAGGTTAACATGTCTAGGTTAATATTGACAGCGTGATTTTTTTAAGTGAATTAAATTATTGGTGGGGACATTTCAATAGTTGGTCCTCCTCCATGTCCCCTCCGTCCACGCTAAATCTACGCCCCTGCTTTTTTAGCAAGACGGTCCTCATGACATGTAGCCGCTCACGCTTTCCTGTTTGTTATTGTGGGCGTTTCGCATAGTTCGGTTGCGCAATTCAGATTGGGCAGTACGAAAGTGTGCTCACTCGATTGGCTAGTAAGACTGTCACACACAGACGACTGTCACACAGACACCAGTTTTGCATTTGCTCTGAGCGTGGGAAGTTCTCTTGCGATTAGCTAATCGCAACGTTCCAAATCGCGATTGCGATTCGATTAATTGCACAGCCCTAGCGTGGACCACTATTTTCTTTTAGATCCTCACAATTTTGGAATCCAGTCACGGGCCGGATTGAACGGCTCAGCGGGCCGGACTCGGCCCGCGGGCCGCCATTTGATCATCACTACTGTAGATGTTCTTCAGTTCAATTCAGCGCCGTTTCCTCCATTCGATCATTGTTGGAATAACTGATTGCCAAATAAGTTGGCAAATTCTAGAATCACTTGATCAAATACACAAGAACACTGGCTAATTTTCAGTCTGAAAAGTAAGTTTTGATATGAGCCAGCACAGATCTACAAGCTGCTCAATCATGTTTCAGAGAGTTTTGTTCGGTCTGGTGAACTAATTCATCAAGTTCTCTTAAAGGAACTCATTCAAAATAATGATTTGTTCACAAACAAGTCATCACTCTGGATCATTTGCCTGAGGCCGTGGATTATAATATAAAAAATTGTCTGACTATAGGGTAGAGTTGTATACCATCCTTACTGAAGTATTCCACCGTACTGCATAAGTGCTTTACTTTTGAGGACTGACTGAGACAAATGCAAGAAACTTGAATCATTCTTTACTGAGTACTAGGCATGGGACGATAACCGTTTTCAAGGTATACCGCGGTTTGGAAAAGTCAAGGTTATCATACCGCCAAAATTTTCTCTAATACCGTTCCTAAGGTATGTGTAATATTTTTTTATTTACATTTACAATTTTTTATTTTACATTTTATTTACATTTACAGCATCTCCAGCTGAAAAGATATCCAAAGATGCCATTTTAAATTGTAAATAAATCTGTGTTTTTAAACCAAATGAAGACAGCAGACGTCAATGATTCATTTTCATTATTTGGCCTGGCACGTTTACTGCTCCAAAATATTATAAATGTTTCTCAAAATAAAATATATTGTGTTCAAAGGGGAAAAAACTTTTAGTTTTTTACCCAGACATTTAAAAAGAATATATTTTAGAGCAGTAATCACAATACCGTGATACCGTGAAACCGTGATATTTTTATCCAAGGTTATCATACCGTCAGAATCTTATACCGGCCCATGCCTACTGAGTACACGCACGTGCACACACACATATTCTCTACAAACACAACATTTCACTGTTTGCTATCCTGAGCTCAAGTACAAACATAAAAAAGAAACATTTAAGCAGTAAAAAAACATTATGTAAACTTTAACTTTTTAGCTTTATGAACAATACAGCACTGTACACAACTTATCAAGCCAACCACTGAAAACGTAACAGATGGGAACCTGTCTGGTTGTTCTCACATCACAATATGTACATGACATTTAGGACAAAGGACCACACAAATGCACGTGTCAATCTTTTTTATAAATGCACCTAATCTGAGTTTCTGACATTCACTCAGAGTCAAAATAGGCTCATTTTACAACTTCCCTAGAGTTAAACAGTTGCCTTTTACCATTTTTATTATCCTTTTCCATTCAGTCCAGCCGATCTCCAGGTCTGACGGAAGCAATTTAGCTTAGCATAACTCTTCAGTTTGTGTACTAAGACTGATGGAAAATGAAAGTATGTCGTGGAACTATACTCTCATTCTGGTGTAATTAGGGATGCACCGATGCCGATACTTGGATCGGATATCGGTTCGATATCACATATTTTTGCTGGATCGGGTATCGCCAGCTGGTACCGATCCAAATCCGATCTTGCGCGTGCGCTATATTCTGTGTTTATAAGCCAACTAAAGAACGAATTTGCTCAAAATAACGCAAAAACAACAAATTTTCACTTTTTAGTGCAATATGTGTCCTAATAGTGTTTATAGCAGCGTGGGACACAGATATGACTGTCAACAGCTCAAAAAATGTGCTTTGATGTTTCGTGACCCTTTAAGTCTTTGAATAGGTTCATTCATGCAAAAAAATAAAGCAAACTCTCATTTAGAATATGCCAAAAATAAAAAAAAATCAAAGAGCATGCTCATTTAATCTCTGTTTTGATTGGATTCGTATAATCAGTAATTAAAGCAGACACGACAATAATGAATGGCCTTTTCCTTTTAGTGATTAGTCGTTGTCTGGGTGAGAACAGGCTTATCCATGCTCCCCTTTCATCTCTAGACCTTGCATCATTTCTTCTGGCCGAGCGGGATTCAACTTATCCTAAAACTGAGAGGCCAATCTCTCATTTAAAAATATCTTGGCTGTGTCATGACAGACCGATGAATAATGTGAAGATATCGTAAATAGTGTGGAAGGGCAAACTGAGTCTGACTTATAAAAGAGACAAACACCAACACAGGCCCCACACACCAAAATATCGACAAACAACAGACCAGGCTCATTGAAAATATATGTGCCAGGCAATATTTTTCCGAAACCTGAAATATGTTGCTCTGGGTACGTTTCGTCATGTCTCAGATGACAAATCCACAAGAGGGCACTGTGTACATTTTAGCTAATGTTAGGGTACATTTTGTTGTAGGTTTCAAATACACCATGTCCTTCATGAAAACGTCCACGAGAAGGTGGGGCTTTGTTGTACAGATCACCTAGCGAACTACTGACCTAAACCCTTACCCAACCAATAGTGTTTTCAAAAGCAAACGGAAGATAAAACTGCACCATAACCATGTTAACCTTGATTTCACATAATTTTGTCCCTGTAACAATAACTTGCGTGAAAAGAAACAAAATCTGTTGGTGTCATACTGCCCCATAGCATTCCATTTACCAAAAAGACTGCAGTCAAATGTATGTTGAAGTACATTTTTTGTGGTTTCACAAAATTGTAAGCTGAGGCTAGGGATGGCCGATATGGACTTAAAAATATAATCACAATATTTTCTGGTATTTATTGCGATAAAAATACTAATGACAATATAATTCATAAGATTCAACTGAGAGAAAAAATTGTCCTGTAACTTTAGAGAAAAGTATTCATTTTGATGTTTTTATATTTTACAGGAAAAAAAAAGTACAGCAGAGGTCTCCAACCCTGCTCCTGGATGTCTCCCTGCAGCAGAGCTCAACCATAACCAAACCCACTGAAGCCCTTCACACACCGGATGCGCCGCTCAGCGCCGCAACACGGCGCGCACATGACAGTTGAAAGTATCGCACACCAGACGCGCACATTTGCATGCTATTTAAAACTAAACTAATCAGATGGCACTCTGTGGCGCGGCAGAATTATGAACAGTGTCCTGAGTCGTGGCTGGGTGCCGCGGACAGCCGACAGCTGCCGACTTGCGGCGCTGGTGTGTGTACTCTAATTGAAACCTATTTTTAGAATTCTGAAATGCGTGGAGCTGCGCGGTGCGTCGCCGAGCGGCGCTTCTGGTGTGCGACCTGCTTGACGCAGCCAATCAAGCTTTTCAAAATCTAAAACAGTGCGTTCAAAACCACTGAAACACTGTTGTCATCACACATTACACTCACCGGCCACTTTATGAGGTACACCTGTCCAACTGCTCGTTAACGCAAATTTCTAATCAGCCAATCACATTGCAGCAACTCAATGCATTTAGGCATGTAGACATGATCAAGACGATCGAAACCGAGCATCAGAATGAAGAAGAAAGGTGATTTAAGGGACTTTGAACGTGGCATGGTTGTTGGTGCCAGACGGGCTGGTCTGAATATTTCAGAAACTGCTGATCTACTGGGATTTTCACACACAACCATCTCTAGGGTTTACAGAGAATGGTCCAAAAAAGAGAAAATATCCAGTGAGCGGCAGATCTGTGGGCGCAAATGCCTTGTTGATGCCAGAGGTCAGAGGAGAATGGCCAGACTGGTTCGAGGCGATAGAAAGGCAACAGTAACTCGAATAACCACTCGTTACAACCAAGGTAGGCAGAAGAGCATCTTTTAACACACAACATGTCAAACCTTGAGGTGGATGGGCTACAGCAGCAGAAGACCACACTGGCTGCCACTCTTGTCAGCTAAAAACTGGAAACTGAGGCTACAATTCACACAAACTCACCTCGTCTCGATTTCTGCTGCAACATTCAAATGGTAGGGTCAGAATTTGGCGTCAACAACATGAAAGTATTAAACCATGCTGCCTTGTATCAACGATTCAGACTGGTGGTGGTGGTGTACTGGTGTGGGGGATATTTTCTTGGCACACGTTGGGTCCATAAGTACCAATTGAGCATTGTGTCAATCTCAGTCCAATAGAGAACCTTTGGGATGTGGTGGAATAGGGGGTTTCACATCATGGATGTGCAGCCGACAAATCTGCAGCAACTGCGTGATGCTGTGATGTCAGTATGGACCAAAATCTCTGAGGAATATTTCCACTTGAAGAATTAAGGCAGTTCTGAACGCAAAAGGGGGTCCAACCCGGTACTAGTAAGGTGTACCTAAAAAAAGTGGCCGGTGAGTGTATAATGTTACTTGTTTCATTCATACTGGACACTAGAGGGTGCCTTCGCACAAAAACTCCACATATAGATCACTGAAGAAAAGGCATCAGCTGTCACAGCAGAGCAAAGACGATAAAGTATACTAAAATCAGTATGCAAGCTGAGTAGTATGTCCGAATTCATAGAATTTGAATATCAGTATGCGAGAAGTACCCGGATGACTTACTACTTCCGGGGAGATTCTGAAGTGCGCATCCCATGCATGCTGCACTATCCCATGATGCCCTGCGAGAGAATTCATGAATGGGAGTGAAGCGACGCAACTGACGCAGTTAGGCCACGTGACCATGACAAAATGGCGGATGTAGTACGTCCGAATGTACCATTTGTGACCTTAACTATGATTCATTTTATTGAATTATTTTTATCTTTCAGTTACTGTACTTGAATACTGTTAGACTCAGGAAATGATTAAACACTTTATTTCAATTGTATCTTTTCTTGATTGTATTTCTAGATTGTTATGCGTGAAAATACTCACGACACACGAAAATACAGAAATGCACTGCAAATAGCACAGACCACAACGAACACGTGTCGGGGGACCCCAAAAATATTATAGATATTTTATTAGATTTTATGGAGATGCACTCCCACTGTAGAATCATCCCAATCCATCTAACATTATAAATTCTTTCCAAACAGAAATATTAAGTCATATAGTAAAATTGTATTCATAGTGCAATATATATATATATATCGCAAAATAAAAAAAATATTGATATGTTACGATTATAGGGGGGCATAGATTATTTTTTTTTTATCTAGATTAATCTCAAAATTAATCTAGATTAAAATGGCTCATTTGAATTCTGCCGAAGGCATTCAGAATATGTGTGCTACCAAAATAATAAGTCTTTGAGAACAGGTTTCTCAAGCCAGGTGGCGCATTAGACCAGGGGCTCATCTCCTGTTTCCAAAATGCATCACAAACTGCTTAAGAAACTGTTCTACTATGATAATTGGTGATGAAAATAAATGATGTTCAATAAGATGTACTTGTGTTTACTAACTGTTTATTCAGTTAAACATGAATGTTGAACTGTAGGCCTACATAAGCTCCAAACAGCGATTTCATACTTGCTTTTGATGTACGTACATACAGAAAATGCTGCTTCGCAAAGGCAAGTTCACAGAGCCCTGACGGTGTGTCAAGCATTGAGTATGTTTACATGGGCAACAATACTTTAATATGAGTTTAATATGATTAAAACAATACTCTGATTAAGAGTCTACCATGTAAACAGCGATTTTTGATTACCTTAATGAGACTAAAGTCATAACTGAACTAAACAGAAATGGAATTAAGACGTGGAGTATGCAGATATTAGTGGCATTATTGACAAACTATTACAGTCATGTAGGACTTTTCACCATATTTTCTGACATGATCCACACAGGCGGTTGTCAGTAAAGGACCGCACACACACACACAAACCGCGAAATGTAGAAGTTTTTTTTCTTTCCATTTAGCGTGCGTTATTAAATTCCATAACACTCTCACCAGTCCTTACTCATTATTTGCGTCTAATACCCCAGTTTATCATGGCGCATGAATGAAATGTTCGTGAGTTAAAGTGAAACTGCCGAACTGCAGTTAAAGTCAGGCCTCCTGCTGATTTGATTCGGGAGGGCACTTTTTTGTAAGACGGCTCACCGGTCAGGTATACATCCACGCTAAACTATCAAGGTGAAAGTCATTATAGCTTGCGTAGAATAGACCCAGCTCCCAACCCAACTTTGAGAATAGATTAACGGTGATATTTTTTTATCGTGTGATAAGAGTCTCGTGTTAACGCAGCACGTTAACGCCAATAACGGCCCACCACTAGTTACGATATGTTAATGTGATATGTTATGATGACACCAAAAACTCTCCAAGACTATTTGCTCTTGTTAATATAAGTAATCTGCGGAGAAATGCATTTAGTTTTACATTAAATTTAAATTTAGCATTTTGACCTGCAGCAAGGAGTTCATTGCAATGTGCGCCGCTCCGTAAAATGATTCTGTAATATCAAAAGTTTCTGTTCTCTCATCCTTCCGAGTTTATACCTCCGAGGGGAATAATTTCAGTGCTGCGAATAGTTTGTAAAGCCTGGCTCATTGTGGTCAATGTAGTTGATTACATTAAAAAAAGTGAAACTGACGGGTGCAATATGGATTGTCATTAACAGAAAATTATTTAGCCTAATATAGGCTACTCTGAAACTGTGAATATTTCACTGTCATTTTATTTATATTAATAGTTTATTTGACAGACCAGTTTGTATTTTGATGAGGGTCAATAGTGGTAGCCTATTACAGATTTCAAAGGAAAATCTTAATATTAAAAAAGGAAACACAAGCTGAACCACAACAGATCAAATCTGCGCGCGCAGAATTCCGCTCATTAATTCTGTTTATTAACTTGAGTAAATGTGTGTAAATCTAAATTTATTCAGTTTTTAAGTTAGATTTCAGTAATATTATTGACTAATATGAAAATGTTCATCTGATTTATGTACAATGCTGTTTGTAAAGTAATATTTTCTGTCTTTTAGAAGAGATAATTTATGAGAGACTTAGGCATGGGCCGGTATAAGATTCTGATGGTATGATAACCTTGGATAAAAATATCACGGTATCACGGTATTGTGATTACTGCTCTAAAATATATTCTTTTTAAATGTCTGGGTAAAAAACTAAAAGTTTTTTCCTCTTTGAACACAATATATTTTATTTTGAGAAACATTTATAATATTGGGCAACCCAGTGGTGCAGTAGGTAGTGCTGTTGCCTCACAGCAAGAACGTCGCTGGGTCGCAGGTTCGAACCTCGGCTGGGCTGGGTCAGTTGGCGTTTCTGTGTGGAGTTTGCATGTTCTCCCTGGGTTCGCGTGGGTTTCCTCCGGGTGCTCCGGTTTCCCCCACAGTCCAAAGACATGCAGTATAGGTGAATTGGGTAAGCTAAATTGTCCATAGTGTATGAGTGTGAATGTGTGTGTGGAAGTTCCCAGAGATGGGTTGCGGCTGGAAGGGCATCCGCTGCGTAAAATCGTGCTGGATAAGTTGGCGGTTCATTCCGCTGTGGCGACCCCGCAAGGGACAAAGCCGACAAGAAAATGAATGAATGAATTTATAATATTTTGGAGCAGTAAACGTGCCAGGCTAAATAATGAAAATGAATCATTGACTTCTGCTGTCTTCATTAGTTTCAAAAACACAGATTTATTTACAATTTAAAATGGCATCTTTGGATATCTTTCTGCTGGAGATGCTGTTGTTAAAAAAAATGTAAATAAAAAAATCTTACACATACCTTAGGAACGGTATTAGAGAAAATTTTGGCGGTATGATAACCTTGACTTTTCCAAACCGCGGTATACCTTGAAAACGGTTATCGTCCCATGCCTAGAGAGACTTGCTTTGTTTACCAAATAAAGCGAATCTAATTGGATTTGCAATTTCAACATTAATTAAAAGTTAAAAGGTATTATTTTTTTTATTTCACATATTAAGGTTTTAGTTATGATACTCCCAAAATAAATACGCAGAAATTCGCAGATTTTTACCAAAATTCTCTGCAGAAATAGCAAAAAACATCCGCAGATTCCGTCTGGCCCTAGTCATAAGGAATGCTCAAATAATGTAGCCTAGTTTATAGCAAGCATCAAGTTTTTAGGTAGATTGTGCCGTCTATCATATACAGTAGGCCTGTAGGTCTATTAATTGAGTTTATCACCAAAACTATAGAAACTGCATTATGCTTTAAAAAAAAATAAAAATAAATAAAAAAATAAATAAAACAGCACATATAGATAACTGAAGAAAAGACATCAGCTATCACAGCAGAGCAAAGAGGATAAAGCTAGTGTTTCCAATAGTGTTTTCAAAAGCAAACGGAAAATAAAACTGCACTATAACCATGTATAGGGATCGGATCTGTATCGGTCGATACAGAGTTTGGGTATCAGGATCAGAACGGTTCCAAAAAATGGTATCGTGCATAGTTATTATTATTTGATAAGTCTCATGAACAGAATTGTTTCCATTGAAGCACTTTTGCACTGTGACTATTTTAAGCATGTGTGTGTTGTCAAACCGTTGAAGGTGTTTCTTAATTTACCAGTGTTTTTCAGTTTACGTGTCTTTTCTTTAGGTGAAGTGCACTGATATGCAAATAACATGTGCTGTTCGTGTGTTTTATGCATGAACTGAAAGAATAACAATAAAGCACTTGTCATTGGCAGTCTCGCCACTTGAATAACCATGAACTTTAAGTTCATAGACCATTGTAACACTGATCAGACAATGAAAAAAACATTACTTGTTTTAAGCCTACAAAACATTCATTGTCTCTGTAAAGGTTGCATCTCTTGAATAGAATTGGACAGAAGTACACTATAAGCCTAATGTCTGATAGGTTTATAACAAGCCACATGTTTTGGTAAAACAGAAACAAAATTCTAGGGTTTATCTTTTTTTTTTACGGCACTCTACTACCAAAAACAATTTCCCTTATTTAAACAGAAACTATTATTAGGACAAAAAATTTATAAGAAAAAGCCATTCATAAAAAATACAAGCAATAAGACATTGAAATATTGCATCATCACATTCAGTTGTATTTTGTTGTGTATCTATTTGTAATAGGGACTGAGAAATCAAGTATTTGCATTAACATCGGTAGCCCAGATCTCTCACTGGAATGTTTTTGAGAACCTCAGCCATTTCTTCCAGAATCTGATTGAAATATTAAAGCACACGGAACATTTCATAAACATAATAGCAACAAAACAAACCTATGAAGAGCAACTTACAGAGAAAGTATTGATGAAGATGCAAAAAGGCTCTTGTTTTTTTATTACAAGGAAAACGAAGTGGCATACAGCTGAGAACGATGGGTTAACATCATGCTGTTAGCTATCAAAGTTTCAGCATTCAGTTATGTTACACACACATAACTGAGGCCTGGCACTCTGTAAGGCTTTTCACACTGAACTCAACACCAGGCTATCGTTGTTTAAAACCTCACTTTTAATCCTGGATAAATGAATGTTTTACACTTGTGATTTAGAAGCAGGGTTAGCGAAGCTTTTGTGTTGATAACCAACATGTGCGGTGTGAAATGATGCAGTGTTATAGTATTATGGTTTTATGCTTGGCAACAGTCAGCCAATCACGTGCCTCACATTCACTTGCTTTGCAGACACACAAACACTGTGTGCTGTATAAAAAGAGTAGCATTAGCAGTGCTCAATTGGTACTAATGGGCCCAAAGTGTGCCAAGAAAATATCCCCCACACCATTACACCACCAGACTGAACCATTGATACAAAGCAGCATGGATCCATGCTTTCAATGTTGTTGATGTCAAATTCTGACCCTGCCATCTGAATGTGGCAGCAGAAATCGAGACTCATCAGACCAGGCAACATTTTTCCAATCTTCTATTGTCCAATTTTGGTGAGCCTCAGTTTCCTGTTCTTAGCTGACAGGAGTGGTACCCGGTGTGGTCTTCTGCTGCTGTAGCCCATCCGCCTCAAGGTTTAACGTGTTGCGCATTCAGAGATGCTCTTCTGCATACCTCGGTTGTAACGAGTGGTTATTTGAGTTACTGTTGCCTTTCTATCAGCTCGAACCAGTCTGGCCATTCTCCTTCCACAGAACTGCCGCTCACTGGATATTTTCTCTTTTTCGGACCATTCTCTGTAAACCCTAGAGATGGTTGTGTGTGAAAATCCCAGTAGATCAGCAGTTTCTAAAATACTCAGACCAGCCCATCTGGCACTAACAACCACGCCACGTTCAAAGTGACTTAAATCACCTTTCTTCCCCATTCTGATGCTCGGTTTCGATCGTCTTGATCATGTCTACATGCCTAAATGCATTGAGTTGCTGCCATGTGATTGGCTGATTAGAAGTTTGTGTGGACAGGTATACCTTATAAAGTGGCCAGTGAGTGTACATAGTACACTAAAATAATGCATTTAAGGACGTTTATCTAGGATGTAGGAATGTACAGTTTAAAATAGCAAAATATAAATGGTCAGGTTTAATTGTTAAAAAAAATTATGAGTGTGTGTTAAGCATTAAGGGCAAAGAGATAAAATCTTTTCATATTTCATCATAACATGATAACAAATCCGAAATATATGCCATGTATATTTTCAAATCGAACAAACTTTCATTCATTTCATCTTTTTTTTTTTTTTTACAAAACTCTAGTATGGTTCAGGTAGTGAGTCTGATTTACTTAATGTGATTACATTTTCAAGAAGTGTCACAAATCTGACTTTTTTTCAGTGGAAAAAAATGTACAGAGTAAACTGTCATAATGAAAACATGACAAAGCTATTTGACTATCTTGTTCATAAACAATGGTGTCAGGACTTTTCATCTTGATGACACTGACACTTTCATTGACATGAATACTTGTTTTTGAGGAATGAGCTCTCCATTTTGAGCAAGTGAGACGCTTTTGCAGGTTATCAGCTAGGTTTTGCAGTTTGTACTACTTGTTTTGATAAATGCATTAACTGTTGTGCAAATGTAAATAGTGTTGTGAGAAATGCACCAAAGCCACTGAGAAAAACTGTAATACGTTGTTAGTTGTTTTGCTTGTCAATAAATATTTTTTTAAATGAGTCGACTCAAAAGAGTCATTCGTTTAGCGGTCGTATAACACTGACCATATTCACTAGAAAGAATCTGTTCTTAAGAGTCATTCATTCGGTAATGTTCGCTGTTTAGTTTTGTAGATTCAATAACGATTTGCGGTGCCTCTGAATGATAAGGATTGTAAACGTTGCCTGCTTGTTTTAGTACAGAGTTCCGTCTGCAACGTCAGAATAAACAAACGGGAGAAACCAACGAAACCCAACGTCAAGAAAATAATACGATTCTGGCATTTTGTGGAACAGAAACTGAATCTGTTCCCATGCCTAACGTTGGTAATAAGGTAAACAAAGATTCTGTTTTACCCTTTTCATCACCCAAGAACATCATCTGAGCATCTTGACAGCATAGCAGTTCAGCTACTGCAGCATCTAAAGCTGACAACATCTCGACTCCTGTATTTTGATAATGCACCCATGACGGAATATAAAGCGTGATGACGACTGAATGCACGATTGCGTCCTCCGTTATGTCTCATAATAACTCAAAAACACTGCAAAATACACCGGTCGACCAGCTAACGATCATTCACACACATTTCCTCACTCCGTATCGTGCATTTCTAAGGTTAGAGAAAATGCATTTCCTTACTGCCTCCTAAGCGTTCACATTGTATACCACCTCATGCAAACATGACCCGCTTTAATAAAGGCATATGGAATCACTTACGTTTCAGTCACCGTTAAGCTCCATGATGTAAGACAATTTGCAGGTCGGTGTTTTGATACACGTCTGTCTCCGCTATTCTTTTGACTTGCGCTGCATTCTGGACTCGCCCTGATGTGGCGTCACCGCGCATTACGTCAGAGTTGTTTCTCTAAAAGCCACGCCTCCTCTTTCACGGATAACGTCAGCCAGAGATCATGTATGATTTGAGAAGCTGTGTTTTTTATACTGTTATATATTGTGCTAGATGTGTTAAAAAGGTTTCATGGAAGTGTTTTGGGTTATTAATTTATAGAAGTAGACGAGCGCGTGACAGGTGCGGAGGTGAGGCTGCGGGCGGAAGATCTTGACTCCCATCTAGTGGTTAACATACAGCAGTGGTCATAGACATATATTACAGATTTTTTCAGTCGCTTTGGTGCATTTCTCACAACACTATTTACATTTGCACAACAGTTAATGCATTTCTCAAAACAATTAGTCATTTGTGCACATCATAGTAGCAGTTTCTCATTCCTTCCAACAAATTGCTAATGCTTTTGGACATGCATCAATTGCTTTCATACAACTCTCTGCTGTTTGTAAAATTATCATTTGCTTATGTCATGTCAGGCAAAATTAACTAAACTTGTGAATGCTGAATAGTCATATATATAAAACTAATAGTTCTTAGTTCATTACTTGAGTCATTACATACAAAAATGTTGAACTAGTTCTCAAAATCTGTCAAGCAAATTTTAAATCTTTTTTCTGAAAATGTCTTCTAAATTGAACAATTTCATGAATGATTTACAGAGCTATTTATGTTGTAGGTTCAGTTCCAATATGTACTGCAATATTGTTTACAGTTGTGCACAGCTCTACCCAAAGGAAGTTTGTTTGTTGTAAATAAGGGTGTATTTATTCTTTTGCACAATGCTGTGGATAAATTAGAATTGCAAAGAGCAAATGCAGTAAACATGTGAAACATACATATTCAGTGTCTTGTACTTAGACACCTCACTAAATACAGTGATGTCTAACTTTACTGTAGTTTTCAAATGGCTGTGCAAATAGTATATAGTGCTGTCTTGAGCATTTTTTTACATTGGAAAAAATGTACAGCGTAAACTGTCATACTGAAAACATGACAAAGCCATCTATCTTGTTCATAAACAATGGTGTCAGGACTTTTCATCTTGATGACACTGACACTTTCATTGACATGAATACTTGTTTTTGAGGAATGAGCTATCCATTTTGAGCAAGTGACGCGCTTTTGCAGGTTATCAACTAGGTTTTGCAGTTTGTACTAATTGTTTTGAGAAATGCATTAACTGTTGTGCAAATGTAAATAGTGTTGTGAGAAATGCACCAAAGCCACTGAGAAAAACTGTAGACAGACAGACAGACAGACAGACAGACAGACAGACAGACAGACAGACAGACAGACAGACAGACAGACAGACAGACAGACAGATAGATAGATAGATAGATAGATAGATAGATAGATAGATAGATAGATAGATAGATAGATAGATAGATAGATAGATAGATAGAACTGGGACTTCTCCTAGACTGGGAAAAGGGATCACATTTCCCCTGTCCTCACCTCATTGCATTGGCTTCCTATAAAATTCAGAGTTGATTTTAAAATCCTTCTTTTTATATATCCTGCAATGCATTGCACAACTCTGCCCCAATTTATATCTGTAGTCTTAGTTATTTTCTTCTAGTGTTGTATTATTATATAACATTGGAATATAATATAGCACCTGCATGTATGTATGTATGTATGTATGTATGTATATATATATATATATATATATATATATATATATATATATATATATATATATATATATATATATATATATATATATATATATATATATATATATATATATATATATATATATATATTAGGGCTGTGTATTGGCAAGGGCCTCACGATATGATACATATCACGATACATGGGTCACGATACAATATATCACGATATATTGCGATGCAATAAATATTGTGATATATTGCAATAGTTTGTATTAATATGTGTCACATTATATTGACAACTTGATAAAGTCGGCAGACAAATTAAAATTCCAATTCCAATTTATTTTCCATCCATTCCAATTCATTCGAACTGCACAGTGTGATTGAACAGAGAACTATATATATATTGCAAAGCTCACAAATGGGATTTTTTTTTGTCTAATTCAGTACTCCCTGGTATAGCATTAAAACCAAAGTGTAGCCACACGTCAGCTCTAAAAGCTGGAGGCACCTTTATATTTTCCGCCATGCTCACTCTTGCTTACTTCTGATATAGTACTACTTGGCGTTTTGTTGATCGCGAGTTAGCAACATCTACAGGAGCGGAGGAGGAGGTCGTTTAGCACAACTTGAATCGATACTTGAGGTTGGATTATCGATGCACTATCGTAAAAGAAATTACCGCGATAGTTAGATGTATCGATATTTTTGCACAGCCCTAATAAATATAGAGCAACTGTTTTACTTTTATGATCCATATTTTATTCATGTGTATGAATGTGTGAGTGTGTATTATGTGTATGTGCATTGTATTATACACACTCATACATACACATTTGCCTTATCCAGGGGGAGCACTACATATGAAGAGCTTGATGGTTAGCTGGTAGGGAAGACACGAGTTAAACATGGGAAGGGGATCTTGTCGTGGCTGACTGACGCATATGGGATCACCAAGCAGGGATCATGCAAATCTGGCAGCAATCCCCAGAATGCAGGTTGACCAAGCAGGCATGAGGAACTCTCTAGGGTTCACCAGCAGGGAACTTTTTCCTCTCATTTTCTCTCAGAACACTGCTTTCCCTGAGTATGGTACGTGAGAGCAATGGCATTAATACTACGCCCAATACTGGCCCAGAATTTGCCTATATACAGTTCTCCATTCATGCTGATTTCCAAGGTCATCAGGTAAGTCAGGGAAACATAGGATGTTCACTGCCAAAATCAGGGGTGGCTGAGTGATTAGTACTGTCACCTCACAAGAAGAAGATTCTTGGTTCGAGTCCTGGCTGGACCAGGAGGCATTTTTGTGAGAGTGAGTGAGTGAGTGATTGAGTTTCCGAAACTCCCTTGAAGCTAGCCACTCCATTGGCAGACACATCCTGGTCGCTAAATTCGTGAGAGGTGTGTGGAGACTTAATCCTTCAAACAGTGCCATTAGGGTAACTTTTTGTGGTTTGGCCTTAAAGAGACTTCCTTTTGAGCCATTTCATTCAGCAAACTTACAGTCCTTAATGCTTAAAACAGCCCTCCTCCTGGTATTGGCATCAGGTAAGTGAGTTGGAGACTTCAGTTAAGTGAGTTACACTGAGATGCTCTCAGTCAGCACGATTTGTCAGTTAAGTAAATCAGCATACTATCATCTCAAACACATGCAAGAATTAGATGCTTTGTTCCCAGTGAGGATTTAGAGAAACGTGCTCATGGTTTTATCACCAGCAGGGTGGATTACTGTAATGGACTCCTCACTGGCCTTCCCAAAAAGACAGTGTTACAATGCAACAACTGTGCTGCTATGGCATTGGCTTTATACCTCTGAGGGCTTAAATTGCTCCACAAGTGTAAATAGCCTCTGGCAGGAGTATGGCCTCCTCCTGGGTGTGGTCCTGTGGTATTTCTATATGACATCTGTACAGTCGTCGGCGGGTTGTTGCTTTCTACATTATAATCTTGACGACCCAGCCTTGTAGTTTTATCAGTCTTTTATCAGGCCTTATTTACCATGGTCCTCAAATATGTTCAGGATTTACTGGTAAAGCACTAATCTGAAGTGCTTCGACGTTTGACCTCTAAACAGTTCAATTCCCATTCCTCTCACAGATTGATGTGATTGGACTCGGTCGAATGAATGTGAAGTACAGCATGATAGGCCAGCTTATAAAGTGCTCGCCCTGCCTCTTCTGGCAAGCTAAAGCATCATTGATTTGTGCAGCTACAAAAACGTAAACAAATCAAGCGTCAGTGTTCGAGTAAAACAGGAGTTTTACCCATACTGTATGTGTATAATGCAATGCTCGATCCCTACATCAGTAACCTGAGAATTTCTGAGAATTTGGTGGGCAGATCATATGCAAATGCTCACATAACACCAGTCAACAACCATATAGAATGGGACTATAAATAAGCCAGAGGTCAAACTATAGTTTCTGAACAATGCAGACAGAGTAAGGGGAGACCGCGGAGGAGGCTGAGTTTGAGCAAGTGGTGGAGTTGGGACAGATCCCAGAGGAGTAACACGACAAGTTAGAAAGGGAAGAGGATGAGGAGGATAAAGAACAGGAACAAGTAGAGTCGTTTCTGATAAGATGAGGGCTGGCTACTGCCATTAATCACGTAATCGACCACATTTACCAGTGAGAGAAGCTAGACAGAGTTCAGCCTAATTTGAGTTGATTTACAGTGGTGTGTATAATTTAAACCCTTAGAAATGAGAAACGTATGTAACAATCTACTGTTTTGGACACATGCTGTAATGTACCCACACTAGCACACACAAACACAGACCATATAATAACTTTACTCACTATCCTGCGGCTTAGTCCCAGATCCATCGCAGGTCACCACAGTAGAATGAACCACCAACTACTCTGGCATGTGTTTTATGCTGCGGATGCCCTTCCAGCCACAACCCAGCACTGGGAAAAACTCATAAAACTCATTCAATTCACCTATAGTGCATGTCTTTGGGGAAACCGGAGCACCTGGAGGAAATCCACACGAACGTGGAGAGAACATGCAAACTCCACAGAAATACCTTCTTGCTGTGAGGCAACAATGCTAACCACTATTTTATTTACATTTTTCAATATATTAGAATGAATGTTGTATTTATTTTCTATTGTACGGTGTTATACTGTGATCACATTCTCAGAAGCGTACAGAAAAAAAATAGTTATATCGTTTGGGTTACATATGAGCTATAATAATATATTAGTTATATTACTTTGGTTTCAGCCTTGCTTTTGTGTTCATCTTAAATATTTCAACATCTCTGCCAGTATTAGTCTTAATGTAATTATGACTCTGATGAAAGTGGATCCATTTGCGAGTTTTTATTTAAACACAGCAAGGAAATGCAGGGAATCAGCCAGCCAAGGACAAACAGCATATACTCAGGAACAGTAATACGGGCTAGGGTCAGGGCAGGCAGCTTACGGTAAACAGGCATACGGGCTTTGGTCGAGGCTGACAGCATACAATCAGGAACGATGATACAGACGTCGGTCAGGGCAGGCAGCAAACGATCAGTAAACGGAGAAAAAGGCAGTCGGTAACAGAGAGGTAGGGATGGCTGACGTGAAACTGACGTTTCGACACAGTGTCGAGATCCCGAAGCGCAAGTGTTTCGAAACACTGCACCGAAGCATGTTCCGAAACACCCAGGTCACGTGACTGAAGTGTTTCGAAACACCTGGTCACGTGACTAAACCGATTCAAAGCATCGATCAGTTCAGAAGCGTTTCGAGACCTGGCGAATCTGCGTTTGACTGACAGGGTCAGAATTCACTTCTGTCTCATATGGCCTAGTGGACCGTACTTGTGCATGTTGATGCTGTGCTTCAAATGACTTTTGGGTTCGAATCCCGACTTGTACAAATACTCCGAAATCACGATTTTATGTATTTTACAGTTTTTCTCAGTTGCTTTGGTGCATTTCTCACAACACTATTTACATTTGCACAACAGTTAATGCATTTCTCAAAACAATTAGTACAAACTGCAAAACCTAGTGGATAACCTGCAAAAGCGCGTCACTTGCTCAAAATGGAAAGCTCATTCCTTAAAAGCAAGTATTGATGTCAATGAAAGTGTCATTGTCATCAAGATGAACAGTCCTGACACCATTGTTTATGAACAAGATAGTCAAATGGCTTTGTCATGTTTTCATTATGACAGTTTATTCTGTACATTTTTTCCAATGCAAAAAAAGTTAAATTTTGGTGACACTTCCTGAAAATGCTCAAGACAGCACTATATACTATTTGCACAGCCATTTGAAAACTACAGTAAAGTTAGACATCACTGCATTTAGTGAGGTATCTGAGTACAAGACACTGAATATGTATGTTTCACATGTTTACTGCATTTGCTCTTTACAATTCTAATTTATTCACAGCATTGTGCAAAAGAATAAATACACCCTTATTTACAACAAACATAAACTTCCTTTGGGTAGAGATGTGCACAACTGTAAACAATATTGCAGTACATATTGAAACTGAACCTACAACATACACAGGTCTGTAAATCATCCATGAAATTGTTCAATTTAGGAGACATTTTCAGAAAAAAAAGATTTAACATTTTAAAATAAAATTTGCTTGACAGAATTTGACAACTGGTTCAACATTTTTGTATGTAATGACTCAAGTAATGAAATGAGGAGTATTAGTTTTATATGGAATGACTATTCAGCATTCACAAGTTTAGTTAATTTTGACTGACATGACATAAGCAGATGATAATGTTACAAACAGCAGAGAGTTGTATGAAAGCGATTGATGCATGTCCAAAAGCATTTCCAATTTGTTGAAAGGAATAAGAAACTGCTACTATGATGTGCACAAATTACTAATTGTTTTGAGGAATGCATTAACTGTTGTGCAAATGTAAATAAAAACTGTAATCATGGTACTGTTTTATGGTGAAGTATAGATAGGATACAGCTGCTGATACACCATCAATTTAACATCATTTTTGTAACACTGTAAAACAATAATGAATATTTTTACAGTACTGTGATGGTTGGGTTTAGGGTAGACATTAATAAAATACAATAAATGGGAAATTTAATGAATAATATAAATAAATCTTGTAACTTCTGGCCACAACCGTGTCTGATCTAGCAACAACCCTGTTTTATGACCAAAACAAGACATATTTATTCACAAAGTGTTTATTCGGATGTCAGACCAATGTTGAAACAAAATGATACAAGAACAGAGCAATTCAAACTGATATTAAAGCATTTAAAAACAGCTGTGTTAGCCTGGATTCTAACCCACAATTCCCGCCTGGAAGTCAAGAACCCTAACTGCTCCACTAAAGCACTTGAAGGTTCAAGCCTATGTAACGGAGGCCAGCTAGTAGTGAAGTGCTGTGCAGGTAAACCTCACTCCTCTGACCTCTAAAGGTGCTCTAGCGACAGACGCTAGAGGCCATGGCCTTTAGCCTCCTTGTTAGAGCAACTGACTCCCATGCGCAAGGTCGCCGGTTCGATACCAGCTCGGAGCGGGTTGCGTGGCGTAGGACTGGCGAGGTGACATTGGTGCCGTGACCCGGATGGGAGTGAGGTTTAGGGGGGTGAGTGTAACGGAGGCCAGCTAGTAGTGAAGTGCTGTGCAGGTAAACCTCACTCCTCTGACCTCTAAAGGTGCTCTAGCGACAGACGCTAGAGGCCATGGCCTTTAGCCTCCTTGTTAGAGCAGCCAACTCCCATGCGGAAGGTCGCCGGTTCGATACCAGCTCGGAGCGGGTTGGGTGGCGTAGGACCGGCGGGGTTACACCTATAAAGTGGGTTTTAATACCTCGATTTGCTCAACTGTTCTTTGCTGAAGCTGTTCCAGTGCAATACATAAAAAATGACCACTATGTGTCACCGTAGAGTGGAGTTTCGAAACGTTTCGAAGCTTCGACACATTTGCTTCGATTGTTTCAGTCAGTTTTTCATGAAGCCTCGCTTTGCCACTACAGAGAGGCAATCAGAAGGTATAGGAACCGCTCAGAAATGTTTGATAATAACAAAAGACTTCGCACTGAGTTCCTGAACTGAGCCAGTATTAAACACCATGGTGAATGAAATCAGGTGCAGCGTAATCAGTGGGGTTAATATTCGAGGGATGAGGGCCTCTTCTGGTTGGTGAGGGGATATACTGTGACCGAACCGGAGACACTATCAACATGTTGTGCTCTGCTGATGCTTTCAAATGTCTTTTAATAGTCGTTATCAAATCTGGAATCCAAAAAAAATTAAATATTCAAATGTGTGCAGACCTATATTTTACCTGTAAGAATTACATTTTTTTTGTTCATTTAATGAATAAAAGCCACATGGCCACAGCACAATGAATATGTTGCTTTCAGAGTACAATTTTGCATTAAACAGAATTATATAAATAAAAGTGTAGTAATTATATTTGGTAGCCTATATGTATGATAAATAGCAAAATGCCTAACAGAGCAATTGAATGTCAAGTGTTACACCTGTTTATTTATTTATGTTTAATCAAACCTTTTTGGTTTATATGAATTTCTCTGATTATGAACAGAAGGAAGAAAGAACTGGACATTTAGCACTGTATATTGCACACTGCACTTTACACTATGAAAAAAAAACTATGTTTACTTATGGTATAACAATGTCACTGTATCTATCTTCAAACAATATTTGTACTTTGTCTACTACAAAAAGAGTTCATAGAAGAATCTGAATAAAATAATGACGCTTTAAGACACTGAATTACGTTATGTAGAAATGGCAGTTTTAAACTTGTCACTATGCTGTAAAGCAGCGCAGGTCACCAACTATTTTAAGCCCTGTTAAGATCCCTGATCTTACTGAACAACTGACATTCGAAAGACCCACCACTCACTGACAAAGGTCCAGAATTTGGCTCCTATAAACTAATTTGTCCCATTTTGACAGTATTTTTGACAGTATGCCTTCATAAATTGTGAAAATAACCAATAACATAAGGCTTTTAGACTAATTACATTTTTAATTATTTAAATTGACAGATTCTGACTGAGGAAAGGACTTGGCCAGTTTGTCATTTGCCTACAGGCTACTGTTTTTCATTTAAAACAAGTTTCAACAGATTCCTAATTGTTTTTGTTTTTTAAATGATGGATGATAATAAATTAGTATTTTAAAAACAAGCATATTTTCATATTTGTGTTCCTATTTTTAAATTAAAACTTCTAAGCTCATTACATTATTTATAAAACTTATACTTATAAAACTTATATGACTTATAAAAGTCATTAACTTACATTTTAAAATGCACATTTGTAAATAAAACTTCACAGTAAAATAGTATGGTAAACACTTTGACAAATATGTAGGAATCATTTTGTAGCATCAAAAAGTGTGGTTATGGTCACCATCCCACAATCAGCAAAACATTTGTGCCTAAAATGTCACTGAAATGCAGTAGTTAAACCTCCAAATATAATAGAAAATGAGGTGAATAACTGCAAAAAGGTCCACTTTTTGAGATACAATAAAAAACCACCTCTTTCAATAGACTGGCTAATAGGCCTGAATCCTAATTTTACAAATGAGCGAGTCTGTTCCTTGCATGCAACGTGTGTTTTTGTGCAGTTCTTAACTGTGCATTAACATTTTTATATCAAGATACATTTACTGGAGAAAAATATATCCTTTGATCTCTCTCTCACACACAATCCAAACAACAACACTTGCTATTAAACAAGAACAATAGGCAGAGTTGCTGTCTCTTTTCTGTCTCCGTACACTTAAACATAAACTGCACTTAAACATAAACTCATTCATTCATTTCGGCTTAGAGGAAACCCACGCGAACGCAGGGAGAACATGCAAACACCACACAGAAACGGCAACTGACCCAGCCGAGGCTTGGACCAGCGACCTTCTTGCTGTGAGGTGACAACACTACCTACTGCGCCACTGCGTCGCCTTTAAACATAAACTGCCCAGTGAAAATTAACAGGACGAATTTACGTTTTAAAAAAAAGTGTGTGTGTGTGTCTGGGATGGGGTTGTGGGTACATGTCCCCTGCGAATTATATGCCTGCAGTCACTCAGTCAGGGACGACTCCCAAACAAGGTAATCTACAAAACAAAAACTATTAAAAAAACTTTATAATTTGTAACAAAAGATAAATACATTTGCATTCGTTTGTGCAACGGTGAAACTATTTACCGTTTTGAAATATAGGCTACATTAATACTAAATGCTGAGATAGCGTGAACTAAAATTCTCAGTTCCACCCGCATGTCCTGAATCTCATGAATATTCATGTTGGAAGTGATCCGCCCTGTGACAGACGCTCACAGAAACCAAAAATCTAGTTACACCGGCCCCTGTCTCTGAGCAAAGAGGCAGACGGAGAGACGCAGGTAGTCTAATCACATGTCTGTCTGCTTTACTCTGAAATGAATGGAAGACGATGTAAACAATTTTAATATTTGCATCTTTTACATACACGGCAGCTAAAGACATACTGAGGGAAAATGGTGCTTCATTTTTATGTTGGCACGTCATTCAATTTACAGATTTTTTTGTGCATATGTTTTGCTTCTGTTGGATATGGAGAAAACGTCGATGTTACTCGTAAAGCGACCGCTGTTTTCCCATCTAAATCTCCTCTTTGGAGCTCGATGGATGACACTGCTGGAACAGAAGCTGAAAAAAACAATCCGGAGTTGTTTACACTGAACTACGCTCGCATTAAGATCCCGTTTGAGATCACTTTATGGGTGCTCCTGGCTTCCTTTGCAAAAATAGGTGAGCAAATACAAATTCTAGCATCTGATTGGAAACTTTTCTTATTCTGTTTTTTTCTTTTATCCTTTTTAGATGAATTATTTTTAGTAATAAGAAGAAACAAATGAAATTGAGATTTTGAAGTAAATACTGAAATATTTTATTTTCTTGTCAGAGAAATTGTAGTTATCTATCTATCTATCTATCTATCTATCTATCTATCTATCTATCTATCTATCTATCTATATATATATATATATATATATATATATATATATATATATATATATATACATACATATATAGGGAGTGCAGAATTATTAGGCAAGTTGTATTTTTGAGGATTAATTTTATTATTGAACAACAACCATGTTCTCAATGAACCCAAAAAACTCATTAATATCAAAGCTGAATATTTTTGGAAGTAGTTTTTAGTTTGTTTTTAGTTTTAGCTATTTTAGGAGGATATCTGTGTGTGCAGGTGACTATTACTGTGCATAATTATTAGGCAACTTAACAAAAAACAAATATATACCCATTTCAATGATTTATTTTCACCAGTGAAACCAATATAACATCTCAACATTCACAAATATACATTTCTGACGTACAAAAACAAATCAGTGACCAATATAGCCACCTTTCTTAGCAAGGACACTCAAAAGCCTGCCATCCATGGATTCTGTCAGTGTTTTGATCTGTTCACCATCAACATTGCGTGCAGCAGCAACCACAGCCTTCCAGACACTGTTCAGAGAGGTGTACTGTTTTCCCTCCTTGTAAATCTCACATTTGATGATGGACCACAGGATCTCTATGGGGTTCAGATCAGGTGAACAAGGACGCCATGTCATTAGTTTTTCTTCTTTTAGACCCTTTCTTGCCAGCCAGACTGTGAAGTACTTGGATGCGTGTGATGGAGCATTGTCCTGCATGAAAATCAAGTTTTTCTTGAAGGATGCAGACTTCTTCCTGTACCACTGCTTGAAGAAGGTGTCTTCCAGAAACTGGCAGTAGGACTGGGAGTTGAGCTTGACTCCATCCTCAACCCGAAAAGGCCCCACAAGCTCATCTTTGATGACACCAGCCCAAACCAGTACTCCACCTCCACCTTGCTGGCGTCTGAGTCGGACTGGAGCTCTCTGCCCTTTACCGATCCAGCCACGGGCCCATCAAGACTCACTCTCATTTCATCAGTCCATAAAACCTTAGAAAACTCAGTCTTGATATATTTCTTGGCCCAGTCTTGACGTTTCAGCTTGTGTGTCTTGTTCAGTGGTGGTCGTTTTTCAGCCTTTCTTACCTTGGCCATGTCTCTGAGTATTGCACACCTTGTGCTTTTGGGCACTCCAGTGATGTTGCAGCTCTGAAATATGGCAAAACTGGTGGCAAGTGGCATCTGGGCAGCTGCACGCTTGACTTTTCTCAGTTCATGGGCAGTTATTTAGCGCCTTGGTTTTTGGTTTGGTTTTTCCACACACCGTTGACTATTTTGAATGAAACGCTTGATTGCTTCAGAAGCTTGGCAATTTTAAGAGTGCTGCATCCCTCTGCAAGATATCTCACTATTTTTGACTTTTCGGAGCCTGTCAAGTCCTTCTTTTGACCCATTTTGCCAAAGGAAAGGAAGTTGCCTAATAATTATGCACACCTGATATAGGGTGTTGATGTCATTAGACCACACCCCTTCTCATTACAGAGATGCACATCACCTAATATGCTTAATTGGTAGTAGGCTTTCGAGTCTATACAGCTTGGAGTAAGACAACATGCATAAAGAGGATGATGTGGTCAAAATACTAATTTGCCTAATAATTCTGCACTGCCTTATATATATATATATATATATATATATATGTGTGTGTGTGTGTGTGTGTGTGTGTGTGTGTGTGTGTGTGTGAAGTCAGTGAGTGTAAGCTGTTTAATAATTTTTTAAAACTAATGTCTTTTTGTGCTACTATTCTACATAATAATAATAATAAAGTATACTGTATTCCAGAAATCCCTATTCCAGTTTTACAGGCCTATTTGCTATTATTAATTCACTCACTCAATACCTTTCAGCTTGGTCTCTGATTTGTCAGGGGTCACCACAGTGCAATGAACCACCAATTACTCTGACATATGTGTTATGCAGCGGATGGCCTTCTAGCCACAACCCAGCACAGGGAAACACCCTCATACACCCATACATACATACATTTGCACACACACTCTTTCACTAGGGGCCAATTTAGTTTTTTTTTATCCAATTCACCTATACCACATGTCTGTGGACTGTTGTAAAAACCATAGAAAATGAGTACAAAAATGATTTTATATGCATTTATTGCGTATTAAATGCAAGTAAAATGTTAAATTTTAAAAAGTAAAAATTAGGATGAGAATATGTTAAATTTAGAATTTAATGTAACTTAAATATTTATACAAAATTAACTTTTTTCAGAAAACAACATCAAAGATAAGTGAATATAATCTTTTACTTTTATCTCTGTGTTATGGCTCTACTTGTTGTTTTTTAAGTGAGCATTGATAAGTTACAGTTCAAGCCTCGTGTATAAACATCAAGCAGCGTTTTTTGCAAAAAAAAACGTTTTTTACTAATGAAGTAACAGGTTCAAGTTTATACTGTGCTTGGATGGAGTTATGTACAGCTGCTTAAGCATGCATAACTGACTAATAACAAGAACACTGTATTTCAAATATATGCCGTTGTATAGTATTTCATATGCATCCCTCCCTAAATGAATAAATGTAAAGGTTGTTTGGCACCAAGGTGGAGACGGTTGTATTTGTAACACTAGAACATGGAGAATGATTGGGACCGTATATTTGTCATTCAAATGACAGGTTTGTGTTTCCTGTAAAACTAGTTCTCTTCTTTACTTAGCGTATATGAGGCTGATGATCCATGGAAGGGAGAGGTAGAAAAATATTAGGGAACTGAGGAGAAGAAAAAGGGTGGAGAAGGTATTGTTTAAAAAATCTCTGCACGCCCCCAAGCATTCAGATTTTCTTTTCTTTTTTTTTGCTACTATATACAGCAAAGTCCAAAACAAGCCATTTCTGACATCATTTTCAGCAAAGACAGAATAAATACAGTTAAAAATTATTGACATTTTGTAAAGAGTTACACTCCTTATAATGTTTTATATGTCTGGCCTTAGCCAAACTCAAGGCCAGTGAGGGTTCATTGTCCTGGCTGGGTGTATAAGAACACTAGATAAGTACACTATATAATGTGAGGTGTGACTTTTGCAGATGGTTTGCGAACCCGTCAACCAGTTGCCAATTGTTGCATATCTTGCCATGAGCAGAAGCTGTGACCAATGATATGCATGACACTTTTGTTTCATTACCTTATTACTAATTTACATAATACCTTATTACTATTTACATCACACATTTAGGAGTGGGACATAATTTTAGGCTGTGGAGGGTTTGCTTTTGTTCTTGTGAAATAGAGGAGTGTTTGTGAAGTGAGGCAGGAACCATGATCTATTTTCACCCATCTCAGTTCCTTTGAACACGTCACTAATAAGCATGGTTTTTTCTCTCTCAGGCCTATTATTTTTTGTCAGTATTTCACTTTTGGGATGACAATAAGTGCTCATGCTAACCGTGTTTGCGATTTTAGATCTAAGGCAGTTGGCAAGGTAGCCCAGGCACACATAGTCTAATACATTAATGTTAAGCAATTCAACAAAGTAGCCCAGGCACACATACAGCAGATAGTAAAATATGCGATCCCACGTGTTTAAATAAAAAGTGTTTATTTCATTGTGGATATAAGCCTGTTTGTTTATGGAACCGTTTATAAACTCTGTAAGTTTTCAGAAATACAAGGTTAGCTCTATCAATTTGCAGCACATTTTCAGATACCCTCCTTCACCATATACATATTTGTAACCATAAATCTCTCTAAGAGTTGTCATGAGAGAAATGTAAAAATAAAACATCATGTGTATTCAGGTTGGTATTTATTAATATACAGTACATTTACAAATAAGTGATCCTACCTATTTTTAAATTATATTTTAAATGTGGAATGGGACAAATTTAAATGTCCTAAATTTGTAATGATTGCAGAGAGATCACCTCTAACATCATTCAAATAAAATGTATGAAAGCATTTAGGCTTTTCTGTAAAATATAATGATGACGGAAGAAGTTGTGGTAGGTTATTCGGGATGTGGTGGGTTTCTTAGGTTATTAAAGGTGTTTTCTGTCACACTTGCTTAGCCTGCATTAATGCATTCAGTGAAAGCTGCAGGATTAATCATTAAAAGATTGAGATCTTGTCGGCGCAATAGCCTAGTGGTTAGCACGCTGACATATGGTGCAGTAGCACTTCAGGGCGTCTAGAGTTTGAATCCCGGCTCGAGGACATTTCCCGTCCCTACCCCCTCTCTCTCTCCCACTTCACTTCCTGTCTGAAATACTGTCCTATCCACTTAATAAAGGCAAAAAGGCCAAAAATAAATCTTTAAAAAAAAAAAAAAAAAAAGATCGAGATCTCAACACCGACACAACATAAATTATAATTAATAGTAATTTACATATGTTTATTAATTCTTCGAATTGCTGCATTCAAATCTGTGTTTAAAAAATGCAAAAATCAAGAAAGCAATTCAGTTTTTAGTGTTTTGTGTTAGTTATGAAGTTACTGTACAGTCAAATAACACAGAAGTACTGGGAGAACAGTTTATAATTTAGATAAAATCACTAATGTTTATGGTAAAGATTAAAATCAACGTCATATACATTTAACGCTCAAAAATGAAAGTTGTATGCAGCAATTACATTATTTAACCAATATGTGGCGACAACCAGCCATCAAAAATATGCCACTGAATAATTCTTCTAAAATGACACATAAGCAATGAAACATGAGGTTTTATGAGTGAATAACTGAATTATTTATTAAAAATGAGACTAAAAATAAATACGGGTTGCACAAATTATAATGTTAGATTTCTATATTTAGAGTTATTAGCAACAGTAGTAGTAACAGTGACTGAATATTTCACAATTTATTTTTATTCAGCTGATTATTTTTTTATTTTATTTTTAATAAAATTACAGGTTCTAAGTTCTGTTTGTTAAAACCAAAAGTGTCTTTCAGTACTGTTTTTGTAATAAATGGAAAGCAAATTACATTTGTCTCCTCCTCTTTTTGGCTGATCCGAAAAATGGTTTAATCTGTGACTAAAAAAACCATTATGTTGTCGGCGCCAGTGGTGTAGTGGTTAGTGCGTCGACACATGCACTCCGGTGTTCACGGCGACCCGAGTTTGATTCCGCCTCGCGGTCCTATGCCGATCCTTCCCCTCTCTCTGCTCCCCATTCTTTCCTGTCAATACTCTCTACTGTCCTATCAAATAAAAGGTGAAAACCCCTAAAAAAATAATTATAAAAAAAAACCATTATGTGATCCGAATCGTGAGATTTGTGATCTGTTACACCACTATTAATTAGTATTTTAGGGCTGCACTGTCATCCTTAAATATAGTCTTTTAATATGCCATCAAATTATTATTGTTCTAAATATGCCTGACATGATGTTTCAGTATATAACCATTGTTACAGTGTATTTCAGTTAGTGCCTTCTGTAAACCATGGTAAAAAAGATAGTCATGGTATTTTGCTCCGAAAACAATTAATCAGGACACTTTCTTTTTTTAAAAGCTTACACTTTTATTGTTTTGCTGCTTGAAAACCCTTTTTGAAAGACAAATAAATTGCCTAAACCTGTCCTTCTAATAGTTCTTCTGAACCATTTTGACCTTGTAAAACTGTTTATAATTTTAAATTGCTGCCTCTGACTGACTTTTACATGCGTGTATGGGCTGGAATTATCTTTAAAACATGCTTATCATATACTCTTTCTGAACAGGTTTCAACGTCTATCATAAGATCACAGTCTGGGTGCCTGAATCATGTTTGCTGATCTCCCTTGGCTTCATAGTGGGAGGCGTCATGCATGCGGTGCGCAAGGAGCCGCCGGCAGTGGTCTCCTCCAACGTCTTTTTTCTCTACATGTTGCCACCCATTATTCTAGACTCTGGCTACTTTATGCCCACTCGACCCTTCTTTGAAAATGTGGGCACGGTAATGTGGTTTGCTGTGGTTGGCACCTTGTGGAATACCATGGGCATGGGCATCTCCCTATTTGCCATCTGCCAGATTGAAGCGTTTGGTGTGCAGGATATTAACCTGCAGGAGAACCTCCTGTTCGCCGCCATCCTCTCAGCTGTTGAACCGGTGGCTGTGCTCAGTGTGTTTGAGGACATCAGCATAAATGAGCAGCTCTACATTGTGATGTTTGGAGAGTGTCTGTTCAATGATGCTGTCACTGTGGTGAGTGATGCGGATTATACACACATTAAACCAAAATCTGAGATTAAAGGGATGTGAAAATTGTTAACTTCTACTTTTTTCAAACCTTTATGATTTAATTTTTTCTGTTAAATACAAAACAAGATATTTTGAAGAAAGCTGAAAACCTTTAACTTCCATTTTTTTCTTTCTGAGACTTTCTTCATAATATCTTATGTATTCATGAGAAGAAAGAAACTTATAAAGGTTTGAAACAAGTAAAGGGTGAGTAAATAGGGAGTGCGTTTTCATTTTTGGGTGAACTATCCCTTTAGGAATGAGCCATACTTTCAATTGGAGATCAAAATTAGAAATCAAGTTGTGATTGTAAATGTGATAGTTTCATCATTCACAATTTGAAGGAATTTAAGTCATGGTTAAAACAGTGCTTTTTAAAATATCGAAGGCACTTCAACAAAAATTATTTATTTTGTCATAAAAATTAGAGAACAGCAATGGTTTCTTCGGGAGTTTACTGACTGTGATGAGTTTTTAGCCACAACTGTGTCTTTTCCAGAGAATTTCAAGCAGGTTTATGTCAGGACTGTGGGCTGTCTTTTCATAATTTTTTTTTTTTGTTTTAGGGGGCTTTCACACCTAGACTTTTGTTTCGGAACCTGGCACGTTTCCCCAGTTAGCGCGATTCGTTTGGCAAATGTGAATCCAGCAAACGTGCTCGGATCTGCGCCATAACAATTAGTCCGAGATCGCCTGAATGAGGTGGTCTCGGCTTGATTGAAAACAAAATATGGAGCAGATCGATTGTAATGAGAAAGCAATACGATCCAAGCCAGGTTATATCACAGTGTTTTATAATAATAATAATTCCTTACATTTATATAGCGCTTTTCTGGGCACTCAAAGCGCTTTACACATAGGGGGGGAATCTCCTCATCCACCACCAGTGTGCAGCATCCACCTGGATGACGCGACAGGAGCCATTTTGCACCAGACCGCACACCACACACCAGCTGATTGGTGGAGAGGAGACAGAGTGATGAAGCCAATTATGATATGGGGATGGTTAGGAGGCCATGGTGGACAGAGGCCAGTGGGCAAATTTGGCCAGGATGCCGGGGTTAACCCCTACTCTTTTTCGAAGGAAATCCTGGGATTTTTAATGACCACAGAGAGTCAGGAGAGTCAGGACCTCGGTTTAACGGCTCATCCGAAAGATGGCGCTCACTGAGCAGTATAGAGTCCCCGTCACGATACTGGGGCATTAGGACCCACACAGACAGCAGGTTGGGCGCCCCCTGCTGGCCTCACTAACACTAGTTCCGGCAGCAACCTAGCTTTCCCATGTGGTCTCCCATCTAGGTACTGACCGGGCGCAGCCCTGCTTAGCGTCAGTGGGTGACCATGTGAGAGGTTATGGATATGTAATAGGCATATAAGAGAAAATTATGAGTAGGGCGGGATGTCATTCCTACCGGTAAATGTGCGTTTCATGTCAAATATGAAAGTGAAAGCATGTTAACTATTAACGAGAGATGTTTAGGAAAATTGACCGAACTGCAGTCTTGGTTTATCTGTTATTTCTCTCTATAATGTAAAGCCTATAATGCATAAGTCAACTTCTATGTATGAGAAAGTCTTACCTCTGATTTATATTTGGTGACGACATCTGTGTGTGTCACCATTCAAAATGAAAGCGCAGCTTTTCGCTTATAATGTCTTATTGTTCATCGTCATAAATTAAAATAAGGACCCATGACAGCTGAGCGGGACTCTGCAAAATAAACCGTGAAACTCTGACCAATGTGAGTCGAGTTTACACGCATGTGACTTGTTTTAGCTCTTTTGGTCCGTTTAGAAACTTTGCCGTGTGAAAGCGAACCGCACCAAGAACAAAGAGCAACGTTGTAACAATTTTAATCCCTGTTTCGGAACAAGAGAATCAATCCACAGGTGTGAAAGCACCCTTACTTGTTTTTTTCATAGACTGTAAAAGATATGGACGTAGTATCCGTGACGTCACCCATAGGTTTATGAAGAACCCAAAAGAAGCTACTAGAAGGCATGGCCGACCGTCGCCATTTTGTTCGCGCGTTATCGCACCAACCCCGGGTATACCATACAAGGGCAAAGAGGCGGAGCGTGAGCGGATCTACAGACGCCCTGCTTTGACGGGCTTTCCTAAGGGAGAAACGCTTAATACTTCATCACCTGCGACTCGTTTGTGTTCTGACCACATGTGCTTGGTTGTACACTTTATCAATAAAGTGTTTAGACTTTTAAAAACACTTGTTTCATAAGCAACGTCATAAGCGCAATGCTTAGTGGCTCAATGCATTACACATTGAGCCACTAAGCATTGTGCTTATGACGTTTTTCAACAGGAGGAAAGTGCGAATTACTTCCAAAAACTTCAGATATAGTCTGTGTTAGTAAATGCAAGGCTAATTATGAAGTCCAGGCAGAACACTGTATGACAACGCTTCAGATGACTGTTCTAGAGCCTACAGCTAATAATCTGTCAGATTCTGGAGTGCATTACAGCTCTAAAGAACATTATAAATGATAAATGATCTTAAATAAAACAAATACACACATAGAGATCGTATATAATTATATATTTCTCTCACCTGGGAAATGGAGGCCACGTGAATGGCTTGTGAGCACAATTAAGTGCACACAGCATGCTATATCATCTGATAATTGTAGGAAATAATTCCAAAAGGCAGCTGACTGTGTAAAGTCACATAAAACAACACAAAATTACGATGAATATGGCGAGATCAGCGGCTAATCAGTCGTAAATTAGCTGAGTTGAAGTGACGGCGACCAGCGAGACCTAGCTGTCACTCAAGTGGCCACGCCCTTAATTAATGCAAACTTAATATAACCTAATATAAAGGAAACGGATGAGTTATAAAAAAATTCACCCCCCTCACAGTTGTCACGAAGGGTAATAGTAGCTATAAGAACCAAAATCGTTCTTTGTACCAGGCTGTAAACACCTTTTTTCTGCTGTAAAGTTGGCCATTCTAACAGTGGGCTCAATAGAAATTTGCTCTATTATGGAGCCAGGACTAGCGGAATTTCGATGAAATGCAGTTTCAGTTACTTCCGTATTGGCTTCCCGAGGGAGAGCGGGAGGTTGCCGCTTGGTTTTTTTCTGTATGATGGAGGGAGAGCATTCTTAAAGTGGCCCCAACAGATTTAAACTTTGAGCATCAGTCACAAATTTTCTCTGATCGAGTACTGTTTGAAGATGTTGTGCCTATGTAAAAGCAGGGAGATATTCATGTAATTTATCCAAAAGTATTTCAATTTGTTTAGAAAGAAATATTGAAATCATATCCCCTTTTATATCATGCCCTATAGTAACAGATTATTTGAAATCCAAAACACAAGTCAATGTAACTGTTTGGTCATTCGATGTAGGCTTAAACACCTCTGTAATAGGGCTGGGCGATTAATCGAAAAGTAATTGAAATCGACATTCAGAACCTATAATCGATCTAATTTTTCCAGGTCAATTTATTCAATTACTTTCCCTACGGTGTGTGGAGTCACATGACCCCGCTCTGTTAAGGCTGAATTTTACATATTATATTATGATTTTTACTTATTATATTATTATGATATTATACTTCTGCCAAGGGCACGTGTACAGTCCAGTGCAGCCTTCGCATACCTGTGCACCTCTCAAAAAAAAAATACGTACACGTCATAACGACACAGTGCAAGTTTTGTGATTGGTTAGTTTGGTATCGGTGAAGACGGTGGGCAGCGCAGAGAGCCGCGTTTTAGGCAATGTGTGTTTTAATTTCAGTTGTCCAGCGTTGATGTTCAATAAATAATCATAGATAGTAGATGTGTGTTTCCTTCACATATTTTAAAGTCAAGTAATGCACCCGACATTCAAAAATCTTGTAATATGTGAGCATATTTACTGTTCAAAACTTGCCAGTGAACTAAAAAATTAAATAAATAAATAAAGTAATTGTTCTTTAATCGTAATCGAGTTAAACTATTCAATTAATCGAGATTTGGATTTTAGGCCAAATCGCCCAGCACTACTGTGTAAATTCCCTAAAACTAAAGAATTTGTAAAATTTATGATATCACTGTATGCGAATTACCAGTATGTGAATCATAGTTCAGTATCATATCATGTGTCATTATAATAATTTAGTCAATGATGAGATGGTTTTACATGAAAACGATCATGTTAGGACTGTTCAATTTTAATTTTGAATTTTCAGGTAGATAAAGTAAGTAGATACTTCAATTTTGACTAATTATCTATTCTAACATATCTGCATGCTACAGTACTTGTGTTTTAAAATTCATCATATACAGTTGCAATCAGAATTATTCAACCCCCTGATTTATTAGCCCCACTGTTTATTTTTTTCCCCCAATTTCTGTTTAACGGAGAGAAATTTTTTCAACACATTTCTAAACATAATAGTTTAATAACTCATCTCTAATAACTGATTTATTTTATCTTTGCCATGATGACAGTAAATAACATTTGACTAGATATTTTTCAAGACGCTTCTATACAGCTTAAAGTGACATTTAAACGTTTAACTAGGTTAATTAGGTTAACTAGTCAGGTTAGGGTAATTTATTTAGTTATTGTATAATGATGATTTGTTCTGTATACTATTGAAAAAATATATAGCTTAAAGGGGCTAATAATTTTGACCTTAAAATGGGTTTTAAAAAATTTAAAACTGCTTTTATTCTAGTCGAAATAAAACAAATAAGACTTTCTCCAGAAGAAAAAATATTATCAGACATGCTGTGAAAATTTCCTTGTTCTGTTAAACATCATTTGGGAAATATTTAAAAAAGAATAAAAAATTCAAAAGGGGGTTCAATAATTCTGATTGCAACTGTATGCACTCCTAATTTTATTAGTTGTACTTTTGTGCATCAGTTTTTGTATTATATATTTATTATAATTATATATTTATATATATATTATAGTTATATATTTATATATATATATATATATATATATATATATATATATATATATATATATATATATATATATATATATATATATATATATATATATATATTTTTTTTTTTTTTGTATTATATAGTTATATAGTTGTCCCCCTTTGTTCCAGGTGCTGTATAATCTCTTCAATCATGTAGCAGCGATGGAAGTGGATGAACCTGCAGTCATTTTCGCGGACATTAGTGGATTTTTTGTGGTGGGTTTGGGTGGGATATTTTTCGGCTTGCTGTTTGGGTTTTTGACAGCCTTCACCACACGTTTTACTGGAAAAGTGAGAGAGATTGAGCCCCTGGTCATCTTCATGTTCAGTTACATGTCCTACCTCATTGCTGAGCTTTTTGCACTGTCCAGCATCATGGCGTAAGTAAGGCCCTCTTAGTAAGTTTCCATCCAAACGTCTGAAGAAATTATTCTTTTTTTCTAAACACTGTGCTTTTTTTTTAACAGAATTTTAACCTGCACCTTGAGTATGAAGTATTATGTTGAGGAGAATGTGTCCCAGCGCTCCTGCACCACTATTCGTCATGTCATTAAGATGGTTGGAAGCGTGTCGGAAACGCTGATCTTCTTTTTTCTGGGTGTTGTTTCAATCACAACGGAGCACGAGTGGAACTGGGGCTACATCCTTTTTACTCTGTTCTTCACTCTGTTTTGGAGGTTCCTGGGTAAGGATGATCAACCAACTTAAATTTAATATTAAAAGGCACAATATGTAAGTTTTGTTGCTAATGGTCACTTATGCAAATCATTAACAAAAAGCTTTTAGGTACCATACTGCACTGAACCAAACCGCTCAGTGGAAATGGGCCATTAACCTACTAATCCATTCTTGAGGAACACATTCACACACACACACTCATACACTTCGGCCAGTTTTGTTTAACCAGTTCACTTATACTCTATACACTTATACTTGGACTTGGACCGTTTTCAAGGTATACCGCGGTTTGGAAAAGTCAAGGTTATCATACCGCCAAAATTTTCTCTAATACCGTTCCTAAGGTATGTGTAAGATTTTTTTATTTACATTTTTTTTAACAACAGCATCTCCAGCAGAAAAGATATCCAAAGATGCCATTTTAAATTGTAAATAAATCTGTGTTTATGAAACTAATGAAGACAGCAGAAGTCAATGATTCATTTTCATTATTTAGCCTGACATGTTTACTGCTCCAAAATATTATAAATGTTTCTCAAAATAAAATATATTGTGTTCAAAGGGGAAAAAACTTTTAGTTTTTTACCCAGACATTTAAAAAGAATATATTTTAGAGCAGTAATCACAATACCGTGATACCGTGAAACCGTGATATTTTTATCCAAGTTTATCATACCGTCAGAATCTTATACCGGCCCATGCCTAACTTGGACTGTGGGGGAAACCGGAACACCCTGAGGAAACCCATGCTAACACGTAGAGAACATGCAAACTCCACACAGAAATGCCTACTGGCCCAGCGGGGACTCGACCCAGCATGGGTATAATCAATCATTGCATATAATTTATCATTGCAGCCTGCCATTATCAATGTAAATTGCATTCAAACAAACATCTATACAAATGTTGAACAAATGCTGCAGTTTCTAAGGTGGTTAGTGTGTAAAGCACTGACAAACACAGCTCTGCACATTAAATAATGATGATCTGATTCTAAACATGAGTGACCCGAAGCTGCTGTTTGCGAACTATAATCAAACAAACAAAAACACAAATTGTATTTCTGTAAAATGACTTGCGTCTTACAGACAAATTGTAGGTACAGCTACATCTGTAATGCCCAATCTCAAAAAATGTTTTGCACATAAAAGCTCATTTTTGCCCACTCTTTCTTGGTTATTCCCTTCATATATAGAACTAATTCATTTCGCTGTTGCCTCTTTGCCAGCACGGTGGCTCAGTGATCAGCACCCACAGCAAGAAGGTTGCTAGTTTAAGTCCCGGCTGGGCCAGTTGCCATTTTTGTGTGGAGTTTGCATTAGAGCTGTAATCGGGCCATAAAAGTTAGGCCCGATAGGCCCCAAGCCCGACAGAATTCGGCCCGAACCCGACAAGTACATTTTGATTGACAGCTTTTTAAAAGCTCAAACTCGTTTACAGCCCAACATTATTCAAATGTGTACATACACACAGTTCTTTCGCCTTTTTTCAATGAGTCGTTTATATGTGTTTTATCATAATATATTCATAAAGCTGCAATCACACTGCACTTTTCTCCCCATAGACTTCCATTCATATGCATGCGAATGCGTCAGACCGGAAGCGCAAGGTTGTATTCACTGCATTGCAAAGTTCAAGCTTGGTGAACTCTGACCTGCGAAATCGTGAGACCAATCGAGGATCAAAACATGACCTCTCTAGACAAAAATTTAAAATAGGGACCAATCTCGATTTTTTTTTTTTTTTTTTTTTTTTTTTTTTTTTTTTAGATTTATTTATTTTATTTATTAATTTTTTTTAAATGTCTAATCATCTTGTTTAATCCAGCCCCTTTTCACAGCGCCGTACGACAGAGTTTCGCAAGCTTAAACTCTATTGTGACTGCAGCTTAACAAACGTATATGCCACTTAGAAGCTGGAACAAAGAAATAAAATAAGTCCTCTGTAACATCGTCTAAAATGATAGAAATTAAGCCTGAACCCACCCATCGGGTTCGGGCAAAGATCTCTAGCTCTAGTTTGCATGTTCTCCCTGTGTTGGCGTGGGTTTCCTCCAGGTGCTTCGGTTTCTCCCACAGTCCAAAGACATTCGCTATAGGTGAATTAGATGAACTAAATTGGCCGTAGTGTATGAGTGTGTGTGAATGTGAGAGTGTATGGGTGTTTTCTAGCACTGGGTTGCAGCTGGATAGGCATCCGCTGTGTAAAACATATGCTGGAATAGATGGCGGTTCATTCCGCTGTGGTGACCCCTGACAAATAGGACTAAGCCGAAAAGAAAATGAATGGTGCCCATTCTGAAGGGGGTTGTGTGTAAGGGCAGCTGTGAGCCTCTACATCCGAACACACAGCAGACTGCATGCTACTGTTGAATAGAAGATAAATGAAAGGCACCATCGTTAGCCACTTTGCTATCGGTTTACAAAAAGAGGTGGGATGAGGCTGGAGTTCATATTGCATGGATGCTTGCATAGCTGGTTAACTGGTACAAAATGGTACTGGTACCTGGTCAGTTATGGCATATTGGACATATGGAATATTCAACAAAAACATTAAAAAACCTTAAACATAAGTGTAAATTTAATTCCGATGTCACCTTTAAAGATGCTGTGAATGGACACTATTGTTATGAGTAATCGCCCTCTTATATAACTGTACATCATATGTTGTTTGTGTTTTAGGAATCCTGGTCTTAACGCAGATCATTAACCCTTTCCGCAAGATTCCTTTCAACTTCCAAGATCAGTTTGGCTTAGCCTACGGTGGGCTGAGAGGAGCTCTGTCCTTTGCCTTGGCCTTTACTCTACCAAACAGCATTCCCCACAAGAAGCTGTTCATCACAGACACGATTGCCGTCATCATCTTCACAGTTTTCATTCAAGTACATGTCTTCTATTTGAGTCAAACAGCAATTTTCTAGATGTGTATATATAGTGGAGATCACAATCACAAAACAACTTACAATTTCCCAAATTTAAAAGGTCACTACATGCTTAGTCCTATCGGACGTTATCCTAATAGAAATAAAAGAGGAGTAATTTCATGAGTTGCATTTATTCCAAAGCATAGCATAAAAACAAATCAAATAAACCCAGATTGAAATGGTAACCTTGTGGTAATTTTCCTTAATTATCTGACAAAACTATTTCACAAGATTTTAGAGTTTACCCCAAAATGAAAATGTCCACATTTAATTAAGTGGTTCTAAACGTTTAAGATTTTTCTTTATTTTGTTCAACACAAAACAAGATATTCTGAAGAATGTTGTGGGGAAAACAGCCATTGACATCCATAGTAGGAACAAAAATACAGTGGAAGTCATTTTTTTCCCAACATTCTTCAATATATATTTTATCATTGTGTTCAACAGAAGAAAGAAACTCAAACAACAAGTAAAGGCTGAAGAAATAGATATCGGCAGATAACTGCTCCTTTAACTGGCAGATAAACTTGCATTGTAAACATTTTTGGAAGATAGTTTCGATCTCCACAGTATTTTACAACTATTTTTTTCACTGTTATGGTGAGGCTGAATTTTCAGCATCAAAACCAGTAAATAATATGCTTATTTGGTGCATAAAAACATTACTTGTTATTAGAAATGTTCAAGAAAAATCAGACTGCCAGCAACATTTTTCAATGCTATTATACAAAAGCTATTTCTATTGGCAGGGAATAACTATGAGACCCCTTCTAAAGTTAATGAATATCCGGAAGACGAATCGGAACTTGGAGACAATCAATGATGAGATTCACAAACGGGTATGTTCTAAGTGTTTTTATCTTTTTTTTTTTTTTTTTTGTAAAGAGCCCCTATTATCGGTTTTTAAAAATGACCTTCCATGTAGTGTGTAACATACGGAGACCCGGAAGGGACGTGATGGTGGAAAAAAAAAACTGAGTGGGAGAAAAAAAAATGGAAGGGAGAAAAAAAAAACAGTGATAGAAAAATATATATTTTTTAAAAGTTTTTTGCGTTCCCTCGCAAAGATTGCATTCCCTCGCAAAACTGTTTTTTCACAAACACTTCCTGTTCACTTCATACATGTCAACCCTCCCGGTTTTGCCTGGATTATCCCGTATTTTACAATTCTATCCTGCCATCATCACATCATTCAATATTTTCCCATCTTTCTTGTGAATTTTTAATCTTGAAAACACTCTGAAATGAATATAAAAATATCTGCATTCACTTTCTTTCCATTAAAGCTGTGCGTCGATCATCACCCTTCATATGCAACCGCTGAATCAGCGAATGCATGTATGAGCCAATGACTGGTATAACCGCTGACTGACAGAAGCGATCCGTATTCTAAACTGATCCCAGATCAGCTTCTGTACACACCATTTAAAGTGACACCTCTGTTATCAAACAAGTGAAGAGCTGCAAATTAATCTCTCGTTTTTTATTTGATAACAGAGGTGTCACTGTAAGAATGCACAGATCTATAATGAAAGTATTCCATTACTCTCGTAACAGTTTGTGCATTAGTTTGTCATTAGGTGTGTTTAAAATAAAACACGCAGGACGGTCATGTTTACATATTATTAAGAGTATTTGTCTTGTTTATACATACACCCGAATATCCCAAAATGCCCTGCACTTTCGCTCCACTATAAATGTCGTGTACAGAAGCTGATCTGGGATCAGTTTATAATACGGAGCGCTTCTGTCAGTCAGCGGTTATACCAGTCATTGGCTCATACATGCATTCGCTGATTCAGCGGTTGCATATGAAGGGTGATGATCGACGCACAGCTTTAATGGAAAGAAAGTGAATGAAGACATTTTTATATTAATTTCAGAGTGTTTTCAAGATTAAAAATACACGAGAAAGATGGGAAAATACTGAATGATGTGATGATGGCAGGATAGAATTGTAAAATACGGGATAATCCAGGCAAAAACGGGAGGGTTGACATGTATGAAGTGAACAGGAAGTGTTTGTTGGAAAACATTTTTGCGAGGGAACGCAATCTTTGCGAGGGAACGCAAAAAACTTTAAAAATATATATATTTTCCTATCACTGTTTTTTTTTCTCCCACCCATTTTTTTTTCTCCCACTCAGTTTTTTTTTTCCACCATCACGTCCCTTCCGGGTCTCCGTAGTAACACAGCTCTAAGTGAAGTAAAATATCCAGCTAAGGCTTAAATCTGAAAGTGGACAGTTTTTAAAACTATTGATTCATCTAAAAAAAGAGTCGACTCATAATGGTTTAAATGAATCGTCTTGATAACGAGTCTTTAGCCTTTTCGGCGTGACGTGGATATGAAACATAATTGTTGCGCGCGCAAATTTAACCTGCGGCCCCACCCACTAACACAGCAGCAAAGAGAAACAGATCCTGATGTCATGAGTCATGAAGACGCTGTGCTTACCTGGATATTATTGGAAGTGTGAGGGAAAGGAGTGGTTCAGAAATCTGCACGCTTACAATGGGCGATCTATCAGTACACAGCTCATGGATTAGTTTCTTCCTCCATTTTGTAATGGACAGACAATACGCCAGGGGTGCGGGCAAAATAAGGACAGTTTATTAGGTACACCGTCAGAGATAGCTTGTCAGAGGACAGAGGAGGAGCTGGTGAGTGCTACAACCCCCGGCTGGGGATGTGATCGTTGGGCAAAGCAGAGTACATGTAAGCCCTGAGATCATATAACACTTCAGGCAAGAGGTGCCACAGCAATGATTGCAAATAGAAATGATCTACATGTTTTGTTACTTGTAACCGCTTGTGCTGTATCAGGTTAACTCTTTATATTCTCATATCACGTCTAATGCCACGTTGAAACCGTGACTCATGCTGCTTTGTTTACGGATTTAAATTCGTTTGTGAGCTCGTTCCACTGCCGTTTGTCGTAGCTATGGCCAGTTAGCTGATCCTACACACGTGCAGCGGTCAAGGTTCAGAAGAGTTTAGCTTTTGCTGATGTGTGGATTAATACTGAATGTGTGTCATAGTTAAAAATAGAGCAATATGCTGGTGTTTAACTGCACTGCTTTCGGGGGTGAGGTGTCTAAATAACACTGTTGAGAACCGGGAACTGTTTACTGTGGTGTTAGTAAGTTTACTATGAAGCGTGTTTCGGGCGTCCGCTGCGATCGGTTCCTATACCAATGTTGGCGACCCGGGGGCTTGATAAACCACGCTGGGCAATTTACTGTCTCGCGCTGAACGCTGTCGACCAATCGCAACAGGCTGTCATCGGTCCAATCAGTGCAGATTAGCTTCGCACTGAGGGGTTTAGGAACAAATGAATCGCTGAACGATTCATATGGGAGTCGCTGGGATAATTAGGTAAAAATAAATTCATATTATAAGACCATGAAAGTCTTTTTTGACCTTGCTTGCATATCAGTATGTTGTTGGAGACCCATAAAACCGAAATATGACCCTTTTTAATGTGTAATAGGGGCTCTTTAATTTAAACATAATTTCTGAATAATAAAGATCAGTTTAATGCGTCCTGATGCCGGTTCTCTACTCTACAGTTAATGGAGCACACAGTCGCCGGCATAGAAGATCTATGTGGACAATGGAGTCACTACCGCTGGAAGGACATGTACGAATTACTGTAAACCAGGGGTGTCAAACTCAATTCGTGCATAGTGTAGTTCCAACCCTGCTGCAACACACTTAAGCTGTGGTCACACTGCACTTTCCCTATAGACTTCCATTCATATGCACGCGAATGCGTCAGACCGGAAACGCAAGCTCATGCGACAAGTTTCGCAGTTCGCTGTGTTGGAAAGTTCAAGCTTGATGAACTCTGACCTCTGATCACATCACTTGACTGCATGAGACCAATCGAAGATCAAAACATGACCTCTCTGGCCATAAATTTAAAACATGGACTAATCGCTCGCTTTTTTTAATGTGTAATATTCTTTTACAGTGTTTAATCCCGCCCCTTTTTGCTGCGCTGTACAACAAAATTTCACACGGACAAACTCTAGTGTGACCGCAGCATTACCTGTAGGTTCAAACAAGCTTGAAGGACTCAATTAGTTTGATCAGGTGTGTTTACTTAGGGTTGGAACTAAACTGCAGAGCTGCGGCTCTCCAGGAACTGAGTTTGACATCTGTGCTGTAGACTGTGGTTTTTTTTTTTTCTGAGTACAATTCTGTCCTGACAGCAGCTAAGTAGATGCATTTCCATTTTGTTTTTATTTTCCTATTTCATAGTCATTTCTTTAGAGTAAAAAAAGTAATCAATCACGTAATTCCATCATTCAAATTGTATTGAAGATAGATTACCAATTACTATGGTGGAAAAGTAATTGAATTAAACAGTTTAATAAATTCAATTATACCACTTAAAATCCCTATAAATCTTAATGCATGGAGAATATAAATAGAAGTCAAGGATACTTAAGGATTTTAATAACTCTGGGTTCATGCTTACAAAGAATAGACCCACATTTTTAAATACAATGTTCTCTGAATTTGGTCTTTTTTGTTACAGTTTTTCTCAATTGCAAATGCAAATGACAAAACAGTTTGGTGGAACTTCAGAACTTTACTGCATGTCTGCAAAATGTAGTTACCCAAAATATTTCATTTACGCTTCAAAATCTAGTTATCTTGTCAGTAATTTGGCCAAGGCCACCAAAACATAAAGAGCAATTGTCATGGTGTGAGCTACACTGCTCAAAATGATTAGTTGTTTTTCCACCATGACAGTTAATCAAAAAAAATGTTATAATATGTTGAGAAGAGTCAATAGTACCAAAAAAAAAAAAAAAAAAAAAAAAAAAATATATATATATATATATATATATATATATATATATATATATATATATATATATATATATATATATTAGGGCTGGGCGATATGGCAAAAAAAAAATCTCGATTTTTTTTCATAAAGTTTGACCGATTCACGATTTCGATTTCGATTTTTTTAATTTATTTTTAATAAAAAAAATTTTACTGTGTAACTACCTTACCAGCTTACCTTGTTCATTAAAATTTAAATAAATGCTGAAACTAGTTTTTTTCATGCTCACTTGTAAAAGAAAAGCAACCATGTGACTAAACGCGGTTATGGCACTCTCTCATATAGGGATGCTAAACATAGCTACAATAGAAGTCACAGCACCCGTATTTATGTAGAGGTCATATGTTGTGCAGCTTTGGGCAAATTTTATTTGGAGAGAAAATGACCAAAATATAACGTGAAGATTGAAAAGGATTGGAGGGGAAATAAATATTTCAAATCACTGTGCATAACAGAAAAATAAACAATGATAATGCAACAATAGTTTATCTGTATTAGTGGCATGGCAGAAATATAGATTTAGACAGGCCTTGTCAAAGTGAGCGGGCACTTTCACGAATAAAAAATATAGCACTTCAATTATTTCATAACAATCAATAAAATAACAGCGGTTTTATATCAAAAGTTGGTAATGATATAAAATATACTACATTTTGATGGTAAAATATAACCATTTAAACAATTTCAGTATTTAAACATTAAATAACGAATGCATCAAGTTAAATATAAAAAAAACGAATGAAACAACACAGCATATCAGGATATAAAGGACTATATTTAGCAGAATGCTGCTCTTTTTATCTTTGTAATTTTATAGTTTTATTTTTGCTATTTTAATTATTTTTTGTCTTCATAAATAACTAACGAGCTATAGACAAATATCTGCTTGACGTTTTAAAAAATATTTGTGCGTAGCTACACCACCCAGTGTATATTAAAGATCACCGTGAAAAAAAAACCTGTTACATATCTATCTATATTTAAATGTCTATGTCTATATTTAATATATCTATCTATATTACATATCTATCTATATTTAAATGTATTAATTATTTATTTAACTGAATCGTATAATGGCCTATAGCTGAAAGGTTGAAAATTGCTCTATTTTTATAAAACATTTGTCGATACGTATTGATATTTTTTGGAGTAAAAACTGCCGACATTTAAGAATCCATATTTATTTTATTCATTTATTCATTTTACTTGTTTATTGGTGCATATATGGGTTATGATTTAATTCATACAGTACCGTCCTTCAGGTGGTGTGCGGGTATAATATACAAAACCAGCCATCTGGGCTTTGAACTAGGTGCAATTATTTCCTTGTGTGTGTGTGTGGAGCGATGGGTGCGCGGGCATAAGTGACTAAAAGTGTCTCCACCTGTCGAGCCCGTCTCGCAGCTCGCGCGGGAGAGACAAACGGCTGCGGGGACGTGAACAACAGCACGGCGCGCGTGGAAACATTAGCGAAGCTGGGTGGCTGCGGAGCTGTTGTTGCTCTAGCGGGAAAATGTCCCGGTGTTCCCAATGGCAAGTCCGCCCTGGCGCGCTTCCGCTAAATCAGCTGGTACAGTAGCTCATCAACAGAGCCGCGACGTCAACACACAGAATCAGCACAATTCAGCACGGTTGTCTAACAGTTTAGAACGGTTTGGCACGATAGTGGGAAAGTGGCTTTAATATTTTTAGAAAAAAATCGCGATTCCTCGATTTTGTAAAAAATAAAATCGTCTTAAAACGTAAATTCGAATTAATCGAAAAAATCGAAAAAACCGCCCAGCCCTAATATATATATATATATATATATATATATATATATATATATATATATATATATATATATATATATATATATGAACATTATATATTTATATATGAACATTTGTATTTATACATTATACATATAAACCTGAATAACTTTTCAGGTTTTTTATTTTTAAAAAATTTGCAACAATTTCACGTTGTCATTATGGGGTATTGTGTGTAGAATGTTGAGGAAATAAATGAATTTAATCCATTTTGGAATAAGGCTGTAACATAAAAAAATGTGGAAAACAATTATGAACACTTTCCGGATGCACTGTACAGACAGTTGTACTTGCTGTTTGCACACATGTGCCAAAGCATTTGCAATTTGCTTAAATCAATAAGAAATGACAATCTGATGTGAACAATAAGCTAACTGTTCAGAGATCCAAACTTGTTGTTTTGAAAAATAAAAAAATCTAATCAAGAATTGAGCCAAAGCAGTTAAGAAAAACGGTCACACTTTATTTCGATGGTCCGTTTGTTGAATGTAAGTTACATTGCATCTACATGTCAACTAATTCTCATTAGATTATAAGTAGACTGTTAGGTTGGGGTTAGGGTTGGGGTTAGTGTGAGTTGACATGTACTTGCAAAGTTTCTTATAGTCAGTTAAATGTCTGTTGAAAGGCTGTTAAATGTCAGTGTCAACAGATATTAAGCAGACAGTCTACTAATACTCAAATGGACCATCAAAATAAAGTGTTACCAGAAAAACTGTAATAGAATATCACTTTCTTAATGCAATAGAAAATTTTATGAACAGTTCCATAGTAATTATGAAGAGCTGAAGGTCTCAACCGCTCCAAGACATCAAGTGAACAGCTGTTTTTTTTTAATGAATTTCGCAAGAAAACGTTTCTTGAGGGAACACTAAAACTTAGTGAAGTTTATGTATAAACAAATTTCGAGAGGATCACGTGCTTATGATTGTTCTCAGCTGTTCCAGCATTATCCCATGATCGATTATCCAATCAGACGACTCCTAACTCACTATAATAAACCAGAGTTTTCTTATCTCAATATCTCTTTGTTTAAGTCCCTACTAAATCAGAAGACATTTCTGTGTGGAGTTTTGCTTGTTCTCCCCGTGCTTGCATGGGTTTTCCACGGGTTCCCCAGTTTCCTCCCACAGTCCAAATAACACGCACCCTAAGTAAATTGAACACACAAAATTAATACCATAGTCAAGCTCTAAGAAAACACTCCTCTCCTCAGTCATCCATTTCCATCATGCAGCTAGAATAAGCCGGGGGAGTTTATCGAGATCTACCTGAGCTCAAACTCCCCTCTCACCCTGCAAACTGGAGGGAGCCCAGGGCTCGAGGATCTTACAAGCTCAGGGCTCTCTCCCGGGACAGCATGCCAAACAAGCTTTTATTATCAATCATCAGCTAAGTGTGAACTCTTGAAGCGAGGGAATGTGAAACAAATGTCTTTTCCCTCCTCTATTTTTTCCACCCCATGTGCCATTAGCTTCTTTGAATTCATTATTTACAGTATTTAAGTAACTGTCATTATCTTAAAATGGACACTAATCCATTACTTTCTGTGGATAAATGATTTAATTACAGTAACTAGCTACTTTGTGACTAATCATACCTAACACTGGTCACAAGTTCAACACAACAAGTGTGTCGCCGGTTAGACTGGTTCTTCTGGTATCTTATCTATGTGGTTTTTCACATGCATTCCCTAACCTGCTTTGGACTTATTAAAATGCATAACGACAATTTCTTGTTATCACCGCCACAGACTTTCACCGTTAATTACTTTCGTTTTATTTTCTGTAAAGTTTTAAATAGATTAAGAACGTTTAGATCAGGGGTGCTCAACCCTATTCCTGGAGATCGACCTTCCTGCAGTTTTCAGTTGCAGCCCATATCAAACACACCTGCCTGTAATTATCAAGTGCTCCTCAGGTTCTAATTAATTGGTTCAGGTGTGTTTGATCAGTGTTGGAGCTGAAATCGCCAGGAACAATGTTGGTCACCCATGGTTTAGTGGGATGTACATAATCCTACTTTCACTGATTTGCTCATCTTGATCTTCTCTTTCGTTGTCAGGTTTATGAAGTTCAATAACCGGTTCATTCGCAAGATTTTAATCCGTGATAATCGTCCCGAATCAAGTATTGTGTCTCTGTATAAGAAACTGGAGCTTCGAAACGCCTTGGAGATTCTGGACACTATGTCTGGTGACATCAGCGCAGCTCCCTCCTTAATGTCATTATAGTAAGTCTGCATTTTTGCACTGTCAGTCCTTTTCCAGCACTCTGCTTCTCAGAAAACTCAAAAACTGGTTTTGCTATTTTTGCCTAATGAGTAGCTTGTTAAAGTGTCCCTATTGTCTTTTTTGGATATTACCTATCATGTAGTTTGTAAGGTAACTGTTTGTAAAAGGTCTGCATTGTATAAATGCCATCGATTAACAGTTAGCCATTAGCCAACAGTTGTGATTTAGTGGCGTTTTACGTTAATTTTACATCGCTTATGGATTCTTTGCACTTGATGTTAAAAAGTTGAACAAATGGACTTTTATTGACATTTTTAATACTTTGAAATATTTTGTTTTCGTGTTGGTTAGTCATATCTGGTAAGTAATGAGCGAATTAACATAATTATTAATTTGTTTTTTTACATTGCCTATACAACTCTCAAACACTATAGTTGTATCTGAGACAGTAACGTTTGGTTTCTGTTTTTGAAACATTTGGTTTCTACACTGCCATCGACCAATCACAGCAGACTGGGCAATATCTGACCAATAAAAGCTGAGTAGATTTCAGAAGGGACTGATTTGGAGATGCTGGCTCCAGGAATGCTGCTGTGCATTTTTTATTATTTAATTTAAGTAATTAATACATTTGTTTTTAGATAGATACACTGCCTGACCGTCTATATTTGGATTGTTAATGTTATTGTTAAACATAGCGGTTAGTTCTTCTGTTGATGTTTTTTTTTACAATTTGATTTCACCAGACATTTAAATGATTGCTGTTTTTGATCATTCAAGATTTGAAGAGTGCTGTCTGAAATTTCAGTTAAAGATGAAAACTTTTTTCAACCTCCCTGCTGAAAAAACCAGCTTAAACCAGCCTAAGCTGGTTGGCTGGTTTTAGCTGGTCGACCAGCCTGGTTTTAGAGGGGTTTTGGCTATTTCCAGGCTGGTTTCCAGCCATTCCCAGCCTGGTCTTAGCTGGTCAGGGTGGAAAATGACCAGCTTAAACCAGCTAAAACCAGCTTGACCAGCCTGGCTTAAGCTGGACATAGCTGGTCAAGCTGGTTTTAGCTGGTCAACTCCCAGCCTGACCAGCTAAGACCAGGCTGGAAATGGCTGGAAACCAGCCTGGAAATGGCCAAAACCCCTCTAAAACCAGGCTGGTCGACCAGCTAAAACCAGCCAAACAGCTTAGGCTGGTTTAAGCTGGATTTTTCAGCAGGGCTACTTTGTTTATGTTGATTTATTCACTTTAAAGACCATGAACAGAACAAATTTTTGGCATAAAAGTGAACTCACTGAACCTACACACAGGAGCCTGATAAAAATGCCCATTTTAGAAGAAAATTTCGACGACATTTAGAGATTTTTGCCTCTGAACTCTTCATTTTGAAATTTCTTCTTCAAAGAAGATGGTTCCCCACTTTAATTCCAGGTTTTTAATAATGCGTTGTGTTGCTTAGTTAAGAGCCCTGTCAATCATCCACATTTCTGTCGTATTTAATTTCCTACCTTATTAGAGAAGCAGCAGCGGGATAATCTCCCATTCACGAGTCTTTCATGCAGAGAAATATTCCTCAGGTCTTTGGATAATTCTGCATTCAGACGGTAATGTCCAAACACGTCTTTATATAAGTTCAGTATTGTTGTTGCAGATGAAATATAACATAGACAACGATATTTAAATATTCTCCAGTGGGCTAGATATTAACTAACAGTCATACAAACATCTTTACCGAAGCCTCTCTGCTTGACGGTTGATCTCGCGCGTCCATCATGTTTGTAGTTTGTTTACACTTTTCACCCGCGTTTTGTAGTTCTAATCGAATTCACGTCCAACGCGCAATGTACTGTGGGCATTATCAGCGGTTAGAGTATGTACGCTTTTACACTTAAAATTTTGACCGGAAATAGTAAACCATGCGGGAATACTACGATTTGGGACATAATAATTCTATTTTCACATACTATTTAGGACGGATAGTATGCGGATTGGGACGCAGCACAGGTGCAGGATCATACTATTGCTTCAGTTCGTGAAACCTGGTGCTCTTCAGGCGCGCAACCACCCCGTTCTACAGTTCGCGCGCCCCAATTATCCATTTAGGGGCTCTTAACTGTTAGTTAAATCCAGGTGGTGAATTGTTATTTTTTTGGACTGGCGGTGTATAAATATATTGTTTAAATACCATTTATGAACGTTAAAAGGGGCACTTTAATACAGCATTTTTTTCAAAAAAGGTCTGTCATCACTAGGGCATCAAAATGAATTGTTTCCTTGCTGATTTCTGTTATTGTCTTTTATTGTAGTGAAGAGAGAAAGAACGCCTCAAAGCACAAGAAGTTCTTACCATCTGATGTGGCAAATATGCATGAACTCTTATCGAAGAACATGTACAAGATCAGACAGAGGGTGAGTTGTGAAAGAAATTAATGTACTGAACTCATATCTATTGCTGAAAGAAACTAAACAGAATTATAAAAAGTGCTTAAACGTTCAGTGCTTCTGTTATGTGTAACAATAGGCTAACTAATGTACTGTAGGGGAATTCTTATATTAAATGATCCTATATTCTTATGTTAGATAATAACAAAAACACAATCAAAAATATTAAACCATTCCAGTATAATACGTCTGACAACAGAATTAAAGAAATTCATTGTTTTTAAAAGTAGCGACTTATATAAGGTATAACTAACATGTCAGGTTTACCGATTTATACCATATGTTTTATGACTTTACCATATGTTTTATGAGAAAGTTCATACAATTTTTTTCTCAAAATTAGTGATTTGCAGTATTAAGTATGTGAGTTATCAAAAATGTTCATGTTTATGAAGCTGTTTCCACTGTAATATTTCACAAGCTGCAATCTGTTCTTATCTGTCATTCTTCACAGACTGTGTCATACACTAATAGGCATTCGTTGCCCAATGATAACATCGCCAAAGAGATCCTGATGAGACGCCACACAACCATACGAAGCAGCCTTAGATCTGGAAGCTTCCATGCCACTGTATGTGACACTGCATTCTTTTTACTTATGATATGAAAATAAATAAGTTGTTTAAATTTCACCCCCCCCCCCCCCCAAAAAAAAAAAAGAAAAAAGAAAAGAAAAAGAAAAAAACAAATGACAGCGGCTGTAGATGCATTATACTGTATGTAAAAAATAGTAATTTTATTGGTAATAAGTCTATTTAAAGTATTAAGTCATCCCTACATCTAGCCGTAACTCAAACCATAACACATTATTAAATACCCATTAGGCATTTTATTTACAATTTGTAAATGTTTTACAAATTTTTATTTAAAATAAACACCCTTGTGATCTGCTGTATGAGAAAAACAGGTTTGGGAAAATATGGATTTAAAGCCAGGTCCGTTCAAGACTTCCCTATTTCACATACTACTCCCTACACCCTTGTGGAGGCATTGTTTGTAATTTGTCTGTTCAATACAGGAATGGATGGCCAGATGGTCAGTGCAAAGAGCCTCTGCCAGTAGAACTTTTTACAACCTTACTGTTTATTTACTTGCCCTCAGACCACCGAAAATGTATGTGACTTTTTCTTTATTCATTCATTCATTTTCTTGTCGGCTTAGTCCATTTATTAATCTGGGGTCGCCAACTTATCCAGCACATTTTTACGCAGCGGATGCCTTTCCAGCCGCAACCCATCTCTGGGAAACATCCATACACTCATCCACACTCATACACTACGGACAATTTAGTCTACCCAATTCACCTGTACCACATGTCTTTGGACTGTGGGGGAAACCGGAGCACCCGGAGGAAACCCACCCACAGGGAGAACATGCAAACTCCACACAGAAACGCCAACTGACCCAGCCAAGGTTCGAACATGCGACCCAGCGACCTTCTTGCTGTGAGGTGACAGCACTACCTACTGCGCCACTGTGTCGCCCCCGACTTTTTCTTTAGTAGATCTTTTAGCTGAAACCGTGGTCCTTGTTGATTCACATATCCAACATATCGAGGCAAAACAAAAATGAATACCCCTGGCTTGATGAGGGATTTTGGGTGAACTATTACTGTATTTAGGCCCAATCCTAGCCCTTCCCCTTATCCATATCTGGGTGTCCCAATTTTCTTTAGCTTGAAGGCATAGGGCTAAGGGGAAGGGCTAGAGAGCCCTTAAAACTGAGGTTTTTCAGGACCACACTTGAAACCAAGGGGCACAAAATTTCCCAGCATGGCTGTACACGGAAGTCAGGAGATGCAGAAATTAGTATTTTTTTGTCATTATTACGATTTTTTTACAACAAACAAGCATATGTTTTAATATATTCATAACCGTGTTAGTGTTTTACCGTCATGCTTTTAAAAAAATGATTTATAAAAACACAAAATTTTGCTATCTATAATCCATAATAATACTCGTGTACAAAACTCCCATATAGTAGTATAGTATAGTATAGTATAGTATAGTATAGTATAGTATAGTATAGTATAGTATAGTAGTCCCACAACATACTTTCACATCTGACAGTCGAATACCCTGTCAGAAAAGTCTAGTGGCTGGCAATGAGCTTTTTTACAGTGTCCGATACAATGTTAAATGGCCACGAAACCCCCCTGTCTCAGCAGGGTGTTTTCACACCTGTAGTTTGAAAAAAAGTCAGGAAAGTGGGTGAGTCCAGCTTTGTTTAGGTGGGAGTGTTGGGGGAGGGAAAGAGGGAAGGTTTTACATAAAAACGGGAGTTTCAATTTGGGCACAGGCTGAGTTTCACAGAGGCAAAACAACACAGACGCAGGGGAGAAAGACAGTGACTGTGTCTACATGGGCATCAGTAAGACATCAGCCAAATTATTAATTTGTGGACTTTAACTGCAGTTTGGCACTTTCACTTTCATTCTGTAACATATTATGGATGCCTTCCGTGACAAACCAGATATTGGATGTGAGGAACTGCTGAAAGAGTGTAGTTTTAATTAAAAAAATAAATAAATCCTCCACATTTCTCGGTAACTTAGATGCACTCGGTAGGTAGCATCAGAAAGCCGTGTGTGTATAGACTATCCTGTCTCAAAATGCGCCGAAAATCCTACACGATGGTAATAGTTTGGGTTTACATGTTTACATTTGAAAAGCAGCATTTACAGCAGATCTTTCAGCCCATAATATTGTAGTGATGTTACTAAGGTGTGTCTTTAAAAACTGAAAGAGTACTGCTGACGATACTAACTAACTTTGCCTCTGAATAAATAAACAAAGAGCACTGATCACATACCAAATTTTAGAGACAGGACAATCAACACCAACTGGAACCGTGCCTTTTTTAAAAGAAGAAGCTGCGAAAAGCTCTCGGGTAAAAATGTTCCTTACAAACGTATTTCTGTCGAGTGTAATCCACACAGGAGTCCAGCTGTGTTCTCATTGCGGGGAATTGAAAACAAAATCTTCGTTGCAGCACATTTATAAACGCAGCACTGATGACCCCTTTCTCTGAACAATTCTTCTTCTTCTTCCACTTGTTTTAATTACGGTTGGCAACACAACGTGGCGTCTCTCTGTCGTCTGAACACTGTAACAGGTCTTCATAGGTCTTCGAAGCTATCATGCATATTAATGAAGTTGCACCTCATACACAATAGAGCGCGCTGATTGGCAGTCTGGAAAGACTTGGACGTTTTTCTCATGAATTAATGCTAAAAGCTCAAAGACGTCACGTTGTACTTGCCAGTACAGACATCCAGTCTACATGCTGGAATACACACAAGGATCTCAAAGCCGTGTTGTAGCTTCAAAACTTTTGCTTTAAAAAATTTGCTTGAAATAACGCAAAAACAATCAATTTTCACTTTTTAGTGAAATATATGTGTCCTAATAGTGTTTATTTTAGCAGCGTGGGGCACATATATGACTGTCAACGTCTCAAAAAATGTGTTTTGGTGTTTCGTGACCCTATAATGTTGTTTTCATGTGCTTACATAGATGAATATGGCCACGGTGTAAATACACAGTACAGTTACCATCTTATTGTCACATTATATCAATATGATACCATGATATCGTTGCCTTCAGTGATTTTCTGAAGATAAATAACAAAAAATAAATACCAAACAGCAGTCGCTATCATCGATCTCATATGAAGTAGGAGCTTGCGATTATATCTGATGATGTAAGCTTGTATTGTAGTGCTGTCACTTTTCTTAGGGGTAAATTTAAAGCCCTTTCCCTTCACACATAGAATTGGGATTGGGCCTTAACATCACAATGCATTTTTCTATATTTACAGTATGTATACTTCTAGGTATAGAAATGAGTGTCTCATTTTCTGTCACTGACCCTTCCTTTGCACTTCTCATCTGCTTCTCCAGAATTCAGCAAATATGTCCCACAAGTTTTCCTCTCTGCCGGTGGGCCAGAGTTTGAACTCTGGATTTCCTCCAGGAAGATTCCGACACACTGGTGAGAGAATATATAGTTTTTACTCATAACAGATAACATCAGAGCGATTTCCATTTGACTCTGGTCCTTGTAGTAAAACAAGATAGATTCTACAGGCTTTACACAGGACTGCAGAATTCACATTCACTCAAAATTTACATTCAACTTGAATGTACAGTACGCTACCTGACTAAAGTCTTGTCGCCTATCCAAGTTTTATGAACAACAAATAATAACTTGACTTCCTAGTTGATCATTTGGTATCAGAAGTGGCTTATATGAAAGGCAAAAGCCTCTACATTACACTTGTTTTACCAAAATAAAATATAATCATGCCTTGGTTTTTAATTATTTCATTCGGACAGTAAGGTCTGACTTTGCTTAGATAAAAGTCTTGTCACTTAACAGAAATAATGTACAGTATAGAATATAAAGTCATGGTGCAGTGGTAAAATAATTAGCCTTGTGTATGACTCCCATGAGCTTGGAAGACTGCATCCATACATCTCTTCATTGACTCAACTTACTAATAAAGTCATCTGGAATGGCAAAGAAAGCGTTCTTGCAGGACTCCCAGAGTTTATCAAGATTCTTTGGATTCATCTTCAGTGCCTCCTCCATCTTACCCCAGACATGCTCAATAATGTCTGGTGACTGGGCTGGCCAATCCTGGAGCACCTTGACCTTCTTTGCTTTCAGGAACTTTGATGTGGAGGCTAAAATATGAGGAGCAGCACTATCCTGCTGAACAATTTAGCACGAATACCCCCCATACTGAATGTAACCCCAAATCATAATTTTTCCTTCACCAAACTTGACTGATTTCTGTGAGAATCTTGGGTCCATGTGGGTTCCAATAGGTCTTCTGCAGTATTTGTGATGATTGGGATGCAGTTCAACAGATGATTCATCAGAAAAATAGACCTTCTGTCACTTTTCCAAGTGATCAACTAGAAGTCAAGTTATTATTTGTTCCTCTTCCAACTGGGATCAACGACAAGACTTTAGTCAGGTAGTGTACAAGACCTCGTATTTGTCTCTTCCCAATGCCAACCTAAGGTTTGATATGAAAAAGCAAGATGTATTGTTACCTACCAGGTGAAAGGAAATATGGTATCTTTGATCCCAAACCACATCTATTAGTACTTGTAGGCAGATGAGCCAATGGAATCATGGGAACTGAAGTCCATTGACGATAATGAAAACAAACACACAGTGCAGGGGAATTGAACACTGGAGTGCCCGTTGAGTGTCTTTAAGGCCATAATGATGCAGGAAAGAAGCAGGAAACCGCATCTGTGCGTACAACAAAAAAACACTGATTATGGCCATGATGAAGAAAGACAGCGTGGATCTCCAATGCATCTATAACAGGCATACGGACAGCATGTAGGGGCCTTTTTTGTATATTTCTGTTGTGGTGTCAGGCTAGAAGTTGGAGTTGTCCCTCCATGTGCCTGACTGTGGACTGCCAACATGTCTGGATGCATTTCTTGTCTGAGCAGTTCTGCTGGACCGAGTTTATGCCATCGTAGTATTTGCTGGTTTGGGGTTTACCATTAGCATTAAGGTCATCTCAATTGCAGCCTAGAATATCATAAGAGTCATTGAGCACTGGTGATAGGACATTTTTTAACGAAAAATACAGATGACACTTTTAAATGCAAATTGTTTGATATACGAGTAAACTGAAACTCATTGTCTACATGTTAAAAAACAAACACATTAAAATTGTGACATATTGAGCACTAATATTACTAGGCAAGTAAGTTCCCTGCTGGTGAACCCTAGAAAGTTCCTCCAAGGCCCCGACACATGACTTGGCTGAGGAGTTGGGTGCTGACCTATCGGGGATCAGTGCTTTGTATGCATGATTCCCTCAAGGTAACCCCATATGTGTTTAGTCAACCATGGTGAGTTTCCCCCCTCAGGTAAACCTTTGTCTTCCTACCAGCTAACCATTTTTACCATATGTAGTATTACTAGGGATGGCTGATGTGAAACAGACGGTTCGACAGTGTCGAGATCCTGAACGCACAGGTGTTTCGAAACACTGCACCAAAGCATGATCCGAAACACCCAGGTCACGTGACTAAGGTGATTCGAAACACCTTGGTCATGTAACTAAAGTGTTTTGAAACACCAGTCACATCACTAAAGCAATTCAAAGCATCAGTCACTTCAGAAACGTTTCGAGACCTGGCGAATCTGCATTTAACTGACAGGGTCAGAAATAACTCATGTAGCCTAGTAGACTGTGCGTGTGTACAGAGTAACTGTACTGCAAATTTGAATTCCAACTTGTACAAATACTCTGAAATAATGACTTGTTGTATTGTAATAATGTTACGTTTTTATGACCCAAACAAGACACATTTATTCATAAAGTAGTCATTCGGATGTCAGACCAATGTTTAAACAAAACACGTTACAAGAAATTAACATCTTCAGCTGAATCACCTTGGATTCAAATCCATTGTCTCTGCATGCTAGTCTGGGCCTCTCACCGCTTCACTAAATCACTTGAAATCTTAATTCTAAAATGTGGGGTATAAAACCACAATTTGCGTAACTGTTTCTTTGCTGAAGCTGTTCCAGAGCAATACATAAAATGACCTCTAGGTGTCACTGTAGAAACAGGTTTCGAAACGTTTCGAAGCTTCGACACATTTGCAACTGTTTCAGTGTTTCATGAAGCTTCGCTTTGCCCACCACTAATTATTACATACCATATTCCTTGAAGGAGGGAATGAAGATGTCGAGCCACACCTGGTTTCTCTGCGATATCTGATGTGTCATCTTGCAGGTGTGCCTTATATACTCCTAAAGGCTGATTTAAACTTCTGCGTCAAGCGCATGCGTATGCTACAGCGCAGCCTACGCGTGGACGCATAGCCCCTCGTCGTAGCCATCGGCAACGTTGACGCGCACCTCTCAAAAAATGTAACACGTAGTTTACATGTGTGAAGTCCCGTGAAGGAGCTCCGGATGGAGACTGTTGTTTTGTGTTTACCTCATGATTAAAGTTGTTGCACGTCCGCCGGTTCCCGCCTCAAAATGAGCGAATTTGAGCCACTTGTACATTAAGGAAGTGTTCAGAAAAAACAAAACACCAGCGAAAGAAACTCGACACAGAGAAACATAAACACCTACTGCCAGCTAGCGTTTCGGAAGTGTATTGCAGAGAAACAGAAACAGCGCGCAGAAGTATAAATGCACAGCTACGCGCGAGGCTTGCGCCGTGGGTCACGCCGATCACTTGATGCAGAAGTATAAACCAGGCTATAGCCCCTCGCTGTGGCCGTCGTCGTCGTTGACGCGCACCTCTCAAAAAATGTAACGTGTACGTGTAGCGCAAGCTCTGTGATTGGTCGGCTTGGTAGCGCTGATGAGTGTGGGCAGAGGTGAGAGCCACTCGCCCGATGCAGCGAGTGTTTACAAGTGTGGAGTCCCGTGAAGGAGCTCCGGTTGGAGACTGTTGTTTTGTGTTTACCTTATGATTAAAGTTCTTGCATGTCCGGCGGTTCCCTCCTCAAAATGAGTAAATTTGAGCCACTTGTACATTAGGGAGGGTTCAGAAAAAACAGTTATAAATGCACAGCTACGCGCGAGGCTTGCGCCGTAGGTCACGCCGATCACTTGACGCAGAAGTATAAACCAGGCTTAATTGGGGAGTGGTTGGACATGCAGATTGGACCACCAATTTCATGCTAGTTTCATTGGCCCTTTTTCATTCAAGTCAGAGTGAATGATCTGCTAAGCAAATCCCAATCTGTTGGTTTCGACCAGGTTTTGACATAACGTCCATAGATCCTTCGGGGAATGAGATTTACACATGTAACCAAGTTCGAGAAACATCACTATTGTCACTACACTGATTTTTTTTCCAAATAATGCATTGTACTATGGTAGTTCAGCCATGACTTAAGTTATTGTTTTGGAAACGCACCCCTGGATGGTAGACATGGTTTCCAAATAAGGTTTTGTCTGCTTATAGTCAAATTCTCATGTATTGCGTTGCACATGGGAAAGCTTTTACCTATAGCTACCCTGATTGTGCATATCAACCACATGGTTAGAAAAGTTACATACAGTATTGCTGCTTTCAAGACTGACAGCAACAGGAGGACTGTTTGTACGTGTAATCTACCTGCAAAGCTATAGTACTGTTATGAGTTTTAGGCTGTAGACCCGTTGTAAAATGTGGATTCTGTCAAAATGAATGCCATAATTAGATTTTACCTTCTTTTAACTTAATTAAACCAACATTTGATGTGATCATCCTTTGCACTTAAAGCAACTTTTGCCAAAGGTGGACTTCAAATGGCATTGCAGGTATGGTTTCTTGGAGTATTTTGGAGATCTTGCCACAGTTTTTCTGGATTTAGTCTGTCTCAGTTTGTTTTGTTTCTTCATGCCTTTCAAGACAGGCTGAATGATGGTGAGATCAGATCTGCTGTCAGACTCTGTCCATACAAAGATCTTACTTAAGTATTACAACTAATGGCAAAATGTTTGCAAATGTAAACTTATCATTTCTGCTGACAAACTCCAACAAAAGATAGCAATCACTGACTTAAAACCATTTTTAGCTTGTGAAAATACTAGTGTTTATGGTGATTTTAATTTTTTTTTTAAAAAAACTCTGATTATATTGGATCGTAATCTGCATTGCTGTCTTTTTAGACCTTGTTGATGCTGAATCTGAGACTGCATATCCATCAAACAGACCAACGGCCAGGCATCAGCGGAGATCATCATCTAAAGCAGTGATTCCTCTCAGGCCGCTGAACAATCTGAGGGAAGATAATGAACCAAATGAAGAAATGCCTTACAGGACGTCACATCCGAGGTCAAAATTCAGACATTCAGGACATCAAACCTCACGTCAGTATTATGGCACATCTAGAAACTGTAGTGGCACAGACTTCGAAGAGCAGCAGTCGAGGTCGTCTCCTCATGGATGGACAGAGGAACCACAAAACAACAGTGATGTCCAACATCCCCTGATGAGAAAACCACAGTAGATGCAACAGAAACCACATGAACAATGTGATCATACTTTTAAAGCAGCTCAACTGATATTACTTGATTTTACCACTTTGAAACGCACTAAACAATGCAAAAGACTTCTGTTAGTGAGAAAGGGAAAACGTTCTGCATGTTAACCAAAATTACAACATGCTAAAATATAAACAATAGAGCTTACCATGACACTAAATCCACATTACTAAGTGTAAATATAAGGTCACACTTTACTTTGATGGTCTGTTTGTTACATTGCATCTACATGTCAACTAATTCTCATTAGATTATAAGTAGACTGTTAGGTTGGGGTTAGTGTAAGTTGACATATACTTGCAAAGTTTCTTATAGTCAGTTAAATGTCTGTTAAAGGAGCAGTATCAACGGATATTAAGCAGACAGTCTACTAATACTCAAATGGACCAGCAAAATAAAGTGTTACCAAAATAAATATGGCAAATTAAACAAAAACTTTAACTTTATTTGCACATTTTTACATTTTATACTTGACCATGAAAGTTAAATTTCTATGTAAGAACGAACATTATTTGTACGTGTATTCATCTAGTTGTGAAATGTAAGTACATGCGCACAAATATTTTAGTATATTATTATAAAAAATAGAAATGTATGATAATTTGTGACAATTACATGAACATGAATAAAACAGCAAGTTTTTATGAAACAATGTACTTTTACGTAAAATACAGCACTATAAAAGAAACCTAAACTACATCACACCAAGGTTTTGTGTAGGCTCTGGCTTCTTTTATTTTAATTTGTGTGAAAATAAAACAGCATGTTCTTAAACAGAGATTTGTGTAATTGTGAAAACACTGTTGCAGATGTTAACAACATAAAAAGCCTACAAAAGTACTAATTGTTGATACATAATACAAATTTAGATTATGCTAAAAAAAACTGACCCAAAACCAAAATAAAAACTGAAAATATTTCCCACATATAAACAACTAAAGTTGGGGGTTGACAAGATTTTGCAATGTTTGATTGAAGTCTCAAATAAAATCTTGAATACAGTAGTGCTTATCAATATATTTGTGGTAACATCTCAGGTTAAACATGTAACCATGGTTCCCTGAGAGGAACGAGACACTGTCTGCGTCCGAAATCACCTACCACTCAGTAGGTACTGCATTTGAATTTGAATGTACTACTCGACCATTAGAAAAGTACGTTCTATACAGTATGAATTTGAGCAGTATGAATGGAACTCGGGCGTACTACATACGCCATTTTGTCAAGATCACGTGACCTACCTGCGCCAGTTGCGTAGCTTCACTCCCATTCATGAATTCTCTCACTGTGCATCATAGGATAGCGTAGCATGCATCAGATGCACACTTTACAATCTCGCCGAAAGTAATAAGTCCTCCTAGTACTTTTCACATACTTTTTGAATTCTTCGAATTCAGACATACTACTCGGCTCGCATACTGTTTTTAGCGTACTATATAGTATGAAAGTATGTGATTTCGGACACAGATACGGTGTTGGAAGTGATGACACTACCTCTGCATGATGGCACTTTGAAGTACATGTCAAATCAGTCCAACAGTGTAGCAGGACATCATGATGTAGTGTGTGTGGCAAAGGGATGCAGCATCTCTTTCCTTTTTAGGGAACTTGCAGTGCATCAGAAGTGACAACGCTTTGGGAAGGAGAACACCCACTTCGCTGTACTGACCAATGCCTGTACTGTAAATTATGCACTATCAAGAGATTTATACTTAGTACTAGTAAAGTCCAGTTGGTAGAACCTTACAAATGTGTAGGTAGGTAGACCACTGTAGGGACACCCCTGAAAACAAGGCTTTTAAAGTCTTTTAGGTGAGTGTGCCCTTATTGCCAAAGGTGAAGTTTGTCTGCAAGCTTTACACCTGCTTAATGTTTGTTTGGAAGCAGTGGACTATTTTGAGGTCAAACTACATGAACAATTGCTCAGATTTATGCCACCAGCAGCTCTGTGGACATAAACATGTAGTTCTTTGACCAGGCACAACAAATTGTTGAAACATATAATTAAAGAATCTCTCCCTAAAGATTCACAACCTAAAGGTACATGGTAGGCTGATATGGCCACCACAAAAACCTTTAATATAAACTAGTTGATCCTGTGGACAATTCCAGCACTGTATCTGAGATCTTTCTCAACAAACCAATTCTTGGATTAGATTTGAGACAATCATGTTCAGTGTGAGGATTTTGATTTTGTGGAGCTCCACTGCCCGATCCTTAGAAAACGTCCTGATGACTTTATTCAGAGTTATCAAAAAGACAGAGGTTTAACTGGAGCATCCAACAAAAGTGATCTACCTCCCTCTCTCATGTCACAAGGGCTGCCATAGAATGCCTGATTGATTTGGCGGCCTCCTCGAGATACATATCTGTGGCCCAGCACAACTCTTTAGTAGCATTCGGGCCAACTCCCTCCCCATCATTTCTGCCTGGAATGCCTGTAATATTAGGCAACTAACAGCCAGAACTGCTACTGGATATGCTTTACCCCCCAAACTTCGCATGGAGCGCAATATCAGGGCCTTAAGCATCAATGGCAAGTTAGGCACTAAATGACAGGCCAGATTTTCCTCATTACCCAGAGTCGACGCATAACCATACTCCTTCTCTATAAAAGTCAGGACAAAATAGAGGGAACAGTGAGGGAAAAGAGGGTGAGGGTAAAGGAAGAGCAATATGCGAATCACCACCGTACCTCAATGCGAGCAAGACCGAACAGTGAGAAAAGCCTTGCAGACTGCCATCCTCAAAGAGCACTTGGCAGGAGTGGATTACTCTTCGAGAGAGTTTATCATAATTTAACATTCAGCTCCCTCAAGAGTTGAGCAAGCATGCTGTACTCCTATGCACCCAACAGAGCTTGTGTGTGTGTACCTGTCTGGATATAATGATGCTATATGCTCTATGTGCTTATGCAAGACAAATAATACTAAATAGACATACAGTTTACACAGAGTGCATGCTGAAGATACAATAAGTAAGAAATGTACAGTTATATATTTATTGTGTAATGCCATACACCCAAAGTGCTTTACAAAATCACATGAGAGAGTCTCTCCATACCACCACCAGTGTGCAGCATCCACCTGGATGATGTGACTACAGCCCCAGGACAATGATGCCAGGGCACTTACCACACACCAGCTGCACATGGAGAGGAGAGACAATGGAGGAGTGATAGAGCCAATTTAGTGGATGGGGATGATTGGGAGACCATGATGGGTAGGGGCCGATTTGTAAGGAAATTTGTTTAGGACACTGGGGTTACACCCCTACTTTTTACAAGAAGTGGCATAGGATGTTTGATGATCAAAATCAGGACCTCAGTTTAATGTCTCCCCAGTGTACGGGGGTTTTAGAACCCACACAGACCTCAAGGTAAACACTGCTGTCCTCACGAGCAGCATTTCCAAAAGCAACCATGTGGTCTCCCATCCAGATACTAACCAGGCTCAGCCCTGCTTAGCATCCTTTGAGCAACCAGTCTTGGGCTGCAGGGTGATGTCTTGGGCATAGCTGTGGCTATCGTTGCTTGGTTAAGGGTGTGCTTTATTGGCACAGAGTAGGTTTATAGGTACAGGGCAGTTTCCTGGTTATGATGCCATATATATCACATCCTGCAACACTATTTGAGTGATTTTACATGTGCTTCGTGATGCAATCATGCAGAGTTTTTTTCCAGAATGTCGTTACTTCTGATGCAGCACAAGCTCCCTCCAAAGGGAACTCTGGAGTCTTTCATGAATAAAAAGTTCAAAAGAACAGCATTTATATGAAACAGAAATCTTCTGTAATATTATAAATATCTTAACTGTCACTTAAAATCATTCTGACCCCAAATATTGTGACGGTAGTGTACGTGGTATTTTCTCAAATCTCTGGTTTACAGAAAACATTATTGCTAGACTTTGGGGTAACTGTACAATGAAGGAAGTACTTTGAATAGTGGTTGAAAAAGGCTCAATGCCACAGTGAGGTAAAACTTCATGTACTTGTAAATTTCTCCCTCCAAAAACTTGGAAGTCAATCAGTAGTATCCTTCATAATTTACTAGTGACTACTAGTCTAAAATTTGGCCAGGAAGCAACACATGTTCCATATCTGGTGCTTTAAAATATTCTGATATAAACATTGCTCTTTTAAGACTCTGTCAGTTGCCTTCTTTTAGCACGGCACCCTGGAGGAGCACGTCTCACATTGACGTTCAATAGCTGGTATACAGATCCAAAACTATACACTTCGCCTGAGAGAGAAAAAAGACTGCTGCCATCACAGTCCTTAGTCTTTCTTTCACTTTGAGTGCTGTTCACTTCACTGTTTGAGACTCTTGTCTTTAACTTTAGTCTTGCTGTCCCATTTAGGAGTCCTCAAGAGTAGCAAACCCACAGCTAAAAGTGCCAATATGACCCCCAAACTAGGAGGTCCACAGGGGCTGAATTCTTGAGCCAATCCAGAAAGAAGTGGTGCCAAAACCCGTCCCACAGCTGTGACTGACTGTCCCGCTCCAATTAACGTCCCACTAGCTTGGGATCCTCCACGCTGAAGCTCCAAATCGGTGATGCAAGTGCGTCCGATTGTGGTAGAAATGGCAAAAAATGTGGAGGTAAGCAAAACTTGCCATACATTTGGTGCAGCTGCATATAGGAAGATCAAAGTGCAGGTAAGTACAGTAGAGTGCAATAATAAAGCAGACATGTTGTTACCATATAGGTTTGTAACGGGGCCCACCAAAAACCCAGCAAGTGCTCCCAACATACTGCTGTAGCTGATCAGATATCCTGTGATCTTTGGTTTGAGTAGAAAACGCTCTTCCATGGCTAAGGAGAAGTTACTGTAGTATAGCATTATGGCTAGAGCCATTAGAAGGCGCACTAGGAAGACGTCCCACATGTCTGAGGATGCCACCATTTGGATGCGAATCCACACTGAGGTCAGTTGTCTCCAGGCAGGCTGGACGATGGACATGTCCGTTAAGCTCCAGCCCCCATGTGCCCTACTGCCGTCTGCTGATGTGTCTGGATGCTGGAGGTGGTTTTTATCTGAGCAGTTCCGTTGGACTGAATTATTTAAGCTGTCGTAGGATTTGCTGGTTTTGGGTTTTCCGTTAGCGTTTGCATTGATACGGTAATTGAGTGTCTCACTCCATGGTAGAATCCAGACCAAACCTACGAAGACAACATCTGGATAAGTAGACTGCTCTAATTGTAGTAAATATCTGAATGGGTTAGTTATGAAGAAGTAGTGCGCTTGGTTCAATATAACCTTTCATTTGAATTGCAACAAGTGTACTTGAAGTAAATATGTAGTCCTAGTACACTTAGTTTTTATACTGGAATTTAAACCTAAAGATTTAAAAAAAAAAAAAACTATAAACATAAGTCAGGGGTGCCCAAACTCGGTCCTGGAGGGTTGGTGTCCTGCAGATTTTAGCTCCGACCCCAATTAGACACACCTGAACCAGCTAATAAAGCTATTACTAAGGGTGTACTCACACTAGGTACAGTTGCCTTGAACCATGCCGAAGTGCGATTGTCCCATGCCCCCCCCCCAACGGCCTGCACTCACACTGCATTTTGCCTTCTGAACCTGAGCACAATTGCGTCATTGATGATGCGACTGTTCAGTTTAACAGGAAGAGAAGCGCTCTCGCTCAGCACAGTGGAGATTGCTTTATATGATTTAGTCATTTAGGATGCAGTGACACGCAGCCAAATATTTTGCCGAACAGATGCACAACTTTTGACACTCATAAATTATCATGAAAGTCATTGTCTGCAGGTATTAGGAGGTTTGCTGAAGGTGCCGTGAGGGGTTTGTGTCTTTAATAAATGACGACAGTTTGCGTTCATTGAAAAGTAAGAATGATTATTAAGTGCGGTTTATTTATTAACTAATTTCGAGAAGATCACATGGTTATGATTGATCACGGCTGGTCCCGCATCAGCTTCACATATCGCACCAATCAGATGAATACTAGCTCACAATAAATAACCAGAGTTTTTCACTTTAGTCATCGTCGTCTTGAAGAATCCCCCTTCCACCCCTTCTCCTGCCCCTTCTCCTGATAGGGTGGCACAGCAGCCCAGTGGTTAGCACTGTTGCCTCAGCAAGAATGCCACTGGCTCGAGACCTTACCGGACCAGTCTGCATTTCTGCATGTTCTCCCTGACACGCGTGTGTTTTCCCCGGGTTCCCCAGTTTCCTCCCACCGTCCAAAGACATACCATATAAGTAAATTGACTAATCCAAAGTGGCATCATAAGACAAACTCTTAGTCTGCTATATCTCATAGCATTTACTAACACATTCACAATCAGTGGAGTTCTCGAGACCTACCTAAGCTCAAACTCCCCTCTCGCCCTTCAAACGGGAGGGAGCCCCCAGCTCGAGAATAATCTAAGCTCAGGGCCCTCTCCTGGGACAGCATGCCAAACACGCTTTATTATCAATCATCAGCTAAGTGTGAACTTTTGAAATCCATATGAAATAGTCCCTTAAAAGTGATGTCGCATCTTCAGTTTTGTGTTCAAGCACGCTTCGCACTGACATTACAAGCGTACCATGCCAAAGCCCAACCGAACCGCGCTCTGGCAGACCTCTTCCAACCGGGCCAGGGCCAGCCAACTGAACCACGCCTGGGCCCGATTCAGAGCACTCACACTTGTCCTGGGAACGCACCTGGGAACGGTTCGGATAGCATAGTGTGAGTGCTCCCTAAGTGTACTACAAAGCTCCTGGCAGGGATATTGAAGCAAAGTTGAAGCTAAACTCGGTAACACTTTATTTTGCTGGTCCATTTGAGTATTAGTACACTGTCTGCTTAATATTTGTTAATACTGCTCCTTTAACAGACATTTAACTGATTATAAGAAACTTTGCAAGTGAAGTCAACTTACACTAACCCCAACCTAACAGTCTACTTATAATCTAATGAGAATTAGTTGGCATATAGATGCAATGTAACTTAAATTCAACAAACAGACATTCAAAATAAAGTGTGACCCTCCAGGACCGAGTTTGGGTACCCCTGGTTGAGGTGTACTTAAATATAGTAAAGCTGCAGTCTGTAAGTCTGTCTGAAATGTGTAATTTGTGGAAGTTTGTTGAGTTGGTTCAGCTCTTCACATGCAATAGATCTGACACCAGGACTCCTTCAAAAGTACGTATACAGTATGTATCTTGCAAAAAACAACCAGTACCACTCAAATGATAAAACATTATTACAAGCTTACCATTGTGACCATCGGGCTAAGGTAAAGAGAGTTTTAAACACTGGCTGGTTGCTTGCACTAAATTCAAACAAGTTACAAACTACAGCTTTAACATACTTAAGATAACTTTCAGAAAGTGCACTTTGTATTAATAGCACATTAAAAGTACATTTTCAATCAACCATTTTTGTTGAGCTTTAGTTAGTTTCTTTGATTTGTCGACTAACATACTTATGTCCACCAACTACTACTTGAGTGGATTAATAATTCTAATCCGCTAACTGCATTTATTAAATACAGTATAATGTGTATCATATTAATATGTTTTAATTTAGTAGCAATTGACATGTAAATTACTGCACAATGATAGGGGACTAAAGCTTTCAAGCATCAAAATAGAATGAATAGAATAAATATATAAATAAATGTCTTTATGAGAGAATATATATTTAGCACCTTTATGATTGTTTATGAAATTTCAAATCACGTTTTTAGGAACATTTCAATCAGTCACATTCAGTTACACATTTCTTTATTTTTCAATTAGTCAAAGTTCTACTGATTTGGAATGATATGAGAGTGGCCATTTAGGCAAACCATTTATTACATAAAAAAAACACACAATCTCAGAAAACATTAGGTTTCTTTATACTTGTCTACACTTCTCAGTTATTTTCCTTTATTCATATAACCAAATTGTCAATCTTCCTCACCTGCATTTAGAAGGAAAATGGCAGCACAGACGAATGATGATAAGTAGAAGCCCCCCTCATGTTCAGTAAGAGATCCACCCACCACAGGTCCCAGTATGAAGCCCACACTTGAGGCGGCATTAAAGTGGCCCATCACTAGAGGACGCTCTTTCTCCGTCACAAGATCAGACAGCAGTGCTCGGCAGATAGACAGAGAGTGCTTAAAGAGCCCTTTCCACAGAAAACAAAATCACATTAATGTGCAACTTTAAGCAATTATGCATTTCCTAATTTGCTATTTGAACCAGAGTAATCCAGTACTCACCCACTGGTATCCTGGCCAGCACAAAGAGAGCAATACTGGTGGACAGACCCAGCAGGCCATATCCAAAGGCACTCAGCAAAAGGCATGTCAGTAGTGAATAGCGCCTCCCAACCACATCACTCCAACTTCCCTGCCAATGAGACAGTAGAATACATTTTTAAATACATATAATATATTAGGACTGTAAAACTGTAATATAATTTGCACTGAAAGTGGATATACAGTAGTCAACGTTTGAAGTAATTCAAAACCTTTCATCAAAGTTGTCCTAAAACTTTTGAAAGTTTTCACATCCCAATGTTGACAGGTAGTGATCATGCAGCGACGAGCAGACCGATCGAAATCTGTCTTAAGCGGTGCATGCTGGTTAGAAACTTTGTCCGGCTTGACTGTCACATGTGGCATTAAAGTACCATGACAGTGCTCCGAGATCAGACGATTGATTCAGCCGGTGCAGCATCTGAAGAGCGACTGCAGGAGTTGCGATGACGACACCGATATTACACGATTGGTAGTTCACAGCATGACAACAACCACGTGTGTTTTGGGTTTACTATTGGACCAATTCCATCTCACAATTTTCAAAACAAACAATTAACTTTTTATGCCATCTCTATCTTGTATATATTTTGTATATATGCTTATTAAAAAATATACAAATATTTTACTGTAGTATCATCTTTTGTTAAATTTGTTTATAAAGGCTAAAGTGTAGCTCACTAATTTTGGGAATGTCCTTTTGCTTAATCTTTTTGGATTAAAGTGCTTTTTTTAATGCTTTCATTATCCAAAATAATCTCAATCATTGTTTAAGATTTAATCAAAACACCTTGGTTTGGGTTTTACACTAATATATATTGGAAAGTTTTACATTTATAAATGTAAACCCCTTTATAGCATATTCAAACAAGAAGTATTAGCCTAAAGAGTAATGTTTAAACTCCTAGAATTTGTGTTTATTGCTTTGTATTTAATAGGCCTATTCGTTATTTATTTCCTTTTTATGTTTATACCCTCTAATTTCCCCTTATTTCTCTTATGCGTTTATTACATAGGCTACTTAAATTGAATTCATAATTCCCTTATTGTTTAAAAATGAACTTTAGTTTGTAGAGACTGTATTCTGTTTTATTTGTACTGTAAACCTTATGTTGTTAAAAAAATAATAAATAATAATAATAAATGATAATGACGCCATGTGATCGGTCATCATGACTGCAGCAACTTTGAGCACCGAAGTGTCCAGCTTGACAGCTCTGTTTTCAACTCCGCCCCCGCCTGCGCTCAGCTAATCTCGTTGATCACCGGCTGTAGCCGTGGATCAAGTCGAACGAACCTAGTATCATCGAGGTGCTCTTACAGCCCAGTAGGTCCGGGTCTGCCGTAAATACTCAAGTTCCCTTGACTCCGCCCCCTTGTCAAATCAGGGCCACAAAGTGAAATGCGCAGAAACGTGAAGTGCAAAGTGAAAACAGCATCGCAAACTCATGGTTGACTAAAAAGCAAATCAAAATGAGCATTGAAATTGACTGGATGGGTTTTGTAAAGGCAATGCTATAAATATGTATGTTTTGCAAATTTATATAGTTTTTTTAAATGCAAATATTTTAGTTTTTCTTTGCACTGCTTGATTTTTTTGCAGTTCTTTTTTTGTTTGCAAATTTCATTCTTATTTTTTAAAACTTAATTTTCCCTTTGCAGTTCTTTATTTTTGTTAGCGAAAAAAAAAAATTATTTCTCAAAATTTAATTTTCGCTTTGCAAATTTTGGAGATTTGCATTTATTTATTTATTTTTTGCTTAATACTTTATTTTTTGTTAACAAAACTTTCTTTTATTTTGCAAGTATATATGGCCCTAGACTGACTCCTTAGGTAATTACAAATGTGTCATATTAACATGTACAAAAAATGACATGACAATATATTTTAGAAAACAATGCTTGTAAGAATATATGGCACAACTCATGTCAGTCAAATTTTAAAGTGATAGTTCATCCAAAAATAAAAATTCTGTCATCATTTTCTCACCCTCGTTTCAAACGTTTCTTTCTTCTGTTCTTACTTTCTTCTGTCAAAAAAGATACTTTAAAGAAAGCTGGAAACCTGAAACCATGCACATGTATGTTTCTTCAAAATATCTTTGTATCAAAGATATTAAAATGTGTTCAACAGATGAAAGAATCTCATAAAGGTTTGGGACCACCTGAGGGAGAGTCAATTTTGAGTAAAGTTACATTTTTGGGTGAAATATTACTTTATAGGGCGGCATGGTGGCTCAGTGGTTAGCACTGTCACCTCGCGGCAAGAAGGTTGCTGGTTTGAGTCCCAGCTGGGTCAGTTGGCATTTCTGTGTGGAGTTTGCATGTTCTCCCCGTGTTCGCGTGTGTTTCCTCCGGGTGCTCCGGTTTACCCCCCAGTCCAGAGACATGCACTATAAGTGAATTGAATAAGCTAAATTGGCCGTAGTGTATGAGAGTGAATGTGAGAGTGTTTAGGTGAACTGGGTTGCAGCAGGAAGGCCATTCGCGGTGTAAAACATATGCTGGATAAGTTGGCGGTTCATTCCGCTGTGGCGATCCCTGATGAATAAAAGGACTAAGCCGAAGGAAAATGAATGAATGAATGAATATCCCTTTAGAGACAATAGAAGTAACTATGAAATTAGGTCTGAGGTAAATGGGCCAAAAATTAAAGCTAAAGTTGCTAACTGCTACCTAGTTGCTAACTAATTAATATTAGTTAAAGCAAGAATATATAGTTTTCAATTAATCGCACAATTAACATGAAATTAAATGTCAGAAACCATTAACCTTCGATCTTAAGCTTATTCTTTTAAATTCATTATTTGTACAATAAGCGCGTCACGGTGGCGCAGTAGGTAGTGCTGTCGCCTCACAGCAAGAAGGTCGCTGGTTCGAGCCTCAGCTGTGTCAGTTGGCATTTCTGTGTGGAGTTTGCATGTCCTCCCTGTGTTCGCGTGGGTTTCCTGTATGTGTATGAGTGTGTATGGATGTTTCCCAGTGATGGGTTGCAGCTGGAAGGGCATCCGCTGCGTAAAAAATATGCTGGATAAGTTGGCGGTTCATTCCGTTGTGGTGACCCCTGATTAATAAAGGGACTAAGCCGAAAAAAAAATGAATGAATAAATGAATTTGTCCAATAAGTACTGCTAAAGCACACTTGGAAATGGGACAACAATAACCAATTTAGCATTTAAGATGCTGTTAGCCATTCTCTTTGTTTTGCTAAATAGCTAACCCTGACTAATCTTAGCAAAACAGCTAATTTGAACAAAAGAGTCCTCTCCAAAACCCTTCATATCAGCAAACCCAAAGGTTTCACCAACTTTATGTATTGAGACATTTTTTATTCACAGCAACACTTTTAAGTCAGAATCTTAGTCATTTATTAAAGGAAAGCATGTTTCACCCAAGAAAGCTACAATTTTTAGCCTAGAGGCAGACAGATCGGACGTGGCATATGAAACGGCTCAGGCCCTCAGGCAAACACTGCAGGCATCTCTATACCAGCACTCATTAAACTGAGGTATGACACACACACACACACACACACACACACACACACACACACACACACACACACACACACACACACACACACACACACACACACACACACACACACACACACACACACACACACACACAGATCTGCAGACAGCGCACACTCGCCGTAATGCAATAAAAAATTAAATTGGATTTACTATGTTCTCTCTGTATCTGGCCTACAGGCATGCCATAGAGGCTTACTGTTCCTGTCTGCTATCTCTATGCTTAACATCCAAGAAAAGACAAATATCTCCTTCAATTCTTAACAAGACCCGTGACCCTTCAGGCTTTAGCCAGTTTAAATATGTGTGTGTCAGTGTGCTTGTCAATGGTTACATGACGACCAGTTTTACAGTAACACACTCAAGACGTGAAAGCCATCTGCTGTCTGAGGATTGCTGTGTGTGGATTATAATTAACAATTGAGGTGATGCATGCTTTCATTTCCATGGAGACAAATCAGATAATGTATACATTGATTAATAAAGTCTGTGTGAAATCTAAATTTACAAGGTTTATTTTGCTAGCGCATATTGTTATCCTTTAGGTGAACAATTAATCCATGCAAGTTAATCCTCTGAATTTTTTTTTTGGTAACCAATCAAATTCTGATCATTTGCTTCCTTGTTTAGAGGGGCGGTCCTTCTCTGATGATGTCAGTTTGGAAACCTTAGCCTCAATATTCCTAACAACGCCCCTCTTAGCGTTAACAAAGAGCATAAAATCACCAAGAGGCGACACTATGTTGCTATTTGGGAAACAGCCACTAGATGGCGCTAGTGTCATGCGGCGGCCATTTTGGAATGAAAATTCCAATAGGACAACAGCACGGATAACTAATGCTAGACAGAATTAATAAAATTATTAAGTCAAATAAGAGTTCAAATATTATACTAATATATATATATATATATATATATATATATATATATATATATATATATTATAGGTGGGCATAGATTAATTTTTTTAATCTAGATTAATCTAGATTAATTTCGAAATTAATCTAGATTAATCTAGATTAAAATGGCTCATTTGAATTCTGCCGAAGGTATTCAAAATATGTGTGTTACCCAAATAATAAGTCTTTGAGAACAGGTTTCTCAAGCCAGGTGGCGCATTAGACCAGTGGCTCATCTCCTGTTTCCAAAATGCATCACAAACTGCTTGAGAAACTGTTCTACTATGATAATTGGTGATGAAAATAAATGATGTTCAATAAGATGTACTTGTGTTTACTGTTTATTCAGTTAAACATCAATGTTGAACTGTAGGCCCACATAAGCTCCAAACAGCGATTTTTTATTACCTTAATCCATCTAAAGTCATAACTGAACTAAACAGAAATGGAATTAAGATGTAGAGTATGCAGATATTAGTGGCATTATTGAAGTAAACACGGCGGTCTTTAGGACCTTTCGCCATATTTTCCGACAAGATCCACACGCGGCTGTCAGTAAAGGACTGCACACACACACACATACACACACACACACACATCGCGAAATGCGGAAGTTTTTTTTCTTACCATTTGGCATGCGTTATTAAATTCCATAACATTCTCTCCATATTTGCGTCTAATACCCCACTTTGTCACGAAGGAATGAATGAAATATCCGTGAGTTAAAATGAAACTGCCGACCTGCAGTTAAAGTCAGGCAGCCTGCTGATTTGATTCAGAAGGGCAGACGGCTCACCGGTCAGGTATCCATCCGCGCTAATAGGTGAAAGTTATCACAGCTTAGGTAAAATAGACCCAGCTCCCAACCTAACTTTGAGAATAGATTAACGGCGATATTTTTTTTATCGCGCGATAACAGTCTCACGTTAACGCAGCACGTTAACGCCGATAACGGCCCAGCACTAATATATATATATATATATATATATATTCATTCATTCATTTTCTTGTCGGCTTTGTCCCTTGCGGGGTCGCCACAGCGGAATGAACCGCCAACTTATCCAGCACGATTTTACGCAGCGGATGCCCTTCCAGCCGCAACCCATCTCTGGGAACTTCCACACACACATTCACACTCATACACTATGGACAATTTAGCGTACCCAATTCACCTGTACTGCATGTCTTTGGACTGTGGGGGAAACCGGAGCACCCGGAGGAAACCCACGCAAACGCAGGGAGAACATGCAAACTCCACACAGAAACGCCAACTGACCCAGCCCAGCCGAGGTTCGAACCTGCGACCCAGCGACGTTCTTGCTGTGAGGCAACAGCACTACCTACTGCGCCACTGCGTTGCCATATATATATATATATATATATATATATATATATATATATATATATATATATATATATATATATATATATATATATATATATATATATATATATATATATATACACATACATACATACATACACACACCTCTCAGCATAAATGAGTACATCACCTTTGAAAAGTAACATTTTAAACAGTATCTCAATGAAAACAAAAACTATTTCCAAAATGTTGACAAGAGTAAAGGTGCGTCCCAAATCACATACTTATGCACCATTCTATGCCATTTTGTGGTATAAATAGTGTAAATAGTGCATTCACACTGAAAACTCTAAAAACAACAAGTGCACTTTAAATATGATGCACTCATTCAATCGTTAAAAAGAAGTGTGGAACGATGGACACTTCACACACTCAACGGCTGCTGCTTTGCTCACATAGCGGAAAGGGCGAAGCTTTCGGGCGCTCATGTTGGATTACGTTATTTATTTTGGATTGTGAAAGCAGTATTCTCCTACGAGGGTGATTATAGCGCCTCCCGATGGTGAATGTGGTAATACTCATGGCAGGTATTATTTGATAGTTTGGTCATTCATTTCGCTAATTTGGCGACCGTCAAACGTCATCTGGGAAATGGTTTGAAGATCCGCTTAGTAAAAAAAACAGTGTTCCGTTTGGGACGACACTACATTCATATATTATACTGTTGAGTGTGTAAGTGCATAAGTACATAGTGCATAGTGTGCCATTTAGGACGCAGCTTAAGTTTAGGATAACATCTGTTTAACCTATGACATGAAAGTAAAGTTAACAAAATAACTTGGATTACAATTTTTTTTTAGTTTTATTCAAATTCATTCATTCATTCATTTTCCTTCACCTTAGTCCCTTTATTCATCAATAATTTCGGAGAAAGTGGATCTTTACATAAAAGCTTTATTAGTCTTTTAACAGACAACACTGGAAAAAATACTATATACTATTATAACATATAATATTGCAACAAAAAGTGTACTGTCAGTCTGTTATCAACATCCCATTTTGAAAGTCATGTATTTAATTTAACATGCCAGTATTAAATTTAGATTATGCCAATGCGTAAACTATTAAATTAAAGCAATGTAAAGTCATTTAACCTAAAAGTGACAGTTTCAAGAAAATAAGTATGGTTAAAATATAAACATTGAGTCTGTAAAATAAACTATTGAAAGTGCTGATGATCACCAGTCTTGTGATTGTAAGTGTTGTATTGTCATTTTTAGGTTGTATCTCAGCTTTAATGTGCTTTATAAATAAATAAATAAAAAACAAAGCAGCTGCTTGCCATCGTTACAGCAATAAGGTCCAATGGACGGCCGATCGCTTTCACTCCAAATTGGTGGAATCGCGAAGATGTTGCTGGGCGCTGCTGTTGCAATGGAATGTTCTATTGAGTGTCGCCTCTTGGTGATTCTAACCTCTTTGCCGTTAGTTTGCTATGAGCAAATGATGTGCAAAAAAGAAGCCCCGCCCCTACTGAATATTTCGTTTCATTTGAAAGTAAGACTTGCCTAAAATCTCGATTAATTGAACATTTTAACTCGATTGCGATTAATGAACAATTTATTCATTCATTCATTCATTCATTTTGTTTTTGGCTTAGTCCCTTTATTAATCAGGGGTCACCACAGCGGAATGAACCGCCAAATTATCCGGCGTATGTTTTACGCAGCGGATGCCCTTCCAGCTGCAACCCATCACTGGGAAACATCCATGCACACTCATTCACACACACTCATACATTACGGCCAATTTAGCTTACCCAATTCACCTATAGCGTATGTCTTTGGACTGTGGGGGAAACCGGAGCACACGGAGAAAACCCACGCCAACACGGGGAGAACATGCAAACTCCCCACAGAAATGCCAACTGACCCAGCCGAAGCTCGAACCAATGACCTTCTTGCTGTGAGGCGATCGTGCGCCACTGTGAGGCCCATGAACGATTTATTTATTCATTTATTTTTGCTGACAATTTTTGTACAGTAAATATGCATTTTTTCTTTGGTACAAGCTGCTCTTGTTGGTGTTTTCTCAGTGTTTACGTTGTCCATGCTCGAAATGTTGGTGGAATAACATAACGGAGCAGGGTCATGTGACTTCACATGCTGTCGGGAAAGTAATCGAAAAAAATTGACCTGGAAAAATTTAATCGATTATACTGTAGGTTCTAAATGTCAATTTCGATTACTTTTAGAATAATCAACCAGCCCTATTTGAAAGTACATCAAGATATTGAAATAAAAGTCTCAGAAACTTCTGGTTTACACAGACTTTGAATTGAGTAGCAAATTGATCATATTTTTTATTAAAAAAACTACTTACCACCAAAGTGCTAGAGAAAAGTTGTAATACACCATAAGTAGATCCTGCAACAATGTCAAACAGACAAAGGAGAAAACAAAAAATTAATATTAGTTTCACAATCAAACAGTTAAGGGAACAAGACCTTGTGATCCCAATACAAGCAGCCAGCGTTATGAAATAAGTGAAAATATCAGTTAAGCTGCTGATTTCCATTGGCATTATATTGGCCATTTTAAAGCAGCCCTTTTAATCAGAGACGAGGTGCAGGCAATGTAATGGTGATTTCAAACACATGCTTGTCTTTGCCCTAAAAATTACAGCTCGCTATATATGTGAAGAAGATTTGCAAAAATGTGGACATCTATATTTAAACAAATGACATTATATTTATTACATTACAATTATTTTGCCCAGTGCTCTATACAACGTCCCTGGAAGAATTTTCAGCTCTGATTATTATAACTTAAACAGTTACTGAATATTTATGTCTTTGTCTTACAAATAAGATTGTTCACAACACAACAAAGTTTGGTGCACTTCTTTAAACTTGATGTAGAGCTTAAATCCATAGCCACCGAATGTGTAAACTGTATGTCTAAAACATGCAGTGTTTATAATCTGAGAATTTTGTACTCTCAAACAGTGAGGAACACTGGTTCAACTGCTCGTTAATTTGAACATCTAATCAGCCAATCATATGGCAGACAAGACAATCTGAACTTTAAACTAATCAATCAGAAACACTGCTTCTCACTTATCTGACACACATGGTTCAGTTCACAGGGTACTCTGCTAACAAGCATATGATCTGAATCAAGAGTTTAAAATGGAAGAAAGAGTCATGGGTCCACGGTGACTGAATGTGGTATGGTTTTGGGTGCCAGACGGGCTGCTCTGACTATTTCAGAAACTGCTGATGTTCCTACACAACCATCTCTAGTATTGTCTAAAAAACAGGGATGCAAAAATAAGGAATATTTGACTGATACCAATAACCAATATCTTTTTAAAAGAAGAGGCAGTTCGCTAATGTATTACTCTGCATTCACACCACCAAGAGCGTCAAATTATCCAGAAGTCATTCATTTTCAACCGCGAGCTCCAGCAAAAGTGACATGGTGCATTTTGGATAGTGTGAGCATCAAGAAGAGTTGAAATCAGGACAATTTTATGTTAATGAGCTATGACACGGTTCAGCAGCAACCTATCAGTACCTATAAGTCCAATTAACTTCTGACCACATTAGTTCCCAAGCAAAACAAATCACAGAGTTTCCCAGTTTGTAATGTAGGTTGTGCACAAATTAACAATAACGTGACAACCAAGGCTATTAAACGTCTTATATAAACAGCATGTTGAATTTAGACTAGCACTTAAAAACATGAACACAAAAGCCTCACTACGCAAACAGCTTTTAATTGGTTTATTTAAGTCCGAGTGCTAACGACAGGGCGGCCAGAGCGAATTTTGAGGCTCTCGTCAGCGGTGGTGTGAACACACGGTTAGCCGATAGATACAAATATCTAAATTTCATATAAACACATACAGTGAACAACTGACTTTATTTTAACACTTTAACTTAAGAAAAGTTTGAAATGATCTTCATTTTCGTCTAGTTTCTAGTGTAAATATAGAAACAATATTAAATCAAGAAGCACTGTCCAGACAAGTGCAATGTTTTGTCTTGTTTTTTTTTAAATAAATGTCAAAATTAAGCAAGATTGTCATTTAAAATAAGCTAAATAATAGGCCAGTGGGGTTTATTTTGCTTAAAAATGCATGCTTTAAAATGAATTGTTTTGTCTAAAATCAAGACAACTTTTCTATGGCCATCTTTCGTTTATATTAATAAAATCTACTGCCTAACAAAAAAATAAATAAATAAAGCAACATAAATAAATAAAGAGTCATTAACCAAAATCAAAATACCAGCAAAATTAATACATAATTCATCGGCTTAAAGATATCATCCTAACTTTGTAAGACTGATAACAATAACATTGAAAAAATAGCATTTATCTGATATTTATCTGTCCGATTGTATTTATTTGTCTGATATCAATTTGACTGCTGATATATTGTGCTTCCCTACCAAAAAAATATTCAGTTGAGGTCAGAGAGGATGAATTACTGGACTGATTGAAAAGCAACGAGTAAAAAGATCATTCAAATAAACACTGGTTACAACCTAGGCTCACCTGTGACTATTGTCACTCACCACATGCAGTACACCCATCTTTTGATGACTACTTCTGCACCACATCACAAAGCTCAAATCATCTCAAATTGGTTACTTGAACATGACAGCGAGTTCACTAAACTTAAATGGACTCCACCATCACCAGATTTCAACTGAACATAGCACCTTTGAGATGTGCCTGAACAGATTTGTCTCATGCAGCTGACAAATCTGAATGAACCAAAAAGTCATGTTTCCAGCACCCTTTTTGAGTTTATACAAAGAATTAATGCTCTTCTGAAGGCAGAAGTGTGTCCAACCCAAAACTAGCAAACTAAACCCACTAAAGTGGCCTTTGAGTGTATGTTATAAAAGGGAAAGTTCACCCAATTTTTTTTAATTTAACTGTTTATTTACTTACCCTTGTTTCAAACCTGTTTGAGTTTCTTTCTTCTGTTGAACACAAAAGAAGATATTTTAAAGAAAGCTGAAACCTGTAACCATTGACTTCCATTAAGGAAAAACAAACAATATGGAAGTTGATGGTTACAGCTTTCCTTAAATATATTTTGCTTTGTGTTCATCAGAAGAAATAAACTCAAACAGGTTTGGAACAAGTTCAGGGTGAGTAAATGATGACAAAATTGTGAGTTTTACCTAGTGAACTATCCCTGTTTTAATAGATCTCAATGGCAGCATTAGTTTTAACGCTGCATGAATATTCTTACTTAAAGTTTTCATCTAGTTTCTAGTGTAAATATAGAAACAATCTTAAACCAAGAAGCACTGTCTAGACAAGTGCAATGTTTTGTCTTGTTTTTTTTAATAAATGTCAAAATTAAGCAAGATTCTCATAAAAAATAAGCTAAATAATAGGCCAGTGGGGTTTATTTTGCTTAAAAATGCATGCTTTAAAATGACTTGTTTTGTCTAAAATCAAGACAATTTTTTTCTTGAATGCTTCTTAATATATATTGACTTAAAACAAGACAAAAACAAAGATTTTTTTTTTGCTGTTTTTTTGCAGCGAACAACAAAAAAAATCAGACACTTACCTACAATCCCAGCCACTGTAGGACTTGCTCCCAGATACTTCACATGATGACTCAGCAAAGGGATAATCATACTGACCCCAAAGAGGTCCTAAAAACACACACAGACAAAAATAAATAAATTTATACTTAAGGAAATCAAACATACCATAGGATTTATACTGTATTTATAAGTTATTTGAGTCTAATAGTTGTTCATACTAATGTTGAATGCATATTTAAATTACACTTTGCCACTTAAGAGTCTTCTTAAAAGTCAGTTAAAGATGAATGTTTTGATTAAAAGGTTTATATCCTATACTGAGGTTCCTGGACAAGTGAACACATGGTTTTATCTGTGTCAAAACAGAAACATGTTTTGTGAAGTTAGTTCAATAACACAGAGAGTGAATGAACGAATAAATAACATGTATCATTGGTCTTTACAGTAACAAACAATATCTGCTGGCTTAAACAGACTCGAGTCAACACTAAAACAAAAGCCCATCCCTGAGCCTGTTTATCTGGATTTTAAACTGGATGTTCTGCAGTCATGCCAGCCAAAGACTTGATTGAAGTCACACCGTACCTCAGTTCAGTGTCACGGCACTTTCTATTAAACTAAAGCTACTGGTCAAGAGGAGAAGAAAAAGAGAGAGACAATGTGTTCTTTATCATGGCTGATGCCAAAATCCACAGAGAGTTAAACAAGATATCTACTGTACTGATACAAACATATAATGTTAAGGCATTCTGATAGATAGATAGATAGATAGATAGATAGATAGATAGATAGATAGATAGATAGATAGATAGATAGATAGATAGATAGATAGATAGATAGATAACACCCTGTTTAACAGTCATGTGATAGCACAGGTGAACATCATTAAGATTTAGTAAACAACATTCTTGTCTTACAACTATTTTAAAAGTGTATTAAGATTTTATAATACTTAAGTGTTAAATAATAAGAACTAGGAATCGTTTTTTGAGCCATTAAAAATATGACAGTATGTATTAGAATAAGAGGTGCAGAACAGGGGCATACCATTGATGTAAACTTACTGACAGCAGCTTAAAGTGATGTGTCATTGCGGTCAATGGCATGCAGAAAACCTATGGACATAGGCAAATACAAAATATGATACTCACCATGAATCCCACCACGTATATACATCGTATAATGCGCGTTGGTCTCCGTCGTCTGTGCGTAATGGCACATTTAGTGTTATTCATTCTCCCGCATCGACAGAGAGGAGTGCAGTCAATGCGGAAGCGGTGAACAGCGTTGCTATGCTGCTGAAACATCACGAGGTTTAGACCACCCGTCTCTTTAAAGGGGCGCGCGCTCTCCTTGTGAAAGTAATGTCCTGCTGGAGACCACGAATATCTTGGACTGGCTGTATTTCATTACATTAAACAAAGAGGTTAATCGTGTTGTGTGCACGAAGGTGGGTGTTTACACGTAATAAAATGCCGAGCGGTTGTTTGTTTGATGTACATGGATCTTTTGCTTATGGTACAGTCCACACATCAAACAGACCGACACGCGCTGTATTTGAACAGCGAAACATCGTATTACCGGGTTACCTTCTGAAACAATATTTAGTATAACATATTTGGTCACACTTTAGGTTTCATTATTTAATGTATTGACTAACATGAACTAATTATGAACGGTACTTGTACAGAATTTAATAATGACAATCCAACATTTACTAATGCATTATTGACGTCTAAATTCATGCTAGTTAACGTTAATGAACTGTGAGTTAACATGAACTAACATTGAACAGTTGTATTTTGATTACCTAACGCTATCTATCTATCTATCTATCTATCTATCTATCTATCTATCTATCTATCTATCTATCTATCTATCTATCTATCTATCTATCTATCTATCTATCTATCTATCTATCTATCTATAATAAATAATAAAATAATTAATAATAAAAAACTATAATATTTTTTAAAACCTAAACAAAGTCAGAGCCTTTGTAAAAGTAGCACTACTTCTGAGTACTTCCTCTTTATGTTTTTGAAGTTACTTACTGTAATGCTTCTTTATTTGTAAATACGTTTGGGCAAAATATCTGCTAAATGACTCAATGTGAAAAAAAATGAGTATCTCATAATTCATATTTCTTTTGTCAGGATTAGTCCTAATTGGAGTATATGATAATTTCTTAATTTCAAATCAATTTAAAATTACTTCTTACACCCTTTGATCTTATTTAGACTTGTGTTGTTGGTTTATTAATAATGGTTTGATTAATTGTTCATTGTTAAAAATATTCCATCAAACAGACTGACACGCGCTGAACAGCAAAACATCGTATTACCGGGTTACCTTCTAAAACAATATTTAGTATAAAATATTTGGTCAAACTTTACAGTAAGGTTTCATTGATTAATGTATTTGCTAACATGAACTAATTATTTATTAATAATAGTTCAAGATTTATTAATGCATTCTTAACATTCAAATTCATGCTTGTTAATATTAATTAATGAACTGTGAGTTAATATTAATATTAATAATAATAATAATAATAATAGTAATATTAACAATAATAGTAATTATTATTCATAGTCCTTATAAGTTGTTCATGAAGTTAATCTAAAGTCTGTCTGTCTATCTATCTATCTATCTATCTATCTATCTATCTATCTATCTATCTATCTATCTATCTATCTATCTATCTATCTATCTGTCTGTCTGTCTGTCTGTCTGTCTGTCTGTCTGTCTGTCTGTCTGTCTGTCTGTCTGTCTGTCTGTCTGTCTGTCTGTCTGTCTATCTATTATTACAGTTTTTCTCAGTGGCTTTGGTGCATTTCTCACAACACTATTTACATTTGCACAACAGTTAATGCATTTCTCGAAACAATTAGTACAAACTGCAAAACCTAGTTGATAACATGCAAAAGCGTGTCACTTGCTTAAAATGGAGAGCTCATTCCTCAAAAGCAATTATTCATGTCAATGAAAGTGTCAATGTCATCAAAATGAAAAGTCCTGCCACCATTGTTTATGAACAAGATAGTCAAATGGCTTTGTCATGTTTTCATTATGACACTTTACTCTGTACATTTTCTCCAATGCAAAAAAGTCCGATTTTGGTGACACTTCCTGAAAATGCTCAAGACAGCACTATATACTATTTGCACAGCCATTTGAAAACTGCAGTAAAGTTAGACATCACTGCATTAGTGAGGTATCTGAGTACAAGACACTGAATATGTGTGTTTCACATTTTTACTGCATTTGCTCTTTATAATTCTAATTTATTCACAGCATTGTGCTAAAGAATAAACACACCTTTATTTACAACAAACATAAACTTCCTTTGGGTAGAGCTGTGCACAACAAAGCAACAAATATTGTAAGCAATATTGCAGTGCATATTGGAACTGAACCTACAACATACACAGGTCTGTAAATCATTCATCAAATTGTTCAATTTAGAAGACATTTTCAGAAAAAAAAAAAGATTTAAAGTTTTTAAATAAAATTTGCTTGACAGATTTTGACAACTAGTTCAACATTTTTGTATGTAATGACTCAAGTAATGAACTAAGAACTATTAGTTTTATATAGAATGACTATTCCGCATTCACAAGTTTAGTTACAGTTTTTCTCAGTCGCTTTGGTGCTTTTCTCACAACACTATTTACATTTGCACAACAGTTAATGCATTTCTCAAAACAATTAGTGCAAACTGCAAAACCTAGTGGATAACCTGCAAAAGCGCGTCACTTGCTCAAAATAGATAGCTCATTCCTCAAAAGCAAGTATTCATGTCAATGAAAGTGTCAGTGTCATCAAGATGAAAAGTCCTGCCACCATTGTTTATGAACAAGATAGTCAAATGGCTTTGTCATGTTTTCATTATGACACTTTACTCTGGACATTTTCTCCAATGCAAAAAAGTCAGATTTTGGTGACACTTCCTGAAAATGTTCAAGACAGCACTATATACTATTTGCACAGCCATTTGAAAACTACAGTAAAGTTAGACATCACTGCATTTAGTGAGGTATCTGAGTACAAGACACTGAATATGTGTGTTTCACATTTTTACTGCATTTGCTCTTTGCAATTCTAATTTATTCACAGCATTGTGCAAAAGAATAAACACACCCTTATTTACAACAAACATAAACTTCCTTTGGGTAGAGCTGTGCACAACTGTAAACAATATTGCAGTACACATTGGAACTGAACCTACAACATACACAGGTCTGTAAATCATTCATCAAATTGTTCAATTTAGGAGACATTTTCGGAAAAAAAAGATTTAAAATTTTTAAAATAAAATTTGCTTGACAGATTTTGACAACTAGTTCAACATTTTTGTATGTAATGACTTAAGTAATGAAATGAGGACTATTAGTTTTATATAGAATGACTATTCAGCATTCACAAGTTTAGTTCATTTTGACTGACATGACATAAGCAAATGATTATGTTACAAACAGCAGAGAGTTGTATGAAAGCAATTGATGCATGTCCAAAAGCATTTGCAATTTGTTGAAAGGAATGAGAAACTGCTACTATGATGTGCACAAATGACTAATTGTTTTGAGAAATGCATGAACTGTTGTGCAAATGTAAATAGTGTTGTGAGAAATGCACCAAAGCGACTGAGAAAAACTGTAATTTTGCCTGACATGACATAAGCAAATGATAATGTTACAAACAGCAGAGAGTTGTATGAAAGCAATTGATGCAGGTCCAAAAGCATTTGCAATTTGTTGAAAGGAATGAGAAACTGCTACTATGATGTGCACAAATGACTAATTGTTTTGAGAAATGCATTAACTGTTGTGCAAATGTAAATAGTGTTGTGAGAAATGCACCAAAGCCACTAAGAAAAACTGCAATAATATTTTTAAAAACCTAAACAAAATCAGAACCTTAGTAAAAGTACTGCAGCACTTCTTGTGAGTATTGCTTCTTTATGCTAAGTTGCATACTGTAATGCCTTCCTCGTTTGTAAGTAAGTTTGCACAAAATATGAGTCGGGTTAATTGAGTTTTTAATGTGATTTATGTGATGATATTGAATGTATTTGTGTTGCTTGTTTTTTTTGTGATATGTGTGACATGAACGCTGATGTAGTTGTGTCATAAAGCCAAAGATAAATTTCCACTTGTGGAATAAAGAAAGTAACGTGTGACTGACTAAAAAAAGGTGTATCTCATAATTCATATTTCTTTTGTCAAGATTAGTCCTAATTAGAGTTACTGTATATGATAATTTCTTAATTTCAAATCAAATTAAAATGACTTCTTACATCCCTTGATCTTATTTAGACATTTGCTGTATTTGTTGTTGGTCATTTATTCATCATTTATTCATCGTTCATTGTTTGATAATATGTTTTCCCCCTTAAAGCCACATCACCCTCTAGCCCAAAACTGGTTGCCTCATGAAGGGCTGATTATGATCTGTACCTGAATAAGAGACCACCTTAGAAAGCAACCAGTGAGGCTTATAAGGCTTATCAATCCTGATCCACTCTACTGTCATCTGCATTTTCTCTCCTCTCAACCTATAGGTGTGTGTGTGGTGAATGAGTGCACTGGTGCTGTTGCTCTGTTATTTCATCATCCTGGTCAATCCTGCACACTAGTGGCAGGATACCTACAAGATACATACAATACTGCAAAGTAAAATGATGCATTAATGCCTCATTCATTTATTGCCTTAATTTGATTAAATTTGGCTTAAAATAACTCCCTCTCTTATCCTTTGGAGAATATTGTGCTGGAGAATATTATTAATTTATTATAATATAATATAATATAATATAATATAATATAATATAATATAATATAATATAATATAATATAATATAATATAATATTATATAATATATTATAATATAATATAATATAATATAATAATATAATATAATATAATATAATATAATATTATATAATATTATATAATATAATATAATATAATATAATATTATATAATATAATATAATATAATATAATATAATATAATATAATATAATATAATATAATATAAAAGCTCTAAAGAGTTTTATTGTGCTTTTAATTAATTGTATCTTGTTACCACACAGCTCTAGTCGTTTACTTTGCATACTTGAGCTCCATCTACTGGTAATCTTTCTGATCTTTGTCAGACTGTACCACTTTGTTGCAATACCCAAGGGTGCTGTTTATTTTTAGGACCCTGTATTTTTGCCAATATGTTTTTGTATAGATTAGAAATTTATATAAATGTATACTCTTTTACCAACTGTTTAATTCTATGATCATACATCTTCAGGGGTGATTTAAATTATATTAAATTATATTTAAGTATAATAAAAAATTTGTCTGACTCCTAACCAACCTTTAACCTTAAACATAACTGCTGGCATGGCAACTCTCTTGAAATATCTAACCTAATTATTTTCACTGTTACCTTAGAAATCAAGACTTTACTTCTGATGTGTGACCCATTTAACATAGTGAAGTAAATTGTACTGGAGAAAAAAAAACAGAAACTAGCATGTTTATTAGATAAGTTTATTAAATAATATAATAAGAAAATAGAAACCAACAATCCAGCAGCACAATCATATGTTGATATTGAAAAATCATAATATTCATTCATTCATTTCCTTTTCGGCTTAGTCAATTTATTTTTTAATCTGGGGTCGCCACAGCGGAATGAACCGCCAACTTATCCAGCATATGTTTTACGCAGCGGGTGCCCTTCCAGCTGCAACCCATCACTGGGAAACACCCATACACTCATTCACACACATACACTACGGACAATTTTAGCTTCCTCAATTCACCTATAGCGCATGTCTTTGGACTTGTGGGGTAAACCGGAGCACCCGGAGGAAACCTACGCAACCACGGGGAGAACATACAAACTCCACACAGAAATGCCAACTGACCCAGCCGGGGCTCAAACCAGCGACCTTCTTGCTGTGAGGCGATTGTGCTACCCACTGCACCACAGTGCTGCCCCATTAATAATATATTGAGGTTTGAGGTTTCAATTATTACTGTTAGAGTAGAATTCAATAGATTACTCAAACACAAAAACTGAAAATTCCTAGATATGAAGTCTGAAAATGCAACCCTTGTGTTGCAGGATAACATTGTGTTGGGTCACTTGAATGGGTCAAAAGGGCGTATGACCTGCGTCTGAAAACTCTCATTACCTCTTTATATACTGTACCTCAAACCTTATTTGAATTTGAGCATGTTCTTTATTATCCACAATTGGACTTTTGTCCTTTGTCTTCACATAATTACAATTAACATCCTCACATATGTCAGATAAAAAAAAAAAAACAAATAACACAAATACACTCAACATCATCAAATCACATCAAATATATAACACAATCACCTAATCAAATCCCAGTATTGAACATTTTAATGACATTTAGCACAAATAAAAATTGATACACATTTTTCTTTACTTGAGTTTGCCTAAAACATCATATTGATGGCAAAAGCAGAAATGTAACAATCTTCATTACTGACATGTTTAACTCTTATTTGGTACATTTTCTAGAGTTTTTGCTTTTCTTTAACTGCCAGTAGTCCATACCACATAGTCATGTTAAAAAACTCACAACACTTTCAAGCAAATTCTCATATACCATCTGCAAAATATGTTGACTCCAGCCTGATCTCACGAGGAAACGTAAGTATTTTACGTTTTGTCAGTTTAGTGGAGTGTAGAGTTCAGTCGTACGAAAATGTACGATTTGAAAAAGGAGACGTGGCACCCAACCCCACCCCTAACCCCAACCGTCATTGGGTGATGAACTAATCGTACTAAATTGTACAAATTAGATTGTACGAATTCATACGAATTAGCCACTAAATCAAAAAGTTACGAATTGCCGTGAGATTGCGTTGGTTGACTCACACCAAAGTGTGTAACCTCATCGTAAGATACCCAGGTAGCAAAGAATTCTGGCCTAGATTTGGCATAAAGCTGGCACAGCAGGCATTTATCCGGCTCTAGAAATACAGCATGTGGGCCAAACATGGCCCAGGTTTGACAGAGGTGGCACCATCTTTAAGGCGACACGCAAGACATGGGCCAGATATCAAATGTAGTATTTGGCCCAGATGTTAAAAATTGATATGTGGGCCATGTAAGTTTGGAAAACTTAAGTAAGGAAATAATCAAGATTTATTAATCTATTGTTTCCTGTATGTTGCAAAATAACCGAATTTAACCTACATTACATATGATTTATTAACCAAATTATTATTTTACAAATGATATTATTATTAACCATTACTAACCATTATTAACGGACCTAAAGCGCAATGCTTCATGGGTTTATCAATTTCATTGCAGTCATGACACACCAAATATGGCTTCCAGACAATGGCCAAACATGGTCCATATAGCTAGCCCAGTTCAGGCGAGTTATGGGGTATTAACTTGGCTGAGACTAGGCCCAGATATGGTCCATGTTTGGCTCTTGGAACCCAGACTTGGTCCAGTCATGTACAGTAATTCACTGCGGCATGTGGGCCAAGCAAAAGCTAATTGTGTGGGCCAAAGCTGGGCCAAAGAAATTTTGCTATGTGGGTATGATCTTTGCAATGCTTTTTGAAGCAATTTCCAACAAATATCAATTCACTATCAATCCATGGTCTTAGATATTTAAAACTTCAAACAGCCTTTAGCTGACATCAGTCAGGTACCAGAGTTACGTTTCTATCCCTTCAATAAAATCTAATTTGTTACTAGTAATGACCATCCCCTTGATTTCCTTAACATGTATGTCCAGTGAACCAAGTTGTATTTGCAGTTGTATCCACGTTATAGAGATCAACTCAACCTAAGCTTATGTCATGGCTAAACGTCTGTCTGGAATTTTGTTTACAAATCCTTTACGGTCTTGGGCATGGAATTGGGGAAAGGCAGGACACTCGATCATCCCAGTGCAGTTGATACAGTGATGTTCCCAAGATAGTTGACATAAACAAACTCACATGGACCCACACACGCAGTCCGCACCAAGGATATTTTAGTAAATGAAAACTAAAACTAAGATTAACTATTGGTTAAAGGTGCAGTATGTGAGATTGACACCCAGTGGTTGAACTAGGTATTGCACTCTAAAATCAAAACACGTTTCAACCAGCTCCTCCGACAACTACATGCAAATGCAGGTTGCCAGATTGACTACACCACTTGCAGTGAGCATGCCTGATATCGAGCGTACACCATAACTACACGCATGATAAAAGTTTTTTTTTTTCCATGATAAAAGGAGTTTTTGCACAAACCATCACCTGAAATTTCTATTTTATAAATGGTTTCTATTTCTCGTGGCTGAAATACAGCATAACTGTCAATGATTACCTCTACTGCCAGTGCTTAATTTGTAAATGAATAATTTCTGGAACAAAACCAGGAAATAAAAGTTATCGTAACCGATGTCCACCATACAATTTCAGTTTTCTCTGAACATGACGTTACTAAGCGGTTATAGTGAAAAAAGCATCACATTTCTGAACGGTCTTTAATTATTTTGTGCAATATAATGTTATGGGTCAACCATGGATAAAAAAACCAAACAAACATGTAGCTACAAACATAAATCGTATGAAACATCACTATTCAGTTTACTAACACCACTGACATTCAGTTCACTTCATTATTATGTGCCAAGCGAAAACCACTCACTCTGTCTAATCCTCAAGAAGAGCCTACAGTTACCTCTTCCGTCATGTTTTCTGGCTGCCTTGAGATCGCTTTGCTTCTGTCTCCCGCTATCCTGATCCAGGGGTTCAGGTCCATCTTCTCTTGATCAGACTCATTATCAGATTTACTCGTGGTTTAAAAAAATAATAAATGCTTGACTGCCTTTGGCATTTTGAAAATACAAATATTATTTAGGTTGGCTACAATGTTATTTATTTTCACTGCTCACTGCCCACGAAACAGTAATCACCAACCAATGAGAGTGAGTGTAAACGTAAGAAAGCTGATTAAAAAAACGAAACTGACTATTTTTATGTGTGTGTGCGCTTGCACAATGCACACAGCTTTGCTCAGTGTTTTTCACTCGGACTCATTCTTTCTTTCTCTCTCTCTCTCTCTCTCTCTCTCTCTCTCTCTCTCTCTCTCTCTCTCTCTCTCTCTCTCTCTCTCTCTCTCTCAATTCAATTCAATTCAATTCAATAGTTGCTTTATTGGCATGACAAATGTTACAAATGTATTGCCAAAGCAGTTCTAAAGTTTACATGAAAAGGTAACATATATATATATATATATATATATATATATATATATATATATATATATATATATATATATATATATAATAAAAAAACAGTACACACAATAGATAGTAGTAGTAGTAGTAGTAGTAGTAGTAGTAAAAAAAAAAAAAAAAAACGTGTATATATATTATAAATATATATTATAATTAAAATATAGATAATACTTCATATTACTCAATATATCATATTTACTGTATGGTGGCTTGAGAAAATCATAACTTTCCGCCAGACTGTCAGACTTAATGTTGGGCCCATTTAACTCAGACTACCAATCTGCCAATCACCGATGACCGTTTAACTTACTAGCCACACCCTAGCAACCACTTACGCCACCCTAGCAACTGTCCCATAGACTTCCAAAAAAAAAAAAAAAAAAAAAAAACTGCCATTGACTTTACATTGAACATACCAATAACATACCGACTCATACTAACAATATACCAATCCATACCAGAAACACTAATCATACTAGCAACATGCTAATTCATACTAACAATATACTAATCCATACTGGAAACATACTAACAAACATACTAATCATACTAGCAAACATGTGAATTCATGCTAACGGCATGCTAGTTTATACTAGCAACATGCTACTGACATTCTAATTCATACTCAATGCTAACGACATGCTAATTTATATAACCTATATAACCTTAGCAACCGCCTGGGAACACCTTATTAAACCCCTAGATTGCCCTAGCAACTGCCTAGCAACCATCCAGAACACATAAACAATAGTCTAGCAACGCCTTAAAAAAAAAAAAAAAAAAAAAAGACTCTCTCTCTCTCACACACACACACACACACAAACACACAGGTATTTTGCAGGTATTCACCACCAAAGGTTAATGCCTGCGGTAAATGCAAAACAGAAGAGGATTGGGCAAGATCTGGCTCAAATTAAGCACTGGTTACTGCATATGTGCTTTATTCAGTGTTAAATGCTAATGCTACCCATGTGTGATTGAATTTTTTTTATGTAACATTTATTGCCAAACTGAAAGCAGCAGCAGATAATTTACCTCCGATGAACGTTAACTGTGACTGCAAATGTTAAAGAGGTTTAATATATATTAATTAGATTCTAAACCTTACATTTTCGCTGGATTGCAGTGCACTATTTTGTGTTTCTGAATGGCTGTATTTAAGTATTTCTGTCATGTTGCATGTGGTGCAGACAAATTGCTTGTTGGTGTACTTGGTGTTATAATGTAAACCGTTCAGCTAATGTTTACGTTTGTAAAGTTTTTATTGTTTGCAACAGTAATTAAAAACCACCTATATACAGTGCATCCGGAAAGTATTGATAGCACTTCACTTCTTCCAAATTTTTTATGTTACAGCCTTATTCCAAAATGGATTAAAATAATTTATTTCCTCAAAATTCTTCACACAATACCCCATAATGATTTTTTTTAAAATTAATTAAAAATAAAAAAGCTGAAAAATCACATGTACATAAGTGTTCACAGCCTTTGCCGTGAAGCTCTAAATTGAGCTCAGGTACGTTCTGTTTCCACTGATCATTCTTGAGATGTTTCAGCAGCTTAATTGCAGTTCACCTGTGGTAAATTCAGTTGATTGGACACGATTTGAAAAGGCGTACACCTGTCTATATAAGGTCCCAGGGTTGACAGTGCATGTCAAATCACAAATCAAACATGAAGACAAAGGAATTGCATGTAGACCTCCGAGACAGGATTGTCTCGAGGCACAAGGCTGGGGAAGGTTACAGAAAAATTTCTGCTGCTCTGAAAGTTCCAATGAGCACAGTGGCCTCCATCATCCGTAAGTGGAAGAAGTTTGGAACCACCAGGACTCTTCCTAGAGCTGGCCGGCCATCTAAGCTGAGTGATTGGGGGAGAAGGGCCTTAGGAGATGGTCATGCTGTGGGGATGTTTTTCAGCAGCAGGAACTGGAAGACTAGTCAGGATAGAGGGAAAGATGAATGCAGCAATGTACAGAGACATCCTGAATGAAATCTGCTTTAGTGTGCTGTTGACCTCAGACTGGGGCGACGGTTCAATGACAGAACAATGACCCAAAGCACACCGCCAAAATATATGCAGATTTTAAAATAGTATCGAAATAAAAACGAATTAATAACTGACATACTGTCCTGACATCCTCACATCTCGTGCTAAAGGAATGCATTTGATTCTCTATACCTGACTGTTAATTTAAAATAATGAACTCAAATCAACAGCAAAGCAGCACTGACTTAACTGCAGATGAAAAGCACTATTGTTTCCCAGTATTATAACAGGATAACACGCGCAGAGGTAAATTTAGCTGCACAGGGGACTCTATATAAAACCAGCTCTGCTCATAAGCAGAAACGCCACATATTGTCATTACTAAGACTTCCACCACATGCAGTCATCGATGGACATCTGCTGTAATTATTTTTAATTTTAGCTTGCATAATTTTTCTCCTGTCTCACTAATCTTTAAATATCCCTCTATGTCTTCAGCTCAGAGCAAATACGGGAGTAGCACTTTAGGTTCTGGCCTTCATTCACAGTGCAGTGATAATTGGTCACAGGTTCATCTTCTTGGTGCAAAATACCCCACTTGAAATATAATGAGGTGATATTTTCTGTTTTCCATGTATCAGAATTTTCACCCAATAGATACAAGTAGAAACTGAAGCCTGATAATGCTAAGTGGAAGCAGTTAGCCAACTGTTTAACATTTTACTTAAATTGTTTGTGATCATTTTGCTAACCAAGGTGCATTTATTTCAATATAGCAAAAACAGCAACATTATGACAATTTAAAATAACCGTTTTTAGTATAAATATATTTTAAAATGTAATAATAATTTATTGTGATGGCAAAGATTACTTTTTAGCATCATAGTCCAGTCTTCGTTATCTTGCTAAAATCATTGTTTCTTATAATAATTAATGACAAAAATAATAATAATATTTTGGAAACTGCATTAAGATTTTTTTTAATGAATAAAAGGTTAAAAAGAACAGCATACATTTAAACTTATAATATATTGTTATGATTATCAGTGATTATCGCTAATGGACCACAAATCCACCATTACATGGACTACAACTCCAAGCATGCACCACACACACTGGTTCCTGATCCAGACTGATTGCCAACTCGCACAGCTGAAGCTGCTTAAGCACTCATTACATAGACTATTTATACAGCATGCACACACACAGAGACATTGCTGAGTCTTGTTGTTACCTGTACACATTACGAAGCGTTTCTCCTTGCCTTGCTCTGCCGTGTTTGATTCTTTGCCGTGTTTATTGTTTTCTGATGCTAGCTGCTTGGACTGACCTCTTTGCCTGTTTTTGACTTCTCTTTTGGATTGTCCGCATAGTACTGTTTGCTCCTGTGATTGACCCTTGCCTGCCTGGCCATTCCTAGTATAATAAAGACTCTGCAATTGGATCCTCACCTCCGTCGTCATGTCCATATTGTTAGAAATAGGTTATTATTATAAGAATTTTAGATGAATATAATATAAAAAAGTAAAAAATATCAAAAGTCACAATAAATGCAGCTTCCCAAAGAAAAAAACTCACCTTAGACTCTGTAATTGTCTGATTTGTTAGTTAACATAATAATTCTAGAACTCTAGAAAATGCCTTGGCTATCAATCACAAACATTTAGCATTTTTATTGTCATGATAGCCGAGTGATGAAACATCATACGAGCGTACTGTTGTCACATCTTTGTTGTGACAGTTTTCTTCCATTCCATTTTGCCATTTTAAAAGCTGTGTACAGAAAAGATTATGTGGGTGATGGGGAAATTGGAAAAATTAAACATGCTAGTCTAATACGACATTGTTGCAGGCATCAGTTTTCGTGCTCTATGACACACTAAGTGAGAAGAAATGATTGAATCTTGCTTGTCTTGATGTCCATTTGTCATTTACAACACCCTGCAGTACGTCAAGACTTGATTTGGTTTTAAAATTGGCTTCGGAGTTCACTTCTCAGTTGGTGGTGGGAATTCTGACAGACATTGGGAATGCAGGTCTCTTGTGTCTTCATTTTTTTATTCCTCCCTCAGCTGATTGTCCAGAGGGGTGATATTTTGGTCTACTCGACTCTGAGAGCGACAGCAGGCACCTTCAGTCAACTGACCAAAATAGCCCACTGAGCAGCCCTACACTGGTGTGCTGTCATGAAGCCCACTCCTAACCCAGTGTCAGGTCTTGAATCACACATACCGTAGCGAAGAAGAGTTCTAGAACAGCCACTTGTGTGCACATGCCATAAACCTTGCTGAGCATAACCGGACTATTTTTTCACACAGATTGTGAGGAGTTACATAATTTCAGTGCCTACTTCATGTGGGAAGGAGGAGAGACTGTTTAACAAGCAGTGAACGGGTGGAAAAGTTGCACTCTGAGATCATGAAGTTACATGTGGCTGTATTTTTCGCTGGGCTTTTCGGTGCCTTGGCAACTCTGTTCATCCTCCTGTCTTTTGGCACGGACTATTGGCTCTTGGCATCTGAGACCTGCAATTCACATTCAAATGGTCTGGTTTCTTCAGAGGTGGGTGTGTTGCTTCAAGTGTTTTAATATGGGGGGTAATATGAAAATGGGCATGGTCGAGTATTTACTTGACGTCAAGAATAGTGTCGTTTCCAAAATGCAAAAGATCTAATTGTCTGTATCTTTTAGATATTCAGTGTACTAAACTTCAGCTCTTCGATCCTCACTGATCCTCAAGCAGTTATGGGCATATTTGGTTTCCAAGCTGTGGCAGTCATATGACATCCCCGTACGTCACTATTTACAGTCTCAGAGATTCAAGACTGTAGACTATCACATGCTGCAGTGTGATACTTCACTTAATACTAAATAGCAAAACTGGAATCTCAGCGCAGTGGTTATTCATAGCTGCCACACATGAATCTGGTTTCCCTTTGGGAATTTGGGAGGGAAAGTGAGATGTGTTAAACTCGAGTTAAAGGGATAGTCATTACTGTATTTACTCACCCTTCACTTTTTGCAAACCTGTTGAACACGAAAGAAGATATTTTGAAGAAAGCTGGAAACCAGTGACATTGATATCCATAGTAGGGTCCAAAACTATGGAAGTCAAAGGTTTCTTCAAAATATTTTCTTTTGTGTTCAACTCATAAGGGTTTGGAGCCACTTGAGGGAGAGTAAATAGTAAGTAAATTGTCATTTTTAGGTGAACCACCCCAACATTTACAAAGTGGTGATTAATGTTTATACCTAATCCTTACCACCAGTAAGGGTGCAAGAAAGTCATATGACTGAGATCATACAAATTATTAGCTGCTGAATATAATAGTTGAATTGTATTTGGAGAGGCTGAAAGATGAATGATAGGGGAGTTATTAAGGATATTAGCCAGATTTTGGCATGATCCATTTAATGTAGAGCAGGGGTCATCAACTATATTTGTCAGAGGGCCAGAGTTTTACTAGACAGTCTCCTTGGGGGCCGGACCCCCAAGAAGAAAATCAAATAAAAATCTCATTTTGGCTTAACATTATGTTATTATTTATACTTTTTCAATTTCATTACAAAACTGAAGGCATTTGATTCAGGCTCCCATCACCTATACCACAGTCAACCACTAGGAGTGATAGATATTTTGCCTCAACTCAATTAGGCTAAGTCAACAAGGGGAAATGTAACTTTAGCCATTGATTAAGCACTGTGAGTAGCCCGTTTCAGCATTGAGATTTGAATTCAAGCCCACTTAACGTTTCATTTGATGTGCGAACATTATTTGTGACCTGTTTTGTTCTGGTACCAGGTTATTTATTTACCATGCTATTTTAAGTTGTGCCAGATTGTTTTTCCTCCTTTTTTTAGTCCTGTGGCAGACATCCCAAGTCTCCCGGAAGTTCTGTGAGTCTCCCGCAAATGCATAGAGACTCCCGGATTCCCGCAAATGAATGATAATCTCTCGGAAATCTCGCGTCTTCCTCGCGCTCCTCAAATACGTCGCGCACCTGTCTCCACCACATCCCTCCTTGCTCTTCATCAAACACACGTCGTGCGCACTCCGCCTACACCCCACCCGGTCTTCACTTACGCTAAAACCTGTTTGAAACAATAAATGCTTAACGCCACATGGTCTATCTGAGTCTGTCCTCATTTCGGAGTGTAGCCTAAATATAGTCATAAATGGTGGTTATTCTGACAAGAGACTCAGTTGTTGGTTTTTTTAGTGGACCACTATTTTCTTTTTGATCCTTACAATTTTGATGTTCAGTGAAGTTGATGATCAGTGAAGTAGAGGGAAAGTAAATTATGGCAGAATTTTTATTTTTTGGCAAATTGACGATGTGATGATTGGTTGGGAAACAACTTTAAGTCTGAAATGTTTCTTGTCCACAATAGACACAATTGTTTTTTTTTTTCTTGACTCAATTTAGGAGTCAAAATAATTTAATATGGCATTGGACAAAACCAACCATTGAATTAAAATAAAACATTTACAAGTGAATATTATCTTATCATTTACTCACCCTTCACTTGTTCCAAATAACCTTTATGAGTTTCTTTCTATTGTTGAATACAAAAGAAGATATTTTGTAGAAAGCTAAAACGTGTACCCATTGACCTGTACAGTATTTGTTTTTCCTACTATGGAAGTCAATGGCTAGTTTTCAGCTTTCTTCGAAATATCTTCTCTTGTGTTCAACAGAAGAAAGAAACTCATACAGATTTGGAACAACTTGAGAGTAAATAGTGTACTAATTTTCATTTATGGGTGAACTATCCCTTTAAGTCAAATTTTCAACCAAGCCAATGGGTTTGTTCATTTTTACCCAAATGTGACTTAAAATAACCCTCTTTTTTTTATATATCATAATGGAAAAGAAGTGTATTCCGAACCAAGAACAACTTGTTAATTATTTTACACAAACTTTATCTTTCAACCTTTAAGTTGTATTATGTATTATGCTAATTATGTTTATTTTGATGGTGGTGCTTGTAAATAAATGTACATAAATGTCTCCAGAATTCATTTTTTGTAAGTAATAAGTGCATCAATCACCTGTAGTCCAGTTCACAATTTTCCTGAAGCTTTAGGCTTCTACAGTAGATGTGTTTGGAACATGATAGCTCTCTAGATGGCCAGGCTGGTCATCAGATGGTCATTATAGATGGTTTGCAGTGTTCTAAGCTTTTATTTGTTAAGCCTTCTGTTTTTCTAAAATTCTGCATACACCATTTGTCCAAATTAAACCTCTAAAATGAAGCAGATAAATTTAATTTCAATCCTCAAATCTAGTTTGCGGCAACGCAGTGGCGCAGTAGGTAGTGCTGTTGCCTCACAGCAAGAACGTCGCTGGGTCGCAGGATCGAACCTTGGCTGGGCTGGGTCAGTTGGCGTTTCTGTGTGGCGTTTGCATGTTCTCCCTGCGTTTGCGTGGGTTTCCTCCGGGTGCTCCGGTTTCCCCCACAGTCCAAAGACATGCAGTACAGGTGAATTGGGTAAGCTAAATTGTCCATAGTGTATGAGTGTGAATGTGTGTGTGGAAGTTCCCAGAGATGGGTTGCGGCTGGAAGGGCATCCGCTGCGTAAAATCGTGCTGGATAAGTTGGCGGTTCATTCTGCTGTGGCAACCCCGCAAGGGACAAAGCCGACAAGAAAATGAATGAATGAATGAAATCTAGTTTGCATGAAGAAACAACCTTATCTTCATCACAAACCTCCCTCATCAATGTCTTTAGCATTCTGTCAAGGGTCTACAGATAAAAAAAATAGTCATTCTTGGCTAATTCTGGCACATTTTGCAGTAATGTTTATTAATGTGCATTGACCCTGTAAACAAATGAGCCAAAAAAAAATAAACAACAAAAGAGCATTCCTATTTGACTACAGTAAAGGTTTATATTTTTTAAAGTACCAGCATAAGTCTAAGAAGTTTTTACTAGCAAGACAATATTCATAAAATATAAAGCAGCAAATTCTTATTTTGTGTGTGTGTGTGCATTTAGGGTCTTTGTAGTGTCATGTGTGTGCCAGTGCGCACCAGAGTTTTATAGCTGGTGAGAGTTGATGAAATATTGACCTAAAATGTACCTGAAGGACAACCTGTCATGATTCTGCCACTCTGTTCTTGTTAGTTCTTGTTTTGGTGGCGGAGTCCTGACACTACTCCTGTCATGTTTTGTCATTGTGCGTGTCTCTGTATGAGCGCCGATCGTGGGCGCGCTTGGACCCTGCGCGTTCCCGCTTTACGCGGGCGCGCGGAGTTTGGGCGTGTTTACGGTTGTGCGCTCTCGTCCGGGTGTTTCTGTTTGTCTGTTTGCAGCGTGGTGTTTCAGTCCCAGCGTCTGTCTAGTTGGGTTCGGTTTCGGTCGGCGCTGGGATGAAACACGCACGCTGCGTCTGTGTGAGTACACGGTGAGTGTTTTCATTCATTGTGTGCTCGTGTCTCGCGTCAGTCTTCTGTTGGTGTTGTGTTTGGCACGTGGCGTATGTTTACATGCGCCGCGTGCTTGTGTGGGTGTTATGTCATGTGCTCGTCAGTCTATTGTCTAGCCCCACCCTTCTTGTTAACTCCTTATTAGTTCATTTGGTTCACCTGTTTGTGTATTGATTTACTACCGTTTATTATCTCCTCATGTCTGCTGTCCTGTGCCAGTTCGTCTTGATTCCTCTCTGTGTCTGTTCATGCTGTCTGCCATCGATGTTATCCCGTCATGATCCCGGCCAGCCTGCCCAGTTTGGTTTGTTTGTTTATTTGTTATTTTGTTTGATTAGTGTTTTCCCCCCTCGGGGTTGTTTGTTTTCCCTTTTTGTTTTAAGTTTATTGTAAATAAAATATCACTTCTGCATTTGGGTCCTCGCCTCCTTTTCCCTCAACCCTAACGTGACACAACCGTTGTAACCTAAATGTGTACTTTTTTTAAGGTTGTTTTTTTTTTTGTTTTGTTCTTTAGAAAAAAAGTCACCAAACTTTATGATAAAAACCAAACAAACAATATTTATTTATTTTTTCTGCTGTTAAAATGGTGTTCATTTTTGACCTGTAGGTCAACATGGTTTCTAGCCAACAAACTAATGGCTTCTAGTTTACATAGGGTCTCCCATCATGGTTGGAAATAATGTCTTTGACATCTACTTGTAACTTGCATGCAAAAGCATAAATAGCATTACCCATCCACAGTCCGCCTGTGTCTGTCCTCCAGCAGTTTGGGATTTTTGTCATTTCCTCTGGTTCCACGACAGGTGTGGACTGCTCTCTGACCTCTGCTCTCTGCTCCTTCACAGCGCGGCGATATTATAGTCAACCAGGGTCACGACCATGATAGTGAAGCCCTGAAAATCACCTTTCATCATGAGGGCTTCTTTTGGCGCTGTGCCTTCGATGACGTCATGAACGATGGCAATCTGTGGAAGTTCTGGTTTGGTAAGAGATTATTGTTTTTGCTTTGGAGCAATAAACATTTGGAGTGGTCTTTAGTCTTTCTGCTTTTTTTAGTAATGTATGCTAATGTTAATATCTACACAGTGTGCAATAAATTACTTCAACTCAAATGCCAACTGACCCAGCTGGGGCTTGAACCAGCAACCTTCTTCGCTAGTGGGTTGCTACCCACTGTGCCACTGTGTCACCCACGTCATTAAAACAGGTTTTAAATTATTTTTTTAAATTACGGTCTGAAAAGTAACTCAATTACTTAAGAAGTAATTTAAGAACTTTAATCGATACTATTTAAAATCCCTATGACAATAGGAATTACACTCTTTTAATTCTCATCTTTAGAGCCAAGCAAACCTTTTTAGCTTTGTTAAAAATGTAAAAATCAAAACAAAAACAGAACAAAATAAACATGTCAAAGTAACAAATATTTCACACATACCATATACTGTACTATCAATTTCTGACTCTGTATTCTGTATTTTTTTCTTAAGAGATCATTGTTTCTTATTGTTTTCAGTCGTCTGTATATTTGTATTTTTTGTTCTGAATTTATTAAAACCATTGAATTGATTTACAGTAGGCAATCACATAAAAATAAAAAGTAATCCCTTACTATATATCTACAGTTGCAATCAGAATTATTCAACCCCCTGATTTATTAGCCCCCCTGTTTATTTTTTTCCCCAATTTCTGTTTAACGGAGAGAAGATTTTTTGGTAACACTTTATAATAACTACACACTATGAATCATTTACTAAGCATTAGCATCTAGTGAATTCATTATTTGTTAAGCACTAACTCTACATTAATAAGCGTTAGTTAACAGTTCATAACTGCAGTCACAAATGCTCTATTCTTGACCTACAACCACATTTATAATGTGCTTAATAATTGTACTTTCATACTTTGTTAATGATTTATTTTTCATTACTAAATTAAGTATTGCATTATTTACAAACCATTTGTATTTAAGAGTAGTTGGTGGTTTTTAAGATCATTCAGAATGAGTTTGTAAATGATTAATAAACTATTGAAATCAACGTTTATATATCTTATTATTCAGACATAGAGTAATGGTTACTATGCATGTTAATAAATGCCTTATTAACTCAACTTCCTCCAGTTTTGTGACCTAATCTAAAGTGAGGACTATTTATGCTTTATAAATCCCTTATAAATGACAATTAAAGGCTTTGTATCAAATAAACAGTAATCTTTGCAATCTTATCTAAAAAGTAAAATTACTGTAAAGTTTACACATTGCTGAATAACAGGAGTGTCAAAAAACAACATAAAATTGAATAAAACAACAATATAATAATTTAACAATATAAGAAGATGTGATGTTTAAACTGCACAGTAATTGTATTTTAGATAAGTTTGTAAACATTAATTTTTCATTTGAAGTACAGTTTCATTTGTATCTTCAATCGAATAGGTATGAATAATGTCGTTTGTGTTCTTTTTTCCTGTTTAGAATTTAATTAACCCTTTAATTGTCATTTATAAGGGATTTATAAAGCATAAATAGTCCTCACTTTAGATTAGGTCACAAAACTGGATGAAGTTGAGTTAATAAAGCATTTATTAACATATAAATTAACTATTAGTATATGCCTGAATAATAAGAATTATAAATGTTACTTTCAATAGTTTATTAATCATTTACTAACTCATTCTGAATTATCTTAAAAAACCACCAACTATGGTTAAATAACTGGTTTGTAAATAATGCAATACTTAATTTAGTAATGAAAAATAAGTCATTAACAAAGTATAAAAGTACAATTATTAAGCACATTATAAATGTGGTTGTAATTCAGGAATAGACCATTTGTAACTGCAATTATAAACTGTTTACTAACATTTATTAATGTAGAGTTAATGCTTAACAGACAATGAATTCACTGTTTGCTAATGCTTAATAAATGGTTCATAGTGTGTAGTTATTATAAAGTGTTACCGATTTTTTTCAACACATTTCTAAACATAATAGTTTTAATAACTCATCTCTAATAACTGATTTATTTTATCTTTGCCATGATGACAGTAAATAATATTTGACTAGATATTTTTCAAGACACTTCTTTACAGCTTAAAGTGACATTTAAAGGCTTAACTAGGTTAAGTAGGTTAACTAGGCAGGTTAGGGTAATTAGGCAAGTTATTGTATAATGATGGTTTGTTCTGTAGACTATTGAAAAAATATATAGCTTAAAGGGGCTAATAATTTTGACCCTAAAATGGGTTTTAAAAAATTAAAAACTGCTTTTATTCTAGCCGAAATAAAACAAATAAGACTTTCTCCAGAAGAAAAAATATTATCAGACATACTGTGAAAATTTCCTTGTTCTGTTAAACATCATTTGGGAAATATTTAAAAAAGAAAAAAAGTTCAAAGGGGGTTCAATAATTCTGATTGCAACTGTACATATCCTTTACAGTAACTATTTGTAACTAATTACACCCAACACAGTGTCTATACCATTCTAATGTGTGTAAGAATAAACTAAGAAAGGCCAATGCTGTAAAAATTGTACATGATAAACTAATCTAAACAGAATGTTCTTTTAAACTGCTACCAGTGTTTTATATCAAAAAATGTGATGTGACCTGCTCACTGAATGTAGTAGTTACTGTAGGCCTCTTGTGAAGCTCTGTTGGACACTTGACTACAAATATCAAAGAGTTTTGACCTGTTGCCCTACAGAAAGTTCAAAGAGAGTGAATAAAAGTGTTCAGGTTTAGTCAGCGACCAGTTTGACTATGGAACACTTCAGAATATTTAATGAATGAATAATTTAAAACTCACCCAGAAATTGAATTAATTTGGTTTTCTTTTAGAAAATCAGCTGCATGCAAGAGTATGCAAACCTGCATATCTTCTGCCCTTTCCTATCCCTGACCAGACCTACAACACCACCAGCTATCAGTCTGCTATAAGTAAGTTTGTTTATTTTTTTTACTTTTTAAGTACTTTTAAGTAAACTTAGTTTTATTTTATTATTATTATTATTATTATTATTTTTTATTTTATTATATCTGGTTAAAAAGATTTTTGCCCCTACATGTCAATGTCTTTTTTATATTTATAAGTCATAATTTAATGGACTATATTTTAATAGAATAAAATATGCCTCTAGATGTCTTTTTAATTTAATTCATACTGTATTAAAACTTCTTTAATGCAGTGAAATCAATTATTTTTTTAAATAGTTTTTAAGTTGCAATAATACAAACAAATAATTTAATTTAATTTAATTTAATTTAATTACCCAAATGCCAAAATCCAATATCTTTGAGCTTTTTAAATACATATTTTAATGGCTCCTCTAGATCTAGATATTCTATAATTTGAAACAATTTTTTTTTGTTTTCTTTTGTTTACTTTTAATACATTTGAAATCTATTTTGTTTTGTTTAATATTTTGCTACATTTTCAGCTTTTGACTCGGTTTCTTATCATGAAAAAGACCATGGTTGTTAAATTACAATCAGATACTCTTTTTTTTATTATTTAACAATTTAATCTGCTCTAAATAATTTGTTTAAATCCTATTTGAGCTATACTGTGAATCTATACCATTGTCTGGTTTTATTGCTAATTTTTTAAGCTGTCAATATGAAATCAAAATCAGCGATACAGCACAAAGTATATTTCCCAGTCTGAATTCTTAATATACAATAAATCTATTAAAACAAATTTTCAGTTGACACCACAAATCTTTCAATCTGTTAAAATTAAGCTATTTTCAGCAAACACCCTGCTTCCCTCTGAGGTTGCAAACAGCATATGGCATTTGATTTTACAGAACTACATTACTCTGTATAGTGTTTTCCTCTGTGCAGCTTTTCACTGAAACTGAACACATCACTGAATCTGCCTGGTGTTAATGAGAAACATGATTATTCAGTCTACAGAGGCTTCTGGAGCGTCTCCATGTTGGTTGGTGTGGCTGCTGTGGTAGCCGGCGGTTTCATTATCATCTGTGCAGCTCCATTCGCCAGCCATCGCCTTTATAAAACAGGCGGTGGACTCTACCTCATTTCTGGTAAGTTGGAGAGTACATAACGAGGTACAGTGAACTCCACCACAGTAATGTTAGCTCACAACAAAGGCATCTGTGAATTTATTTTTTGTTGTTTAACCTTTTGATCTTTTGCTCAAAATATTAACAAAAAAGCTTTAATTGACTGTAATAACATTAAACATTAAACACACCCAGTCCTTTTTTTTCAATTTAACAACATAAAAATGGTGGACTAATTGGAGCGGTTTTGAGACCGACCGCAACTTGACGTAGGAGTGCGGTCCCTCCGCCCACCGAATTGATTGACAGCTGCGTATTAACATGTCTCCGTAGTAACGCTTATAATCATATCAACAAGACAGGACGTGCGCAAAGCAACCAGGAATAAAGGATCTGTTCAGTTCGCTAGGATCATCAATCATCATCAAATGTGATCAAGAGTGAGTTTTACAAGTTTAAAATGTTTTAAAACAGTGCATGTGTAATGAATTACAGCGAATTACTTCAGCTTTACTTCATCAACACAGCCACGTTTGTGAACGTTAAATCAGGTTTATTTTGTACATTAACATAACAGATATCCATACAGCAGTGGATATTAACCTGTATCCTGTCACATTTGCATGCAAAAAGAGTGCAAAGCTAAATGCGCGCACTGTCTGTGTGTGTGCGTGTCTGGCTGTGTGTGTGCGTGAACTTTATAACGACATTGTGTGTGACTCGTGGTTGCAGCTCCACAAGTGCATCAAACACTCATTGGTAAAGGTCTTACTGTAGTATTTCTCACAAACGTTACGTGAAATCTTCTTCTTTTACGTCTGTCTGCTGTCTGAGGCAGCCGAGGGAGGAGATAAAGGCACGCTGACAGGCACATGAAAACAGTGGGCGTGAAGGACTAGCCTTAAAGGCGCAGTACACAAAAACCGCTATACCTGATGCTCAAAGCTATAAATTAGAAAGTTATGGAAGGTATAATTAAAAATCTAACGGGTGTTTTGAGCTGAAACTTTACAGACACATTCTGGAGACACAAAAGACTTATATTAAATTTGGAAAAAGTGGTAACCTAGGTGCCCTTTAATGTTTATTTGCCACTCTTCAGAGAAAGACTGAAAATACAGGAGAAATACGGGAAAATACCTTTACGGTATGATAGCAAGATAGAACTGTAAAATACGGGAGAATCCCGGGAAAAGTGGGAGGGTTGACAGAGGTGGTTTTGGTATTATTCACCGGGGTTCAGGTGTTTTCGGAAGAGATAGGTTTTTTGTTGTTTATTTAATTAAAGTTAAAGACAGAAATCAAAGTACGTTGTTTCATTACTAATATAGAACTCGCTAAGTGTTAAGTAATTATCACTGCTGGAATAACTGTTCAAATTGACTCACTCCTTTTCATTCACTCCTACAAGTGGACTATATTAGTGGACTAATGAAAGGAATAGTGAATAAGGTTATAGGGGGCGATTTCGGATATAAAAAGTTTTCCAATGTTGAATGTGGAGCAGTTGAGTTAAATTTGGAGTTATTGCTCTCACTCTCTCAAGCTGGTCACTCGAAGTTCGACATGGCACCTAATGGCAAAGAACCCTCCGAGGATCAGAAAAAAATCACTATATCTACATAAACATAGTGCACAGGTAGATTCACAAAGCCAGTTCCTGGAGAGCTGCATAGTTTAGTTCCAACCCTAATTAAACACACCTGATCAAACTAATTGAGTCCTTCAGGCTTGTATGAAACCTACAGGTAAATGTGTTGAAGCAGGGTTGGAACTGTAAATCGATCACTGTCCAATAGTCCAATAGTGGAATGTGCAATATTGCAATAGCTTAGCTAGTTAGCAAGGTCAGCTGTGACCTTTTAAGTTGTAACAATAACAACATGAAAGCTAGTAATATAATTGATTAGTCATATGGTAATGGCATTTGAATTACAGTATGGATAAAATCAAATTTTAATGGCAATATATTTGTTTAGATATAAACACAGGGAACAGTATATTAGCGAGCACCACCATGTTCTATGGTAAGTGAAAGAAGGACAGAACTGACTTTTCCTGCAGATGAAAGTGAGGATGAGATGGGTTTTAGGCCCCGTTTACACTAGTGCGTTTTCGTTTTGAAACGGCGTTTTAGATCAAAAACGATTCGCGTTCACACTAGCGTTTTATCTAGCGTTTCTAAACATATCTCCGTCCACACTACTCCACCAAAAACGTATATCACTTGACCATTCGCGCACTCTGGGCATGCGCGTTCAAGTATAAACAGGAAGCATGTGTCTCGCTCGGCATTTGGTTATTGTTAGTCAACAAACGCTGGTTGAACGATGAACGCGAGCGATTAGCGAGTGCTCGAACAATAGCTTGCCTCTTGCGAATATATGCAGCTGCTGTAGTAAAAAAGGCAGAGTTTAACTGCACAATAGTGCCTAAAACGGACAATAGTACAAACAACGCTCCCATTTCTGTGTCAATGTTGTTGTTTACAGTGAAGGCTGGTCTGCCGTCTTCCGGTAGCGTTAGTCATGTGATAGGGGCGTGACAGGTAGCGAATCTCAGCAGCCCCGCCTCCGTTTTCAGATGTCTCCGTTTTCCCTCATCCACACTGAGACGGAGCAGCAGCGTTTTAGAATGAAAACGGCCTCTCCAGTGTTTTCAAAATGCTCCGTTTTCGGGGCTCGAAAACTCCGGCGTAGTGTGGACGGATGGCGTAACCGTAGCAAAACTTATGCGTTTTAAAACAAAAATGCAATAGTGTAAACGGGGCCTAAGTGACCATGAGAATGATGCAGATTGGATATTTGATAAGAGCAGTGATGGAGACAGTTCAAGTAAGTTAGCTCAGAGGTATATAAGACAGGTACTTTAGGTACTTACATTATTCTGATGCATCTGGATATACTAGACTTGTTATTTATTTGTTACAATATTTACTGGAGATTCACTGTATGTTGTATACATGATAATACAATATTAGTTCTGTGTTAAAGCTTATAATACTGCAACACCAATTAAATCATTTTAAACCACAAAATTATTAATTATAAGGAAAATTTGAAATTTGAAATTTCTAAGTTAGATCCACTGTTGGACATTGTTGCCATATGGCAACATATCATAAAGTACCTTAAAAAAAAAAATATATATTTTTTTTATAGCACCTCAAGTTAAGCCATTTGATGTTCTATGTATACATTTTTTGACAGGACATGTTCCACTCAGGCCTCGAACTGGTGGACTAAAAAAATTGAGTACATCTGCTCCACGTCATATCCAGAGATTGTGTTTGTGAAGCATGAGTGCTGCCAGCATTGCTGCAGAGGTTAAAGGGATAGGAGATCAACCTGTCAGTGCTTAGGCCAAAGGTGGGCAAACTACGGCCCGTGGGCCATATGCGGCCCGCTAAACTCTTTCATCCGGCCCGCGAGGGAGTTTTTAAAATGCTGCTTCTGAGTAAAGGTTTGGTTTCAGAATTAGTAAATTAATGATCAAATACAAGTGAACGCCATTTGATGGCAGTATTGCACACGGTACAGTTAGCGCAACCAGTAAAATTAGAACACACTCTCGGATATTAAAATACACTTGACCGTTAATGACTGAAAATGAGTCAGGCAAAAAAAAGAAAAATTGACTCTGAATGTTGTGTGTTTAAGAAGGAATAGGCAACAAAACCAATATCGGACAGAAAGCGGTAGGTCTAATATGCCAAGAAAGTATTGCTGTTTTTAAAGACTACAACCTAAGTCTGCATTTTTCACGCCAACATTCAAATTATTTTTAATGTTTATGAGATTTTTTCTATCAGACAATATCTTTTGTATTCTCTACTGTAAAAATTATTACATTATTATTATTATTATTATATTTTATAAGGGATTATTTTATTGTTTTATGATGATTGATAAGTAAATATAAATAGCAGTGAAAATTAATTTGACTTGTAAATATGACTCAATATTAACTATTTAAAAAATGTGTGTTAATGTGACACGTTTCTGTCCGATATTACATGTTCCATGCATACTGCCACTATAAATAAAAGTTATTTTTTGAAGGATTTGACATGTGGCCCTTCACTTGGTTTGAAAAACTTGATGTGGCCCTCGGGTCTAAAAAGTTTGCCCACCACTGGCTTAGACCATAGGCTGCACACTGCATCACATTTGTCAGCATGGCTATCGTCCCAGAAGGAAGCTTCTTCTAAAGAAGTTTGCCGAAGATAAGCAGACCAAGGATATGGATTACTGGATTATACAGTAGCTAAATTGGTGTAGTTGTGTTGGTTTTTGTTCTCCTGTCTGACCTAGGATATTAGATAAAAATCAATCGTAAGTTAAAAAAGGTGAAGACGCCCACAGACTCTATAATTGCCACATACCAATGGTAGCTGAAAGGTGTTTTGGAGCAAAAACGAACTCCTTTACATGTTATACAAGCTACAGTAGTGACTGTACAGCTTGTATGTAAGTTGATATGTATAACAAAGTTAGTTTTTGCTCCTAAACGCCTTTGAACTACCATTGGTTTGTGGCGGTTACAGAACCTGTGGGTGTGTGATGGGTCAACTATTGTTAGTTCACGTTAACTCATTGCATATCTATTTATTACAGCAAAGATTGAAAGGTTAACGAATAAATATATAACTTTCACAGAGTGCCAATATTAATGCAAGATGCATTTCTTCAACACAATGTGTTTTAAATTTCACAAACATCTACAGTAACTGCTGTCTCTTTCCTCATTTTCATTTCTCCACCTCTCACTGCTGTCTCTTTCTCCAGGTTTCTTCGTTTTAGTTGTCACAGCGATGTATGTTATCTGGATAGATGTTCTGGATATAATAAGCTTTTATGAGGATTATCAGAAGTTAAATAAGTGTGCAGACTTCAAGCTGAATACGACTTACGGCCTGTCCTTCATGTTTGCTCCCGTCGGCGTGTTCTTCTGTTTTCTGTCTGGTCTTCTCTTTCTAGTGATTGGCCGCACAGTCCACCATCACTGCAATTGATATACTCGTGAATAACAGTAATCATCAGAATGCATTAAAGGGATAGTTCACCCAAAAATGAAAATTCTGTCATCATTTACTCACCTTTCACTTGTTCAAAACCCAAAAGAAGACACAAAAGAAGATATTTTAAAGGGTCACGAAACACCAAAACACATTTTTTGAGCTGTTGACAGTCATATCTGTGTCCCACGCTGCTATAAACACTATTAGGACACATATACTTCACAAAAAATAGAAAATTTGTTTTTGCGTTAATTTTCCGGTTTAAAATGAATTTTTGAAGCTGCGTCACGGCCATGAGATACTTGCGTGTAAATCCAGCATGAAGAATGGCTGTCTGTACCTGCGAGTGCATCATGACGTCTCTGAGGGTGCGGCATTAATTCATGAGAAAGACTTTGTTCAAATCAATCAGCGCGCTCTGTTGTGTATGCGGTGCAGCTTCATTAATATGCATGATCGCTTCTGAGACTGTTTTACCTGATACAGTGTTCAGACGACAGAGAGACGCCACGTTGTGTTGCCAAAACAAGTGAAAGAACAAGAAATTAGAGACATGGGTTGTCAGTGTTGCATTTATTAGTGTGCTGCGTTTATTATTGTGCTGCAACGTTTTGTTTGCATTTTCTCGATATGAGAGCGCAGCTGGACTCACATGTGGATTACAGTGCACGCGACACGTGACAGAATGCATTTGTAAGAAACATTTTTTACTCGAGAGCTTTTCGCATCTGGAAATGGTAAAATCCGAATTTGCCGCTCGTCTCCTTTTAAAAATAGACACAGTTCCAGTTTGATTGTCCTGTCTCTACAGATTTGGTAAGTGTGTGGGCGATCAGTGCCTTTAGTTTGTTCATTCAGATGGCAAAGTTACTTCGTATCGTCAGCAGTGCTCTTTCAGTTTTTAAAGACATACCTCAGTCAAAATGATTTAGTTACTAAGTTTACAGTATGATAATATCACTGCAATATTATAGTACAATATTATAGACTGAAAGATCCGCTGTAAATGCTGCTCTCCGAATGTAAACATGTAAACACAGCAATGAAATATTGACCGTCGTGTAGACTTTTCGCCGCATTTTGTGACAGGATAGTCTATACACACGGCTTTCTGACGTTACCTACCGAGTGCATCTTACCAGGAAATGCGGAAGATTTTTTTTCTCCCATTCGCCATGCGGCATGAAACATTACATTAAAACTCCACTCTCCAGCAGTTCCTCGCTTTCAATATCTCCTTTGTCACGGGCGACATGCAGGAAATGTTCCTGAATAAAAAGTGAAAGTGCCAAACTGCAGTTAAAGTCAACAAATTAATAATTTGGCAAGTAATTTGATTACTGATGTCCATGTAAACACAGTCACTGTCTTTCTCCCCTGCGTCTGCGTGCCCAAACGGAAACTCCCATATTTGCAAATCCTTCCCTCTTTCCCTCCCCTGACACTCCCACCTAAACAGAGCTGGACACGCCCACTTTCCTGACTTTTTCCAAACTAGAGGTGTGAAAACACCCTGCTGAGACAGGGGGGTTTCTTGGCGATTAAAAAACATTCTGGTAGCTGGCATGAATTGCCTTCCATAGTAATTTTTTTCCTGCTATAGAAGTCAATGGTTGCCAGCAGCCAGCATTTTTCTAAATATTTTCTTTTTGTGTTCAACAACAAAAAAAAAAGAAACAGAGTAAATGCTGTGGTAATTTTGATTTTGGGTGAACTGATCGTTTAAATAACTATGAAACATGCTTGGGATGTGTTGACTTTATGACAGGCTGATGTGCAGTTAGACTATTATAGTATTTTTTTATTTATTTTTATTTGGTTGCTTTAGTGTTTGGCCATCATGTGTGCTTTAAGCAGTACTGTAAACATTGATCACGAATGGTTTGGGAACACTTCATGCATTTGTTTTTGTGGTTATAGTATTGCATAAATGTGTCTTTAAAGAACTGCTGCATTTTTATATTGCCTGGGGAGAAAAGATCTTTTTGCCTGCTTTTTAGATATGCATTTACACTTTGTGTTTTGATTATTAATTGATTAATGAATTGTGTTTTCCACACTCAATGCTTTTAAATAATCTGCATTTTACACTGTAACATTTTTATGATCAATTAGTCCTGACAGTATATGTTTAAGTCATTGTAACTCATTTAATTAAGTTAATCATGTTCTAACTTAATTCTATAAGTTACACAGGTTTTAAGTCAGTTTAACATAATATAAATTTAATGGACTCATAAGGTTAATTTGATTCAGCTTAAAAATTTAAAGGTGCAGTAGGTGATCTGCCTAAATGCTAACTGTTAGCACAATATCTTTGAAACTCAATCCCTCCCCTGCCGTCCAAAGCCACACCTCCTGAAATAACAAATGCTCTCATTAAAGATGACAGAGACCCACTATATCTTGTCATTCGCCAGTTAGAAAACTTTATAGTACTTTATAATACTAAAATTCTGAACGAAAAACTGTATTATATCTAGCACGTTTTCAGTTGTGTAGCAAGCAAAACTTGTCATCTTCTTCATTTTCTTGTCGGCTTTGTCCCTTGCGGGGTCGCCACAGCGGAATGAACCGCCAACTTATCCAGCATGATTTTACGCAGCGGATGCCCTTCCAGCCGCAACCCATCTCTGGGAACTCAAAACTTGTCATAATGTGCAATATTTCATGCATGCAAGGATCGCTGGTCTCACTCTCTCAACCGCTGTCCTAAAGCGACTACTGTATGCTTAAGCCTGGTTTATACTTCTGCGTCAAGTGATCGGCGTGACCCACGGCGCAAGCCTCGCGCAGAGCTGTGCATTCATACTTCTGTGCGCTGTTTCTGTTTTTCTGCAATACACTTCCGAAACGCTAGCTGGCAGTAGGTGTTTATGTTCCTCTGTGTCGAGTTTCTTCGCTGGTGTTTTGTTTTTTCTGAACACTTCCTTAATGTACAAGTGGCTCAAATTCACTCATTTTGAGCGGGAACCGGCGGACGTGCAACAACTTTAATCATGAGGTAAACACAAAACAACAGTCTCCATCCGGAGCTCCTTCACGGGACTCCACACTTGTAAACACTCGCTGCATCAGCGCACGGCTCTCACCTCTGCCCACACTCGTCAGCGCTACCAAGCCGACCAATCACAGAGTTTGCGCTACACGTACGCGTTATATTTTTTGAGAGGTGCGCGTCAACGTCGCCAACAGCCACAGCGAGGGGCTATGCGTCCACGCGTAGGCTGCACCGTAGCATATGCGTGTGCTTGACGCACAAGTATAAATTAGCCTTTAGTGTTTGGCCGGCGGCGTGCACGAATTACACTTATTACTAAGCCATACTTACATGCTATTTCAGACCGAATATTCAAAGTAGCATGATAAACAATATAGGTCATGCGTCACAGGTGTCATTGTTCAAAAATGAATCAATGTGAATATAAAACCAACTTTACCTCAGGAAAGCAGGCTAGGCGGAATAGCTCTATTTACTGATGTTTTGTTGTTAAACTAAATAAAAATCTACATTAATCGATGCTGTAAAAGGTTCCTCATGAAACTGAAAATAGGCACATCAATCTTTCGCCAGAAGATTTCAGTGGCTGAACAACACATCCGTGCATATAACCCATTCATAAAACAACACAATCTACTTGAGCTTTGCGTGACTAAAATAATTTTAAAGCATAACATTATCTGTCTTACAGAAATACTTCAGCCACGGTGTCATCCTTCCTCCAGCGTGCAAAAGTAACTCCAATATTGATTCAGGTTTTTAAAAAGTTTTGATTCAGCATTTGTTTTTACCGCTGTCACTCATGTCCACGTGATCGCGGCTCGTGTACACACAAATGGCGGATCTGCATGAACTGTTGCGCCGATGTTCAAATCTACGTTTTGTTGAATACTTATCAGAATTATGGTAAAAGTTGGCCCCATAAATTTTAATTGGATGAACATTTTTTTTCTTATGCCTTACCCAGAATATAACAATACATATAAACACATTTAGATCATTTACTTTAATCTTTACTGTTGCAATGTGAAGAGACTTTCAACCAGCACAACAAAAATGTTTCTGTAGACAATCACCTACTGCACCTTTAAGGCAACTGAGATTTTTTACAGTGTAGAAATCACCAACCAACCTAAAGTTTTATGTTTTACTTGGACAGCCTGTTCACACACCATATCACATACAGTATATATTTGCTTTGTAAATATTATTATATAATGCGATCAATACAGTTGATGTAATATTTCAAAAGATTCATTAAATTTTTATTTAGAAAAAAAAAAAAAAGCTTTTTCTCTGTACATTTCATATTAAAATGCAATAAAACAATGTGCTTTCTTCTATTTTGTGTCATATATCCAAGTCTTGGAATATTACAAAGAAGAATGTAAGCAAGCAGTCCAGGGGTTCTCAAACTCGGTCCTGGAGGGCTGGTGTTCTGCAAAGTTAGCTAATCAAGCTCTTTCTAGGCTTTCTAGAAACATCCTTGCAGGTATGTTGAGGCAAGTTGGAGCTAAAATCTGTAAGATACCGGCCCTCCAGGACCAAGTTTGAGAACCCCTGATGTAGTCCATTATGGAGAAACTATGTTTTAAACTAAATGACTGAAGGTGATAAAAATATATATATATATATATATATATACACACTCAGTTGAAGTCACAATTATTAGCCCCCCTGTTTATGTTTTCCCCTAATTTCTGTTTGACGGAGAGAAGATTTTTTCAACACATTTCTAAACATAATAGTTTTAATAACTCATCTCTAATAACTGATTTATTTTATCTTTGCCATGATGACAGTAAATAATATTTTACTAGATATTTTTCAAGACACTTCTATACAGCTTAAAGTGACATTCAAAGGCTTAACTAGGTTAATTAGGTTAACTAGGCAGGTTAGGGTAATTAGACAAGTCATTGTATAACGATGGTATAACGATCGAAAAAATATAGCTTAAAGGGGCTAATAATTTTGACCTTAAAATGGTTCGTAAAAAATAAAAACTGTTTTTATTCTAGCCAAAATAAAACAAATGAGACTTTTTCTAGAAGAAAAAATATGATCAAATATACTGTGAAAAATTACTTGCTCTGTTAAACATCATTTGGAAAATATTTAAAAAAGAAAAAAAAATCAAAGGGGGGCGAATAACTCCAAGTTTTTAAGGCTGCAGCCGGGAGACCTCCAAGTGGGAGGGGTTTACTCCGCAAGTAGGTTGGGTTACCTCCAAAAGGGAGGGACTTCCGCCGCAAGTAGGTTCAAGTATGTAAGGCTGCAGCCCGGAGACCTCCAAGTGGGAGGGGATTACGCCGCAAGTAGGTTGGGTTAGCTCCAAGAGTAAAAACATCTCAATAATTCTGACTTCAACTGTATATATGACAAGACAAATTTGTTGTTTGGTTGGAATTTCGATTAGAAAATTCACATACAGACAGAATTATTAGCCCAGTTGTAATATATATAAATATTTCCCAACTGATGTTTAACTGAGAGAATTTTTTCAACTAATTTCTAATAACTAATTTCTTTTGTCTTTGCCACAATGACAGTTCAGAATAGTTTGCTAGTTATTTTGCAACTACTTGTATTCATATTTACGAACTAAATTTAGACCACTTTAAAGGTGATTTTCCCAATATATAATTTTTTTGAAGACTCAGAGTCCAGATTTTCAAATAGTTGTATCTTGGCCAAATATTGCCCTACTACTCAGCTTTCAAATTGCAATTCAAAAATGAATACTTTGGACTGGTTTTGTGTCATATTTATAGCTATTATGAACAATTATGACAGAGATAATAATATTAAAAACCATTCTAGAACCTAATATGCTCTTATTTCATACAGTTGCAATCAGAATTATTAGCCCCCCTTTGAATTTTTTTTTTCTTTTTTAAATATTTCCCAAATTATGTTTAACAGAACAAGGAAATTTTCACAGTATGTCTGATAATATTTTTTTCTTCTGGAGAAAGTCTTATTTGTTTTATTTCGGCTAGAATAAAAGCAGTTTTTAATTTTTTAAAACCCATTTTAAGGTCAAAATTATTAGCCCCTTTAAGCTATATATTTTTTCAATAGTCTACAGAACAAACCATCATTATACAATAACTTGCCTAATTACCCTAACCTGCCTAGTTAACCTAATTAACCTAGTTAAACCTTTAAATGTCACTTTAAGCTGTATAGAAGTGTCTTGAAAAATATCTAGTCAAATATTATTTACTGTCATCATGGCAAAGATAAAATAAATCAGTTATTAGAGATGAGTTATTAAAACTATTATGTTTAGAAATGTGTTGAAATTTTTTTCTCTCAGTTAAACAAAAAGTTGGGGGAAAAATAAACAGGGGGGCTAATAAATCAGGGGGTTGAATAATTCTGATTGCAACTGTACATATATTTTTATTTTATTGGTGGTTATTTTTGTGTATATGGATATATTTATACATTGACTGTGTCCATTTAAAACCATCAATGAATGTGTGAATATAGCTTACTGTAAGCGTGTAATTTTGTTACCGTTTTTTGATATTTTGCTCCATGTTAAAAAAAGAGCAGGCCAAATGCGAATGTAAAATAAACACTCAATGTGAGCAATATCATTTCCTTTTCCCTTTGGAGACAGACTGGAGACGAGACACTGACAGGTGCGTCCATATAACAGCAGAATCACTGCGACATATGACTCATCTATGACAGGTGACAGCTGTGTGTGTGCGCCACCAATATATAACATCAATGTATGAGGTGGTGTTAAGAGCACTTGAGTCAATATATAGCCTATACTGAAGCATCGGTATGAAGTTTTCCAGAAAGTATGCATAGGAACACACTGAGAGTTTGTGTATGTATTTGTGCATGTTTGTACATGTTTTACTGTTAGTATCCAGTGTGTGTGTGTGTGTATGTGTGTTAGTATTGAGTTTCTCTGGCCAGCTGTAGGCCTCCTGCAATGTTGGACAGTGTGTTATTTAAAGGTCTCGGATCATATTGCACATGAGAACTGAACTAAGAGTGCTCATACTGACCTACGGACACACGAGATCTCAACTTTCATAAAAATGTGTTCAGATGGAATATGGCAAGCTGTTTTTACAATTAATCAATAAATTACACCAATATCTATCCATATATATATATATAATTATAAATTTTTAATTGGCTATTAGTGCTTATTTTTTTAGGTATTAGTACATTTTAAAAAGAAATGAGCACTTATTTATTGCACGCTTGTCTGTGAGATACTAGCACTCAGATGCTTTTAGTTTTTAATAGTAACTATTAGGGGTGTGACGAGACACGAGATTGGGTTCACGAGAACAAGACGAGATGAGATTTTTACACTTTAAGAATTCTTCAGTGATGAAATATATGAATGTCTTTTAATCAACTGAAAAACAAATAGCAAAACTATTCAGGAGCTTTTTAAAATCAACTTGTAATGATTGTTATTTTACCTTTATTTTGACCAATTCTATGCTGTAAAGGACATGCAAACTTTAAGATATTTTTTTTGTGCATCGACTATCCTGTCGCAAAATGCGGCTGCAAGTCTTACATGAATAGTTCAACGCAATCTCACGGCAATTCGTAACTTTTTGATTTAGTGGCTAATTCATATGAATTCGTACGATCTCATTCGTACAAATTAGTACGATTTGCTCATCACCCAATGACGGTTGGGGTTAGGTGCCACGCCTCCTTTTTAAAATCGTACATTTTACTACGACTGAACTTGTACGAATTTGTACAAATTAGCCACTAAACTGACAAAACATAAGTACTTACGTTTCCTCGTGAGATCAGGCTGAATATTTTGATTTTTGTGTTTACATGTCTGTACTGGACTTTAATAATGCAACTAAAATAGGAATACTCCACATGTCTTTATTCCATTTGTGTTTATAACGATTATGACTTTTAAGCATATCTAAAGTGCTATTCCATGGCATGGCTACAAACAGGTTAATTTGTTTAGCAGCAGTTGTAGCAGCCTCTGCTTTTGGATGTGGCAACCTTTGAACTCCGGTAAAAAAAAAAAAAACAGTTACGTCACACTCACCCGCCCAAGCAAACGAGTGACGCACAACTATGCGCACAACACAGAGGCAGACTGGGTTGCCAGGGGTGTGCAAAGCACTTAATGCGCGGTTCAAATCCAATCCTGCCTCCAATCTTCGGTGCTAAATTCACCCTCACGCTCCATCATAACCAGGGTGCGAATTTTTTAGTAATGTTAGTTTGTGTAATACAAGCTTTGTATGTATTTATTTCAATGACACCAATTTATTAATAAAACAGCTATTAGGTTACTATAGGTCAAACTATACAAACTGTCCAGTAATTTTACTTTATTTTTAGATTGTTTGTAGAAACAAACTGTAACCAGAGGATGTGACACTGACAACAGGGGTGCGGATCCACATGCAGGTTTATTAGCAGGATGGTCAGGCAAGCAATGATCAGAACCGGAGCAAACAGATGTATGAGGGCAATCCAGAGTCGTGGTCAATATAACAGGCAAATCAGGCAGCAGACAGGATGAACAGACAGACATAGCAAAGATCAAAACCAGGCAAACTAGACAAAGGAAAACGCGTTGTGGTGTCACTGTAAACAGATAACAAGACTCAGCCACAGTGTTTGTGTTTGAGCAGTACTTATAGTCCATGTAATCAGTATCTGAGCAGCTACAGCTGTGCCAGTCTAATCAGTGGAGACTTGGAGCAGGTGAGTGTTTGTGTGTGGCCTGACTGGGTTTTGTAGTCCATATTTCAGCAGATTTGTAGTCCTTGTGAATGTGTGTGTGCACCAGCGATCTCTAGTGGTTTTATCTCGCTGGTGACCATGACACAAACAGCTATTTTGCAAGAAAATTGTCTTTTGAACACTTGTATCTGTGATCTAGATCTGCCGGTTTTTGACTTTTCAATTACTTTTTTCTTTTGCATATTGCCATGATTTTGCGTTCACAATGGTATGAACAGTTATAGGGATGGTCAAATGTATACTTATATTAACTATTATTTTAATTATAAATATTATTTAGGATACAGATCAGAGCAAACTATTTCTCACTATTTGAAGGACTGACCTCCCCCCATACATGTTGTTTTGACATCCTTCAGGGGGGATCAAGCTTTAATTTGGGGGGTCAATCTCCCCCCCCCCAACCCCCCCTGTAATTCGCACTGAGACCGTAACATCACAACTCACGGACAACTTTTCACCTTGACAAGAAATCTCGTCGCGATTTAGTCTCGCGAAATCTCGTAGCCCGAGATCTCATCACATCCCAACTAACTATAATAATTTTTCACAAATTCTATTTTATACTTTTACAAACAAACAAACAAACAAACAAACAAACAAACAAACAAACAAACAAACCATTTAAACAGCGTGAACTATATCTTTAAATATGGTGCTGCAGTAATTTAACCACCCCTAAACTAAAGAACAAATACAGGCTAGCACTTAATATAGGTTCTCCCACAAGCCAAAGAACCACTTAACAGTACTAAATAGCATCTCAAATACCACAAAGAACTGTTGAAGAACCATAATGTGTATGTGTGCTGCAGGTGTGTGCATGTGTCTCTGTGTATTTGATTGTTACTACTATTAATAATAATAATAATTTAAAAAAATCTGATCTAAGATCTAAGATTAAGAAATCAACTATTCAGTTTTGACTAGTATAGGTATTAGAGTCTTAAAAATACATTCATAATAATTTTATGGAAGTTGTACAGTAGATGAAGATTAATTGCTAATCTTATGAACTGAATAAGTGCCAGAATCCAATAACATTGTATAGAAACATACTAGTGCACAATATAGGCACTGGAAAATAAGTACCACTACTTAATGAAAATAAAAATAGTTTCTAAGTGCTAATTCCATTCAAATTAAACTAGTGTGTGTGTGTTTGTTTTAGAATAAATGTTACAACAGCTTGCCATATGAACTAGATAAACTGACTGTTGTTTCCCGAAAAAATACCCTTTCAATACAGGTCAGTTCTAGGATCTGACTAATTCACGCGATCACTACATCTAAACGGATGCAGTATTTCAATCCTTTTTTAAGTGTTCACGCAAATTTGTAATGATCATTTATGGGGTCCATCTGCAGTTCAGCCACTAGAGGTCATTGTTACATGAGAAATCAAGGCACCATGACATACAGTAGCCTATATAAGGATGTAAATAAAATTTAAAGCATGTTTGAGGGACAGACATTTAAACATCACCATGGACTAGCAATGTCTTCTTTTTTATGGGGATACAATTAGAGCAATTTAATATTAGTAGTATTAATGATATTAGTTATTTGTTGATCCATTAGCATTAGCATTAACTCCATGTATCAATGTATTTATTACAGCATTTGCTAATTTGTCATGGTAAAAATACAAATGTTTATAGTTCATGTTAGCGCAGGTCTATTAAATATCGCTTTAGATTAAAAAAATGTACACTAATAAATTAATTTAGCAAATGAAATTAGCATTAACAAAAGCTAATAAAAATGTAGTGTTTTTTGTTGGTGGATCGTGTTAGCTAATGTTGTTGTGTTAGCAAAATCTTTTCTCTATATGCAAGTACCGAAATTCATCTGTTTTCACATCACTGTCAGTGTTTATGAAAACATCTGCTTCCGTTTAACTTGCGACAGTCTTTTCTGTTAATCATTTTAATGTGTTTTCAGTAAGTAAATTCAAAGTTGTTACAAAAACAAACTCATTAGTGCAGGTTGTAATTTTGCCTTTGTTGTAATTAAGCTTTAACATAATCAGAAAATACACTTTTACGTTATTTAGCTATTTATTTATTTATTTATTTATTTATTTATTTATTTATTTATTTATTTATTTAGCTAGCTACACTAATACAAAAAAGAAACAACTATTTACAATTGATGCCCTTGATGTGCATTTTGAGGTAATTAATGTATTTATACTAAAAAAAATTCAGATTAAAACAAATATAATTGTATACTTGTTTTATTGTATAATTGTAATTTTTTTTGCTATTTCTAGTTTAAAATTGTGTATTTAACTAGTGTCCTTGCCATTATGAAATGTATAGTGTCAAAAACAAAGATGGGTTGTCTAGCAAAAAAATTTATTAAATTAAACAAAAAATTTAAAATAAAATAAAATGAAGTAAAATTAAATTAAGTTTCCACTGTAAATTATACTTGTCCTCTTTTGAGCATAAAACCACGGCCATAATTTTTTTATTTCTTCATAATTTTGTTATTCATAAACAACCAGTTTTTATCCATTTGTCAGCAAGAATTTTTTAATAATTTAAAATACAATATAATTTAGTATGAATGCTTTTCTTTTTAATACTGTATGCAGGTCAAAGTATGACAAGTTTCATATTTTCACTATAGCTCTGAAATATTCCCCTCCACAAATGAATAATCTTAATCATGTATCTAAACATAACAGGCATTTATGTAATTGTGAAATGCGAGACTGAAGCTCCAAGTATCAAACTCACAGGTTTTCAGCATCTCTTTTTCTGTGATTTAGGGTGCAGATGTGTGAATTAACTTTGAATGTGTTGAAAACACAGTCTGATAACTCAGACTATAGATGTTTTGTGCAACACCCATTTGGTCCTCCATGGTTATATCTCTCAAAAATGAATTTAAAAAAGTGTATTAGTTTTCTTTATTATTTTTATTATTAAAAAAGTTGTTTTTATTATTAAAACAACTTATATTTAATTTAATTATTTAATTTCATTAAAAAAAAGATTTTTATACCTTTCATATTTTTTCATATTTGATAAGTTCCTCAATTCATCTATGTCTTTTTTATTTTTATTTTTTAGTTTAGCTGAATTTCATGGAGTCAAATTACAGCTAAAAACAAAACAAAAACAAAACAAACAAACAAACAAACAAAAAAAAACCTATATAAATAAATAAAAATAAATTACTTATTTAATCAAAAATCTGACAATATACACTTAATTTACAAAAAAAGAAATCTAAAAAAAAGATATATATTTTGTGGTAGTTTTATGTTCCCTTACTTTTTACATTTTTAATAAAAGAAGTATCTCTAAAACTTTGATTTGATTTTATTTTTATTTTCTTGGTTGGACAAATATAGATGATCAGTTTTCTACCAATTGCCTCAGAAAACCTAAAAAAAACAAACTCTTTCTTTCTTTCTTTCACTGTGCATGTGTCTGTGTGAATATGACATTGAAAATCAGAGAAAGTGGTTGGAAATGCAGCCAGAGACGGAGCTGAGCGGGAAATATAGGCAGAATATTGTCAAGCTCGCTGCGGTTTTATGATTCAGTGTCAATAAATGCGTGTTTGAGTCTGAGGGTGAGAAGAAGCCGCTTGTTTCTTGCTCTCTGGTGATTGTAGTGCAGCTCCACATGATTAGTCCAGATAATTGTGTGTTGATAAGAAGCGTGCTCATGCTCGCAGCCCTGCACTGAATACTGTGCTCAACTACAGGATTGTAGGGAGAGTGAACAGAACAGAGTAAAGGACAGCAAATTTACATATTTTGTTTTATTCACTCACAAAAAAAGAGACATTTTTCTGTTTGTTCAAACTACTTTTTAAAATGAGCTGAAACAACACAATTCTTGAGTTTTTTGGGACAATTTAATGGTTTTATGTTCAATTCACTTTTATTTGTAAAAACGGTCCCACTTTATATTGTCGCTTATACCTGTGAACTTACATGGTAATTAGATGTGTAAGTAGTATGTAACTACAGTGGATGTACACACTGGTACAGAGTATTTACTTGTGTATACTGGTGTAACTACACTCATGTAACAACCAGCTGAATAGTATGTGTAAGTACAAATGTGTAACAGGACATTGGTAACAACAGTAGGAAAGTACACATCTGTAACAAGAATTATGTAAGTGCATTGTGTAACAACAATATGTACTTGCAGATGTTTTCCCACTTCCACACCTGTTTGCAGATCATGCACTTGTGAACACTGTATGGCAGAACTAATGCTGCATTAGAAGGTTTCACCTTGTGATACAAGTTGTGATACAAGCTCAAAAAGTTAAGGTAACTCAAACCGTTTGAGGAAGCCGATTGCAACAAACCATTTGAGTTCAAAAACTAATCCTAATGAATACTGTGAACTTAATCCATTTGAGTAAATGAAGCAATCTGAGCACAGTAAAACCCAATAAATGAAGAGAACTCAAACCAACTGAGTACTGTAAAATCAAATAAGTTAAGGCAACTCAAACAGTTTGAGGAAACCGATTGCAGCAAACCATTTGAGTTAAACTAATCTGAGTACTGTGAACTTAATCCATTTACACTAAGTTGAAGTAATGAGGTATTTACAGTTTTTCTCAGTCGCTTTGGTGCATTTCTCACAACACTATTCACATTTGCACAACAGTTAATGCATTTCTCAAAACAATTAGTGCAAACTGCAAAACCTAGTGGATAACCTGCAAAAGCGTGCCACTTGCTCAAAATGGAGAGCTCATTCCTCAAACGCAAGTATTCATGTCAATGAAAGTGTCAGTGTCATCAAAATGAAAAGTCCTGACAGCATTGTTTATGAACAAGATAGTCAAATGGCTTTGTCATGTTTTCATTATGACACTTTACTCTGTACATTTTTTCTAATGCAAAAAAGTTAGAATTGGGTGACACTTCCTGAAAATGATCAAGACAGCACTTTATACTATTAGCAGCCATTTGAAAACTACAGTAAAGTTAGACATCACTGCATTTAGTGAGGTATCTGAGTACAAGACACTGAATATGCGTGTTTCACATTTTTACTGCATTTGCTCTTTGCAGTTCGAATTTACTGTATTGCAAAATTGTGCAATGTGCAAAAGAATAAATACACCCTTATTTACAACAAACATAAACTTCCTTTGGGTAGAGCTGTGCACAACTGTAAACAATATTGCAGTACATATTGGAACTGAACCTAACATACACAGGTCTGTAAATCATTCATCAAATTGTTCAATTTAGAAGATATTTTCAGAAAAAAAAAGATTTAACATTTTGTAATAAAATTTGCTTGACAGATTTTGAGAACTAGTTCAACATTTTTGTATGTAATGACTCAAGTAATGAAATGAGGACTATTAGTTTTATATATATGACTATTCAGCATCCACAAGTTTAGTTAATGTTACAAACAGCAGAGAGTTGTATGAAAGCAATTGATGCATGTCCAAAAGCATTTGCAATTTGTTGGAAGGAATGAGAAACTGCTACTATAATGTGCACAAATGACTAATTGTTTTGAGAAATGCATGAACTGTTGTGCAAATGTAAATAGTGTTGTGAGAAATGCACCAAAGCGACTGAGAAAAACTGTAATTAACTCATTACCTTCAACACTGAGTTCAAGACTCTTTTCAAATGAGTAGAATTAACTTTCAGTCAATTTTGAGTTAACTACACTCATTTCATTTGATAAAGTTGACTGTTGGGTTTTGCGTACCCCTAGCAAATGATGCATATATACAGTACAGAAATATAACAAAGTAAGGCTGTCATATTTTTAACATGTAGATCAAATTAAGTTCGCTTTACTTGAAGAAAGTGTGGAAAATGTTTGCTCACATTTTTAAAAAATGTTTCCACTGCTTAAAATAGCAAATTACAATCTGTGTGAAAGCAGAATTTACAATGCTTGTTTTGCTATTGTCATTCTTTAGGTAAACAATTTTTCCGTTGAGTTAATCCACTAACAAAATGGTAATCTTCAATCAAAGTTTGATCATTTACTAATGCATTTGGAGTAGCGGCCCTTCTCTGTTGATGTCAGTTTGAGGGTTTCACTCTCAATATTTTTAACCACGCCTCTCTTACCGTTAGTTTGCTATGAGGGAATATGGGAATTACCAACCTACGTCACACGGGTTCAACCGCACATACTGGTTGCAAAAAAAGACCGGTTGCAATAGCAAACATGTCTTGTTGTGCGGTAGGATGCCAAAATCGCTTTAAATGCCAACCGCAGACATATTTGGCTAACAGCCATCAGAAGAACTGAATTGGTATGGACCTAATTAAAAATGCTCGACTCTGCAGTTCTCATTTCATATTAGGTAAGTTCACGCTATGCTGAATCTTACACATTAATCGTTTTTGATTGCAGCAGTGATTTCAGCAAAAACAGTTAAATATGGTGAATTAAACTGCGGACACTGAATGCTTAGAATGAAATGTAAAATTTAAGTTCACATATCCTGCCCTACAGGTGCAGTTCGCTGTCAGAATGCAGCAGTTTTGCTTGATGATGATTACCCAGGCCTTGTATAGCTCCGTCCTCTTTCCTTGTCTTTGGCTCGGCAGAACCTTGGCTTTTAGCACTACAAAGTTTTGAATCTGTTAATCATGGAACATTATTTCTTGCACATGACCACACAGAATAAAATTGTTGGCATCTAAAGACTTGTAGGCCTTTAACTTGTCTCTTGTAAAGAGACTTGGAGTTTCAATGAGATAGTTGTATATTTCGGGCTGGATGCTTGGCCATTTCGTCTTATCCAATATGCATTGGGAGGGTACTATGGCAAGTTGACCTGTTAGACGAATGCCGCTCACTTTAACAGTAATTTTGCCAAATAACTGTGCTTATCACTGGGTGACAAGCTGTTATAATACTCTGAAAGCATCATGTAAATAATATATATAAAATATAATCAATATAACTTATCTCTAATACAACAACAAACTCTGTACCGCATCGGATGTCATTCCCTCGCTGTAAATGCTAACACTCCCAGTTTTTTCTGCAACCTTGATGCGCTCGCATCCTGAATGTTTACAAACCAGTAATTCGCCTATAGTGCACAGAAAGAAAGCTCCACCCCCTACTCAATATTCCTTTTTCAGTTGAAAACACATCAACATACTGAAATAAAAGTCTCAGCATCTTTCGGTTCTTGCAGAGTTTAATACAGTGTAGAGAATAATGGAATAATGAACCATTTTCCCAAGACACGTTTATGACGTGTTAACGGCATACCTGTCAAACCTCCAGTTTTTCCCGGGATTCTCCCATATTTTACAGTTCTATCCCGTAAAGGTATTTTCCCGTATTTCTCCCGTATTTTTTCTCTTTCTGAGAAGAGCTGATCCTCCCTATATGCAACCCATACTGCCGAACCACCAGGGGCCGCCCTTGCTCTTAAATATGAATCGGTTCTGCGCTTTCATTTTATTTAGGCATAGAAACACTTTGGAATAAGCATAAAAACGGCGCGATTCATTTCCTTTTCATTACAGGCGCCATTGCCCCTATGCAATCCTCAAAACAGTCAGTTCAGATAAAGATGCATGACTGTCAGCTGATGCTCTCCATAGTGACAATAGACGCTGTTTCCCAAGCGGATTCTGTACGTACGGGATTTGATGCTGAACTCAAGTGGACACTGGGTTTTGGGTGCGTGTTTGAACAGACATTTACACATAATAATAATAATAATAATAATAATAATAATAATAATAATAATAATGGCAGTTCATTCCGCTGTGGGGACCCAAGATTAATAAAGGGACTAAGCCAAAAAGAAAATGAATGAATGAATGAATAATAATAATGATAACAACATCATCTAGACATGTCGATCTTGTTGGCTTTTCTTTTAAACACAACAATTTTTGTCCTAAATGAGCATAAACAGTTAGGGAAAACAGTCAAATGGTTTCAATACAGATATGTGCAGTTTTAAAGTGACAGCTCTGTTATTTAATGTAATCAAACCAAAAAAATAAAATAAAAATAAAAAAAAATCGCTGCTCTTTAATCAGGATGTTTAAATTATACAGTGAAGAAAAGATGAGAGTTGATAACTTGATTCGATTTCTTTATAATAGCTAATAGTTTAAATGAGCTGAACTGTTTGGTAATTTATTTGCAGCTTTTTCTAATGTATACTAATTATTATATCCTTGAAGACAGCTCCAGATGAACATATTTTTTTTTTATAATAATTTTTTTTTCGGGGGTGGGGTGGTGGGGGTATCCCTTATTTTCACATCCAAATGTTGACAGGTATGGTTAACGGTCATTAGCATCTTAAATCCTTGAAAGTTTTTAATATTTAGATTTTTCTAAAAAAGTATGTAGATTCATTTGTATTTATGTATGTATTATATAATCTTTGCATCAAATTACAATAAATGAATGACTATTTATGTGAGGCATTTGTAATGCAGCGTCTATGGGCAGGACTATAAATTTGGTGTTGTTCTCTGTTCTGGCTCACGCTATTTTTTTTTTTTTCTTCTGAAAGTCTTGATAACACCATCGTTTTTCCTCATATTATTTCAGCAAATAGGATTGTAAAAAAATGTTTGTTGTACTCTCCTATTCACTGTGCTTTAAGTTTACCCAACTTAGACAACTTCCGCTACTGAGAAATCTGGAAATGTGTCAATATAGCACTATTAGTCAAGTATGGAATAATTGACTCCAGGCTGTTGAATTATTAGAAAATAAACACACATGCTTCACATTGTTTTTGCACCGCCACTTCACTTGTGCATTATTTTCTAACATTCCATACACTTGAGTCAATTATTCTGCTTATACTTTAGTTACTACTCTTTCAAGACATTTGTTGTGACTGTGTCCTCAAACTGCTCCTACAGGTATGTGTAGGATTTGGACTGCATCCAAAAGCTTAGTTTACTCACTATTTACTCTCCCTCAAGTGTTTCCAAATCTTTATGAGTTTCTTTATTCTGTTGGGCAGCCGTGGCCTAATGGTTAGAGAGTACTTGGGATCACAAGTTTGAGCCCTGGCACCAGCAGGGATTGTTGGTGGGGAGAGTGAATAAATATCCACTCTTAATACCACAGCTGAGGTGATTCCCTTGAGGAAAGAACTGAAACCCTACCTGCTCTATGGGCAGCTCACTGCAGAGTGTGTGTTCACGGGTGTTAGTCGAAAAAAAAAAAAAAAAAAAAACTAAATGCGTAAATGTAACATTGTTGAACACAAATATATTTTGAAGAACTTTAGAAACCTGTAAGCAGTAGTAGGAAAAACAAGTACTACAGAAGTCAATGGTTACCTTTTAATCACTTTTTAAAATATCACTGTGTTCATCTGAATAAAGAAACTTAAACAAGTTTAAGTCAAGTGAAGGGTGAGTAAATGTTGACAGAAGTGTTGGTTTTGGGTAAACTCAAACCTCTTTCGAGCTATAGATAAATTGAATACATTTACTAAGCTAGACTAAATTGCATGTTGTGTCTTAAATGAAAATAGCTTAAAATCCATTCATTTTCTATTCGGCTTAGTCCCTTTATTAATCCAGGGTCGCCACAGCGGAATGAACCGCCAACTTATCCAGCACATTTTTTTATGCACCGGATGCTCTTCCAGCTGCAACCCATCTCTGGGAAACTAGCTTAAAATTACATATCTTAAAATAAGCCAGTTACATATTTATATTTTTCTGTCTTACGGTGCAATTTCAAGTCAATTTCAGAAAATACTAAGTTAATATTCTGTGTAGATATTTTTTTATTTATAAGATTTGCATACTGAAAATATATCTAAACTCCATTTTTGATTAGATAATGTTCATTGCTAAAAATATAACATGGACAATTTAAAAAATGATTTTCTCAGTATTTTCATTATTTTAAATCTCAGATTCCAGATTTTCAAATATCTCTGCCAAATAGTGTCTAAACTTAACGAATTATATATCAATGGTAAGCTTAATAATTCATCTTTAAAATAACGCAGAAGGTTTAGTTTTTTTAAATGAACACTTATGACTGGTTTTGCTCACATGGAAAGAACCTATATGAGGATATTTGCGCATATATGAAACCTATATGCAGTGTGTATATATGCCTATATAGGCAAAATTGAGGTGCATATACGGTTGAAGTCAGAATTATTAGCCCCCTTTGAATTTTTTTTCTTTTTTAAATATTTCCCAAATTATGTTTAACAGAGCAAGGAAATTTTCACAGTATGTCTGATAATATTTTTTCTTCTGGAGAAAGTCTTATTTGTTTTATTTCGACTAGAATAAAAGCAGTTTTAAATTTTAAACACCATTTTAGGGTCAAAATGATTAGCCCCTTTAAGCTAATTTTTTTTCCCGATAGTCTACAGAACAAACCATCGTTATACAATAACTTGCCTAATTACCCTAACCTGCCTAGTTACCCTAATTAACCTAGTTAAGCCTTTAAATGTCACTTTAAGCTGTATAGAAGTGTCTTGAAAAATATCTAGAAAAATATAATTTACTGTCATCATGGCAAAGATAAAATAAATCAGTTATTAGAAAGGAGTTATTAAAACTATCATGTTTAGAAATGTGTTGAAAAAAATCTCTCCGCTAAACAGAAAACGGGGAAAAAAATAAACAGAGGGCTAATAATTCTGACTTCAACTGTATGTGCAGGCCATATAGGTCTCCTGTATTGCTTCTTTATATCCACATATAAGCCCTATATGTGCATACAAGATCTCCTATATAGCTCATATCTCACTTTGGCAACTGTCAGACATGATGTCAGACATGATGCCCTTAGCTCATATTTTCTATTACCAAGGCAATAACTAACAACTAACTAAAAAAAAGGCAAAAAAAAAACTTTTGTATGTGGGAACACTGGAAATTGGTATCACATGTAATTGGCATGTTATGGAATTTAACTATGGCAAATAAGAGAGATGAGATGAAAAGCTATGATGTCTACACGTTTTCCTGAAACATTTACAAGGTCAATTCTTTCTTGAAGATAATGGAAAAGAAGGAAATGTATAACAAAATGGTTTGTCGTTTTTTTTTTTTCATTTTTTTGTCTTATTTTTTCTTGTACTATTTGATTGTTCTTAAAGGTGCTGTATGTAAGTTTTTTAGTCTTCTAAAGCATAAAAATACCATAATATGTGTGCAGATATTTAAGAAACATCCCAAGTGAACATAGTTGTTTAACTGGCAAACAATGCTAAATTCAGATATTCTGCTTTGAAAATTGTTTTTCCGTGCCGGAACGCTGTCTTTGTTTAGGTCAATTTCATATGCACGATGCCAGTTTAGCCAATTATAATTCAGCACTCCGGGTTGCCTTGTTGGAAAACAGCGTATTTCATTCATTCATTCAGAAAGGCTCTGAAAGCATGCGTCCGTGAGCAAAATGCGACAGTGTCAGTGGACAGTATCAGATGTCAAAATGAGACAGATTCAGTTCCACATGAGGTTATTAATTAGCAAATGACATAAATATTACAAACGTGAGCAGAATACATTGTAATCGCGTGTCCTAACAACACGCTGTGACGAGATAGTGATGAGCTGTTTGCACCAGACGAAACACGACAGGAATTTAAATACAGCCTTTCAGAAGCACAGAATATGCACTTACTCACGAAACGGTAAGGTTTAGAATCTATTTAATACATATTAAGCCTCTTTAACATCAATAAATGTAGATGCTGAATCACTCATATGTGTTTAGTTCTAAAGTTCAATTTCAAACGGTTTATTGTATTTTCAAGATCTGAGGTGAACTTTCTGCTTTCAGTATATGGCAATACATGTCATGTAAAATGCATTCAAACTCACACTGTTAGCATTTAGCACTAAATAAGGCACACGAGGCTTACCTGAGGTGATCTGTCATAGGTTTCTGTTGTTCAGCTGTTTGAAATAGAAGCCACTTCTAATATCAATTCGAGGTGTTGGTTAGAATCAAAACTGCTTTTAATATGGAGAATATTCCCTCTATCGCGTGTCGTTGCTTTTATTTAGAACAGTTTAAATCACTCCTGTACTCAATCTGGCATCCCGGCGTGTTTTTATTATGATCCAGGAGTGCAATACCTAGTTCAACCACTGGGTGTCAAACTTACATACTGCACCTTTAAGTGAATAAAAATGTAAATTTCAAAATTTTATTTATGTTGTCTGGCAGTTATGGATTTTAATAATTTTACTAATATATAGGTAAACATATATGTGAACATATGTACATATACAGTTGAAATCAGAATTATTTACTCCCTTTTAAATTTTCTTTTCTTTTTTAAATATTTCCCAAATGATGTTTAACAGAGCAAGGAAATTTTCACAGTATGTCTGATAATATTTTTTCTTCTGGAGAAAGCCTTATTTGTTTTATTTCAGCTAGAATAAAAGCAGTTTAAAATTTTATTAAAAAAAATTAAGGTCAAAATTATTAGCCCCTTTAAGCTATATTTTTATTTGATAGTCTGCAGAACAAACCTTCATTATACAATAACTTGCCTAATTACCCTAACCTGCCTAGTTAACCTAATTAACCTAGTTAAGCCTTTAAATGTCACTTTAAGCTGTATAGAAGTGTCTTAAAAATATCTAGTCAAATATTATTTACTGTCATCATGGCAAAGATAAAATAAATCAGTTATTAGAGATGAGTTATTAAAACTATTATGTTTAGAAATGTGTTGAAGAAATCTTCTCTCCGTTAAACAGAAATTAGGGAAACAAATAAACAGGGGGGCTAATAAATCAGGGGGTTTAATAATTCTGACTTCAAATGTACATATAATATAGGAAAATGGCCAATTTTATATATGTCACATATATTAAAAACCTATATTAAAACGTATATGTTTATATAGGTTCTTTCCATGTGGGTGTGCTCATATATGACAAGCTTATGTGGATCTGTGTACTTAGAGTCAGAATTATTAGCCACTCTTTGAATTTTTTTCTCTTTTTTAAATATTTCCCAAATGATGTTTAACTGAGCAAAAAAAATTTCACAGTATGTCTGATAATATTTTTTCTTCTGGAGAAAGTCTTATTTGTTTTATTTCGACTAGAATAAAAGCAGTTTAATTTTTTAAACACCATTTTAAGGACAAAATTATTAGCCCCTTTAAGCTAATTTTTTTTTCCGATAGTCTATAATTACTTTAACCGCTAATTAACCTAGTTAAGCCTTTAAATGTCACTTTAAGCTGTATAGAAGTGTCTTAAAAATATCTAGTAAAATATTGTTTACTGTCATCATGGCAAAGATAAAATAAATCCGTTATTAGAGATGAGTTATTAAAACTATTATGTTTAGAAATGTGTTGAAAAAATCTTCTCTCCTTTAAACAGAAAACGGGGAAAAAATAAACGGGGGCTAATAATTCAAGGGGCTAATAATTCTGACTTCAACTGTATATATCAAATTAAACAAGAGAACCACAGATTCAGATGATATCTATTCTGTTATTTAACATCGCAGACACTGATCACAAATCATATTATAATCCAGATTTTTTTTTTTTTTGCTTAAAAAGTTTCTTTTCATCCTGTGAATCTGATGAGGCTTCTTAATTTTCATATTAGTCATGAATACAGATATTTGCAGAAAACCTTGAAAAAAGTATTACGGATCTAATTGGACTTTTTTCATGCAACAAAGTTTGAAAGGCTAAAATTACACAAAGCACAGCAAAGCTGGTTATGTTTTGACTCCTATATCGCACTTCTTTTCCACATTTTCCGAAAGCCCTATTTATATGTAACTTTGTAATCCCTTTTGACGTTTTACTCAGATTTTGTTCATTTTGCCCCCCAGAATCCTGCTAGTATTTGAATTGCATGAAACAAAATGGCAAGTCTTATTAAAGGCTGCTCTTTGTTTAGAAATGGTTTTACATAATTTCAGAAACGGCTTGGAAATAATGAATAAACAATGGGTTATGTTAATGCTCGTATTAATGCAGGGCACGAGCATATAATTAAGAGGCATGATTCAAAATCAACTGAGCGGCTGTAGGTAGAAAACTACAAAGAAGAAATGGAGAAATAAAAACAACAGGCCCAAGTTTGTCTGACCTGCAGGGTTAAAAACATTCATAAACTGGAAGAGAATAATCTGGGGCCGTAAACCGTATGATTTCCCATGTCTGAAAGCTTCAGTGTTACTCAGTCTTAGATGTTTGTTGAACCTTCACACTAGGAAATGCTGCATTATTTATGCAAATATCAGAAATAAGGTAATTTGTGCTTTTCTTAAAGGGATAATTTAATCAAAAATGTTAATTCTGTCACTTTTATTACCCTCGTGTCACTCTTTCTTTCTTCCATAGTTTTGAATGATTTGAGAGTGTTTTCCGGTAAATGAAAGTGCATAGGGACTATGTTGGTGTGCATCAAAATAACATTCAAAACTACATGAAAAGTAGTCTCTGCAACCGGTGTGATATTATACACTTCCAGTTTTTAATGAAAAAGAAGGATTAAAAATATGTTTATTGTTAAATGTTTATGCTTATTTTATCAAAATTATGCATTTTAATGCTGTGAAATGGTAGTATTGTGAAAAATTATATAAACAGTATATATATGATGCAGTTGAAGTCAGAATTATTAGCCCCCCTTTGAATTTTTTTCTTTCTTTTAAATATTTCCCAAATGATGTTTAACAGAGCAAGAAAATGTTCACAGTATGTCTGATAATATTTTTTCTTCTGACGAAAGTCTTATTTGTTTTATTTTGACTAGAATAAAAGCAGTTTTACATTTTTTAAACACCCTTTTAAGAACAAAATGATTAGCCCCTTTAAGCAAAATTTTTTTTGATAGTCTACAGAACAAACCATCGTTATACAATGACTTGCCTAATTACCCTAACCTGCCTAGTTAACCTAATTAACCTAGTTAAGCCTTTAAATGTCACTTTAAGCTTTATAGAAGTGTCTTGAAAAATATCAGGTAAAATATTATTTACTGTCATCATGACAAAGATGAAATAAATCAGTTATTAGAAATGAGTTATTAAAACTATCATGATTAGAAATGTGTTGAAAAAATCTGCTCTCTGTTAAACAGAAAACGGGGAAAAAAAAATAAACAGTGGGGCTAATAATTCAGGGGGCTTATAATTCTGACTTCAAACTATAAACTATAATTAACTAAAACTACTCATTACGTTAAATATATATATATATATATATATATATATATATATATATATATATATATATATATATATATATATATATATATATATATATATATAAATATTATATTGTGTTAGGTGTTTGATTTGCTTTTAATAACTGCTGAAATCATGCAATAGCTTTGTGTAATAAATTATATTGTGTACAATTATGTCAACATAATATATGTTCATTTATGTTCAAATATATTGCATCTTTGATGTGTCATAAGATTTGATATCTATGACATGATGACTAATCATCCTTATTATGTATATTTATATAAATCTGTTGCTTTGGTGGTGCTGTGTTGTCATGGCGAGTTTCCATTCTCTTCATTATATGGTAAAGCCAGCATATACAATCCATCAGAAATTCATTTGTGTTCTACAGAAGACAGAAAGATATGCAAACATCAAAAAATACTTCTCTATTTTATTTAAAATGCTGATATTTACTTTCTTAAATCAGGTTACATTGAAAGTCACAATGTACCCAGGGCCCGGGGCATGAATAAATTGGGGCTTATATCACTGTATCTTGATTTAAAGGGTTAGTTCACCCCAAAATTAAAAATTTGTTATCATTCACTCACCTTCATGGTGATCCAAAAAGAGCGTCCTTAATCTTTCTTCATCATTTTTAATGATATCTCTCCATTAAAAGTCAGGTCAATCAGAACTCCTGACACTTCAAAACATTTCTAAATGCATCAAAAATAAAAGAGAAAAAAAAACATGGCTTTTGAACCAGTGGTTTATCACATTAAATGATTATCCAATTTAATTCAGCAGTTTATCCATTAATAAACTTTGTTCAGTGAACATAAACAGAATCTCAACTATATTTGCTTAACCTCATTGGTTCTTGCATCTTTAATGTGCTATGTGACAAGAACAAACCTCCTTGACCAATTGCCAAACATAAACCTATTTATCATATGTAATATATAAAGTACATCCAAGTGGTTGTTATTGCATTAAAAAACCCGACAGGCTTATTCAGTAGCCAGATGTGAAGCAGAGGGCTGTTGTATGAAGGGCTTTATTCTGCGAATTACCACCTGGATGTACTTTATCCCAATTATTGCATGGATACTTGCCACAAAATATAAAATTAGACACAAAACATTGTTCTGAGCCATAATAGTTTATTAAGTCTTTAATTAAATGTATAGCTGACAGAAACGAAAACAGCTGAATGCAGCATACACTAACCTATGTCTTATTCAGTCACAAGATGGCGCCAAACCGTTAAAAACAGCAGTGTGACAGACAAGCATACTGTATATATGGATGTGAAATTTTTCACTGACGCTCAAGATGATGCTCAGTACCTGGATGAGCCTGTGTTATTAGTTTCAGAGGTTATATTGGAATAACATACCTTTGTATGTCGTGACTGACCAAGTATTCAAGACAGCCATGTAACAAGTTAGGGTACATCATAGAGGTTGTTATTGCAGAATAAAGCCAGGCAGGCTTATCAGCCAATGTATATATGTTTATGTACATGTATATATGTACATGTATGTATGTATGTATACAGTATATATATATATATATATATATATATATATATATATATATATATATATATATATATATATATATATATATATATATATGTTTGTATTCACAGTTGAAGTCAGAATTATTAGCCCCCCTGTATTATTAGCCCCCTGTTTATTTTTTCCCCCAATTTCTGTTTAATGGAGAGAAGATTTTTTCAACACATTTCTAAACATAATAGTTTTAATAACTCATTTCTAATAACTGATTTATTTTATCTTTGCCATGATGACAGTAAATAATATTTTACTAGATATTTTTCAAGACACTTCTATACAGCTTAAAGTGACATTTAAAGGCTTAACTAGGTTAATTAGTTTAACTAGGCAGGTTAGGGTAATTAGGCAAGTTATTGTATATGTCACGATTGCAGGTTTGTGCGCTATCCAGAGAGTCTCTTTGGTCACGTGGGTTTTGTTTTGTTTTTGTCGTCCACGTGTGTTTATGTTGATCACGTGTGTGTGGTACTCAGCTGTTTGATTAGCCAGACAGCTGAGACTCATTTCCGCGTCTATATCTGGGCAATTCCGCTAGGTTCCGTTGTCGGTTCGTTGCTATCTTTAATGTGTTTCTGTCTGTTCTCAGGACGGTGTGGAGTGACTGTTTTTCTGGACCCCGTTGTGCCTATCTGTTTCCCGTCCTCCCATATCAGTTTATGTGTGACTGTCCTGTATCTTGTATAGTTTATTTGACACTGTCAATAAACTGTTTTACTTGCGATTGGATCCTAGCACTGATTATTATTCCACCGTCACAGTATAATGAAGGTTTGTTCTGTAGACTATCGAAAAAAAAATTTGCTTAAAGGGGCTAATCATTTTGACCCTAAAATGGCTTTTAAAAAATTACAAACTGCTTTTATTCTAGTCAAAATAAAACAAATAAGACTTTCCCCAGAAGAAAAAATATTATCAGACATACTGTGAAAATTTCCTTGCTCTGGTAAACAAAATAATAAAAAATAAAAAAAAATTTAAAAAGGAAAAGAAAATTCAAAGGGGGGCTAATAATTCTGACTTCAACTATATATATATATATATATATATATATATACACATACATACATACATACATACATAAATACACACACACACACACACACACACACACACACACACACACACACACACACACACAATATTTATCTATACATATATACGTTACCTTATACTTCAGCTTCTCATAAAATCTTGACCAATCAAATGCTCTCTAGTATCTGACATGTCCTGCCTCCTTCAAAACACTTATATACATATAATATATACAGCAGAGCTGTGATTTAAAAAACAAACACTATTGGCTACTCTATGTCCCACCCTCTCTTTATGTTTCAGTTGAGATTACGTCAAATTACGCATAAAAATGTACATTTCAAAGCACTTCACAGGACCTTTAAACACGGCTTGGAATTTTGCAACTGACCAATAAGAGTTGAGTATTACAGACAGCCGTGTAATAAAAAGTGATAATACCTCTTCAGAAAATTGGATTGTCATTTTAAAGGTTCTATGAAATCAAAATAAAGACGCTAGTTTCAGTATTATTCATTTTTAGGATATCTATAAGCTAGTGTGCCCCAAAACAGTGACAAAAATTTGCAATTAGAAGATATAAAAATGATATAAACATGTTAAACTTGCAGTTTGTCACTTCCGCCCAAATGGACTAACAGTTTTATTCAATTTATACTACAGTTTCTCATCAAATCATAACCAATCAAATGCTCTCTAATACTGCACATGTCCCGCCCCCTTCAAGATACTTCTCAATTGCTTTTCATTTAATGCACTTGAGCTCAGTCCCTCTCACTGGCAGAGCTGTGATAAAACTAAACGCTATTGGCTGTTTTAAAAAAAGGGGGAGGAGCTACTCTTTGTCCCACCCTCTCATCGTGTTTCGGTTGGTATTACGTCAAGCATTGAATAAAAATGCACGTTTCAAAGCACTTCACGGGACCTTAAAGTGGCTAAACAGGCTTTCAATGGTGGTATAGAAATCTCACAAATTTGATTAAATAGATCTTCTTTCCTGTGTTCCGAAAAGGACGAGGAAGAGTAAATAATGACAGAACTTTCATTTTTGAGTGAAAAAAATTTGAATATTTGACTGGAAAACACAAAAGTTGTTTTGTTTTTTTGTTTGTTGCAGCGTCAATCGAAACAACACGTAAATGATGTTGAAGTATTCCTACAGATGGTCCCTTTATTTCTGTACCCAGTATGAATGTGCACTCAAGGAAGCACCTAGACCTGGTGAAGTGGCCTGTTTGAAAATTACACACGTATGAAATGACGAACAATAAAAGGCCAGGTAACACGTCTCATCTGTAACCCAGCTCCAGCTGCCCACATCATGGCACACAAAGGGTTATTGAGGATTGTTGCTCGGCCGGGCAGGGCTTTTGATTTTAATTGCGGTTGCTCTCATCCGCTCCTCTTCACTCAAAGGCTCAAATGCCCCGTTTGAAATCTAGTGCATGAGAGATGCTGTTTTCTTTTTTTCTTCTCTTCTCCTCCCCCCTTCCCTCTTCTTAAAGCTTGCGATACATTAAAAGGTGTAATCCAACTGAAATGGAAATTGCGCTTGTTGAAAACAAATGATGAGAGGAGGATGGAGGGGCCAGCGCTGTGCTCCATCATGGGGCCGTGAGGAGGTTCGTCAGAGGCGGGACCCTCTCTTTCAGACCCCGATTGTGCTGGGCTCCTTATAGTGGCTAATGGTGGAGCTGCTCGGCAGGTTGATTACAAGGTTACGGTAAACAATCCTTTTCAGCTGCACCCAGCAAAATTACATGTTGTGTTTATATGTGTGTGTATGCTTTTTTTTTCACCCGCCGTGATGTGGAGTGTCAGGTGGTTGGTGGTGGAGAAGGGCCACGGGCTGCTGAATAATTACTTGCAATCAAGTGATACAGAAGCGCCACTGAAACCTTGTTTATCTGAACACTGGGATTCTCCCTGGATGTGGAACGCACTATATTCAAAGTCTTGTGGGTTGTGTTTGTGGCACTTAACATACAAAAACCCCCCAAAAAACAACAGTGAAAAAAGCAATGTAGGATGGAGAAACGGTTTTCAAAAATTGTTGTGGATTTTAGATTTACAGTGGAAGGGAAGTAACACATTAAATATTCAATTAAAAACGGGTAAATATAACCAGATAACGTCTTATAATAACTAAAATTGTATCACGGTATTATAATAATGATAAAAATGCAGGGCCGGTCCAAGCCTTCAGGTGGCAGAATTTCATCTCAGTGCAACCAGTAGGAATGGCTGAGGTGAAACTGACGTTTCGACACTGTTGAGATTCCGAAGCGCAAGTGTTTTGAAACACTGCACTGAAACATGATCTGAACCACCCAGGTCACGTGACCAAAGCGATTCGAAACACAGAGGTCACGTGACTAAAGCAATGGACTGTTTTCACGCAGCCACCATTATTAAAAGCGAAATCGTCGCTGCGGTGGGAAGAAACCAGGAAGTATTGCCTGAGTCACACAGGAATATTGTATACCTGGCTGTATATTTTATCAGCGAAGAGAAAGTGACACAAATTTATAATTTCACCGCCTTCCGAGTGACCCGAAGGTTCGTTCTGAATGAATAGTGAAAATAAAAAGGGATATTTGACCTCATTTTCAGCTAAGTTAAGGGAAATGGCACTACTTAGCTAACGTTTTCTTTCCTAAACACACATTTTAGATGCCATTCATCAAACTCAAGTTAATGAACTGATTCTTTCACTATATTAGAGTTGTCACGATACAAAATTTCGGTAATGAAAAAAAAAAAACGGCCATTTCTCGTTAACATTTACGCGCTGTTGATGGTGTTCTTAAACAGCGGTGCTGATTTGCCATTGTGTTCACGTGCTCAACAGAAATGACTATGATTGGCTGTGAAGGTCATCTTCAGTTCACCAAACTCACCGCTGTTTACGGAGCGCAAACACAGACGAGCGATCCGACGATGAATCGACAAATCTTCACGACTTTAAAACGATCCAATGTCCGTCTATGTGTGTTTTCAATCTGTGAAGAGCGGTGAACTGATGACCTTCACAGTCATTCTGTTGAGCACTGTTAAATACTAAGGCAAATCAGCGGTGTTTATGAGCGCGCTCAGCAGCGCTTAAATGTTAGCAGGAGATGGATGTTTTTAAAACTTCAGTACTGGGACAACACTGTTACAGACAACATGAAGATGTGCAACAGAGAACTGCACAGTTTTATCGCTCACCAGGTTACATAGCAGGGAAGCGTCCCCACGGTGTTTACCTTCTGCCATGAACTGAAGCCGTATCACTCTTAAAGAGATTGTGATGTTGTTTGATGCCTAATATGCTTTTAATTGTTTAAATTAAACTGAACGGAATGATATTAAAGTGATGTTTACACAATATCTACATTTTGAAGTCGCGGCAACAGCTGGAGGTTTGCAGTACACAGCATGTGGTTGCAATGTTTACAGTGCTGATCCTATACTTCCGGCTTTCCTCCCACCGCAGCCTCGCTTTCGTGTTTTAAAATGGCGGTCGCGTGAAATAAGCATATTCAAAGCATCGGCTATTTCAGAAATGTTTTGAGACCTGGCGAATCTGCGTTTGACTGACACAGTCAGGAGATAGCGTCTATCTCGTGTAGACTAGTGGACCATGAGTGTGCAGAGAGTAACTGTGCTGCAAATGGTCCGCATTCGAATCCCGACTTGATTTTTTTAATAATGTTACTTTTTTATGACCAAAACAAAACATATTTATTCACAAACTGTTCATTCGGATGTCAGACCAATGTTCAAACAAAACACATTACAAGAACAGAGCATTTAAAAATAACATCTATATCTGCATCACCCTGGATTCGAGTGCCTTATTTTGGTATGCTAGTCAGGAACTCTCTCGCTTCAATAAATCACTTGAAGCCTCAACTCTACAACGTGGAGTTTAATACCTCAATTTGCTTAACCGTTTTTTTGCTGAAGCTGTTGCAGAGCAATACTAAATAAAATGACTACTAGGTGTCACTGTAGAAACGGGTTTCGAAACATTTTGAAGCTTCGACCCATTTGTTTTGACTGTTTTACCTCGCTTTGCCCACCACTAGCAACCAGGACAAATTAATGTCAATCTTGATTATTTGCACATTATAAATATAAAATACACATTATCAATTTAAATTGCTGTGTTGCTTACTTCACACCAATGTTTAAGTATAAAGGTTCGCACACGCTTTTCGCTCACACAGTTTTTCCATATTCAAACCCAGGCGATTTTCATCTGCCTTAAGCATTGTGAACATGTAAAATTACCCCCTGAAGTTAGATGGCACTTGATGTATTTGCAAGTCATGAAAGAAAAGTGAAATGAAACTCACCATCAAACCCTATTAGCTACTCTCTCCACTCCTACTGACATTATTGTAGTTGCAGTTGCATTTATCATACAGCTGTTTGTGTTCAGACTCCAATGAAAAAAGCAGCTCCATATCCATCTTGCCTAGGTGCATCTTCTTCTTCATTGAATGAAAGTGAAACTGGGATCACCTCGACTGCTTTGTCCTTGAGCGCCTCCAAGGGGTGTTTACTGTAACTTCAGCAGACAAAAGTGCCAGTTTGATTGGTGAAGAAAAACAAAAAAATAAGCATGAGGCGTTCCTTTAAAAATGATTTTTCACCTGGCTTTTTGCGATTTGGTGTGAAAAGCAGCCGGTGTGAACGGGCCTTAAGACTGAAGGGCTTTATTCTTAAAAACACAGCCTAAATGTACATTATCCTACTTATTACAGGGCGTCTTGCCACAGAACTAAACAATTAGTTTACTTTACTAGCTCTTTAATTAACATAAAGCTGACAGAAACAAAATTGGCTGAATGTAGTCTACACTAACCTGCTAATTTTTATTACTCCATCACAAGATGGTGCTAAACAGTAAATGCGGTGTAATAAGTAATGTTAATCGGTTTTCAGTACCAAATTTATGAAACAAAAGCTTATTTCAACCCAGACTTATTCTGAAAATGGACATTTCTGGAGAGCACCAAATACATCCCAGGAGCTATGTTTTTTTTCGCAGTTTTTGTTTTTGCCACCAGAGGCTTCTGTGTATGCTTTTTCAAATCTCAAATTTCTCTCGTGAGTGCCATTTGTGCCTGCTCTTCTCATGTAAATCTGCTGTCGACTGACCGACTGACCGATCGACAGACCCACCCTCCCCCTTCCCTAAACCCGACAAATAGTGTTTTCAAAAGCACCAATTGACCCGCCCACCCACTTCCCTAAACCCAACCGACAGTTTTAAAAAGCAATCCAGAAAAAGAAAAGCTTTTGCCTGATTTTTACCACATTTTCAGATTTTACCACATTCTCACCCTGTTATTTACTTGTTTATTTGATTTTTTGCCTACTGTTTTGTCTTACCCACTTTCTGGAACCGTTCTTCACCAGAACGTTCACACAATGTCAAGCTGTAACATCATTAGACGTTGATATTTGGTTGGTTTTAGGTTGGACATTGGACATTGGCCTGACGTTGAGTTCTGATGTCAATTTTCATTTCCAAACAAAATGCATGTCTCCATGACGTTAGGGTTCAACGTCAATCAGATGTCATGTTAACCTCCTGTGCCTGTTGGGTTTTTAAGGCCATTTTGGTCATCATACAGTAAACATCCGTCATCTTCTCATCAGTGACATGCATCTAAACAGTCTCTGGGTCAATGCGAGTAAAGATTTTGAAAATATTCTTGGACATTTTTATTACTTCCAAACAGTTTGCTGCAATTATAAAGTGCACACGTCTTGAGGAAGTTCATTATAATGCGATTTACCTTCTACAGTATGTGCGATTTGATTGGACAGGAATCTCAGGACTGATTTTTCTAATCCCCATGGACAAGAAAAATAAAGTAGTTACTGCAGGTTGAAAGTAGTGGAGTAGAAGTACAGTTACTGCACTAAAAATGTACTCAAGGAAAAGTAAAAGTACACATTATTAAAACTACTCAGTAAATTACAATTCCTGAGAAAAACTACTCAATTACAGTAATTTGAGTATTTGTAATTAGTTACTTTACACCACTGACTTCTGACTACATAATTCGCCATCTCCAGAAACGTATATAGGGCTACGTTTTCAGAATGAGCCTATGTTGGCTTATTTATATTACAGGAATACATACATATATATATATATATATATATATATATATATATATATATATATATATATATATATATATATATATATATATATATATATATATATACATATATATATATATATATATATATATATATATATATATATATATATATATATATGCAAGGAAGCTTTTTTTTTTACTTTAGCTTGCAATATAGCCTAATTGTTTATATATAATTTTTTTTCAATTTACCTTTATCTTGCTGTCTTTTTTATTTTTTTATTTTCTCTATTTTTATAAGTTTTTTATTTAAAACTTGAAACTTCTGTAGTTACATCATTTACTAAGACTGATGGAAAATGATTTTTTTTTTATATTTTATTTTTTAGGCTGATATGGCTAGGAACTATCAACTCAATATGGTATAAAAATCAAGAGATTTGTGTGGTTAATTTCAGCGTTGGGAAAGGACTTTTTTACAATTTCAATCTTAATAACAAACATGCAAAAATAAAAAAACACATACTTCCATATTACTTTCCTTAAAAAGTAACAAATTTATTTAATTTTTTAAGTAATTTAAGATTGAAATATATTATTTCTCCCCAACACTGTTAATTTCAATTCTCGGTTGTCCTACTATGATTAGCTTCAACAAAACTTTTGTGTTGTACAAGAGTAAACTAGTGACCTCTTGATTGAAAATAGGATGTGTTGCATTTCAAATGAGGAGTGAGACAAATGAAAGACAGCTCTCTGTCTTATTAAGTGTTGAATAGGCTGCTCTCTGGCTTGGCTGTTGGCATAATTAGTTTAATTTGAAGCGGTTCCCCTCTCAGCAGGTAGGGGCGTGTGGTGTGTCCCACTGGAGGCTGTGGGGTTGAACGAGAGCTCAGGTCTGACGGGCCTGTAAAGTTTGACTTCTTCTCTCACAGCCGCAGATCCTCTGGGTTCACCGTAATCATGAGAAGAATAACTGCTTTGCTTAACAAAATTGTTAACTAAATATGAATTTTATTTATAGAGTTATTTATTCTAAAGCTTTGTAAAATATTATTTATTGTTCCTTTTCTAATTTACTTTGGCTTTAATAAAATTGATTAGATGTTTTACTAGAAGTAGCTTAAATTACATACAGTCTTTATTGTACGTTTTACTTAAATTCTTGGTTGGAATTTTGGCATTATAATAATAATAATAAAAATGCAAAGTCATGGTGGCGCAGTGGGTAGCACAATTGCCTCACAGCAAAAAGGTCACTGGTTCGAGCCTCGGCTGGGTCAGTTGGCATTCCTGTGTGGAGTTTGCATGTTCTCCCTGTGTTCGCGTGGGTTTCCTCCAGGTGCTCTGGTTTCCCCCAAAGACATGCGCTAAAGGTGAATTGGGTAGGCTAAATTGTCCGTAGTGTATGTGTGTGAATGAGTGTGTATGGATGTTTCCCAGTGATGGGTTGCAGCTGGAAGGGTATCCGCTATGTAAAACATATGCTGGATAAGTTGGTAGTTCATTCCGCTGTGGCGACCCCAGATTAATAAAGGGACTGAGCTGAAAAGAAAGTGAATGAATGCAAAGTCATGGTGGCGCAGTGGGTAGCACAATTGCCTCACAGCAAAAAGATCGCTGGTTCGAGCCTCGGCTGGGTCAGTTGGCATTCCTGTGTGGAGTTTGCATGTTCTCCTTGTGTTTGCGTGGGTTTCCTCCAGGTGCTCTGGTTTCCCCCAAAGACATGCGCTAAAGGTGAATTGGGTAGGCTAAATTGTCCGTAGTGTATGTGTGTGAATGAGTGTGTATGGATGTTTCCCAGTGATGGGTTGCAGCTGGAAGGGTATCCGCTATGTAAAACATATGCTGGATAAGTTGGTAGTTAATTCCGCTGTGGCGACCCCAGATTAATAAAGGGACTGAGCTGAAAAGAAAGTGAATGAATGAATAATAAAAATGCTTAATATTTATGTATTTGTGTTCTGACATTGTATTCCTCCTCCTTTTTTTTAATTCTTTACTGGAATTTTGGCAAAATAAAATGAACAACATCAATAATGAATATAAATTTTTATTTTATTTAACTTCACACTTGATGCTTGTTAAAAAAGTACTATTTAATTTTTCAAAGCCTTTTCTTGGGAGTAAACCTTGAAGCTTCTTTTTAGATTTTTTTGTTGATAGCTCAGCAAAGTAAATCTGCTATATAAATGCTAAATACTTCCTAAATTCTGTTAGCACAGATTCTTCATTTTTTATGTGAAACATAACTTATTAATTCAAGGTAATACCAATTGCATTTTATTTGAACTCAGACTGTATTTTCTTCTTTCATTTTTATATTAATGTTATTTTGTATTTAATTCAATGCTTTAAACATGGCAAGATCTGTTCATGAGATTTAATAAGAACAAAGATTTCTCGAGCACTGTTAAACTGAGCACAACTGAAAGTTAAATCCAAATTTCAGTCATCTGCTCAGTTCTGCTCTCAAATGGTGGTGCACACATAATGAAATAGGGGCGACGCAGTGGCGCAGTAGGTAGTGCTGTCACCTCACAGCAAGAAGGTCGCTGGTTCGAGCCTCGGCTGGGTCAGTTGGCGTTTCTGTGTGGCGTTTGCATGTTCTCCCCGCGTTCGCGTGGGTTTCCTCTGGGTGCTCCGGTTTCCCCCACAGTCCAAAGACATGCGGTACAGCTAAATTGTCCATAGTGTATGTGTGTGAATGAGTGTGCATAGATGTTCCCCAGCATCCGCTGCGTAAAACAAATGCTGGATAAGTTGGCGGTTCATTCCACTGTGGCGACCCCAGATTAATAAAGGGACTAAGCCGAAAAGAAAATGAATGAATGAATAATGACACAGGTATAGGTGTTACTTTTTAAAAATGGTTTACGAGAACATGTCTCGTGTCCTTGTAACTCTAAACACTCAAAAAGTCATACATAATGCTGTCTTATGACATTTCATTTTTTGCTTCCTATAAGGGTTGGGGTAGGGTAAGGCCATATAATAAGTGATTTTTACAGTATAAAACAAATTAAGCCTGTGTAGAGTCGTCATAAACCACATAAACAAGTACACACACACGCACACACTTGTATGGCTATTTTTATGAGGTATTTCCATAGACATAATGATTTTTTGCTGCACTGTAAAAATTATATGGCAACAAATGCTTCTATGTTACTTTAACCCTAAAAATGTATGTAATAGGTTAATCCGGGTTCAAATTCAAATTTTTTTGCTATACAAGTTACATAATATTACATAAGTAACATAATATTTTAGTCAGTTTGACTGATTTAAGTTTGACTGATTTAAGTTGAGATGACTCAAAGTTCATTTGATTAAACAAATAAATTTAAGGCAGGATGATTTTTTATTGTGTGTATAAACTGTATATTGCCGGCAGCTAGCTCTCTGCAATTCTCACATGGTTGCCCACTGAAGCAGGGATGCGCATGGTCAGTACCTGGATGGGAGACCCTATGGGAAAGCCAGGTTGCTGCCGGAAGTGGTGTTAGTGAGGCCAGCAGGGGGCACTTAACCTGCAGTCTATGTGGGTCCTAACGCCCCAGTATAGTGAAGGGAACTCTATACTGCTAAGTGAGCACCGTCCTTCGCATGAGACGGTAAACTGAGGTCCGAGGTCTGTGGTCGTTTAAAATCCCAGGATGTCCTATGAAAAAGAGGAGGGGTTTAACCCTAGTATCCTGGCCAAATTTGCCCACTGGCCTCTGTCCATCATGGCCTCCTAACCATCCCCATATCATAATTGGCTTCATCACTCTGCCTCTTCTCCACCAATCAGCTGCAGTGGCGCCCCCAGAAAATTTTCTTAGGGGTGGCCAGAAGAGGCCGCAGCAAATCTTGGGGTGGCACACAAAAAAATTATGAATTCAGTGTAATGTTATATTTTTGTTTCTGGTAAATGAAATAATGTGGTTTTAATTCGTTTAATTAATTACTCATAAAATATTGCAATTTATTCCTTGAAATAATTCAGCAAGTACATGTGCAAATCAAATAAAAATCAATATTTAGTTTAAAAACACTTTTCATATATATATATATATATATATATATATATATATATATATATATATATATATATATATATATGTATATATATATAAATATATAACTTTTTAGTTATTTTTTACATACTTTTATTGCACAGAATATGGTATATGCCAAGTCTAAATTCATGAAGATTCATGAATTAATTAATAAAACAAACAAATGAACAAACTGAACAAAAGGCATTACTACACACACATTCACTATACAGACCCTAATAATATAATTTATCCATATTCCTTTTTGAGCCACAATATTATTAATACAGCTTCTTCTATTGATGTACCTTAAGGTAAATATTATATTGCCATTGCTGTCTATTGAAGGTGTGTGTGTGCTGTCAACGACGATCGGGGAGGGCAGTGGTGGTTCTAGTTTAAATGACACCATGGGCGAACCATCCCATACACAACATAATGTAATGAAGTCTTACCTCCCTGACTCTTTATCCCTCCTTTCTGCTTTAAAGCCATGCTTAGTGAAAGTTACTACATCATCATATTATATAAACTGTAGTTTAGTGGACTTGCAAAACTCGATGCGTGCCGACACCTCTGCACAAAAGGCTGTTACTCCTGTTTCACGGCGCATGAGCGGCGCGTATTTTATCGGAATGCAAACAACCGGGATTCTCACAGGAGTGCGTGAGGCGCACGGGAATGGTTTTCTGCGCGCATGCGTCAGTTTGCTTTCACCAGCGTTGAACCAGCGCTGAGGGGGAGAGCAGTGAATCAGCTACGTCAGTGGCACCAACAATAATTTAGTGGCTGCATTTTATTTATTGAAATATTGGGAATTTACATAAGTACATTTAAATTAATAATGTCAACAGCAAAATCATATTGGGGTGGCCACAGGGGTGGCCAGAGTTTACCCAGGGGTGGCCGTGGAGGCACCCCTGATCAGTTGATGTGCGGTCTGGCGCAATATGGCTGCTGTCACGTCATCCAGGTGGATGCTGCACACTGGTGGTGAATGAGGAGATCCCCTCCATTGTGTAAAACGCTTTGAGTGTCTAGAAAAGCACTATATACATGTAAGGAATTATTATTATTATTACATCCCCTATGCCAGTGGTTCCCAAAGTGGGGGTTGGGACCCCTCAGGGGGATCATGGGATAATGAGCGGGGGTCGCTTGGTGATTTCCAAAAATCAAATTCGTTTTATGAAACGATTAGAATGAGCATATTTTGTCCATATGCTACAGAATATAAAAATAGTAGTTAATACTTATAAAACAACACACATTTTTGTCCCATTGGATTGTGACCCCTGGGGTCTCCTTATGTTAGATTAAAGACACAGCAATAGGGTCAGCTGCAGCAGATTGATTCCATGGCACCAGGGTAAACTTTCTGACACCTTTAAGGCACTCGCATTCAATAAAATTACATACAGGCCACGACTGAACATGGGGGATGATCTCTGAGTGGCGTTCTACAAAATTAAGCAAAGAATAGACTTGGGCCTATTGATGTGTGTGAGCCATTTTGCGTTTGTAAGGTTTGTATATTTATAACCACCTCCGAGGATATTGGGGGTCGTAAATGACTGGTGTTTTTTTTATTTTTGGGGGTCACGGGCTGAAAAGTTTGGGAATCCCTGGCCTACACCAACCCTACCCTTAAACCCAATCCTCATAGAAAACAATCTGCATTTTTACATTTTTAAAATACTGCATTTTCCTCATGGGGACTAAAAAAATGTCCACACAAGGTCAAAATACTGATATTGCTACACTTGTGGGGACATTTGGTACACACACACAGTGAAACACAAGTGTTTCAGTTTCCACCACAGGCGCATGTGAGCAAAAGTCTGGCGGAGCTGAGATTTATTTGCTTTGTGTGGTTTAGTATTTTGATCCCGTTGCTCAAATAAAGCGCTGGTGTGAGTTCAGTAATCTGACCTCAGCGGGTTCAACCTAAAACACCTGATTACCATTCATCAGGTCAATTCCAATCATATTCCCCAGTCTCCAGATATGCCTCTGTAGAAATATCATTTATTTCGCTGGTGTATTGCAGATCCTCTTCTAAGACTAGACGTTGAGGCCGCAAAGCTTTGGCCAAATGGGACAAATAGATGTAATGAAAATAGTACGTGGAGAGAAAACAAACAGCGCTTTGTGTCATTGAAAACCCAAGAGAGGATACCAAAACACTGACTCGTGTTTCTACTGCACGCCGTCCAAAACCGTCATATTAATATTATTATTACTATCACAAAATGCATATCGATGTTCCTTAAAGCAGATTATGCTAACCGAAATCCAATGACCTCCTTGTTTACACAAGTTATGCTAATTGAATTCATTCACTTGGAGAATTTGTCAGCATGACAGTAAGATATTAAAATGTGATGAGATTACTCATGTTCGCGGTCGGCTTTAAAACAAATGAGCTCACTTGTCCGACATGTTCAACGCAATGACATGCACATAATTTTATTTATACCTTAAGCATATGATAATGAATAAAGTGCATCCTAATAACATGGAAATGATATTCCGGATCATCGGGAACATCTGCATTTAGGTTGGTCTGAACACGTTAGGATCAAATAGAAGGTGTTTATTCACCAGATGATTGTTTTATCATGTTTAGGGTGTGTTTATGTGCACTGTAAATCATGCTGGGTTCCACACAATCGATTTGTGTTGGGACAACATAAAGGAATTAAGTTAACTTATTAGTTTTTACAAATTTAAGTGAATTGAGCACAGAATTGTCCTAAAAAAACTTAAGAATTGTGTTGTTTCAGCAACATCATTTTTTGAGTATGTTAACCAAATGATAAAAACTGAAATGTTTTCTTAGCTTTTTAAATTTGCTTTTGAATTATGGTAAAATTACACTGTAAAAAATTATTTCTGCAAAATGTATATGGGTTGAATTTAAACAAACAAATTATATTTAGTAATGTTCAGTTTAATTTGTTTGTTTAAATTCAGCCCAAATAAATTGTTTACAACCACTTACCTTAAAAAATTTTAGTAAATCCAAGGAATCATATTTGAATCACTTTTTTCAGTCTACTTCTTTCTTAATTTTAAAAATAAATTTGACTTCGATTACTCTTTGATTACATACAGTACTACCATTTTCATACAGTAAGTTCTAACTTTGAAAAATGTTAAATATTTCTAATATTATGATTTGCTTACACCTTGGACTGATGAGTATCATTGCTTAATAAAAGTGAACATTCATTTCTTTCTTTTTGGCTTAGTCCCTTTATTAACCGCCAACTTATCCAGCATATGTTTTACGCAGTGGATGCCCTTCCAGCTGCAACCCATCTCTGAGAAACATCTATACACACTCATTCACACTCATACACTACGGACAATTTAGCTTACCCAATTCACCTCTACTGCATGTCTTTGGACTTTGTGGGGGAAACCGGAGCACCTAGAGGAAACCCACGCGAACAAAGTGAGAACATGCAAACTCTACACAGAAATGCCAACTGACCCAGCTGAGGCTCGAACCAGTGACCTTCTTGCTGTGAGGTGACAGCCTTAAAAGTGAACATTTATAAAATAAAAAAAATTGTGATTACAAGTTTTTGAATGGTATAGTATAATATATAATGTTACAAAAGATTTTTATTTCAGATAAATACTGATCTTTGTAATCATAAAATAATCATGAAAAGAACACTCAACTATTAATAAATATTGATAAAAATAAAATAATAATAATTAACAACAACAGCAACAACATTAATAATGTTTCTTGAGCAGCAAATCAGAACATTGGAAGAAATTCTGAAGGATTGTGCCAAATAATGATGCTAAAAATTTCAACTTTGAAATCACATGAATAAATAAATAAATAAAAATAAAAATAATATTATATAAAACAGCTATTTGAAATGGTAAAAATAATTCACAATTTTATTGTTTTTGTTGTGGATGAAATAAATGCAGGCTTGATGAGCAGAAGAGACTAAAACTAACTTTTGAACACAAATACAAACACATCAAAACTCATATTTTAATTATTTTTTGTTCTTTACCTGCCTGTTAACCAATATCCAAGAAGTTTGAAGATGAGAATTTGTGATTAAAATATATGACTATTATCATTAAATCTCAGGGTGGCTTCAAGTAAATATCTTCGCTCAAAGTATTTTGACTGACAAAATTTTTTTTCTAGAAATCCCGGCATCACATAAACAAGCACGAATCCAGCAATAATATGTCTTTTTCAGGTGTTTAATTATTTTAGCCAATTTTGTATTAGCACTGTTTAATAACTTCAGCTACTACTTTTGGATTACTTTTACTGTTCAGAGTACTTTAGGATTACATTTACTTTGATTATTTCTGGATTACGCTTTATGTATTCTGATTACTTTTTGGATTACTTTTACTGTTCAGATTACTTTAGGATTACATTTACTTTGATTACTTCTGGATTACGCTTTATGTATTCTGATTACTTTTTGGATTACTTTTACTGTTCAGATTACTTTAGGATTACATTTACTTTGATTACTTCTGGATTACGCTTTATGTATTCTGATTACTTTTTGGATTACTTTTACTGTTCGCAGTACTTTAGGATTACATTTACTTTGATTACTTCTGGATTATGCTTTATGTATTTTGATTACTTTTTGGATTACTTTTACTGTTCGCAGTACTTTAGGATTACATTTACTTTGATTACTTCTGGATTACGCTTTATGTATTCTGATTACTTTTTGGATTACTTTTATTGTTTGAAGTACTTTAGGATTACATTTACTTTGATTACTTCTGGATTACGCTTTATGTATTCTGATTACTTGTTGGATTACTTTTACTGTTCGGAGTACTTTAGGATTACATTTACTTTGATTACTTCTGGATTACGCTTTATGTATTCTGATTACTTTTTGGATTACTTTTACTGTTTGGAGTACATTAGGATTACATTTACTTTGACTACTTCTGGATTATGCTTTGCTTATTCTGTTTACCTTTTGGATTACCTTTACTGTTTAGACTACTCTTAGATTACATTTACTCTGACTACTGGATTACGCTATCTGTATTTTGACTACTTCTTGGAATAATTTAGGAATATTATAGGCATATTTAGGCATATTTTGACCTTATTTTACATTTACATACTCTGACTGCTTTTGGATTACTTTTAGATACATTGTCACATAGATTTGCAAGACATTTTTGTTTAGAAAAGCAAAGAAAGCTAAACTATATTACACATATTCCACCAAAAAAATGTGTACATACTACCCAGCGATGTCTATAAAATACAAAAAACTATGACATAAAACCAACGTATAGGCAAAAATATGACAAAAATAACATACCAATTCCGAATGCTAGTTATCAGTCAGTTTATATAAACCTGTAACTGCACAAAACAGCAAAGAACAGTATCTTTTCACACTCTTATACTACACATTCCCAACCACAATGACAGAAAATAACCAGTCTTTAATCTCCAGCTCCACATCTGGCCAACATCTGTACACAAGCTCAACATTTCACCACCGAAATGAACAACAGATCACCAAAACCAGTAGTTCATGACCAAACTTTGAGTTACAGAGGGCGATTCGGGGATTGTTTGTGCGTCTCGTCGGTGTGTTTTGTGTATTTCTGCTGGTTGTATATGATCTCGTGTGTGGGTTCGGTTCCTCCTTTACCTCGTCTAACCAGCCATTAGTGGGATTGCAGGCCTCCAGCATTTCAAACACCTTAATTAGTTATTCAGCTCCTTATTTGTGTTTGCTTCCCCCTCCGGCACCTAATTAATGCTTAATGGAAACTGCTGAACTGAGCCTGTGGAGACTCATGAATATTGAAATTAGCCTCAACAATTTTAAAAAGGGTTGCAGGGGATGGAGGTAAAAACTGCTCGCCGAGGTACTCATTACTTTTGTGGGATTCCAGTCTGTGACACATGGACTTTTACTAAAAAACACAACTTCATGCCATAGAAATAAAAATGGATAAAATAGAAGTGTTTAACAAGCAAATTTTAGTGTTCTGCTTTAGAATTTCAGATTTAATTCAGCGTGATGCTTGATTTTTTATTGTGAATGTTAGTATTGGAAATTGCGTTTATGACCAATTTTTTTTTTTTTTTATGGTAAAAAGTAACTATTTGAAATTGTAAACAAATATTATGGGACCATTTTTAACAAGGGAAATACTATTTTCAAAAATATCAAAATCTCACATTTATTTTAAAGTCTTGGCTGTTTAATTCATTTACTTTTTATTTTCACTTTGTAATAAATAGTAAATTTAGCAATTTGTAGCAAAATTGACCACTTTTAAGCAAAAGTAGCTTTTAAATAAAACAAATGAAACAATGTAAATATTTTTTTTGGAGTTACTAGATAATACAAATGCTCTCTTTTTGTTTCAAATATCACATTTAAATTCTTTGTCATTTAATTTAATTATTACAAAATCAACTATGAAATTATTTAAACATACCAGAGTAAAATAAATATTCTACACCATTTTTAATTGTACACTTTTTGTTTGTTTAAAGCTGTCAATACAATTAAAATGAATAGAATATGTTTAAAGAAATGATACATACAGTTTTAATTCAATGTATTTGCCATTCAATTCAATTAATTGCTGTTTTTTTGCATTTATTGGTGAATGTTTGAGACATTTTATTCTATATCATTTTATTCATACAGTCATACCCCAGGGGTATGAATAATTTTGGGCTTGACTGTATATGTTCTTATGTACTGTATAAATGTCTAATTATGCACCGCTTTAGTGGGCTAAAATATAATTGTCTAAAGTATATATTGTTTAAAAACCTCTTTAGAAATAGTATAACAGTACTTTCTTTTTTGGTTTTTTGCTTTTCTTTGTTATTTGACAAAATCTAAATATTATTTATATATAATTATCTCAAATATACAGTGCACAGCATTTATAAGTACACCCTCACAAATCTATCTTTTAAATTCATATCTCTAATAGGAAGCTATACAATATTATATTAGTACATATATATTAGATTAGTCAGTACTGAAGCCAAATCTGGAGCTTATCTAACAAAATAACATATGATAATGGTCCAAAAACTAATACACTCAAATGTATATGTTATAGAAAAATATATATAAAAAAATAAATAAATAAAAAAATAGGAAAAATCAAGAGAAGCAAAAATTTAGTTGAAATTCTGTAGGTTGTAATTTTTTTTTTTTTTTGCAATATTTTGCTTGAATTTAATTGTATTATCTTTCAATTTCTAAATATGTTTGGTGAATAAAATATTATTTTATTAAATATATCTGTTTAATAAATCTGTTTTGTTTAAATACACCAAAATACATTGCCCATATTCACTGACAAATAGATACAAATATTAATTTTCAAAATGGGGTGTACTCAAATATGCTGAGCACTGTATATGCTATAATTATGAATTTATAGAAAGAATATCACAGATTTAAATTAAGCTTTAGAGCTGCTCAAAACAATTGACTGTTGATTTTAACTCTGCATTGAGGCATTAGCATTTTATCACAGCTAATAAATTTATAGTAAATATTTAAACAGATTTTGTATTTATCTCCACATGTTCTCTGTTTGATAAACAAATATAAGAGTTACGTGCACATTCCAGCACCAACAAAGAGCATTTGCCAGAAAAACTTGCATTAGTTTGCACTTTTTATATATGTTGGCATTCAAACTTGTTTTAATTTTCCCTTTCTTTCATATTTGACCTTAAAAACCCTTTGTTGTAACTTCTAAAACTCTTCTTCTCCTCTTTCTTCCACCTAGTTTTTAAAGTATTTGAAGTAAACATCTACTGGCCTTATTAGATATACATGTTTATTAATGTTACCTTGCAGTGATGATCTGTCATATCCCAGCACTGATGATTGTATAAATGTGGAAAATCATTTTAAAATATACACTAAATATCACTGCTTACCATATATTATGAACGAATGTACAATTCAAATGGCCTTTATTTAAATTTGTAACATTTCCATTGTCGCGATTATTCACGCGACTTCACAGTACAACTGAATATGTAAACACAACTTCATTTGAATATGATTTATGAAAATGACGCCACTTAATTTATACAAACAGGACAACAGAGGCCTGCTTTAAGACCAGTGGCCAAATCAAGACCGGCACGCAAGTCACATCTCTGTAAAAAAAATAATAATGGTACAAAAAAAAAGGTTATTCAAATGTAATTTGACTTGTGACAGGGCCGGTATTCAGCCCCAGAAGACGTGCCTATCAGTGTGTTGTGAATTAGCATAACGAGGACTCTTCTATTTCCACCAGCGCGCTTTTGTTGACGTCTCCAGTAAAGTGTGCGAGCGCAGTTCATCTGAGCAGATCTTACTCGGAAAATGGCCGGATGACTGTCTGCTAAACAAAATCAACCAGGCAATAATAGCTTTCGCCCGCAGAGAATTTTGCTGAGGCTTGTATTTGAGTGCGTGTCTGACATCTGAATACTGAAAGACTTTTGTTAAGAAAAGTTTACACATTTCAACACTTTAAATCTATTTCACACTCAAAAAAATGACGTTTTGTTTGTTCAAACTACTTAATTGTTTTATCCACTTATTGTTATACAATCTACTTAGTAAAGTTAATTTAATCTCTTCATGTTGTCCCATACACAAATTGATTGTGGAACCCAGGATTTTTTTTTTTTTTTTTACAGTTCATCCAGGATTCCACTTTCACATTTGAGTACGTGTATTTTGTCTGTTTGGACAATTAGATTTTTTATGAGTTTCATTTGGAAAAGCATTTTAAAACTACACTGTAAAAAATGCGGGTTGCACACAATTCCTTCATATTGTCCTAACTCAAATCAATTAAGACAACTTATCTTTTTTAATTTAATTGGATTGAACATAAAACAATTACCTCAAAAAAAAAAAAAAAAAAACCCTCATAATTACACTATAAAAAGTGATTAATTATTTAAAGCGAGTAAACTAATTGCCTTAAAAGAAACAAGTTGACTTTACAAAAATAATATAAGTAAACCCGTTGTAACTTGGAACTGTTAAGTTGACTTAATCTTTATTATTATGCAAATTGTATTATTCACTAAGCGACGCAGTGGCGCAGTAGGTAGTGCTGTCGCCTCACAGCAAGAAGGTCGCTGGTTCGAGCTTTAGCTGGGTCAGTTGGCGTTTCTGTGAGGAGTTTGCGTGTTCTCCCTGTGTTTGCGTGGGTTTCCTCCGGGTGCTCCGGTTTCCCCCACAGTTTAAAAACATGCGGTACAGGTGAATTGGGTAAGCTAAATTGTCCGTAGTGTATGAGTGTGTATGGGTGTTTCCCAGAGATGGGTTGCAGCTGGAAGGGCATCCGCTGCATAGAACATGTGCTGGATAAGTTGGCGGTTCATTCTGCTGTGGTGACCCCAGATTAATAAAGGGACTAAGCCGACAAGAAAATGAATGAATGAAAATTGTATTCACTTTTTAAAAATAAAAGTAAACTAATCACTTTTCCAAGACACATTTATTATATTTGTTTTTTTCCAGCTTTTCTTAGCAAAATGACAGTAACTAAAATAAATCTGCTCTTCCAGACTCCACTGTGTCTTCTAAATTCAATACAGGCTATAATTGTAGATTTTATAGACCTAATGAAGCACCAAATTTGTAATATTGTAATAATTGCAGTAATTATTTGAAAACAGACGTGCTAAAATAGTCTGACACTGTAAAAAAGGATTAGTTGACTTTCAAAAAGTGAGTACAATAACCATAATTATAAAGATTAAGTCAACTTAACAGTTCCAAGTTACAACGGGTTTAATTACATTATTTTTGTAAAGTCAACTTGTTTCTTTTAAGGCAATTAGTTTACTCGCTTTAGGTAAGGAATCACTTTTTACAGTGTACCTCATAAAAAAAAAAACTCAAAAATTGTGTTGTTTCAACTCATTTTAAATAAGTAGTTTGAACAAGCAGCAAAAATATTTTTTTGAGTGTACTCAACATAAGTTGTTTTTAAGAGGCCTGCTTTTGTATATATATGTGTGTGTGTGTGTGTGTGTGTGTGTGTGTAAGTAACATCTGAATACTGAAAGACATTTGTTAAGAAAAGTTTACAAATTTCAACACTTCACATAACTTAAAAAATGACGTCTGCACTTTGTTTAAACTACTTATTTAAAATGAGCAATTCTATGGGCAAACTAATTGTTTTATGTTCAATCCACTTACATTTGTAAAAACTAACAAGTTAACTTAAGTCCTTCATGTTAATTCCAAATCATTGTGTGGAACCTAGCGTTTAGTTTTTTACAGTGCATAATGTTGAGGATTCCACTTTCACATTTGAGTGGATTTTTTCTGTTTAGACAATTAGCTTTTAGTAAGTTTCATTTGAAAAACATTTTAAAACTACTTAAGTTGTTTTTAAGAGGCCTGCTTTTGTATTTGTGTTGTTTGCGTGCCTGACATCTGAATACTGAGAGACTTTTGTTACAAAACGTTTACAAATTTCAACATCCATTTTAAACTCAAAAAATGACATTTGCTGTTTGTTCAAACTACTTCTTTAAAATAAACAATTCTTGAGTTTTTTTTTGTGGGGGCAAATTAATTGTTTTATGTTCAATTCACTTACATTTGTAAAAACTAATAAGTGAACCTAATCGCTTCATGTTGTCCCAACACAAATTGATTGTGGAACCCAGCGTTTTTTTCTTACAGTGCATAATGTTGAGGATTCCACTTTCACATTTGAGTTAGTGTATTTTGTTTCTTTAGAGGCCTGCTCTTGTATTTGTGAGTGTGTGTGAGAAACATCTGTATACGTACTGAAAGACATTTGATAACCTATTAAGGCCCAAGGTGTTTTTTTACATGCATTTTTTATTTCTCTTTGCTATTTGGGCTTATTGGAACCTAATTAGAATAAAATCTAAGTATCATCTTTTTATATGATGTACTTTTAGAGAAAAATGATGTCCATATATGTGGACTCGTGGTCTGAATTTACATAAAACACTTTTTTCCAAATTTTCTTTTAATGCATATTTAACATAGAATTTTTTTTTGAACTTGCTTTGACTATCAGAGAGTAAAAACTAAATTTTTTTCTATTTTGAACAGATAAAAATAGTGTTTGGGACATTTCATATGCTGCAAAACAGTTGCAGGATGACACTGTATGTCTGTAACAAAATATAAAACATTCAAAGTATTTTAAATAGCCACTTAAGAGCTAAAAATGTGCTGTCCAAGAATTTAAAAAAAGTTTACAAATATCAACACTTCACATAACTCAAAAAATGACGTCCCCTCTTTGTTCAAATTACTTATTTAAAATGAACAATTCTTGAGTTTTTTGTGGGGGCAAATTAATTGTTTTATGTTCAATCCACTTTTGTAAAAAAACTAACAAGTGAACTTAAGTCCTTAATGTTAATTCCAAATCATTGTGTGGAACATAGCGGTTTGTTTTTTACAGTGCATAATGTTGAGGTTTCCACTTTCACATTTGAGTGGATTTTGTCTGTTTAGAAAATTAGATTTTTCATGAGTTTCTTTGGAAAAACATTTTAAAACTACTGAACTTAAGCTGCTTTTAAGAGGTCTGCTTTTGTATTTGTGTGTGTGTGTGTGTGTGTGTGTAACATCTAAATACTGAGAGACATTTGTTAGCAAAAGTTTACAAATTTCAACACTTCACATCCATTACACACTCAAAAAATGAGGTTTGCTGTTAGTTTAAACTAATTTACAATATGTTTTTTGGGGGGACAACTAAATTGTTTTACAGTGCTCAGCATATTTGAGTACACCCCATTTTGAAAATGAATATTTGTATCCATTTTTCAGTGAATATAAGCAATGCATGTTGGTTAATTTAAACAAAACAGATTTATTAAACAGATAAATTTATTGAAATAATATTTTAGCCACCAAACATATTATAAATTGATAGATTTAATAATACAATTAAATTCAAGCAAAATATTTTTTTGCTTCTGTTAATTTTTCCTCTTTTTTTAAAGTTGTATTTAATATTTTTTTTATAACATATAAATTTGGGTGTATTAGTTTTTGGACCGTTTTCGTTAAGTTATTTTGTTAGATAAGCCCCAGATTTGGCTTCAGTACTGACTAATCTAATGTTTATGTACTAATATAATATTGTATAGCTTCCTATTAGAAATATGAATTTAAAATAGATTTGTGAGGGGGTGTACCTATATATGCTGAGCACTGTATATTCAATCCACTTACATTTGTAAAAACTAATAAGTTAACTTAAGTCCATCATGTTGTCCATACACAAATCGATTGTGTGGAACTCAATTTTTTTAAATAGTGCATAATGTTGAGGATTCCACTTTCACATTTGAGCTAGTTTAATTTGTCAGTTTAGACAATTAGATTTTAGTGAGTTTCATTTGGAAAAATACATTTTAAAACTGCTCAAGAGGCCTACTTTTGCATGTTTTACAAAAAAAACACAGTTTTGCAACTTACTCATTTTTTGAAAATGCTCCTTTGTCTCCATCTTTTTTGGAAAGAAAAAAAGAAAGAAAGTAATGTGTCCAGCTTTCAGCGATGCTTCAGATATGGAGCTGCATTTTATTCCCCGGGCTGCAGTGAATGTGCTGAAAGAAGTCCTTTTTTCCCCTGACTGCTTTCTTTCCTTTACTTGAAACTTTGAAGCGGCTTTTGGAAAAACGGTTTCCGTTCACTTTTATATCTGCCTGGTTATGTTTTTAACATATCACTGGAATTGCAAATTTCAGACCTGTGTTGAGCTCTAAAAGGATTGACATTAGAAAGGAGTAAATACATTCAAACGCATGAATTCCCTCATGCAGGAGCCATAATTAAAGTGTAATACCGTCTCTAGCTGAAATATACTGAGGTCAGTGCATAATGTGTCACCATTCGCAGCGAATATGTTCTTGTATTCATTTATTAATTTATACAATTGGAGCGAGTTACACTGCAGACATTGTTTAATTCAAAAGAGGAAAGATTTATGTATCAATTTTAAATGCGATTTATCAATTTAATGGGAGAGTACAAACACAAAAGTGAGAATTTGATGGTAATTTACTCACCCTCAGGCTATTTGAGAGGTACAGTAGTCTTTTTACCTCAGTAGAACAATAAGGAAAGATTTGTAGCTGAACATTTTGGTCCTGGGTGATTCATACAATACAAATCAACAGATACCAGAAACCCCAAACATATATAGAGGTCAAAATCATCGAATAGTGATATAAAAATGCAGATGTAAATACATTTGTTACAATTTTAAATCTACAGAAAAATTTATGTGATTTCTACATTGCATATTTTAGTTCAGGCAAAACTTTTAAAAAGTACTAAATTCTATATTAATACTCAGTTCAAGCTTGTAGAAATCCAGCCTAATAAGAACTAATGGTAACACTTCAGTTTAATTACCAATTCTCACTATTAATTAGTGGTTCATTACATCTAATATATACAGTTGAAGTCAGAATTATTCGCCCCCCTGTTTATTTTTTCCCCCAATTTCTGTTTAACAGAGAGAATACTTTTTCAACACATTTCTAAACATAATAGTTTTAATAACTCATCTCTAATAACCGATTTATTTTATCTTTGCCATGATGACAGTAAATAATATTTTACTAGATATTTTTCAAGACACTTCTATACAGCTTAAAGTGACATTTAAAGGCTTAACTAGGTTAATTAGGTTAACTAGGCAGGTTAGAGTAATTAGGCAAGTTATTGTATAATGATGGTTTGTTCTGTAGACTATCGAAAAAATATAGCTTAAAGGGGCTAATAATTTTGACCTTAAAATGTTTTTTAAAAATTAAAAACTGCTTTTATTCTAGCCGAAATAAAACAAATAAGACTTTCTCCAGAAGAAAAAATATTATTAGACATACTGTGAAAATTTCCTTGCTCTGTTAAACATAATTTGGGAAATATTTAAAAAAGAAAAATAAAGTACATATTCTATTATAAAGTACATATTCTGCATGATCTTATTATACATCCTTAATCCTACCTAATACCTGAACCCAACCATTACCTAATAACTATTAATAAGCAGCCAATTAGGAGTTTATTAAGGCAAAAGTCATAGCTTTTTGACACTGGTGCCCCCATTCATTCATCTTTTGCTATATTTTAGGATAACTGTTTGTTAGTTGCTTTTGCATTTTAGATCTGTCATTTGTAGGTTATGTAGTTTGCTGTTTTGCGACATCTGGAATTAATTTTCTGCTCAAAATGACAGCCATGCCCAAAAAAGTTTTGTTGTTGTATATGTTGTGGTCTCTCTCTGCGTTCAGTTTGGTACCTTATTAAATCTGTTGTTGTATGCTATATATTTTAACAATAAATCTACTCTACTGCACAGTAGTAAATAATGGTTTAGTGGAGTGCCTTGTTGTCAAAATTGAAGTTTTAGCATGTGCAAACAAAGAAAGATTACCATAAAGTAAAAATTACTCAACAAAAAATACTTTTACATAAATAAATAGACCTATTACTTAATTCTATAATGTAATTTAATTAACAAATCTAATGCAAAAACCGTTAAAAGTCAAATTGAGTACATTTTACTTATTTTTTTAGTTCGCAACATGCTACATATGCTGGCACTATGCTATTAACATGCTAATCTTGCTAAAAATGCTAATCAATCTAGAAAATGCTAGATACATATTGTAACTTATTAGGTAATTATGCTAGCAACAACACAGTAACATAATAATTATGCTAACAAAATGCTGATTCTATCAATCCTGAAAATGCTAGTGTTACGAACCCCTGATGGTAGTCTAGGGGAAAATGGGGTTTGACATTTAATGACAATTAAAATAAATTTATATTAACAGTGAATGAAGTGCAAAAGACAACCAAAGTAAATACCAAAATATGTGACTTTATTTACAAAAAAAAAAGTAAAAAAAAGTGAAAAAAAAAAAAAAAAAGAATATATGGCTTTTAATGTAAAAGCCAATCATCAAAAAAAAAATAAAAAAATAAAAAATACAATACCCAAAAGTGAGCAAAAACAATGAATGAATCAAAAATAAAGAATGTAAGGCAAAAATATATATTTACAATATGTACTGTACAACACTGAGACAAATACAAAGATGGAGAAAAACAAGAGAGCTGGCAGAACAAAACCCAAACTATATCTAACTCCCCAGAAGCGTCTAACTAACTATGCGAAAACAAAATAGGCACGCGAAGAGTCTTCCGAGTCCTATATCTACACTATCTATCTATCCAAAAGTACAAGGGGTGGTGCTCACCCCTAACCTAATGTACTATACAAAAGAGTAGTCCTACGTGTTGCAAAATGTATGTCACGTGACCTTCTTACCTGTCCGCTTCGTAAAAGCCTCGTAAACAACGTAAATGAGAAATGGAATGGTATTATGAATAACGGACGGATAACGTGCATACAGAAACAGGCAACAACAAAACAGTCAGATAGGGTTTTTTTTTTTTCTAAACGCAACGCAACACAACAGAAACAAGAGTGACAATGAAAACGAAGAAAAAAGGAAGGGCCGGTGAGGGGTCTGGCGTGCGCTTTTAGGCCTACATGTTGTAACATGTTAATCATGCTAGCAACAAGACAGTAACATGATAATCATGCTAATAAAATGCTACTCAATCTAGAAACTTGCTAGCTACATGTTGTAACATGCTAAATTCAATTCATCTTTATTTGTATAGCGCTTATACAATGTAGATTGTGTCAAAGCAGCTTCACATAGAAGATTATAGTGAATTGAACAGTGTCAGTTCAGTTTTCAGAGATTAAGTTCAGTTCAGTTTAGCTCAGTTTAGTGTGGGTTAATAATCACTACTGAGAGTCCAAACACTGAATAGCAAATCCATCGATGCGCAGCTCTACAGATCCAAAACTTCACCAATTGGCGAAAGCGAAAATTTAAAAAACCTCGAGAGAAACCAGGCTCAGTTGGGCACGACCATTTCCCCTATGGCCAAACGTCTTGTGCAGAGCTGCAGTCTAGGCGCAGAAAGCTGGACCTCAGCGAAGACTCGTCTGTCCTTGGAGCATCACAGGAGTCAGTCTCATGTTCTCGCTCCACGATGACCACCACAGCAGCTGCTCAGGATACGGCCTGGTCCAGAAAACCTTGGGATCATCTCGTTGCTGGTCTCGGATCGCGTAAGTGGCACTGCGTAGTCTGAGGGCCTCGAGATGAGTACCCCCAGGTGGAAATACAGAATAAGGAGAATAATTAGCATAGCTGCTGTTCATAGTGTATATATACGAGAACCAAAATCATGTGTGGGGCACATCATGCGTCGTACCGCTATGTACTGCACTGAGTGTATGCTTTGCTAAAAAGATAGGTCTTTAATCTAGTTTTGAAGAGCGAGAGTGTGTCTGAGCCTCGGACATTATCAGGAAGGCTATTCCAGAGTTTAGGGGCCATAAATGAGAAGGCTCGACCTCCTTTACTCGACTTTGATATTCTAGGTACTACCAGAAACCCTGAGTTTTGAGATCGTAAAGAGCGGGTTGGGTTGTAGCGAGACAGGAGGTTGGTTAGATAAACAGGAGCTAGATTATTTAAAGCTTTATAGGTAAGAAGCAATATTTTAAATTCAATACGAAACTTAACAGGCAGCCAGTGTAAGGAGGATAAAATTGGGGTGATATGATCATATTTTCTAGATCTGGTAAGAACTCTGGCAGCTGCATTTTGCACTAGCTGAAGTTTGTTAATAGAGGATGCTGGGCAACCAGCAAACAGAGCATTACAGTAATCCAGCATAGAAGTCATGAAAGCATGGACTAGCTTTTCTGCATCTGAGATGGATAGCATTCTTCGCAATTTAGCAATATTTCTCAGATGAAAGAAAGCAGTTTTTGTGACATGGGATATATGATTTTTGAAAGTTAAATTGCTGTCTAATTGCTAAACATTCTAGCAACATGCTAATTATGCTAGAAGAATACTAACAATATGCTAATCATGTTAGAATCATGCTAGCATGCTCATGCATTTGTGTTGATTAAAGGTAAGTAATGTTGAATATAGTGTTTAGTTTCTTGAGCACACTGATTGTGTATCTCTGATCATGTTATAAAGCCCTCAATGTGTCAAGAGTTACTAATATACATTTTTAAACCTCTATAATTACATTTTTTATACTCTCAAAGTCATCGTTAGCTGTTGACTTGCATCAATGACCAAAGATTTAATCTAAAAATCATCTTTCTTTTTCTTAAAAGATGTGTGTGTGTGTGTGTGTGTGTGTGTGTGTGTTTTGCTTCAAAAGAAGTTTGTGACTTCATCTAAACTTTTCACTCCTCCAAAATCTCTTCAAAATGAGCTGAAACCTAAAGTTCTGATATGAAAGCCACGGGTCACGGAGCAGCACTGAGCCTTGTTTAGGCAGCGAAATATTAGTGTAGATAAATAAACATTATTTAAAGGATCCGTCAAGCCCTGTTAGATATCCTCGCCATGGTTCACTTGTTCTTCGCTCCCAGGGCAAGGACTATTTAATTATCGCACTAAATGAATAATCAAAAAGTCAATTTCCAAAGAGCCCCTCGCTTGCCCGTGCGAAGAAGACAATTGCATTTAAAATATCTGCATGCGAAATCTGCCTCGCACCCCGTACAACACCCCATATGCCTTGAAGCAGTGCAAAACAAATGCAAAAAGATCCCTCCTTCTTGCTGGAGCTCAGCTTGTCCTTTAAAGCTAATGAGACGGTCTTTCCTACATAGAAGAATGTTGATGGTACGTCAGGTCCTACAGTACACCAGCATTTTACTGATTTGCTGTATATTGATCTAATCATGGAAGACCTGCAGGGGAGTAAAAGTACTAAAAAATATACTTGAGTACTTGTAGTACAGAAACTGAGTGGACATTTCACAAGTACAAAGTACAAGTATAAAATGCTGGGTTGTTTAACCCAACATTGGGTCAGATATGTTGGGTTAAAAATGCCATTCAAATTTAATAATAAAAAAAGTTAACTCAACATTGGGTTTGTCAATATTTGACCCAAAAGCAACCAAGTCTTTTACAGATTTACAGTACAGATTTAAAATGTAATTTAATTAATAACTAAATAAATGCATAGACAGACAAATAAATAAACAAACAAACAAATAAATAAATAAACAAATAAGTAAATAATAAAAAAAAAAAAAATAAAAAAAAAAAAAAAAAAAAAAAAAAATAAAAAAATAAAAATAAATAAAAAAAAAAAAAAAAAAAAAAAAAAAATAAATAAATAAATAAAAGAGAAAATCATTCACTCTAAAAAACAATTGGTTGTATTGGACAAGAACAACTTTGGGTTTAAATTTTATACATTCAAAATAAAGTACTTTTTTTTTTTAACCCAACTCCATATTTGATCCAACATTGGGATAAAACAACCCAGCATTTTTTTTAATGTATAGGCTACTTGAGAAAATAAAAACGCTTTGAGTAAAGAGTAAACGTAATCTTGCAAAAAGGAAAATAAAGAGAGGAAATCCTTCACTCTGAAAATGCTGGGTTGTTTTAACCTATTGTTGGTTCAAAGAAGGTCAAACCTAATGTTGGGTTAATTGTTTTACATTAAATTTAAATGACTATTTCAGCCCAACATTGAATTAATGCAACCCAGCATTTGTTTTGAGTGGTGTCTTGCATGTTAAGCATGTGTTTGATTGTCTTGGTTTGATTTGTTTGTCAGTCTTTGATCCAACATTGTGTTAGTACAACCCAGCATTTTTAAGAGTGAATAATTTCCCCTCTCGTTTTTATTTTTGCATGTTTACTTTTACATTTTTCTTTTTGTTTCAGATTCAGTTTTAGCTGTACTTTTTTATGTTTACTCAAGTATATACTACAATAATGATGCCTTTAATAATGATTGTTTTGTCCCAATGTTAGTTCAAATATGGAAATTTGGGTCAATTTTGAATTAAATTTAAATGGCATTTGTATTTTTAACCAATCTGCTTTGTTTGTCCATATTTCATGTAAATAAGATCTAAGAAAAAAGAATGTAAAAATGCAACCACACTCTAAAATATTACAGACAAAGTCAAATGTTGACAAACACAACATTGAGTTAAATTTTTCAAATTAAATTTAAGTGACATCTAGCATTGGGTTAAAACAACCCAGCATTTATTTTAGACTGTAGTACTTATTTAATTTAAATAAAATTGTAAGGAGTAATAAATAGTATTTTTCCTTCTTTATGTATGTATGTAAAAAGTACATGTAATCAGTTTGAATAGTAACTCAGTAAAGTACAAACACCTCAAAATAATACTTAAGTACAGTAATTAAGTAACATTACTTCAATCACATCTTTTACACTCCTCAACATTTGTAATAAGAGGTTAAATACTGTATACTAGAAACTGTATACTAGAAAACTCTGGCCAGTTCATGTTTTGCAGATATGTGTTGTTGTTTTTTTGGTGAACAATATCTTTTAAATAGACTTTTAAATTAATGCATCCATTTAGATGTTTAAAATAAATTTGGTAAGTATGTGAATTAAGATGTCCTGAGATGTTACATTCCTCTTCATCGTATAGCACAAGGACTTTTTTTCATTTTCTCTCTCTCTCTCTTTTTGAGCTGTTTTTTAAAACTCTGAACCACTAGATGGCGTTACAGTGTGGAAACAAGGTCTTTCGTGTCTGTATTTGAGTTTTGAGCACTGGTTAAGCTTCTTATTCTACACTAAAATAATCTTTTTTTCACAGTGTCTGGTGTAAAAGTGTTTCCACAGACACCTTGATGATGAAGTGCACACGTTCATTTTGTCACTTTTAATAATAGGTTCGATTGTAGACTTTTTTTATTGACATCATATACATTCAAGGAAAGTGTGGATGTACAAAACAGAGTGAGGGGGTGATATATTTTATATAATGAATTTATATATTTTTAGATGATTTAATAATTGATTTGCTTCTCAAAGTGTGTTACACCTTACAATACGGCTCCATTTGTTAACATTAGTTTAGTGGTTAACATAAAAACGACCCCAATGCATTAAATAGTCCATTATTTTGTTTATTTATTGACTTATTTGAACATTGAGAAATGCAATTGATTAATTCATTTTACAGATTTGTAGTTTTAATGGTAAGAATTTTGTATATATTAATATTGGTATGCATTTTAAATATATAAAATAATTGTTTATCTATTTTTTTTTGTTTGTTTATTTGGTTATTTATAAAAATATGAACATCATCAATCAACAACAAGATTTGTGCAAGGATGTGTTTTAGTTTATGCTTTACTTTAGCTTATCCCTAATTACATTTAGTTGTAAGTTATTTTATTATATAAACTATATTACTATGTGTTTGTGTGTGTATATATATATATATATATATATATATATATATATATATATATATATATATATATATATTACTATAAATTATTCAACATAATTTGTGTTCATTATTAATTGTTTTATATCTATTATAAATGTATACATAATATATCTAACTTTAATTAATATATGTTAATAAATTAAATTGCTTAAATTAAATGTAGGTTTTTATTTAAACATGTTCATCATCAGTCTACTGTAAACAAGTTTTTTTCACAATGATGTTTTAGTTATTTCCATAGTTATCCTCTTATATTTATAGTAATTTACTCTACCTTAATTCCAATTACGTTATGTTTGAATATAACTTTCAGTATGCCTGCAGTTATAAATATAAGTCTTGTTCTTATTTTTTACTGCCATAAATCAATAACTTAAATTAATACATTGCTTAATTTAGTATTATGTTGTTAATAATCTAAGTACAAGTGTCCACACAATTATAAATATATATATTTGCACATTTTATTATTCCTCTATTACATTAGACTATTTTAAAGTTAAATTGAATGTCTGTTTTTTTTTGTTAGCCTGCATGTTATTTTCACTCGTTGCTTATTACTTCCAGAAGCCAGTTACTTTATTTATTTATTATTATTATTTAAATATATATTTAAAAATATTATAATATATCAGCTGTTGCAAGCAGTGCTCCTGTACATGTGCTCACACAGTTATATCTTTATGTTTTATGCATTTGCTTTTCTACAGCCGAAATCAATATTTCTGACCCAACAGTCACTATAGTACAGGCTATGTACGCTGTAAAAATGTTTAATGAAAAATTAGTCATGACAGCATATGTTTTTAATTCATTGTAACTTATTAAACTAAGTTAATCGTGTTCTAACTTAATTTTATAAGTTACACTAACTGTTTTAATTTAGTTTAACATAATATAAGTTCAATGGACTCATAAGGTTAATTAGATTTAGCTTAAAACTTTAAGGCAACCATCATTTGGCAAATATTTTAAAAATAAAACAATCAAAAAAAAATCAAAAGGGGGCTAATAATTCTGACTTCAACTGTATATGATAAAAAGTCATTACAATAATTTTTTTATGCTTAATTTATTTTTAAAAACAACAACAACAATAACAACAAAATGTTATTTAAAAACTTAACCTTTTTTAATAAGTTTGAATGCTGCAAGTTTAGATGACTATAATTTCATTTGATTCAACAAATCTTTTAGGCAGCAAGATTTTTTTTTATAGTTTTATTTATTTTTATGTGTGCATTAATTGTTGGGACTGTGTTGACGGCTTTTGAGTGTTTACATTTAGTCATTTAGCAAGTTTTTTTTTTTTTGAAACAATTATTACACATTACATACATTCAGAAAAAAAATCTAATGTTTTTTTGTGTGTATGTGTTTATTAAAACTGTTATTAGTGTTAAATTTGTTTTGGTAACCTATTATTTTAAGGTGACTTGCTGCACATGTTCCTTTTACTTATTATAATAATTACTATTAATTATGCATAATTACGTCCAACTAACCCTAAACCTAACCCCTATTCTAACCCTAACCATGTAGTATAGCCTACATGTAATTAATTAATACTCGTTAGTAGCTAAATAAATAGCAAGCACACCTTTATTTTCATGCTAATCATAATTCCTCCAATTAATTATTCTATTGCCGCAGTCAAACAGTTTTTGATTTGAAAGGCAGTTTCCTCAGTGTCATATATACTGTAGACCTGCTCTGAGTTCCTCAAATGATTGTGAAAAATGAACCTTCTTTCATTTCTGCCTCGTCAGTCATCTGGCAGACGTCCGGTTTCCTCTTCTTCCTACTGTAAAGCTCCGGTCTCTGAAATCATCATTGTATTAGTCCAGAGCTTCCCGGAGATGAGTGTTAAATCAACATTGAGCTGGCGTTATTGGAGCCGCTCTCAGCAGGGGTTTAGTTGTGGCGTTTAGCTGAATGCCCCAGCGACACATGCATTTTAATAATACACTGTCAGTGTGGCTGATTCTCCTCCATTCCTCTAGAGCCGCTTCAGAAGAGCTTCTCTCTCTCTCTCTCTCTCTCTCTCTCTCTCTCTCTCTCTTGAGACTGGACTTCAGCTCTCAGATGGAGCATTATTCACTGCAAGACATATACTGTAGCTGTGCTTGGAGAAATATGACGGATGGTTGATTTACATTTACATGTAATCATTTTGGAGTCAATTTTATCCAAAGCGACTTACTTACGAGAGCAATAGAAGTATTAGAAGTTTATATATATATATATATATATATATATATATATATATATATATATATATATATATATATATATATATATATATATAAACACAGTAAATTCTGCCCTCCTTTGAATTAATTTTGTATATATTTCCTAAATGATGTTTAACAGCTAGAATTTTTCACAGTATTTCCTCCTTCTGGAGAAAGTCTTATTTCTTTTATTTTGGCTAAAATAAAGACAGTTTTTATTTTTTAAAACCATTTTAAGGTCAAAATTTTACCCCCCTTAAGCAATATACATTTTTAAATTGTGTACAGAACAAACCATTGTTATACAATGATGCTGCTCATGGACTGATTACACACACATATTTACGGCTTACTTTGACACTCTCATTGCTGAGTCTTGTTATACTGCTTTTGTGAATATTACGATGTGTTTTCTTTGCCTTGCTGGTTTTGACCCTCGCCATGTTTGTTTGTTCATGTTGTATGCTGCCTGCCTTTTGGCCATTCGCCTGTGTATTGACCATGACTCTGGATTGCCCGTATACATCTGTTTGCTCCTGTGTTGACTGTTGCTTGCCTGACCATTCTCTGCATAATACAGTAAACCCTGCATTTGGATCCGCACTTCTGTTGTCAGCATCCACTTCACATTACATATAGTAAGTTTAATATAAACTTAAAAATAACTGGTGATTGATGGTGAAATAACTGGTGAAATTGGTGATTGGTGTCTCATTACGAAACGTTGTGGCTTATCAAAAGCAGCCTGGGGGAACATATTGATGATCACTATATTTTCATAGACACATAAGCATATGAAAGCAACATCTATCAATCAGCTGACGTATCAGCTGATAGACGCGACTTTCAAACAGGTCATAAGCACACTAGCAAACAATATAGTGTTTTCTGCTCTTTCTGATGGCTCCACCTTGGTTTGGGGGCTGGACAGAGTTGTTGGGTGACAGAATTGTTATAACGTGTGCTGTGACATCCTCTTGCGGACCATTCACACACTGTCGCATAGTGTGAACACCACAAAAATTAAAGACACAATCATGATGATTCTTAAACCTTGCTGATTCTTAAGTTGACTTAACCTATTTTTATAATTATCCTCTTACTTAAGAACATTACATTTAATTAAGAATTATATAGCTCTAAGAATTATATATCACTCACTTTTATAAGTAAAGTAAACTAATTGCTTTTTACAGTGTCGGTAACGTTAGGTTTAAGGTGATGGTCTTTCATCTAGTTAGAAATGTCTGTCAGTCATGCTGAGATACGATCAGATTTACTCACCTAAGATTGAGTAAATTCTCTAATTATGCAAATCTGGCTGCGAGAACAGATATCCTACAGTCGCTTTCGTGATCAGATGCTAGATAACTTGTTACCTGTCCACACAAAACACAGAGGTCTGCTAATGAGGCTCCCTCGCTGCTGTTAACCTGCTCTAATTGAATCTCAGGTGTTGTATTGTTCAAAGAGGAGTGTGAGGAGACACCCCTCGATCACTGGGCTTATCTGGATGGAGCAGAAAGAGAGAGAGAGAGAGAGAGAGAGAGAGAGAGAGAGAGAGAGAGATGGAAGGAGGTGGGATTGAGAGATGCTATAGCAGCGTGATGTGCATCTGTGCCCCTCTGCACCCTGTCATGGCCTGCAGACCTCTCCTCACACATACTGTCTGCTGGCAGCGCCAACGTGGGGAGTGAATGGCATCTGTTCTGTAGAGAGAAAGTAGAGAAGACAAGAACTTAAGAACTTTAGGTGTTTGCACACGTGTATAATGTGCATTAATTTAATAATGTGTATTCAAATGGATTCATAATGGCTTCATGAAGGCAAATTACATGCAAAGAAACAGTATACTGTTTCAAATCAATTTTGAGACAAAAAGTAAAAAAAATGAAATGAGATGAGACAAGTGGTATCTATGAGAAACAAGAGATGTTTTTGAGAGACTAGTGATGTCCTGTGAGAGACTAGCGATGTCTTGTGAGAGACTAGTTATGTTTGTGAGAGACTAGTGATGTCCTGTGAGAGACTAGTGATGTTTGTGGTAGACTAGCGATGTCCTGTGAGAGACTAGTGATGTTTTTGAGAGACTAGAGATGTCACGTGAGAGACTAGTGATGTCCTGTGAGAGACTAGTGATGTTTGTGAGAGACTAGTGATGCTTGTGAGAGACTAGTGATGTTTGTGAGAGACTAGTGATGCTTGTCAGAGACTAGTGATGTCCTGTGAGAGACTAGTGATGATTGTGAGAGACTAGTGATGTTTGTGAGAAACTAGTGATGTCCTGTGAGAGACTAGTGATGTCCTGTGAGAGACTAGTGATGATTGTGAGAGACTAGTGATGTTTGTGAGAAACTAGTGATGTCCTGTGAGAGACTAGTGATGTCCTGTGAGAGACTAGTGATGATTGTGAGAGACTAGTGAAGTCCTGTGAGAGACCAGTGATGTCCTGTGAGAGACTAGTGATGTTTGTGAGAGACTAGTGTGAGAGACTAGTGATGTTTGTAAGAGACTAGTGAAGTCCTGTGAGAGACCAGTGATGTTTGTAAGAGACTAGTGATGTTTGTGAGAGACTAGTGATGTTTGTGAAAGACTAGTGTAAGAGACTAGTGATGTTTGTAAGAGACTAGTGAAGTTTGTGGGAGACTAGTAAAGTCCTGTGAGAGACCAGTGATGTCCTGTGAAAGACTAGTGATGTTTGTAAGAGACTAGTGATGTTTGTGAGAGACTAGTGAAGTCCTGTGAGAGACCAGTGATGTCTTGTGAGAGACTAATGATGTTTGTGAGAGACTAGTGATGTTTGTGAGAGACTAGTGAAGTCCTGTGAGAGACTAGTGATGTTTGTGAGAGACTAGTGATGCTTGTGAGAGACTAGTGATGTTTGTGAGAGACTAGTGATGTCCTGTGGGAGACTAGTGATGTCCTGTGAGAGACTAGTGATGTTTGTGAGAGACTAGTGATGTTTGTGAGAGACTAGTGATGCTTGTGAGAGACTAGTGATGTTTGTGAGAGACTAGTGATGTCCTGTGGGAGACTAGTGATGTCCTGTGAGAGACTAGTGATGTTTGTAAGAGACTAGTGATGTTTGTGAGAGATTAGTGATGTCCTGTGAGAGACTAGTGATGTTTGTAAGAGACTAGTTATGTTTGTGAGAGACTAGTGATGTCCTGTGAGAGACTAGTGATGTTTGTGGTAGACTAGCGATGTCCTGTGAGAGACTAGTGATGTTTTTGAGAGACTAGAGATGTCACGTGAGAGACTAGTGATGTCCTGTGAGAGACTAGTGATGTTTGTGAGAGACTAGTGATGCTTGTGAGAGACTAGTGATGTCCTGTGAGAGACTAGTGATGTTTGTGAGAGACTAGTGATGCTTGTGAGAGACTTGTGAAGTCCTGTAAGAGACTAGTGATGTTTGTGAGAGACTAGTGATGCTTGTCAGAGACTAGTGATGTTTGTGAGAGACTAGTGATGCTTGTGAGAGACTAGTGAAGTCCTGTGAGAGACTAGTGATGTTTGTGAGAGACTAGTGATGTTTGTGAGAGACTAGTGATGTCCTGTGAGAGACTAGTGATGTTTGTGAGAGACTAGTGATGCTTGTGAGAAACTAGTGATGTCCTGTGAGAGACTAGTGAAGTCCTGTGAGAGACTAGTGATGCTTGTCAGAGACTAGTGATGTTTGTGAGAGACTAGTGATGCTTGTCAGAGACTAGTGATGTCCTGTGAGAGACTAGTGATGTTTGTGAGAGACTAGTGATGCTTGTCAGAGACTAGTGATGTCCTGTGAGAGACTAGTGATGTCATGTGAGAGATTAGTGATGCTTGTCAGAGACTAGTGATGTTTGTGAGAGACTAGTGTGAGAGACTAGTGATGTTTGTAAGAGACTAGTGATGTTTGTGAGAGATTAGTGATGTCCTGTGAGGGACTAGTGATGTTTGTAAGAGACTAGTTATGTTTGTGAGAGACTAGTGATGTCCTGTGAGAGACTAGTGATGTTTGTGGTAGACTAGTAATGTCCTGTGAGAGACTAGTGATGTTTGTGAGAGACTAGCGATGTCCCGTGAGAGACTAGTGATGTCCTGTGAGAGACTAGTGATGTTTGTGAGAGACTAGTGATGTTTGTGAGAGACTAGTGATGCTTGTGAGATCCTAGTGATGTTTGTGAGAGACTAGTGATGTCCTGTGGGAGACTAGTGATGTCCTGTGAGAGACTAGTGATGCTTGTGAGAGACTAGTGATGTTTGTGAGAGACTAGTGATGTCCTGTGGGAGACTAGTGATGTCCTGTGAGAGACTAGTGATGTTTGTAAGAGACTAGTGATGTTTGTGAGAGATTAGTGATGTCCTGTGAGAGACTAGTGATGTTTGTAAGAGACTAGTTATGTTTGTGAGAGACTAGTGATGTCCTGTGAGAGACTAGTGATGTTTGTGGTAGACTAGCGATGTCCTGTGAGAGAATAGTGATGTTTTTGAGAGACTAGAGATGTCACGTGAGAGACTAGTGATGTCCTGTGAGAGACTAGTGATGTTTGTGAGAGACTAGTGATGCTTGTGAGAGACTAGTGATGTTTGTGAGAGACTAGTGATGCTTGTCAGAGACTAGTGATGTCCTGTGAGAGACTAGTGATGTTTGTGAGAGACTAGTGATGCTTGTGAGAGACTTGTGAAGTCCTGTAAGAGACTAGTGATGTTTGTGAGAGACTAGTGATGCTTGTCAGAGACTAGTGATGTTTGTGAGAGACTAGTGATGCTTGTGAGAGACTAGTGAAGTCCTGTGAGAGACTAGTGATGTTTGTGAGAGACTAGTGATGTTTGTGAGAGACTAGTGATGTCCTGTGAGAGACTAGTGATGTTTGTGAGAGACTAGTGATGCTTGTGAGAAACTAGTGATGTCCTGTGAGAGACTAGTGAAGTCCTGTGAGAGACTAGTGATGTTTGTGAGAGACTAGTGATGCTTGTCAGAGACTAGTGATGTCCTGTGAGAGACTAGTGATGTTTGTGAGAGACTAGTGATGCTTGTCAGAGACTAGTGATGTCCTGTGAGAGACTAGTGATGTCCTGTGAGAGATTAGTGATGCTTGTCAGAGACTAGTGATGTTTGTGAGAGACTAGTGTGAGAGACTAGTGATGTTTGTAAGAGACTAGTGATGTTTGTGAGAGATTAGTGATGTCCTGTGAGGGACTAGTGATGTTTGTAAGAGACTAGTTATGTTTGTGAGAGACTAGTGATGTCCTGTGAGAGACTAGTGATGTTTGTGGTAGACTAGTAATGTCCTGTGAGAGACTAGTGATGTTTGTGAGAGACTAGCGATGTCCCGTGAGAGACTAGTGATGTCCTGTGAGAGACTAGTGATGTTTGTGAGACTAGTGATGTCCTGTGAGAGACTAGCGAAGTCCTGTGAGAGACTAGTGATGTTTGTGAGAGACTAGTGATGCTTGTGAGAGACTAGTGATGTTTGTGAGAGACTAGTGATGGTTGTGAGAGACTAGTGATGCTTGTGAGAGACTAGTGAAGTCCTGTGAGAGACTAGTGATGTTTGTGAGAGACTAAGGATGTGTTGTGAGAGACTAGTGATGCTTGTGAGAGACTAGTGAAGTCCTGTGAGAGACTAGTGATGCTTGTGAGACTAGTGATGCTTGTGAGACTAGTGATGTCCTGTGAGAGACTAGTGATGTTTGTAAGCGACTAGTGACTGCTTGAGACTAGGGATGTCCTGTTGCCACGGATGTGCTAAAGTCATTCAAAGTAAGGTCTTATACATACTTTACCTTTATTTGATTTACCAATTTTTTCCAGTTGAACCAATGCATCTGTTTAATAAAAACCCAAAGAATGTGTTTATTATTAATAAGTATTGTTATGAATTCAAAGCCCGCTCCAGTGTGGTGTCCTTGGTGCTCTGATGACTCAGCTGTATCCCCTCGCCACGCTCCCTCACTCCTCATTCATCCTCTCCTTTATCTTGCCTTTTTATCATATTTCTTCAGGTTTTCAAAAACAAACACCATTAATGAACTACTGTGCTGACATATGCAGAACGCAGACAACTAATTTAATACGCACGCCGCTGATCGAATCTCCCTGTGGCCTGCATGTCACCCGCTGCATCTCAATGAGAACATGCCAGAATCTCAGCCGCGAGAGAGAGAGAGAGCACATGGCAAGCCGTTTTTAAATTTAAGCAATAAACCACTTGCATTTATTTTCATGTTAGTAGATACTATAGTGTATTTTTCCATTAAGTACTTTAATGTATTACACTTATTCATTATAAAGTAATTGTTATTTATCAGGCAATAATACATATTAAATAATTAGTACTTATTTATCAGATATCAGTATTAATTCATTATATACAAGTACTTCAATTCATTATACACCAGTACACGATTACTTGTACTTATTACTACTTAATAGTAGTACTTTTTCATTCATTTCATTTTCTTTTCAGCTTAGTCCCTTTATTAATCAGGGGTCACCACAGCGGAATGAACTGCCAACTTATCCAGCATATGTTTTACGCTGCGGATGCCCTTCCAGCTGCAACCCATCACTTGGGAAACTAGTACTTTTTATGAAATATTATTAGTACTTATTTCATTAGTGGAAATTAAAATAAGTAGTAATTTTAATGTTTTTAGTTATTTATTAGTTATTTTTACTATATAAGTTACTATACTTAATAATTAGATTCTGTTACTTATTAAAAATATACTTTTTCTCATTCATATGGTATTATTTATTTATTTTATTGAAATATTAATTAGTAATTTTTCATTAAGTACTAGAACTATACAGTATCTAGTTAAATAGATACTAGTATCTTACATAGATTCTGCAAGTACTGTGCCTAGGGAATGCCATGATATTGTAGCCCAAACAATCATTGATCCACCCCCATGCTTCACTCTGGGGATGCAGCAATCTGGGTGCTATGCTTCTTTGGGGTTTCTCCACACTGTAAAGCCGCGGTCACACTGGACTTTTTCTCCCCATAGACTTCCATTCATACGCACGCGAATGCTTCAGACCGGAAACGCAGGGTCATGCGTCGAGTTTCGCAGGTTGCTGCAGTGCAAAGTTCAAGCTTGGTGAACTCTGACCTGCGAAATCGCATCACTTGACTGCGTGAGACCAATCCAGGATCAAAACATGACCTCTCTGACCAGAAATTTAAAACATGGAGCAATCGATCGCTTTTTTAATGTCTAATCATCTTGTTTAATCCCGCCCCTTTTCGCAGCGCCATACGACAGAATTTCGCAAGCTCAAACTCTAGTGTGACTTCGGCTTAACTCTTCCGGATGTGGGAAGGACAGTGAACGTTCATCAGAGAAGAATACATGTTTCATATTGTCCACAGCCCAAGATTTTCACTGCTTGCATCATTGAAACCAACGTTTGGCATTGGCATGAGTGACCAAAGGTTTGGCTATTGTCACAGTTGTGGATCTGTCTGTTTCTCTTGTATGTGTGTGTGTGTGGGTGTGTTTGTTAGGGTGCACCTTCACCGCGTGGCTGTGTGTGTTTACTTGTCGTCAGCTGAGCGGTCACGTGCTTTGCTGTTGCTCAGCATCGCTCAGCTGTTAATCAATGAACCACAGGTGCAGCGCGTTACCGCGCGCCTTTATCTGTTCAGTGTTTGTATCTCGTGTTGTCAGTTTGTTGTGGTTCACGTCTGTGTCTGTTCCTGTTAGGCTTCTCCCGCTGAATCCGCTGGTGGTGAGTCATCATAGAGTCTGTTGCTTTTGGACTTGTCAAGCATGACTTGGTTTCATTGAAGTTGTTACCGCTGTTTGCACTGATGACACTTACAAGAGATTCACTTTGTTTTGCTGCTCTGAAGAACTATTACCGCTGTTAAGCGTTGTCGATTTCCTTGAGAGGTGCACCATTGCTCTACCCCTTCCCTCGATATCTGGTGAGATATCCATGAGAGATTTCCCTCTGGATCTGTTGCTCTGAAGAACTATTACCGCTGTTAAGCGTTGTCGATTTCCTTGAGAGATGCATCATTGCTCTACCCCTAACCCTCAATATCTGGTGAGATCTATACCAGCTGTTATTTCCTGTTATATCCCTGTTAATAAACCATCTTGCATTCACTTGCATTTGGGTCTCCTGCATATTTGTGACAGCTATAGTATCCCGGCCATGTATATTGACCTGTGGAACTCTTGACTAACAGTTTTAGTGGTGAGTTGAGGTGCACATTTTATTCTGCAGTGAGTTAGGCAGCTGTGGTTTTATGTTTTGTAGATACAATTCCTTTCAGACAGCTTCCTCTTGCATCCGCAGTTACTCCTGTTGCATGTGGGTCGTCCTTTTTGGTGGTATGCTGACATTACCCTGAATATCGTGGCTCTTGATACATCACTAACACTTGCTGTTTTGGTCACAGCAAGGCTCTCATTCACACACACACACTCATATTCTACAGCCAATTTAGTTGATCCAATTCACCTACACCGCATGTCTTTGGACTGTGGGGAAAACCAGAGCACCTGGAGGAAACCCACTGGGAGAACATTTAAACTCCACACAGAAATGCAAACTTGCCAAGCTGGGACTCGAACCCGTGACCTTCTTGCTGTGAAGTGTATAACAGTATAACAAGATGTATAAGTGTATAACAAATATGTGCTAGTCAGAGTAAATACAAACTAGTCAAGACTGAATAATGACAAACCAGTGATCACTATAGTAGTCAAGGGCTATTTTATTTTATTTATCACTAGTAATAACTAAACAGAAACAGTGACAATTAAAACAAGTACTAGTATCTATTTAATATGTATCAGCATCAAATTGAGTAATGAAAAAGTAGTATCTAATGACTGCGTAGTGTCTATTTAATAATGTCCAATATCTAATGAATGAGTACTAGTATCTAATAAATAAGAACTAGCCAATGCAATCTCACAGCAATTTGTCACTTTTTGATTTATTGGCTAATTCGTATTAATTTGTACATTCATAGATGTCTCATTCATACATTTTAATATGATTTGCTCATTTGCAAATGAGAGGTGGGTTTAGGGGTGGGCTTTGGGAGCATGGCTCCTTTTAAAAAACATACTTTTCATACAAATTAAGTCGTAGGAATTTGTACGAATTAGCCACCCAAAAAAAAAAAGAGTTACTTTCCTCATGAGATTGGGCAAATTTGAAAGCACTAGTGTAACGCCATGACTCACTCAGGAAGGCAAAAGGATTGCAGGATTTATCAAACATGTAGATTTATTTACAAACACTCACTTGGAAGGACATCGAGAATACAGGAGACACAGGAACGACAAGGGATGACGACAAGACACAACTAAGAACACCGGACAATGACTAAACCAAACTTAAGCCGCGGTCACACTGGACTTGACTCCCCATAGACTTCCATTCATACGTACGCGAATGCGTCAGACCGGAAACGCAGGGTCATGCGTCGAGTTTCGCAGGTTGCTGCAGTGCAAAGTTTAAGCTTGGTGAACTCTGACCTGCGAAATCGCATCACTTGACTGCGTGAGACCAATCCAGGATTAAAACATGACCTCTCTGAACAGAAATTTAAAACATGGAGCAATCGCTCGCTTTTTTTAATGTCTAATCATCTTGTTTAATCCCGCCCCTTTTCGCAGCGACGTACGACAGAATTTCGCAAGCTCAAACTCTAGTGTGACTGCGGCTTTACAAACACACATGGAGAATGAAAACATGGGAAGATCACATGGGGAAGGTCACATGATGAACACAAGGAACACAGGATCTGACAACTAGCAGATACCTTACCTCACTAACAATAACATAACATTAGTCCAAAGTACAGCTTTACTTTGATTTGAGTAAAAACTATAGAAATTCAAAAAGAAATTCATCCAATTCATGGTCGCTATAAAAACAATATTTTAGCTTTGAGTGAATGTAAAGACAATTTTGATTAATATTAAATACATTTTTAGCTTCAACCAATTCAAAGCTGGAATTGTAATTATACTTTGATGTAAGGGTAGAAAACCTAAAAAAAAAAAAAAAATCTACATTGTACCACAGTAAAAAAATACATAGTGGTCTCCATAGTAAAATATTTTAACTTTTGTTTTTTGACCACAATAAAACTTTTTTTAGTTTAGATTAAATTAAATGTTAAAGTTTTATACAAAAATTATAACATACTGTAGGCAGTTGGGGTACAACGGAGGTAAGGGTTCAAATGCGATTTATTTACAACTCAGTCAGGCAGGCAATGGTCAAAGCAGGAGCAAACGTAATCATGAGGGTAATCCAAAAGCTAAGATGTGGTCACAGGCAATGAGGTCGATACAGGCGGCAAAACAACACAAACATGGAACAAAACAAGGGTCAGAACACACGGCAAAGCTAGATAAAAGAACGCTTTGAAATGTTACAGCAAACAAGACTCAACAATGTGTGAGAGAAAGTGAGGTGTACAGTATATATAAGGTTGTTGCTAGATCGGATATGGTTGTGGCCGGAAGTTAATGAGAATTATTTATATTATTTATTAAATTTCCCATTTATTGTATTTTATTATCGTCTACCCCCACCCCAACCCTAAACCCAACCGTCACAGTAACGTAAAAACAGTAGTTGTACCGAGTATTATTTATGCTATCTATTAAATTACCCAATAAATTGTATTTTTAATGCCTACCCTCACCTCAACCCTAAACACAACCGTCACAGTACAGTAAAAATATAAATTATTGTTATACAGTGTCATAAAAATGCTGCTATATTGATATACATATCACACTTCCGGCCAGCCGCCCATCCGATCTAGACTTTACCTAGATATAAGCCATATATTCAGTCTTCATGAGCTACAGCTGTGTGCAAGTAATCAGGGGTGATCCGAAACTGGTGTGTGAGTGAGGTGCCTGACGGGAAATGTAATGCAGTTCGGTGGCAGAATTGTAGTTTGGGTGACAGTGAGTGTTTTCCAGCAATCAAAGTATATTCAAAGTATATTTTTTTTCAGTGTAGCTAATGCGTAAGTATACTTAATGAAAATACACTAATTTCTAAAATCAACAAAAACAAATTTAGTATTAGCATAAATATATAGGGCTAGCAGGATGAAATGTTAAAGCAGCTTGCCATAGAGAGGGACTACATCCAAACAGTTTGTTCACTGCCCAATCCATGAAGAGTTATCTATTGAGAAAGATAATAATCACAATCAGCCGTAGATTTACTTAGTTCTGAGCATATGTTTAATGTTGGATTAGGATTTAGTGGCAGATGAGGGTGTTTTAATGGCGTTTGGGTGTTTGGTAATCAGATGTGCGGCGTGTCTGAAGAGTTTGAATTCCCCGAGGTTTGTGCTGTGTTTCGCAGTGGGGGCAGGCCGATGTCGCCGATGTGCGCTAAATTGATTTCAGTGCTGATCTGATGGATGAATTGAAAATGAATGTCTTCATAGGTGACCTCTTTGCTGGCGACGCCGTGATTGCCTCCCCAACGCGCCTCATTTTGATTGACAGGCCGGCTAACGAGTTCTGTCTCTGGGAGAGTTATAATTTACCTGTGCAAGGGACTCTCTCCACCAACACACACACACGCACAGACTGAGATGAGCAGCTCACATGCTGTCTCTGCTTGAAAAATAAAAAGCAGTGTGAGAGAATGTGAAGATTACATTGACTGAAGGACATGCTATAGGTTTTTAGCATACTAAAAATGTCTGTGATTTCAATGGTAAAAAACTGTAAAAATACTAGCCTTCGATAAAAATCTGTAACCTGTTTAACTGTAAGCTTCCTAATATACTGTATACGGTGATTAATCGTAAATTCACTTTTTCAGAATTCCCTGCACGACACTTCACTTTTTATGCTTTTTTGTTGACATAACTCAGAATCAGAAAGATCTTTATTGGCAGGTATGTTCACACATACAAGGAATTTGTTTTCGTGACAGAGCTTCTACAATGCAATAGGATTACAGAGACAGGACTAAAAAACAGATAATAAATATTTTTTAAAAATAGAAGTAGTGATTTTGCATTCTCTTCTGCTCGACGCCAGTGAAAATCGCTTGGGTTTGAATCCGAATAAACGTCTCGAAAAATGCTGACGAAAAACTCTTAAGGCTCGTTCACACCGGGATGCTTTTCATTTGTGTTTGTCGTCAACGTTTTTCGAGACATTTTTCCGAATTCAAACCCAATCGATTTCCACAGGAGTCGAGCAGAAGAGTATGCAAAATCACTCCTTGACGTTAGATGGCGCTACACAACTTTAAGCTTCTGACACCCGCTTGTACCACAAAAGAAGACACGCTTGTTGTTATGGATGGTTCAAGTAGCGGCTCCAGCTCTAGCGATGAAGAAATGATTATTGTTCACCAGTTCAATAAGCAGCTTCACGTTCATATCGCCTCTGGGCATCTTTTTCAATGTGCGCTCGCATTGACAGTTTTGCGCTTGAGTGCCTCCAAGTGCTGTTTACGGTAACTTCAGCAGCTCCGTGCACGTAAACAAAAGTGCTAATCTGATTGGTGGAGAATGTTTTGACGTGGTGCGTCAAAACAAAAAAATTAGCATGAGGCATTTCTTTAAAAAGTTCTGCTTTTATGCCTGGCGTTTTGCGCGTTGGTGTGCATGATCATAATGCCGCCCTTTATTTAGTCATGAGGCGTAAACGTCGATGCAAAACGCGAGCAAAAAAACGTCCCGGTGTGCACGGGCCTTTAGGGTTTAGGTTACATCTAATGTTGATAAATAATGTATATTGCATTACTTTAATTTCATGTGTGTTACGATCGTGTTTAGTGGTTGTGTCAATGACATTAGGCACCATCTAGGCCTATATATTATTATGTTTCTCTGCTTGTAGGAAAAGTTGTTTGTGATGAGCTTTGGCTTTCTCAGCCAGCCTTGCTTATGGTTGTGTTTTTGTCTGTCTAAAAAAGTTATGTTGTGTAGATGTTAGTACTTTAAAATGTTAGAGCTAGAGACTGATTCCTGTGACGCTCCACAGGACACAGGAAGAACATGGAAACTCCACACAGAAATGCCAAATGACCCAGCTGGAACTCGAACCAGCAACCTTCTTGCTGTGAAGCGACAGTGGTAACCACTGAGCCACTGTGCCGCCCAATAGTAATAATATGTTGTAATAATAATATGTCCAAAGACATGCGGTTCAGGTGAATTGGGTAGGCTAAATTGTCCGTAGTGAATGAGTGTGTATGGATGTTTCCCAGAGATGGGTTGCAGTTGGAAGGGCATCCGCTGTGTAAAAACATATGCTGGATAAGTTGGCGGTTCATTCCACTGTGGCGACCCCGGATTAACAAAGGGACTAAGCCAAAAAGAAAATGAATTAATTAATTAATGAATGAATGTATGTTACTTTGATAGTTTGTTCAGACAAGCCAAAACTCAAAATATTTTGTTGACTTTGTGGTGAGATTGATTATACAGCCTGTGTCCAATGATTCTGGAGAACAGGTCAAACCAAAACACCCTCAGGGCATATTACCATGAATAAAAATATTTGGACTTAAAGAGCAAACCACCGAGAAACGCAGGATCATGTACTTCTACATGGGGTTTGAACATAATTGTGTGTCTACAATCCACCTATTCATTTTAATTCATATTTTCCATAAACACTGCAGTCTTATTATTAGCGATCCCGCTCGCTACAGTTTCAATCAAGCCGGCCAGCTTGGTGGGGTTTTGAGCAGCACTGACCGCTTTCATCAACTGTCGATACCCCTGGGCCCCGCATAAGCCCATCAGCAGAAACCCTGTTATCAAAGTTCAGAATAGATAGATATCTTCAATATCCTCCAGGGACAGAGCAGCCAGGCACACAACGCGCCACTTCTCCCAGCTGCAAACGTCCCGGCAAACTCTCCCGAGCCCAAGCTTCTCGTCGCGTTCAGAGACCAGTTGATCAGATCCATAATTCCTTATTCGCTTGGATAGCAGGGCACGGAGAGCCTCAGAGATAGAATAAGATGAGACAAGAAGAGCCAGCCAGGGAAGATAAGGGACGGAGAGGGAAAAAAGTGCGACCGCCTTCGCCGAGAGCCAAAGAAGAAAATAACATAACAAAAACATAACAGATATCCATACAGCAGTGGATATTAAGCTGTATCCTGTCACATTTGCCGTGCAAAAACTCTGCAAAGTTAAAAGAGCGCGCTGTGTGTGTGTCCACTGTGTGTTTGTGCAAGAACTTTGTAATGACATTTGTGTGACTCATCGTTGCAGAAAGGCTTGAATTAACTCCACAACAAATACATCAAATAATCATTAGGAAAGTTCTTACTGTAGTATTTCTCACAAACGTTAAGTAAAATCTGCTTCCTTCATGTCTGTCTTTGTGCTGTTTATCTGATGCAGCAGGAGATGAGGACACACTCTGACATTTGCATTAAAGGCACAGGCCACAAAAACACCTACAATGGCTCAGAGCTGAAAATTACTTCTGAAAGGTATAATAAATAATCTGATGGGTGTTTTGTGTGAGACACATTCTGGAGACTCAAAAGACTTATCTTAAATCTTGAAAAAGGGGTAAAATAGGTGCCCTTTCTTGCAACATACACCATCTGCAAGCTATGGTCCAGTCAAATATCAAAACAGTCCAATCATATGCATGGGTACATTTTACCTGCTGGCAGTTTTAGAAATGCAATTTAACAAACAATTCATCTTTCTTTTACAAAAAATTCACAGACACATTCTAGAGACACCTGAGACTTATATTATCTTGTAAAAGAGACATTATCAGTCCTCTTTAACAAAGATGAAATGTTTAACGGATAATGTCATGTGAGTACTGAGTCAGTTGTAGAGGTGAAGCTGCTGAAGTAAACTGGCTCTGCTGAAGTGAGGTGTATTGGAGGGGTTTGTAGAGAGGAAGGTGATCTGCCATTAAGAGCTGGAGGTCGGAGAGTGTCGAGCCCCAGCTGTTCTGCCTGACAGGAGCTCAGGAAGGAGGGCTCTTAGCCAGACCAGGGGGTCCTGGATGCCCTCGCCCATGATGGAGCATCTCTAACCTCCCTTAGTTTTCCTGCAGAGAGCTAATGGAAAAAGGATATGTAGTGTTCACAGATGAAGAAACTGAAGGTTCAGAGAGGTCTGGAGGAGTCTGACTGCATTAAATAAAACCCTGCTTCACCTCTATCCTTCACCCCAGCACTTACAATCTCCATAGAGACTTAGTTGTTCAACTTTTGTCTTTAGAATTTAGGAGGAAAAACTATTTGATGTTTCTATAATGCTAATATATACTAGAAAGAATTACAGATTTTACATACCATACAGGTACTTGTTTGGAGCCAGTGGTAGAGCTGGTTCATCTGGCGAGTCCTCTTAAGAACTGCTTTGCTTTTCCACCTGGTAAAGAGTCACCATAGAGCCAGCTCTTATGTCATGGCATAATGCAACAACAACGCGTTAGTATTAGTCTTAATAATTTTGTAAACCTTCATTGGGATCCAAACACAGTGAATCTAATGTGTTCATGAGGAACATCATAGTTTGTATAGATGGAGAAAAGATAAGGTGTTCAGCATTTTGTACCGCTATTTCAAATATGAACAGCTTCTGTTCATCGCTTTGGTCACAGTAAAGCCTGGTTTATACTTCTGCGTCAAGTGATCGGCGTGACGCAAGGCGCATGCCTTGCGTGTTGCTGTGCATTTATACTTCTGCGTGCTGTTTCTGTTTCTCTGCAATAACACTGCCGAAACACTAGCTGGCAGTAGGTGTTTATGTTCCTATGTCTTGAGTTTCTTCGTTGGTGTTTTGTTTTTTCTGAACGCTTCCTTGATGTACAAGTGGCTCAAATTCACTCATTTTGAGGCGGGAACCGGCGGACGTGCAACAACTTTAATCATAAGGTAAACACAAAACAACAGTCTCCATCCGGAGCTCCTTCACGGTACGCCACACTTGTAAACACTCGCTGCATCACGCTCGCACGGCTCTCACCTCCACCCACACTTGTCAGCGCTACCAAGCCGACCAAGCACAGAGTTTGCGCTACGTGTACGTGTTACATTTTTTGAGAGGTGCGCGTCAACGTTGCCGACGGCCACGGCGAGGGCTCTGCGTCCACACGCAGGCTGCGCCGTAGCATACGCGTGCGCTTGACGCAGAAGTATAAATTAGCCTTAACTCCACCCTCAGCCCCTAACACAAGCTATTCTTACTTAACTCAGCAATGTATTGGTGCTTCTTTAAAAAAACAACAACACTTTTTCTGGTTTAGAACTGTGCATTGGGTGTCCAAAGGCAAATAACCAACTTGGAACCAGCTCTTAAACTGCCTTTGTGGAAAAGGGGTATGTTTGATCCTCTAGTTTTGGTATCATTCCCTGATTCGCCAAGCCACTCTCATGTTACCATTATGCAACCAGTACACTGCAAGTACAGATAGCGGAAACATTTGCTTATACCTGGTGATTGTGAATGGTCATATTTCATGTGTTATGCCAAAGTTCCTTTTATAGGAAAGTCTGTTCACTCAGCGGCTATATTTGAAATGCCTACGGGAGGTTCATAATAATAATAATAATAATTCCTGACATTTATATAGCGCTTTTTTCTAGACACTCAAAGCGCTTTACACATTGGGGGGAATCTCCTCATCCGCCACCAGTGTGCAGCATCCACCTGGATGACGCGACGGCAGCCATACAGTGCCAGATCGCACACCACGAACCAGCTGATTGGTGGAGAGAAGACAGAGTGATGAAGCCAATTATAATATGGGCATGGTTAGGAGCCCATGATGGACAGAGGCCAGTAGGCAAATTTGGCCCTACTCTTTTTCGAAGAACATCCTGGGATTTTTAACAACCTTGGTTTAACGTCTCACCTGAAAGACGGCGCTCACTGAGCAGTAGAGAGTCCCTTTCACTATACTGGGGCGTTAGGGCCCACACAGACCTCAGGTTGAGCACCCCCTGCTGGCCTCACTAACACCTCTTCCGGCAGCAACCTAGCTTTGTCATGTGGTCTCCCAACCAGGTATTGGCCCGCACAGCCCTGCTTTGCTTCAGTGGGTGACCATGTGAGAGTTGCAGAGAGCTAGCTGCCGGCTTCATCCAAGACCAAAGTCCTGTGCAAATGAATAGGAGTATCCTGAAATCTTGAAAACTAATCTCTGAACTCATTATTACCTTAAATATTTTAAATCAGCAACAAAATCTGAAGTGACCTGCTTTATTATTGTTGCTACATAAGCCCTAAGTTAAGTTTCACAAACTAATTTAGAGAGGAGCACGTGATATGATTGACCGCAACTGCAATGATTAGTTAGCCAATCAGATTAATCCAAACTCACTATAAGTAGCCTAGCAAAAAATTACTCCCTTATCTTCGTTTTCTGAAGAAACCCCCCATCCACCCCTTCTCCCCCTTTCTTCCTTTACCACGGGGAGCTCTCGAGAAATACCTGATCTCGTACTACCCTTACATGCTCAATCGACCAGGCGGGAGCCCTGGGCTCAATTATCTCCGAGCTCAGGGTTCTCTCCCGGGACAGCATGCCTAACCTGCTATCATTATCAAACAATATCTAAGTGTGAACTCTTGAATTATATTTAAAACATGTCATATTCAGTTTGCAACTGCGCATGTGAAATGATTGGCATGACACCAAACTCCTTTATGGCCATTTCAATGGTACCACAAGGACTTTTAGACACTCAGGAAAGACAGACAAAACCTAGAGCCAAACACTGGAGAAGGAGACTGTAATGACACTGTATGTGATATGCTGTAACATGTTACACTACATAGTAGTCGCCAAGTGGCATGGTTTGCCGTAACAAACAAGTCCCTCCCTCACTGAACTGCATGACTATGAAGACAGATGATTGGCAATTTTGACTGGAAGGTGGAACTTCCTTTTCTGTGGCAGCCATACTGAGTATTGGACCTCCCTCCATTTGAGGTATTGCAAGTAAAGTCTTTGGTTAAACTCTGTAGAATGTGGACAGAGATCATTTTCTGAAACACAGTAGAAACACCAGCCTGGATGAGGATCATTCTCATTCTAATACTGGTTGAAAAAGAACACTCACTGGTGTAAACACAGCCATAGAAACATGACCTCTGAACAAATGTACAGCTAGTGGCGTCTCCTTCTACGTCATTTCTGTATAACGTAGGCATTAGCACTGCATTACTTGCAACCTAAGATGCAAAATTCTCATATATGAGTTCTGATGTTTAGTACGTTCCCTGCTGGTTCACACTCAGAGAGGGGCACATTAAACAGCCTCGTCTGTCAGCTGGCATTGACTGTAGTGACTGAGGCCTGCGCTCCTCGATGGAGTTTTCTGCTGCACTTGTGAGTCTTCATGAAAACGGAGGTGTGGGAAATGACAGGAGTGTCATTGCATCCTGGGATTGATTTAGCTCACAGAGCTGCTCCGCTGACAGCGAGCAGAGTGTTTGTGTGTGTATTTACCGCAGAGGCTGTCGGAGAGACAGACGACGTCTCTGTCAGCACTCGGCGGCAGAAATGATCGGCTGGTGATGTCCTATTAGTGGGCCTGCAGTACGTCTGCTAGCGAGCGCTGACTGCTCACAGCGGGCTGCTTCACGCCGGCTGTAGGTGTAGATCTCTGTCGTGTCGCTCCTCTGATCTGCTGGATCTGCTGTCCTCTTTTCTGTTGTGCTTCTGCTCTCTGAAACACTCAACGTTTTTAAACACTCTTAACGCTCTTTCACCTGACAGCGTGGCTTCAGTGCTCGCGGCATGCAGATACTGGATCGTCACGCTGAGGTGAGTTTATGATGTTGCTAGAAAGCTTCACAGTGGGGGTTTACAGTATTTTACAACACAAATCGAAAAGGGGGATTGTAGAAGGATGCAATTTTATTTTCAGTATTTAATTTCTGTTTCATTATCTAAAACCCAACTGTGGGTAACACAGACTTTATGAATCATTTTCAGGAGAGAGAAACTGGACTTTTCTAAAATAAAGGTTTGTACAGTTGAAGTCAGAATTATTAGCCACCCTGAATTATTAGCCCCCCTGTTTATTTCCCCCCCAATTTCTGTTTAACGGAGTGAAGATTTTTTCAACACATTTCTAAACATAATAGTTTTAATAACTCATTTCTAATAACTGATTTATTTTATCTTTGCCATGATGACAGTAAATAATATTTGACCAGATATTTTTCAAGACACTTCTATACAGCTTAAAGTGACATTTAAGGCCGTACTCACACTATGTACAGTTGCCCTGAACCGGGCCAAAGCACGCTTGTCCCCCCTCCCGTCTCCCCCGACGGCCCGCACTCACATTACATTCGGGCCTGGGCGTGCTTCCGTCATCGATGACGCGCTGCTCAGTAAGCGCTCTCGCTCAGCACAGTGGAGATTTCTTTAGTTATATCGTTTAAGTCATTTGATATGCGGTGACACGCAGTCTAATATTTCGCCTGAACAGATCAGCCTCTTCTGACGCTCATATACAATCATAAAGTCCTCGTGCTGCAGGAATTAGAAAGTTTGCTGAAGGCGCAGCTGTCGTGCAGTGAGGGGTTTGCGTCTTTAATAATCGACGACAGTTTGCGTTCATTGAAGAGTACGAATGGTTAATTAATCCATATGAAACAGTCCCTTAAAAGTCACGTCTCGCTTTCAGTTTCGGGCTCAAGCACGCTTGCACTCACACTGTAAGCGTACCGCGCCTGAGCCCAAGTGAACCGCGCTCTGGCCCACCTCTTCCAACCGGGCCAGGGCCACCCAAGTGTACCGTGCCTGAGCCCGATTCAGAGCACTCACACTTCTCAAACAATCCGGGAAACGGGCCTGGGCACGGTTCGGATAGCATAGTGTGAGTAAGCCCTAAACTCTTAACCAGGTTAATTAGGTTAATTAGGGAGGTTAGGGTAATTAGGCAAGTTATTGTATAATGATGGTTTGTTCTGTAGACTATCAGAAAAAAACTTAATAACTTTTAATAGCTTAAAGGGGCTAATAATTTTGACCCTAAAATGGTTTTTAAAAAATTAAAAACAAATAAGACTTTCTCCAGAAGAAAAAACATTATCAGACATACTGTGAAAATTTCCTTACTCTGTTAAACATCATTTGGGAAAAAAAATCAAAGGGGGGCTAATAAATCTGACTTCATCTGTATATGTTCCGTTCCATCTATAAAGTCTGTACTGTGCTTTAAATTACTTGTCGTATGTAACTCAACCAGAGTTGGGTGTAACGCGTTACTGTATTCTAATTACATTTTTGAGGAACGCAGTAATGTAACGAATTACATTTTAAATTTGTGTAAATTTAAATTACATTTTTGTGTAAAATTGAGCTGAAAAACAAAAATACTGCTGTGAAATGCAGTCGCTGTCCAGTCTCTAAAGAACTTTCGACTGCTTTTAACTCGACCAGCAACTTGTTCAAGCACTTGAACAGAAAGCATTCTATGACAACACTCGTCACCAAGGAGGACACCGGCGGCCAGTGCTTAATTTTTAAATTGCGAGGTCCCCGAGCAGATCGGGGTATCGGATCCGGCATGTTACCCGAGGATGGAGGTGTCGTGCACAAAAGTGGCGAGTGTTGGGGTGGGGGGGTTGGTGCAGTGGATGGCGGAGGGGTGTCGCAGACGAAAGTGAGCGGGGCGGGGGTGCAACCTTCTTGCTGTGAGGCAATAGTGCTAACCACTGAGCCACCACGGCGCCCATATTTCCTATTTCAAATTCACAAAACTGATATTTAAATTACCATATTTGGAACATAATTTAGAGCCGGTTACATTTTGCCAATGCATGTGTTCTCTGCGATCACAATCTTCATTCTACTACAGTGCAACACTCGACCAACTGAGTGACACGATTCATAAATTTAATTAATAATGAAAACGCCCAATGCATTATGTCTTATTTGTATTCCATATGCTCTTATGGGTCGTATAGTGTCAAACGACCTATAGGTTTGTAGCTATAAGTTGAAGTACATGTTGGAAATGGCCTTTACTCTTTATACTGTAGCATATAGAGTAGAAACTGTGTGCTGTGTGTGTCTGGCTCATGCTCTCTCTGTCTCTGCCGGGTCCAGATGTCCCTCTGTACTTCTTGTCTCTTTCATGTAGTTGTTAATGAGAGAGTCACATATGGCCTTCACCCTTGTTAGGCGGATGGGTGACACTTTCGGGGAGGTGGGGGAGTGTGGTGGAGCTCATGAAAGGGCCGCGCGGGGCACTGATCCAGGTACAGCGGGCGGTGGAGATGAGTGGGGTGAGCAAGACCAAGGGTCATATCATTAAATGCTTTATGGGTGATTTCAGACAGTCACATTTATACACTTAATGGGGATCCTGTGGCTAATATGAGTGTTAATCTGGAATTTGGCTCACTGGTTTTTGTGGGAATCCAGACTACTGTTGCTTTGAGATCTGGAAATTGAATTTTGAAACTGTGAAGCATTATTTTTGATGTGTTATTTATTTAATTATTGCTAAATATTAATACAAAAACCTTGTATTTTTAATTCACTGAATAGTTTATTATGATATTGATAAAGGATGAATTTTGGTGAAGGTAATGTTATATAGAAGGCAGGCGTTATTTTTTAAAATGATTAATTAAATTCATTCATTCATTTCCTTTGGCTTAGTTCCTTATTTATCAGGGGTCGCCACAGCGGAATGAACCGCCAACTATTCCGGCATATGTTTTTACGCAGCGGATGCCCTTCCAGCCATAACCCACTACTGGGAAACCCAAACACACTCTTTCACACACTTACACCAAGGGCAATTTTGTTTACCCAAGTCACCTATAGCGCATGTCTTGGGACTGTGGTAAACAGGAGCACCCGGAGAAAAACCCAACATGGGGAGAACATGCAAACTCCACACAGAAATGCCAACTGACCCAGCCTGGACTCGATCCAGTGACTTTCGTGCTGTGAGGCTGTGAGGCTAACCACTGAGCCACTGTGCCGCCTAATTACAGTAAGTTAATTATGTTTGACCTGGTATTTCTTTTATATAGTCAATTTAAATGAGCATTATGTGATAGTGTTTCATTTTTAAAAATAATTTGTATGTTTAATGTGTAAGAAACATCCACAGAAGAAAATGTTTACAGACTTTAGACTGATCAGAGGTGTGTTTTGGGATTATGTTATTTGTTATTAAATGAATTTTATTTTTGTATAAGCATGAGTCTAATGCAATTCATATTTTAATGCTTAATGTGTAGTCATTTTTAAAAAGGTAATATTATTGAGATACTATTGTAGCTTTTATTAATACAATAGTTTGAATAAGTTTCATTTTTATATTTTCCATTTTTCTCTTTATTGCTTATTATTAATACTTTATTAAGTTTTTTATTATTAAGTTTTAATTAACTCATGTTAATTGGTAAAAATTATAAATGAAGAGTTTCGTTGCTAAACGAGATATAACTAACATTTCTCAAAATGGATATTTGACATTATTATGTGAGACATCAACAGTCAAGTTCATTCACAATTTTTGTGCATTAAACTATTACTTGAGCTCAGTGAAGGCCAGGAACAGAATATTCTTCAAATCCAGGATATTTTTCATTCAATTTTATCTCCATAAATAGTTCATAAATAAATCAAAAACCATGCCGAAATGCAACATATTTATCTTAACATTGTCAAACATCTTAAATTGGTTAAAAAAAACAATACATCATAAATATATGGAATAATATATACTAAGATTGATTAATAATAATACGAGTTAGTTTTGGCCAGAACGTACACAACACAACATAACTTTTTTCTTTTGCAAAACGCTATATTTCCACCTTAGGCTATATTCTACTACTGTAATACCATTAAGAAAAGCTAGTGAATCAATGTTTTGTTTGATAAGTAGGATTCACCGATCACACCAGTTGCGTTTCCAGGCACAGCTTCATGCAAGGAAACAGAAGCGCGCACACGTTTTAAACAGTCGCGCACATCACATCAGCTTTTGCAGCGAGTGATCATCCTCTCATTCGGTATTCACCTGCTCGCGCAAACACAGTTATCTTTGTCAGTCGTGCTGCTTCTCGATTCTAAGATCGCATTTGCCATCCTTATTGCCGAACCCTGCTTTTAAGAAAACTACATCGAAATCCATGACGTTATAGCTTCCATACCATGACTCTGAAGCTTTGATTCCCTGACTGACAGACAGCAGCTGATCAGTAATGTAGCCTACGTGACTGACAGCTCGCCTACAGTATAAACAATTAAATAGTAAACGTTTTTTAGTTAGAATCCTCTTTTTAAAAATATATGTTTTTTGTTTTGATATTATCTTTAAATCAATGAGCAAACTCGGAGCACTTCACCGCCGGTGACTCTCTTCCCAGAGGATGCTGAGCTCGCGCAGCATCCTGAACGTTCTATAACCAGGGCCAGCGCGTCCATAGAGGCGACCCAGGCGGCCGCCTAAGGCGGCAGAATAGGCGGTGTCTGCGACAATCTCCCCACCGCCCCGGTTCTCGCTGTCGTACGCGCAATCACCCGTCTCTCGTTTTCGCTTTCAGTTTGAGGGCGGCATGATCATCTTTTGCCTAGAGCTCCAGTTCAGTTTGCTTCAGCCCTGTCTATGACCGTTATATCGCACTTCGTAAAGAAACTGGTCTGGCGGATATCACGTTTTGTGAAAAAATACATTTTAAAGTAGGCCTAAAATGTACATTCTTCAATGTTATTAATGGCAGCAATTCACACATAGATTAAGGTACATCTGAACAATGATTTCCAATAATAAAATCCAAATGTCAAAAAATGACGTTCATCGCGTTTTGCAACCAAACTCTTCAAATATTTCCTCTGAAACTAGATGAACATTTGAATAGTTCAGATGCAAAAAAAAGTGCCATCTGAAATTTTCATCTAAAATGAGCATTTTTTCTCAGGCTTCTATGTTTAGGTTCAGTAATTTGACTTTTATGGCAAAGAATAGGTTATTTTAATCTCTTTTAATGTGAAATAACTGAACACTAACATTTGGGGCAAGAAAAAACGCTCATTGTAGAAGAAAATTCCAGATGTCACTTAGAGGTTTTTGCATCTTTTATTTATTTTTTAGTTGTGTTATTATTTCAAAAAACTAAATGTGGTTTTAGTTGAATGCTTTTTTTAGTTAACCATGTGTATTACTATAAAACTTTGGTTACATTTTACAATCCGGTTTCATTAGTTAAAGGCCACCTATGATGAACATAATCTTTTGTAAGCTGTTTGGATAGAACTGTGTGTAGATATAGTGTGTCCACAGTCATATTGGAGGAATAGAAGCACAATAAGTCTCTTTTTTTAAATTTCTTGACGTTAAAATAGGATCCAAATCCCTCCCATTTTGAGGCCCACCACATCGTGACGTAGGAGTGCGGTTCCCCCCCTCACCAATTTGATTGACAGCCACGTATTAACATGTCTCCGTAGTAAGGCATAAAATCATATCCACAAGACAGAATGTGTGCAAAGCAACCGAGATTACAAGATCTGTTCAGCTCTCTGTGATCATCAATCATCATCAAATGTGATCAAGAATGAGTTTTACAAGTTTAAAATGTTAATAAAACAGTGCATGTTTGTAATGAATTACTGCGATTTTACAGTCTTTATCACCACAGTTGCATGTCAATACAATTATAAGAGAAGAAGATTCAATCCCGGTTTGTGGACGTTAAATCAGAGTTATTTTGTACATCAACATAATGTATATTCATACAGCAGTGGATATTAACATGTATCCTGTCACATTTGCCAAAAACAGCGCAAAGTTAAATGTGCGATCTGTGTGACTCATCATCGCAGAAAGGCTTGAATTAACTCCATAATAAATACATAAATAATGATTGGGAAAGTTCTTACTGTAGTGTTTCTCACAAACGTTACGTGAGATCTGCTTCCTTCATGTCTGTCACTGTGCTGTTTATCTGATGCAGCCGAGGCGGAGATTGAGGCACACTCTGACAGCAGGGCTCGAAATTAACCTTTTTTCTTGGTAGAACTGGTGCTCCTAACTTAAAAAATGTAGGCGCAGCCAGCAAGTATTATGAGCACCGTTACTACAAATTTTATATTAACAGATTTATTGCATATGAAATCAACACTAATCAAAACTAACAATCCAAAAAAATCTAATGGCGCCCACCGGTCCTACACGCACTGCTTGATGTGAATGAGATGAACTAAGTTAACAATAATAACTTTGCTGTTCTCACGAGTGGTGTCTGATATTGCACAGATGAAATTGACATATAACTTATTATTTGCATACGTCATCTTATTAGCAATAATGGTCTTTTCATGAGCTGCAATATTAGTTTCATCTCAGTTTATGCATGCTCTTTTGCGATGGTGAACTCATGTCACTCCCTTGACTGACAGCATCGTGATGATTAAATGAAGGATTAAATAACGTTAAATAACATCTCATGCTCAAAATGTGTAGATGTGGCAAACACTGTTACCTAAAAAACTCTGTCCTACCGGCTTTACGGTGAATGCTTTAGTCTTTTTTATAGCGGACTTTAACCCACTGGAAGTCTTTTATCCACGCTTCGAAAAGTGTAGATGCTGGATTAACAATCACCACATGATCACTAATCAGATATGCCATTATTTGTAACTTTAGGTGGTTTCTAAAACTAACTAAGTGTTATTTTCATTCTCTCGTATCCAGACCTTTACATTTCCGCAGCTGTAGCTCCCTGTCATCTGAAGACTGTCAATCTGAGTGATTGATAGCTGATAATAACCAATCCATTCGCATTCTGTTCTAGAGCAGTGGGCTAATAAGAAGAGCTTGAAGGTGGGGCAAGCATAGCGAATTTGTTTATCGCAGCAAGTTGAAATGACATGTCTGTTTTAAACAATTCTTGAGCAATGTGTTTGCGTTGTTTGTTGCAAATATTTCTCCTAAATAAGTGCATGCGGTAAACATTTTGCAGTGAAAACTGGTCCCACGGCAACAATTTTATACACTCGCACAAATGCTCCCAAATATATTTTGAGGTCGCATAGATAAAATTTCAGGCGCATCTGCAACCAAAATGGTCGCAATTTCGAGCCCTGGACAGGCACGTGGGAACGGTGGGCGGGGAGAACTAGCATTAAAGGCACAGGCAACAAAAACAGCTACATTGTGTTCAGAGCAGAAAATTCCAATATTCTAAAAGTTATAATAAATAACTTAACCTGAATTTGCTAACATGAATTAAGCATGAACGATACTTATATAGAATTTATTAATCATAGTTCAACATTTACTAATACTTTATCAAAATACTAATTCATGCTTGTTAACATTAGCTAATGCACAGTGAGTTAACATAACAATGGACTGTATTTTCATTAACTAATGTTAACAAGCGTGTCACCTAAACTTCTATTATAGGTTGCTAAAAAGTTGCTAGGAAAGTAATAAGTAAAAAAAGAGAACACTTCACTTGCATTTTTATTTGTTGGAGCCTCTAAACTGATTGTACTTCAAAAATATTCCCACTTGAAAAACTCAACAAATTGGGTTCAAGAGGGTTTTGAGAAGTTTGCTGCAAACAACTGTAATTTACTTTGCATGTGTAATCTGAATATTCATAAACACCCCGGGTTCGACCTTTCCTGAACAGACATGTGTTTCGCTTAATATGGTAAAGCTGAAATCTTGCATTGAACTCTGGGAGAGGAAAGTGCTGCCCAGCACATTTCAGAAAAAAGCTCTATGACAGTTCTATCACAAAATAAAACAATGCAATGATGCTTGCGTTTGTTAATGCAAAAACAACTTTGCTAAAATGTTTTACCGTGCTCTTTATAATGCAAATGCATCCGTTACTATTTCCATAAACAGCAAGGTAGAGCTGAGATTTTTGTTACAATCTTAAATAGAGATAATTTTCCACACCTGGAAAAGGATGGTGAAATGAGAATTTCTTCTGCCAATCATTCAGGATTAATACTGATTTATCAAATCCAAAAAAAAGTTTGTTTTATCTTAATATCAAGTATGTGTGTACATATTTTATTATTTCTATTGTGCAAAGATTTCTAAATTTACTTTGACTTGTATTTCATTGCAGACATACAACAGCACATTATTTAATGTGTTCCTCGTGATTTTTATTTTCTTTTTCAAAATAAACACATTTTAATTTTAGTTCTTGCAACACATAAAAAAGGAACAGTAAAGAATTTACCACTTGGTAATGTTGCCATTGCTTTTCCCAACACTTAAAAGACATTTAGGAACTGAAGACATCAAGTGATGAAGTGTTTGAGGTGTAATTTTGTCTCATTCTTCCTGCAAACAAAGTCTTAAGGTGTGCAACATATACCACACATTCTCTAAGGAAGACAGGTCGGGACTGCAGGCAGGCCAGTCAAGTACCTGTATCCTCTACTTCCGCAGCCAGAACTTTGTAATATGTGCAGAATGTGATTTTGCATTGTCTTGTTGAAATAGGCATGGGGGTCCCTGGAAAAGAAGGCAGCATATTGTGCTCCAAAACATCTATGCACTTTTGCAAGTTATCTTTGCCAAGGGCACTGAAAGACCCTGGCTTTTGCACTTGTTGCTGGTAACAGTCTGGATAATCCTTTTTTTCTTTGGTCCGGAGCAAACGACGTCCCTTTCTACCCCCCAAAAAAATCATGAAATAGTGATTTATCTGACAACAGTACACATTTACACGTGATGGTCCATCCCAGATGGGCTTCCTTTTGGCACAGTACAGCACAGTACACCTCCAATTACCCTTCCAGCTACAACACTGCACTTAGAGTACACAACTCGTGAACTTCCATTGATGGGAAACATCAAACATATACTCTTTGTCACGGTTGTGGATCTGTCTGTTTCTCTTGTATGTGTGTGTGTGGGTGTGGGTGTGTTTGTTTGGGTGCACCTTCACCGCGTGGCTGTGTGTGTTTACATGTCGTCTGAGTGGTCATGTGCTTTGCTGTTGCTCAGCATCACTCAGCTGTTAATCAATGAACCACAGGTGCTGGGCATTACCGTGTGCCTTTATCTGTTCAGTGTTTGTATCTCGTGTTGTCAGTTCGTTGTGATTCACGTCTGTGTCTGTTCCTGTTAGGCTTCTCCCGCTGAATCCGCTGGTGGTGAGTCATCATAGAGTCTGTTGCTTTTGGACTTGTCAAGCACGGCTTGGTTTCATTGAAGTTGTTACCGCTGTTTGCACTGATGACACTCACAAGAGATTCACTTTGTTTTGCTGCTCTGAAGAACTATTACCGCTGTTAAGCGTTGTCGATTTCCTTGAGAGATGCACCATTGCTCTACCCCTTCCCTTGATATCCATGAGAGATTTCCCTCTGGATCTGTTGCTCTGAAGAACTATTACCGCTGTTAAGTGTTGTCGATTTCCTTGAGAGATGCATCATTGCTCTACTCTAAACCTCGATATCTGGTGAGATCTATACCAGCTGTTATTTCCTGTTATCCCTGTTTAATAAATCACCTTGCATTCACTTGCATTTGGGTCTCCAGCGTATTTGTGACACTCTTTCATCCACACATACACACTCATACACTACAGCCAATTCATTGTATACAATTCACGCATGTCTTTGGACTGTGGGGGAAACCGGAGCACCTGGAGTAAACTCACGCCAACACAGGGAGAACATGCAAACTCCACACAGAAACGTCTCATTTTACTTACTGTGAAATGATAGAATCAACTCATTCAATTATTAAACAAATATCAGAATAATTAAATTCAGCTATATAATACTATTATATACATGGTAAATTATACTTTTAATAATTTTATTATTATTATTATTATTATTATTATTGATGCTATTATTAAAATTAGCATTTTTAGAATGCTCGTTTTCAAGCATTGTTCAAAGTAGTAAAAAGTAACCTAGAAAAACATCTGCAAAAAACTGTAGTTAAAAAATAAAAATGCTACAGTAAAAATGTTACCTGGTTAACAGAAGTTTCCTTAATATATGCAGCAAAAAACACTTGCATCTACAGTGCGCCGGGTGTATGATATCACACTTAAGTTTTTTTTGTTGTTGACATTAATACATTTCATTTTAGTTTTTTTTTTTATGTACATTACAGTTTTATGTAGAGTTTTACACTGCCTGCTTTTGGTATTGTTGTTGTCTGTGTAACAAAGGTAAGTGTACATGCTATGGTTCTTCAAACATTGGTGTGTTAATTGTAACTTGAGGACACTGGACAACAGAGTTGAGGATCCACGTGCAGTATTTTATTACACAGGGAATGGTCAGGCGGGCAATGGTCACAATCAGGAGCAAACGGTAACATACAGGGAAATCCGGAAGCGTAGTTAGATAGCAGGCAAATGGTCGATACAGGCAGCAGGCAGGATAAACTAAAACAGAGGGTCAAAATACGGAGAGACTATACACGGAAAACGCTTCGTAATGTTACAGGGTATGTACAAACAAGACACAGCAATGTCTGTGAGTGTGTGTAGTGGTTATATGGTCAATGTAATCTTTCCTGTGTAGCTCCCAGCTGTATGTGTGCATGTGTAATCAATGGAAAACTGGGACAGGTGTGTGTGTGTGGTGCCTGAAGGGAGTTGTAGTTCATGTGGCGGCAGAATTATAGTCAGAGTGAAAGTGAATGTTCTACAGCGATCTATGAAGGTAAGATCGCTGGTGATTGTGACATTAACACTGTATAAATAAATAAAATGCGGTAGTTTGCCATAAATTTATGGTAAACGATCTATTTTGAACGGTAAAATTCTCGCAACCACAACTTCATGGAATTTTTACCTCTAACACGCAACAAAACATTTTGCTGCTTGTTCAAACTACAGATTTAAAATGAACTGAAACAACACAACTCTTGAGATTTTTATGGAACAACTTAATTGTTTTATGTTCATTCCACTTAAATTTCTTAAGTTAACTTAAGCGATGACTGAATTGTGTGGAACCCTGCATCTTTAACAGTGTATATTGCCTTATTTGCTTGCAGTTGGTGCATGGTGAGTGTTGATTTCAGCCCTGCTCATATCAGCAGTCTGTGGACGACAGCTGTGAATGTGTGCAGCCTCTCACCGCTCTCACCTGGAGATGCTCATGTTTTGACCAGGTCTGCTTTTTCAAAGGAGGCTTTATTTATGAGAGCAGCGGTTCAAAGGGCCGTCCACCTTCACTTCAAACAAGTACAACCAAACTCTGTGCGCTTTCTTCTGCAGTTTCAGCAGCGCAAGGTCAAGCCTTTGGTCCCTTCAAAAGAGCCACTTAAACACACACAGATACAGGGACGCCGGGAGAAAAAAGGTGAGAAGAATAGAGTGAATAGTTAAAAAGAGTGGAGAGAGCGATGAGAGGACAGATGATGTTTGAAAGAGAAGGTGAACGGAGGACGGCGGAAAGATGGAAGAGTTTTCAGATGAGATGAAGGACACGCTTTACCAGAGAGCTGGAGTTGACATCAGACAGCAGCTCCTCTGAGGAGATTCATCCAGCTCAGTCATCTTCTGACCTTCAGCGACAAGAAAGAGACGAGACAAAAGATCAGGAGAAGCTCAGTGTCAGTGCTGTTTACATGAACTCGAGATCTTCAAACCTTCCTGTTAAATTAAAGAATAGAGCGTTCTTCAACAGCGACTGCATGAGGGAGAAAATGACGTTACTAGAGACAAGCTGTGGTGAAACATCAGCACTGAATACTACTGAATAAACTGTATATGAGAGGTGTGTGGTGGTCTTCTGAAATCATGAAGCAAAGGTTTTTCTCTCTCTTTTTTCAAACGAAATCTGAATTCATGTCCCAGTCACATGCTTTACATTTTCAAATTTAATAAACATCACTTTACTTGTGTGTGTGTGTATACTAGGGCTGGGCGATAAGGCTAAAAATTTTTTTTTTTTTAGATTTTTTCATAAAGTTTTATCGATTCACGATTTTTTTTTTTACTGTGTAACTATAGTCAACTTAAAACATTACAACAACATGACTGAAGTAACAATCTCTTTATAAGTAACTTGAAAAACCATCTGGTTAAGGAACATGTATTTTTAATGGCCATACATACATAAATTGGTCAACAAGGTGTAGCCTATTCCTATAGACAAATTCCTGCTTGACGTTTTAGAAAATATTTGTGCGTAGCTTCACCACCCAGTATATATTAAAGATCACCGTGAACAACAAAAAACCCCACAGAAACCTGTTACATATCTATCTATATTTAAATATCTATCTTATATTTAACTGAATCGTTTAACAGCCTATAGCTGAAATGTTGGAAATTGCTCAATTTATTTTTATAAAACATTTGTCGATACGTATTGATATTTTTTTGGAGTAAAAACAATACCGACATTTAAGAATCCATATTTATTTTATTTATTCATTCATTTTAATTGTTTATTGGTGCATATATGGGTTATGATTTAATTCATAGCTACAGTACCTTGGACAGCTACTGTGCCACTCCTTAAAGCTTTCAAGCAAAAGTCCAAATTAAAGAAAGATTTGACTTTCTGCGGTGACAGCCGACATTCACAACACGTCGTAACCGTCCTTCAGGTGGTGCTCAGGTATAACATACAAAACCAGACGTCTGGGCTTTGAATTAGGTGCAATTATTTCCTCGTTGTTCAAAGAGTCTGCAAGTTTGTGTTCCATGGATATATGTTGTTGTTGATTCGATGCGAGGCAGAAAAAAAAGGCTTTCAGCTGTGCATGTAGTCGCTGGTAAAGTTCTCACCCAGATCAGACCGATCTGTGCTACCGAATACAGCGCAGCATGCAATAAACTCACGCTCAGTCAGGCGAAGTAAAGGTCTCATTGCCTATATGTCAATCAAATGAATTAAGCTCTAGCCACGAATAAAACTTTTAGCCTATTTTATTATTTTGTGTAATGTATATAGTGTAATCAGGGCCGGAGCAAGCTGAACTGGCGCTCTAGGCAAACGCCCTCAACCCGAAAGTGAAATAGAAAGTTACCGGTTTGCGGATGAAAGAGGACCGGGAGGGGGTAGGTGCCGCGGATAAAAGTAAGGACCGGGGGGGTTCTCGCTCACTATTCTGCTTAGGTCGCCTCTATGGACGCGCCGGCCCTGAGTGTTAAGCTGGATTTATACTTTCGCCTGGCGCCGCATCGCGCGCCTCCGCTGACTGCGCGCGCACCTCGCATGAATGGGCTACCACGCTTGCGCTGAGCCAGCTGTGGTAGCTCATCAACAGAGCTGCAACGTCAACACACAGAATCTATCAGCACAATTCAGCACGGTTGTCTAACAGTTTAGAACGTTTTGGCACGATAGTGGAAAAGCTGCTTTAATATTTTATTTAAAAATTTGCGATACCTTGATTTTGTAATAAATTAAATCGTCTTAAAACGTAAATTCGATTAATCGAAAAAAAATCGCCCAGCCCTAGTGTATACACATACAATTGAAGGCCAAATTATTAGCCCTCCTATGACACTTTGGGATGCCTAATGAAGCAAGGAAATTGTCACAGTATTTCCTATTACATATAAATTTTTTCTTCTGGAGAAAGTTTATTTTGTTTTAATTTGGCTGTAATAAGAGCCAAATTATAATATTCATGGTTAATATTGTAATGACCTGGCCCACAGCACTATAGCCAGGTGCATCATGGCAAATGGTTAAGAGTTAGTTTATGTGTTATATGAGTTAATACATGTGTTGTTTTGTTCTAAACTTTATGTGTGTTTATGTTTGGCTTCTGTGATTTAAGCCCAATGTTTCATTCATTTATAAAATATTGGCCATCATCAACAACGAGGGTGATGTCTAAAGGAAGCACCCCGGTGGTATGGTCCTGTTAAGGGCTGTTAAGGCTCTGAGCTCAGAATAAAAGGGTTAACTGACAATGCTGCCTCCTACCTGTTTATTCTGCCAGATTGCTGACATCAGAGACACTCAGGGTCATGCGGTGTATGGGACACAAGTGTTCTCCTTGCTAACGTGTGGATAACCATAAATGCCAACACCCTGCTAGCTGTTTTAAATTAATTAAACAGTTTAGCTAGGTTATATTAGCTCCACGTACAGCAGTTATTACAATAATATTAGCCCCCCTCCCTTTTTTCCAATTGGCTACAGAATAGACCAATGTTATCTAATAAGGTGCGTATAGTTAACCTAATTAGTCAAGTCTTTAAATTGGACTTTAAGCAGGACACTAGCATCTTGCAAAATAACTAGAGAAATATTATGTTCTGTCTTCGTGGCAAAGAAAAAAAAACAGAAATTAGTTATTAGAAAGTTATTAGAAATGTAAGGTAACGCTCCATTCACACGGGGCGTCAGCTTCAACGCTTCCCATTCACTTTGAATGGGTGATGTCAGGCGTTGCCGAACTGCATTGTGGATCCGTCAGCGCCGCTTCAGTGGCGTTGCTCGCTGCAAAAGTTGGGACTTGCTCAACTTTTTAAGCGCCGACAGAAGCGTCAGCCAATCAGATCGCTGTATGCAAATACACCAGCTCAGACAGTGGCCTGTTGCTGACTAACTTCATTGGCTGATGCTGCTATGACGATCGCGTCAGCCCCAACTTCAGACACGCCCTCTGTCAAGCGTTGACGCTGAAGCCCCGTGTGAATAGGGCGTTATTGAACCTATTATGTTTAAAAATTTGTTGATAAAATATTGTCTGTTCAACAGAATATATGTACAGTATTTACACTACTAGTCAATAGTTTAAATAAATCACCATGCATATACAGTATTTATTTGAATTTTAATAATTTAGCTATTTTTAATGAAAATTATTTTATTTTAAAATAATTTATTGTGTAATTTATTCCTGTGATCCTGGCAAATTTTTAAGCATGTTTACTCCAGTTTTCAATGTCACATGACCCTTCAGAAATCCTTATAAGCTAAGAATCATAGTAATAAGTATATATATATATATATATATATATATATATATATATATATATATATATATATATATATATATATATATATATATATATACACACACACAGTTGAATTCAGAATTATTAGCCCCCCTTTGAATTTTCTTTTTTTTTTCTTTTTTATATTTTCCAAATGATGTTTAACAGAGTAAGGAAATTTTCACAGTACGTCTGATAATATCTTTTCTTCTGGAGAAAGTCTTATTTGTTTTATTTCGGCTAGAATTAAAGCAGTTTTTTTATTTTTTAAAAACCATTTTAAGGTCAAAATTATTAGCCCCTTTAAGCTATATATTTTTGATTGTCTACAGAAAAAAACATTGTTATACAATAATTTGCCTAATTACACTAACCTGCCTAGTTAACCTAATTAAGCCTTTAAATGTCACTTTAAGCTGTATACAGTAGAAGTGTCTTGAAAATATCTATGCATAATATATCATGGCAAAGATACCATAAATCAGTTATTAGAAATGAGTTATTAAAATTATTATGTTTAGAAACGTGTTAAAAAAAACCCTTCTCTCCGTTAAACAGTAATTGGGGGAAAAAATAAATGAAGGGGGGGGGGGGGGGGGGTATGTATATACCTATCAAAATAACATTCTCACAGCACTTCTGGACACTGTTAACATAGGGCTTCCTTTTGGCACAGTACAGTTTTAACTGTCATTTGTGGATGTAGCTACTTATTGTGGTACTAAACAAAGGTTTGCCAAAGTAGTCCTGAGCCCATGTAGTGATATCGCTTATAGATGAATGAGAATTTTTGATGCAGTGCCACCTGAGGGATCTGAGATCACAGTTGTTCAGCTTAGACTTGTGCCATTGTCCTTTATGGACAGAAATTCCTCCAGATTCCTTGAATCTTTAAATTATGTTATGCACTGTTGAAGGTGAAATATCCAAATGTTTTTCTATCTTTCTTTGAGGAACATTGTTTTTAAACATTTCAATAATGTTCTTATGTATTTGTTGGCAAACTGGCAATCCTCGGCCCTCCTTTGCTCCTAAAGGACTGAACCTCTTTTAGATGCTGGTTTTGTACCAAATGATAATTACAATCACCTGTTGACATAACCTGTTTTAAATCATCATTATTTAAGTAAGTATAATATATTATTGATTTTTTTTCTTTTTTAAATATTTCCCAAATGATGTTTAACAGAGCAAGGAAAATTTTTACAGTATGTCTGATAATATTTTTTCTTCTAGAGAAAATCTTATTTGTTTTTATTTCGACTAGAATAAAAGCAGTTTTTAATTTATTAAACACTATTTTAAGGACAAATTTATTAGCCCCTTTAAGCTATATATTTTTCTGATAGTCTACAAAACAAACCATCATTATACAATAACTTGCCTAAGAGAAAACAGGAAGAAAAAAAATAAACAGGGGGGCTAATAATTCAGGGGGGCTAATAATTCTGACTTCAACTGTATATTACAGTAAGTATATATTATTATTATCAAAATAACATTAAACAATAACATTTGAGTCTTTAATGCAAAGAAAGTTGCACAAATCTGCATTTATCTGAAATAAAACAAATCTTTTGTAACATTATCCATTGCATACTGTACATACATTTTGCACTCGTCCATTAAAAACTTGGGATACATTAAATGTTATTTTCAGGTGTCTATAAGCAATAATCATTTTTCATTTCATTACATAATGTATGTATATCTACAGTAAATTTCTGTGTTATTGTTTTCCAGAATATTAATTAAGATTTTATATGCAAAGTATTATTACACAAGTTTCATGATGTGAAAGCTGATGCAATTTCTGGGCAAGATGCAGTTTCTCTAGTGTGGGAAGTCATGATAGTGCGAGGCAAGGCTAGACCACAGGTTCTTCTCAACTCTGATGCTGTCTGTTGTATTTCAGACAGAAACTGGGGAGCTAAAAATAAATCACATGACAACTGCATCATTGCTTGGGATCTATTTAAGTTAAACACAATGCTGGAGGAAACGTAATAATTCTGAAATGTGGTGTTTCTGTAGATATACAACCAACAATTTTAATTGAACTGTTAGTTGCATGCATGCTTGATTTACTGTTATTACTACACTGTCTTGAAACAAGGACACTGTATTACATGGTATTACCATGTGTACAAATAAATGAGAAGTGTTTCAGTTGTAATTTTGGCCCATTCTTCCTGCAAACATGTCTAAAGGTGGGCAACAGTGTGAGGTCTTCGTTGCCACATTTTGTGCTTCAAAATGTGCCACAGATTCACTATTGGAGACAAGCCGGGACTGCAGACAGGCCAGTCAAGTATCTGTATCCTCTTCCTCTGCAGCGAGGACTTACTAATGTGTGCAGAATGCGGTTTTGCATTGTCTTGTTTAAATAGGCATGGGTGTCCCTGGAAAAGAAGGCAGCATATTGTGCTCCAAAACATCTATGTACATTTAAGCATTAATGGTGCCATCACAGAAGTGCAAGATACCTTTGCCAAGGGCACTGACACAACCTAATACCATGACAGACCCTGGCTTTTGGACTTGTTGCTTGTAACAGTCTAAATGATCGTTTTCTTCTTTGGTCTGAGTACACATCGTCCATTTCTCTTCAAAAAATACCTGAAATACTGATTCATCTGACCACAGTACGTTTCCACTTTGTGATGGTACATCCCAGATGCCTCCGAGCCCTGAGAAGACAACAGCACTTCTGGACACCGTTAACATAGGGCTTCCTTTTGGCACAGTACAGTTTTAACTGGTATTTGTGTATGTAACTATGTGGTATTGTGGATGTATTGAGGTACTTCACAAAGGTTTGCCAAAGTAGTCCGGAGTCCATGTGGTGATATCGTTTTTAAATGAATGACAATTCATGATGCAGTGCCATCTGAGTGATCAGAGGTCCCGGTTGTTCAGCTTAGGCTTGCGCCCTTGTCTTTTACACACAGAAATTCCTCAAGGATTCCTTGAATATTTTAATTATGTTATGCACTGTTGAAGGTGAACTATCCAAACGGGCAAACCGGTGATCCTTGGTCCATCTTTGCTCCTAAAGGACTAGATCTTTCTTGGATGCTGCTTTTGTACCAAATCATAATTACCATCACCTGTTGACATCACCTGTTTCAAATCACATCATTATTTAACCAATTTACCTGATTACATGCCCTAAATTGCTCCTGTCCAAACTTTTTTTGGAACGTGTTGCAGGTCTGAATGACAGGAAAGGATTTATATTTACTAATTAAATCAAGTTGATCGGACAAAACATGAAATATTTTGTGTTCATATTGTCTGCAATGAAACACAAGTCAAAGTAAATTTGGAAATCACTATTTTCTTTTTTTTTTTATTTGCGTTTCTATACTGTTCCAACTTTTTCTGATTTGAGGTTGTATTATTATTTGAGGAAATTAATTATTTTATTAAATAACAATAACCATATTACAGATCCCTAGATCCTTTGACATGTTAAATAATTATTTATTAGCTTTCTGTATGTAGCTACTTTACATCTTTAATAGTTCAGGTTGTTCCTTTATAATGAGATAATGCTCATTTTATTTGAGTAAAGAGAGAAGCTCACTGTTACGTTTCACGTATGTTTTGTTGTTTGTTTTCTGTTTTGCGTTCTCTTTTCCGTTTCTGGGGCCTGTTTCAGAAAGGAGGTCAAGTGAAAACTCAGAGTATTTTAACCCTGAAATGAGAGAACCTCTGGGTTTTCCGTTTAAAAATGGCAGGTTTGTCAAACTCGAGAAAGCAGGGTAAGTCAAGCCTGTTTCTGAAAGAGAGGTAACTTTAACTCAGAGTCAGTTACCGTGGTAACTTACTCTGTGAACCTAACCTGGTCAGGAGCAGGTTTTATTCTCTAAACTCTGAGTTTCTGTCGGTCTCATCCCCTTTTTTAAAAGACGAAGCGGTATTTCTCGGCTTAGCCTTACATTTCCACCTACCTATTTTATGTGCATTTTGGATATGCGCATAAAAAAATTGGTTGATGGAAACGCCAAGATGCGCATAACTTTTGAAAATAGGCATAAAAAACATATGCGCATAACTGAGTAGGAGAAACTTTTTATTCGATAGGAAAAGATGTGCATAAACTACGATAGAAACATTTTTTTTTTTCCAGTATACGCATTAAAAAAAGGTTTGATATAAGAGATCATACGATGATAAAAATGTGTGTGAATGGATAAACCAGCCGGCTGAGCACATTGTAAAACATCAAATGTTGTTTTGGTATTCTAAAACGCCTTAACCGTTTCAGTATTATTATATTTTTAATTACCTCCAGAGAGTCTGCAGCGTGTCAAGAGCGTCTGTTCTCCGCGTCTCATGCGTGTCTCAAACGCCCCCACGTGTTCATTGCGTGTCGGCATTGTCTTCTGAGGCGCAAGTCATTTATTAAATAAAGAACAAGTTCACGCAGCTTCTTCTACTGCAGTAAATTGTGTTTTTATTGTTGATATTTGGCGCCAGTTAATGAGGAAGTGACAATTTTGTTCTCTTTGATTCGTTGGATGGAAACGCTTCAGTGGATGGAATACCGTCCAGTTTTGCACATTTAATTCGCATTTTTGGATGGAAACATAGCTAATACATTTCAGTCACACAAAGAACAAAGTCACGTACGAGAATAGTTTGTCCTTTTTTAATAATTAATTAACTTAAATTCACTGACCTTCCACAGGCACATGTAACATTACTAACTAGATTGATGGGATTATCACTTCTAAAAACTATTTTTTTTAGTTCTGCTTACATTATAAATGTCATCTCAACCTCTTCCACTCAAACAATAAAAAAGGCAGACACACACATGCGCACTTTTAAATCTATTAAAACTGATCAACTTGTGTAAAAGTGAGAACCTTAATTTAAACATGTCCACTAAACATTAAGCTAAGGTTATCTGCATTCTTGTCAAATTTGTTGTAGAAATGCACTAGCCTATTTTATGTAATTTAATGCAATTACATTTGAAATAACTTCAAAATTACAGCCAATTCCCCACTTTTTTCAATAAAAAATTTAATAAACGTCACACATTACATGACTGATTTTATTATACTTATTTAAATACTTTAAATGTAAACTTGCGCATTAACTTGAGCAGCTAGTCTCCCATGCTAACTGTCTCTGTTTCACTGATGCAGTGGTGTTGCTTTTTAAATATATAGTCATATTAGCTATATAACTTTGCATGAGCACATCAAGTTCAGCTGGAGAACTCGTAATATCTGTGCTCCATTCATAATGCCTTTTTATAGTTGCGGTGTGCGCGCTTAACTCTGAGCTGGTGTACTCAAAATTGATTGACCCAACACAGATCAGCTATTCTGAAACCGAAAACTCAGAGTTTTTAATCTCTCTGTAAATCAACTCAGAGTTCAAGTTTAAACTTCGAGTTGGTTGAACCTCCTTACTGAAACAGGCCCCTGTTCTGTCCTGTTTTAGGTGTGCGACCATTGGTCAAAACAACTCTCAATCACACCCATGACGCAATCGGCGCACCAATCGGGAGCTGGTCCGCCGAGTATAAAAGACTTGCGCCGTTCTCCAGGAGCGCTTGGCTCACAGCCAAACTCCTCACTTGTGTTGGCCGGCCTGTTCACTTGTGTTTATTTAGTTAAGTTGTTGCTGTCTCTTTCTCTCAATTAGGTGATTGATTAATTAGATAAGCTTGTGCAGCTCAATTTAGTATCTATTGAGAAGTTTAACAATCTTTATGAGAATTGGATTATATCAGAACTTGTTTTGCTAAAGGCTAACAGTGTGTACTTTACGAGAGATTTAGTAATGATGAGCAGCATAGTGTTGTTATGTTAGTTAGCTTATGGAGGCGTTGCCACATCTGTAATTATGTTTTGTAGTTATGAAGTTTAGTTGAGCAGTTTTTAGTTTTTAAATATTTCCCAAATGATGTTTAACAGAGCAAGGAAATTTTCACAGTATGTCTGATAATATTTTTTCGTCTGGAGAAAAGTCTTATTTGTTTTATTTCAGCTAGAATAAAAGCAGTTTTTAATTTTTTAAAAAACCATTTTAAGGTCAAAATTATTAGCCCCTTTAAGCTATATTTTTTTCGATTGTCTACAGAACAAACCATCATTATATAATACCTTGCCTAATTACCCTAACCTGCCTAGTTAACCTAATTAACCTAGTTAAGCCTTTAAATGTCACTTTAAGCTGTATAGAAGTGCCTTGAAAAATATCTAGTAAAATATTATTTACTGTCATCATGGCAAAGATAAAATAAATCAGTTATTAGAAATGAGTTATTAAAACTATTATGTTTAGAAATGTGTTGAAAAAATCTTCTCTCCATTAAACAGAAATTAGGGGGGTTTAATACCGTCAACTGCACTATATTACTATATAGATATATACTATATTATGTACATTGTTTCCTGGTCCTTAAAGGTATAGTACCTCAAAGTAAATATTCTGTCATAATTTTACATAACTTGATGTATGTAAGCTAATTTAATTTTTAGTAATAATAATGAATATTTCCCTTTTCAATTTCTGTGGGAAACATTTGCTTTTAACAACCAATTAGGATGACCATACTAAAAGCATATTATGCTTCTTACTATTTATCAACGGAAAAAAGTACCATAAATATTACCCTCACTTAAACTTCATTAAGTTGTCACTGATAGTCAGTTCATCCGTCCAGGGCTTTGTAAATGAATTGAAGTCTTGAACCGCAGTGTTTAGATTTATGCGGCGGCCTTCCTTTCTGTTTGTTTTGGGATTAAGAATTACGTGTTTAAACTCAAATTTCCTTTACACGTTGGCCGAGGCTGCAGATTTTTTGTGTGTGTGTGTGTTGTAGTTACATTGGAGGAAAGGCTCAGCGCGGGCAGACATTCAGACATTCAGACGGCCTGTCTGCTGTGCACCGGCTGTGCAGGTTTTTTTTCCCTCTGTAAAAATATCACACCTTATTTACAATTCAATGAGGTGCACTGAGTAAGAGTAACAAAGCCTCCCTCCCTCCCTCCTCTCTCTCTCTCGCTCTCACATGTGCGCACATACACTGCTGGGTGCAGCAAGAACAAATAATCTGAAAAGAGAGTCCAGATGCTGTATAAACAGAAGACGCACTTTCCTGCTTTCTTTCTTGGTTCTCTCTATGTATTTTTCTCCCCTCAGATTAAATGGTGTGATGGATGAAGTCAGAACATGCTACGGCTCCCTTTCGCGCGCTACGTTCTCGTGCTTTTCTCTAATTGAAAATGACTTGAAATGAAAAACGGGTCAGAAACCATATGGTTTCAAACATCCAAGGGGTAGCCAGTAATTATGTGTCACGCCAAACTGTCGTGAGTTGACGGATGTATTCTGACCAAGTTGTATTGCAATACAAGTGAAGTTCACCTCAGGAAATGTTAGAAAAACATCTTTACCCGATAGGCTTTGGCTGGACGGCGCTTTGAGGGATGAATTGTTTTCGTATATTTGTATTGTATTGAGTTAGCCCTTAAAATGTATGTTTTTGATCAAATAATTCTTAGGAACACATGAAAACGAAGCAGATATTTTGCCTAAATTTATATGACATGGTTCATGGCAGTTATAAAGAGAAATGCTCAATGTATGGTGCTAAAAAACATGTTAAATTTTTATTACATTACTTCCTCTATGTATCGCAGCAGTTTGGAGATCACAAAGCCTAAGGGTCACCTCTTTTACTATGTGTATGCTGTTTAATAATCATCTGGGGCCAGTTGCACCAGCATTGCAAAGTTATAATTTTAAGCGACACTAAGTTACAACTTACGCACTACTAAATAGTTTTGTGTTGCACAATTACCAACCCAGGCTCATTCTGATGTACCCCTATATACATGTCTGGAGACAGCAATATACGTCGAAGGAGCTATGCTTTTTTGCAGTTTTTGTTTGCACAAATCCGCCAGAGGCCGCTGTGTACGCTTTTTAAGATCTCAAATTTCTTTCGCAAGTTCCATTCGCGCCTTCTGTTCCCATGTAAATCCAACAGAGGCTGCTGTCGACTAACTGACTGACCAACCAACTGATACCCCCACCCTCCCCCTTCCCTAAACCCAACCAATAGTATTTTAAAAAGCAGCGATTTGACCAGCCCAGCCCCTTCCCTAAACCCAACCGCAGTGTTTTGAAAAGCAATCCAGAAAAAGAAAAGCTCTCACCTGATTTTTACCTACGTTTTCAAATTTTACCACATTCTCACCCTGTTAGTTACTTGTTTATTTTATTTTTTTCCTTTTGTTATTGTCTCACCTGCTTTCTGGAACCGTTCTTCACCTGACTTAAACCACATCGTCGCGGTCAACTCCTCTCTGCATCTGAAGTCCGCCGACGTATGTGTCGAGCTAGCGGACAAACTGGTAACAGCGGAAAAGCCATCCATATGCAGGTAAGTGGTCAGCTTGTAAGCAAGAAAAGGAACGACATCATACCCCTCTGTAGCATTCGTTTTAAAGATGAAATGCAGCCATACGCAGCTCTGGCTACATAATTCGCAATCTCCAGAAATGTATATAGGCCTACGTTTTCAGAATGAGCCCATTACAATTGGCTTAATGTACTTATGAAGCCTCTGGTGTGGACTTCATTTTACAAATTAAGTAAGAACTTATGAACAGCTGGTGCAAACTGGCAGCTCATGTAGTGGTAGCATGAAAAGACCATGTCATGGAAATGATAGCATTATTAAAAGTGAATTAAACATTGTTAATAAACAGCATGTAATTTTCTCCACTAGAGGGAGTGTATTCACAACAAACAAAGATGTAGTCTGATGACGTTGTGACTGAGTGTGAAAGTTGTCATCTTCATTACATCCTACAGGACTCCTATAGAAACAATGTTCATTTATGAGCTAAAGTATTCAAGACTTATTAGCCCCTTTCACACATATAGACCTTTCCAGAAAATTACCGGCAATTTTCCGGAAAGTGATCATGTGTGAGCAGGCCCTTTTTGAAAATACCGATAAATTCGTAAAAGAGCGCGTTCACGATTAGAACACGCTGACGTGAGACGTCTACTCCAGCCAATCAGAACATTCAGACGCATTCACATCTGCGCTAATTATGAAAATAAAAGCCTTTGAATATTTTTTCCAGACACATTTAGCTGCTAGATGTTAGTCAGATAACGTTGATAATGTTCCTTCTTAATGCCAACTGTGTAAAAAATGATTGATAAAATGCTTGTGATAAACCGCTGTTTGTTTACCTTCAAGCTCTGCTTCAGTTGCTTGACGCGTGTGCACGTGAAGGGGTGCACGTTAAGGAGGGGGGGGGCGTAATTTCTGGTTAATGATGTCAGAATTTACCGGTATTTTGGAATGGATGTGTGAATGGTCTGTACTGGAAAAATTCTAGCACACACACATGTTATGTACTTTACATCCCAACATGCGAAAGTATTCCTCCATATGTTTTCACCGAAGTTGTTCACAATCAGGCACGTGCAGAGGTGGGGGCTTTGGGTGCTTGAGCCCCTGCTCTTTTTTTCTTCTGGAGAGAAAGTGCCCTTTTTTCCTGGGGTTAATAATTATTTTTTAAATACTACTAATAATATAATATATGTATGTTAATGCGTGTTCTATTTAAGGACCGCTTTCCCTGTCAAACAATAAAAAAACGAAATTTTTAAGTATATCTTGGTTTTAGTCTAGCCACTCCAAGCGAGCTTCGAACTGACGATTTGGAAAGAAAAGCCACATGCGAGGCGAATGCTCTAACGAAAACTCTATTTACATTGTTACTCTCGCCTCAAAAGTAAGGTGTCAACAGTGGAGTTATATCAGCGCCTATGCCAACTCTGTCTGACCCATACACACACTGCAGACGGAGTGTGTGTAAAACATATATTACTAGCTGACCTCTGTTACGGCAGCGCGATATGATCGACAGAACCGCCGATGTAAATTCATCCGTCATTCATCTTCATTGTGTGGAGGTGAGTAACGTTTAACAAAAGACTACCTGAGGCTCAAATTTAACGTCAGCTATTTATCCAAAAGTTCAAAAGCAAATAGGCTATTTTGTCTTGCTAACATCCTCCTAATTAACAACCATGTAATAAGTTAGCTAAAGTTTAGCCGGGGTAATATCATAGGCATACAGGCTAATTTAATGGAGAAGCGACAGCTGGATAGTGAAATTATTGCCCTCTTGTTTTTGCAGTCACACAGAATATATAATGTCAATTGAAGCTATAAAACATGTACATATAGGCTAGCTATGGAGGTCAGTGGCTATCAGTGTGTCCTACATTCTTCAAAATATTTTATTTTGTTCAACAGAAAAAAAACCTCAAACAAAAATAATAGATTGAAAAGGGATAGTTCACCCAAACATTTAAATTTACTCACCCTCAAGTGGTTCCATTTCTTTGTTTCTTTATTTTGTTGAACACTAACAAATTAAAGATTTAAAAAGATATTTTAAAGAAAGCTATAAACTTGAAATCATTGACTTCCAGAGTAGGAAAAACAAATACCATGAAAGTCAATGGTTACAGGTTTCCCGCTTTCTTCAAAATATTACTTTGCGTGTTCAAGAGAAGAAGAAAAAAAAGTCAAATGGGTTTGGAACAAGTAAAAGGCGAGTAAATGGAGACAGAATTTTCAGTTTTGAATTAACTATTCTTTTAAGGGTGAGTATATGGTGAATTTAGAGTGAAATCTCTTTTAATATATTTTATTTATTAAAGTACAATTATTACTATTATTTAATAAAAAGTGCCCTTTTTTCCATTTGAGCCCCTGCCCCTTAAAAGGTCTCTGCACGTCCCTGTTCACAATACTTATCCATCCACAGAAATTGTAATGTAGTCAAATGTGTAAACATTTAGCCGCGGTTCGCACTTCTGCCTTTGGATGTCTCTGGGACAAAAGCAGCTGCATGAATGCTAAAGGTTTAAATAAAAGTGAACCCATCAACAAGCCCGACCCCTTCTATGTTTACAAATACAGGCAGTGCAGAATTATTAGGCAAATGATTAGTTTGACCACATCATCACCTTTATGCATGTTGTCTTACTCCAAGCTGTATAGGCTCGAAAGCCTACTACCAATTAAGCATATTAGGTGATGTGCATCTCTGTAATGAGAAGGGGTGTGGTCTAATGACATCAACACCTTATATCAGGTGTGCATAATTATTAGGCAACTTCCTTTCCTTTGGCAAAATGGGTCAAAAGAAGAACTTGACAGGCTCCGAAAAGTTAAAAATAGTGAGATATCTTGCAGAGGGATGCAGCACTCTTAAAATTGCCAAGCTTCTGAAGCGTGATCATCGAACAATCAAGCGTTTCATTCAAAATAGTCAACAGGGTCGCAAGAGGCGTGTGGAAAAACCAAACCAAAAACCAAGGCGCAAAATAAACTGCCCATGAACTGAGAAAACTCAAGCGTACAGCTGCCAAGATGTCAAGATGCCACTTGCCACCAGTTTTGCCATATTTCAGAGCTGCAACATCACTGGAGTGCCCAAAAGCACAAGGTGTGCAATACTCAGAGACATGGCCAAGGTAAGAAAGGCTGAAAAACGACCACCACTGAACAAGACACACAAGCTGAAACGTCAAGACTGGGCCAAGAAATATCTCAAGACTGATTTTTCTAAGGTTTTATGGACTGATGAAATGAGAGTGAGTCTTGATGGGCCCGTGGCTGGATCGGTAAAGGGCAGAGAGCTCCAGTCCGACTCAGACGCCAGCATGGTGGAGGTGGAGTACTGGTTTGGGCTGGTATCATCAAAGATGAGCTTGTGGGGCCTTTTCGGGTTGAGGATGGAGTCAAGCTCAACTCCCAGTCCTACTGCCAGTTTCTGGAAGACACCTTCAAGCAGTGGTACAGGAAGAAGTCTGCATCCTTCAAGAAAAACATGATTTTCATGCAGGACAATGCTCCATCACATGTGTCCAAGTACTCCACAGCGTGGCTGGCAAGAAAGGGTCTAAAAGAAGAAAAACAATTGACATGGCTTCCTTGTTCACCTGATCTGAACCCCATAGAGAACCTGTGGTCCATCATCAAATGTGAGATTTACAAGGAGGGAAAACAGTACACCTCTCTGAACAGTGTCTGGGAGGCTGTGGTTGCTGCTGCACGCAATGTTGATGGATTCTGTCAGTGTTTTGATCTGTTCACCATGGATGGCAGGCTTTTGAGTGTCCTTGCAAAGAAAGGTGGCTATATTGGTCACTGATTTGTTTTTGTTTTGTTTTTGAATGTCAGAAATGTATAATTGTGAATGTTGAGATGTTATATTGGTTTCACTGGTGAAAATAAATCATTGAAATGGGTATATATTTGTTTTTTGTTAAGTTGCCAAATAATTATGCACAGTAATAGTCACCTGCACACACAGATATCCTCCTAAAATAGCTCAAACTAAAAACAAACTAAAAACTACTTCCAAAAATATTCAGCTTTGATATTAATGAGTTTTTTTGGGTTCATTGAGAACATGGTTGTTGTTCAATAATAAAATTAATCCTCAAAAATACAACTTGCCTAATAATTCTGCACTCCCTGTACAAGCACAGCCGTTTAGGGGTCATTTCTGGTTAATGATGTCAGAATTTACCGGTATTTGGAATGGATGTGTGAATGGTCTGTATTGGAAAAAATTCTAGAACATCCTTGCCAGTGATTAGCGCTTTTTTAAATTTACCAGTAAAGTCGTTCCGGAAATTTCCGGGATATTTACCGGTACCACTGTGTGAAAGGGGCTATTATCATACTAGTATAAAACAGAGTAAGGCTGAAAGTCATCGAAGCAAAATGAGACCACTAAAGTAATTGCTGAGACGAATGCGACGCTTCATGAAAGCAGCAGAGCTTTTATTATGCTTCAGTCGACCAGAAGAAGCAGTGCTGTTTTATCATATTAAATACATTCTAGGGTTTAATTATAATGCTGCTTTGTGCTGTTTAATAAAACACTCAACATAAAAGGCATTTTGTTTCCCTGTTTGCTACAAAACAAAACTGGAAATCAATAATCTATGAAATCATTAGCATGGTGATAGGTTTCATGTCAGTAAATAAAGCTGATTATTTCTCTGGATTTGAACATTGTTCAAAACATTTGTGATAATGTATTATAATATGTAAGATTGTTCTAGTGGTGGGCAGCACGGTGGCGCAGCGGGTAGCACAATCGCCTCACTGTTTTTCTGTGTGGAGTTTGCATGTTCTCCCCATGTTCGCGTGGGGTTCCACCGGGTGCTCTGGTTTCCCCCACAGTCCAAAGACATGTGGTATAGGTGAATTGGGTAAGCTAAATTGTCCATAGTGTATGTATGTGAATAAGTGTGTATGGATGTTTCCCAGTGATAGGTTACGGCTGGAAGGGCATCCGCTGCGTAAAACATGTGCTGGATAAGTTGGCGGTTCATTCCACTGTGGCGATACCGGATTAATAAAGGGACTAAGCCGAAAAGAAAATGAATGAATGAATGAATGAATGTTCTAGTGGTTTTTAGATATAATAATGAAAACATATATTGTGCCTTTAAGGGGGCATCAGTTTATCACTCATTATTGCAATGCATCATGGAATTGAATACTGTAAGTGCACTCAATATGACTGTTCCCTCAAAAGAATGCTTAAGGACTTAAGGATAGAGCCAGTGGCTGGTTTGGACAATCAAAATTACATCAGTGATAATCTCAGATGCACTGCTGGTAAGATATGTCAGCCTGATCTCACGAGGAAACGTAAGTATTTTACGTTTTGTCAGTTTAGTGGCTAATTTGTACGAATTCGTACGAGTTCAGTCGTACGAAAATGTGCGATTTTAAAAAGGAGGCGTGGCACCCAACCCCACCCCTAACCCCAACCGTCATTGGGCGATGAGCATATCGTATTAATTTGTACGAATTAGATCATACAAATTTATACGAATTAGCCACTAAATCAAAAAGTTACGAATTGCCATAAGATTGCGTTGGATATATAGTGAGATCTTTTGATGCAATCACCTTTTGCTGAACTGCTTCTTTCTTTCGAATAATGTAACAGAAAGGTTTTCATTTCTGAAAAAATAAATCTAAATTAGTGTAAATAAAACACCTTAGTATTGGATATTCACAAAGAAAGTTTGCGTTTAGGGCATGACGCAATTTATTTCTTTTCTCGGCTTGTCCCAAAGCTGCTTGTGATGCATTTTTATTCCATTTAATTCAATTCAAGTATTTTATTTATCATGCGACTTTCTCAGTTTTAGTTGGAACAACAATAGAAGTCTTTATTAATAGATAATGTGCTTCTTAATCAGAATTACATTAAATAGAATAAACATTGCAACTGACTAATGTTCATTTTGCCTCAAAAATTGTACGCATAGGTACTTTTTTTTGGAGTTTTACGAAAATTTTGGTAGAGGCACGTTTTTCCATTGAGCCTTGGTTGAGTAAATAGCATAAGGAATGGAACCTGTCACACACACACACACACAAGCACACAGTTTATGCAAATGTGCATGCATTCACACACATAGACGGCCTAACCAGGAGTGCATTGGCTAAAGCAGCTGTCCAGATGTGGCTCGTACATATTCATGTGCGCTGCCGCGGCTGTCAGGGCTGTGATGGTGACGTCTCCAGTGCCAGTGAGCGTTTCTCTCTCATCCATCACCCTTGGCAAAGGTCACTATTATTCTCATTCATTTGAAACTCGCTCCGCCTTTTTTTAAGTCTGCCCTGTGAAGGTTTAGGTAAATTAATAACATATAACACAAATAGAGAGACTAATGTGAAAGAAGAAACATGCTTTTGATCAGGAAAAAAAGTACACTATATGGACAATATGGTAAAAAATAACTAAATATAATGCCTATACTACATTATGAATTTCATACATAGGGGAGAGTGGGGATGGTTGCAACATGGGACAGACTTGAGGGATGATATTAATACTACATATTCTCAGTTAGACCATCCTTCAATCTGAGAGAAATCAGCCATATGTGACTTTTCCTTCAGTATAAAACCCAGATAAAAAAGTATTTTTTTAATGTTCAGAAAATTTCTCATACTGTGTAATCTGTTTTTTTTTAAAAACATTATTCATTCGTATAATTTAAATAACTGTTTTCTTAGCTTTAAATAGGTATACAGTATATATCAATTGTTAAAGCTATTGTATCTCCTTAACATAGAGAGTTTAATCAGGATTGACAGACTTGGGACAGTTGCAACATGCTGTTGCAGCTGTCCCCTATGACAAAATTCATTTAAAACCTTGCCATATTAACAATGTACAATCTAAATTTTACCGTTTCAATGTAATTTAATTTGAAAAATATATAATAATAATAATAAATAATAATTACTATTATTATTTGATTAATTAATTCATTTCAAAGGAATAGTTTAGTAAAGGTTCAGTTTAGATTTTCAGTAAAAACAATATTTTTGTTCAGTTGTTTTTAGGCCTGATGATTGCTTGTTACTTGTTCGTTTAATAGTCTGCATTTCTATGGCCAATTCAACACATTTAACAATTTAATCAATTTACATTTACCAAAACAAAATAAAATAAATAAAATACAATGTGATGTCTTAGATTTTTATGATTACATTTTAATGAATGTTGCAACTGCCCCTGTGGGTTGTTGCAACCGTCCCCCTGCTCGGGGTCAGTTGCAATGTTTGACTTTGTCTGTTCAAGTGTAAATTCTGCATATATTATCATATGTACACATATTATAGCAATGTGGGTGGTTGTCCAGTAGATGTGGGTTTATTATATCAAAATTTTTATATTAAAATGTCTCCGAGAAACTGAAGGAAAGTGTTGCAATAGTCCCTTATACAGTATCACACGTTTGTTATGTTTAAATATGAAATTGACACATTAATCAATAAAAAATGCATACATTTCTTGCACAAACATTATTTTGTCACCTTGGAATTATAAGGTTTTATCAGCATTCTGAATGATTTAGAGATATTGAGCTTCAAAGTTTTTGCGTTCCATATAGCAAACAGTATGTGTAACATTTGTTTTTTACTGTAAATAAAAAGTCTTAATGTAAACAACTTATAAAAAAAACATCCCATAATGTAAATAAGTTGTCATTTAATAAGAATATGTCAATGACTCAATTTTGACAAAAATGTCAGATAGAACCTTATAATTCTAAGGTGACGATATATGAACATATCCCTCTATAAATAAAAATGTTTGTTGTGTGTACAGTAAGTTTTTGTTTTTTTGCACATGGCTCAGTGCAAGAGACTCGAAAATATGTATTGAAATTGAAATCTACAGGCATAAATTGATAAACTGTGATAAAAGAAACACTAAAAAGTCTATTTTGGATGTATTATTTTCATTCGACTGAAGAAAAAAAAAAAACACTATTAAGATCCAAACAGCCCTAAATCTCAAATATGACAGGTCATGCTCAAAAAATAAATAAATAAATTAATTTTATATATATATATATATATATATATATATATATATATATATATATATATATATATATATATATACACATGTTCCCAGTGATGGGTTGCAGCTGGAAGGGCATCCGCTGCGTAAAACATATGCTGGATAAGTTGGCAGTTCACTCTGCTGTGGTGAACCCAGATTAATAAAGGGACTAAGCCGAAAGGAAATTAATGTATAATATGTGTGTATATATATATATATATATATATATATATATATATATATATATATATATATATATATATATATATATATATATATATATATATATATATATATATATATAGACACTATGAAGTTTGGGGTCAGTATGATTTTTAAATGTTTTAAAATAAGCTTCTCCTGTTCACCAAGGCTGCATTTATTTAATCCAAAATACAGTACAAATTGTAAAATTGTGAAAAGTAATTTATCATTTAATTTAGTCATTTATTTCAGTGATTTTAAAGATGAATTTTCAGCTTCCTTACTCCAGTCTTCAGAGTCACATGATCCTTCAGAAATCACTCTAGTAATAATTATTGTTGTTATTATTATTATTATTATTATTAATAATGGTAATAGTAAAAAATAATGACTGGAGTAATAATTTCATTTGAAACTACATACAATAAGAAATCAGTTATTTACTCTTAAAAAAAAAACTTGAAAAAAAAACTGACCCCAAACTTTTGACCGGTAGTGTGTGAATATATATATATATATATATATATATATATATATATATATATATATATATATATATATATATATATATATATATATATATATATATATATATATATATATTTTTTTTTTTTGCCTGCAGTGTCTTGCCTTAATATGTTGTTCTATTCGTTCCCCATCAGACTAAATGAATCAGTATATTACTGTGCAGATAATGTCGTTATAAAAATAGGAATAATTCATGCTTTTGTTCTGAGATTTGCAGAAACTTCAAAGCTGAGTTGGCTCTGCTGATATAGCAGTAATGGCGATAGAGGACTTGGCTTGAGGAAAGAAGGCTTGAGGCTCAAACGCAATCGTTTTTTGCTGTGCAGACGTGTTTTGCCTCAGCTGCTGGTCCAGGTCACTGGTAGATGTGCAGTAATTTAAGAGTCAGAGGTCGTTGTGCTGCCTTTCCCTGTCCAGTGTTTTCTGTGTGCATTACATGTGTATTCTGTAAGTGTGAAATGGAGAAATTTCATCTTTTAGTTAATGTAATACATTGCAGTTTACATAATGTCAGCATTTTTTTCACAAGCAGGATTTAATTTATCAGTAAATATTTGATATTATAATGTTCAGAGATATAGTGTTTATATGCGTTTTTAAACTGAATCTGGTTTAAAATATTTGATTAATAAATAAATAAATTAGCACTCTTTGTTTGAATGTATTCATCGTTTGAATCACAATTCAATAAACATGAAATGTTACTGCAATATCATGAAAAGAAAGAAGCTGATGTACTGAAAAAATTAGATAATGGATTCAATGGAATGTATTTTAAACATACAGTATACTGTTCAGAGGTTTGGTTCAGTACTTCATATGTTATGAAAGAAAGTACTACTTTTATTTTACAAGGATGTGCTAAATTTATCAAAAGTGACAATAAAATTGAAAGTAATAAAAGTTTTGTTATTTTGCCAAGTTTGTTGACTGTTCATTTTTCCTGTGTTGTTCTTAAATGAACATAATATTAAAAAGTATTAGTTCATTTATTTAGGAAAGGATGTGTTAAATTGCTCATAAGTGACACAATTTCTATGTTTTGTTCATTTGAAATCTTTTAAAACTGTCATATACTGACTATAACAAACACTTTTATCCAAAAAGCTGAAAGGAGTTTTTTTCAGCATTGACATTTATGAAAAGGAGAAATGTTTCAATAGAGTCCCATCAGCATATTACATCACATGACACTGAAGACTGGGCAATAATGCCAAAAACGCAGCTTATATTTTTAAATATTTTTAAAATGAAATTAGTTTTATATGGTGAAAGCATACTATTTCACAAAATTACCATTTTTACGTTTTTTTTATGGAATGGAAATGTATTTTGATTCTCAATCTTGTGATAAATGTAGTCAGTGGCGGTTCTAGACCAGAGTAACTGAAGGGGCCGGGCAGGGGCCACTTGTACTTTTAGAGGGCACACTTTATTTTACATCACAAACTGCCTAAACAATTATTCAAAGTCATTTTTTTATGCATCACTCTGCAGTCTTCAAAAACATTAATTCATTTTTTTTTTTCATTCATTTTTTTTTTTCATTTTTTTTTTTCGGCTTTAATTAATCTGGGGTCACCACAGCAGAATGAACCACCAACTTATCCAGCATATGTTTTACGCAGCGGATGCCTTTTTTGCTGCAACCCATCACTGGGAAACACCCATACACTCATACACCACGGACAATTTAGCTTACCCAATTCACCTGTACCACATGCTTTTGGACTTGTGGGGGAAACCGGAGCACCCGAAGGAAACCAACGCCAACACGGGGAGAACATGTAAACTCCACACAGAAACACCAACTGACCCAGCCGAGGCTCGAACCAGCGACCTTCTTGCTGTGAGGCGATTGTGCTACCCTCTGCACCACCATGCAGCCCTGTCTTCATAAATAAGCTAATTAAATAATTAAACTCAAAATAATTTTCCATGTTCATTTATTTGACAAGTAACTTTATATTATTATATATATTATATACATATAACACACTTCTAACATTCAAGTACAACAAGGCAGATTTTTGCACCTGTAAACTTTAACAGATGCAGTTGAAGTCCATTTTTTTACCCTCCCATTTATTTAAAATGATGTTTCCCAAGTGATCTAAATCAAACCAAGGAGATTTTCACAATATTTCCTATAAAACACAAATAATTCTTCTGGAGTCATATTAAGTCTTATTTCTTAGTTTATTTCTTGAATAAAAGCAGTTTTTAATTTTTAAAAAACAATTTTAAGTCAGTGTTATTAGCCTCCTTAAGAAATATTTACTGTGTATTTTTTGATTGTGTACACAACAACCCAGTTATACAATAACTTGACTAATTACTCCAACTTTCCTAGTTAACATAACCTGGTTTAGTCTTTAAATTACACTTTAATCTGAATCAAAGACTATAGAATACTTAGAGACTTTGTCTGTATACAACTATCTTGTAAAATAACTAGTAAAATATTATGCAATGGGAAATATAAAAAAGTAGTTATTAGAAATTAGTTAGTTAAACTATTATGTTTAAAACGTGTGTTGAAGACTCGTGCTTTATGTCACGACTGAAATCAAAAACGAATGAAGGCAAAACTAAACGAGTTGAATATGATTTTTACATGAGCATCACTGAAAGCTAAACTGAATCACTGTGTTACATCTGTTCTCTGGCACTTGCCGACAGTTTGTAAGTTCAAGACTGTATTTCCTAACGTAAAACTATGTACACTTAATTTCTGATTAATAATACCTCTGCATAGCCGAGGACTTCTATTAAAAGTTTTGAAATCGCTATTGAAAACAGAAGTCTAATATAATCAACAATTTACATTTTGATAGTGTTTCACAGCATGAACATGACTGAAGTTGAATCTTTTCATTACCTGTGTCAATTTTCCGCTTAACTTCTGACGAATGCGGCGGACCGAAGTGCGCAGCACCGTCAAACTGACAGAGAGCGAGAGCATGCGAAAGCAGAGAGAGCGAGAGCGCGCGACACAGAGAGCGCGCGCCACCGATGCCTGATCTCGCTTCTCCGTGGCATTTTGACACAAAAATACGCGTCCAATTTTAGGGGGGCCAAGCTTGTTGACACGGGGGCACTGGCCCCCCTCCTGCCGCCCCTGAATGTAGCCTGATGTAAATACAGTTTGTAAATTAAAATCATAATTGTTGATCAGAAATGACACTGCTTAAATTCAGTGTATCAAAGCAGATAAAATGCATTAAACTGTAAGTTAAGACATCAGTGTTTACCTCTGACTGAGATTAGGCTAATTCATTTATTTGTTGATTACATTGTATTTTTGATCAAATAAAAGTCCTGGTGCGCAGGAAAAAACATTAATAAAATCTTAAAACTACGTATAACACTGTGTTTTAATGAATTCCATATATAATAAATACAATGTAATCAACAAATAAATGAATTAGCCTAATCTCAGAGGTAAACATGTCTTACTTTACAGTTTAATACATATTATCTGCTTTGATACACTGAATATGAGCCAGTGTCATTTCTGATCAACAATTAAGATTTTAATTTACAAACTGTATTTATATCAGCCTACTGCATTTATCACAAGATTGAGAATCAAAATACATTTCCATTCCCTGTTCAGTTTCCTTCATAATCATTGTTTTCTTCCCACAAAAACAACACTCGTTGTAGTTCATCTTTTACACTGCCAATCATTTTTGTCACAGCTCTATTCCACTGTCCTTCCATATTGTACATTTTCTGCTTCCACGAGCCCGTCCGCCTTAAAACGTCTCGAGTAAAAAAAAAAGCTCACCCAAATGAAATCGAAATTGTGCACACATGTCTCAAAGCCCGAGGTGTTACGAGACCCGGTCGCCCCTTCACCCGCCCCGCTTCCTCTCTCCGCTTCAGCCCACAGAGGAGCAGAGGAGGGGTGGCTGCAGAGTCCTGGAGAAAATGCGCAAAAAGCTGCGCTAATGAATATTCATCTGTGACGGTGGCTCGGGCTGCTGCGCGTTATCCTGGATCCTCGCGGGCCGTGATGTGGAGCAGGGGGAGTCGCGGGGAGGAGGAACATAAAGGCCCGTGGCCGATCCCATTACCCAGCGCTGTGCAGGCTTAATGGGATTCAGCCAGGAGTCTGTGTGCTGTGGAGACACGCCATTCTGAGAGATTTCATACGGGGCTTTAACGGCGGCGGCGACCGCGCGCTCTTCCAGGACGCGACACACATGAGCGGGTCCCACGCATCTTATTGTAGATAAAAACGGCTGATGTCAGAGAAATCCTCATTTGGGCCGATTTAACTCATTCATGGAGTCAGGTCGGTCTGTTTGTGTGGGAGGTGATCAATGTTACTTTTCTACCAAACTCATAATATGACATTACACAAGTGCTGTGTGTGTGTGTGTGTGTGTGTGTTGAAAACGCTGAAATCTGTTTTGTTATACATGCAATAAAGTCAATCTGAATTTAATTACCTCAAAGGATTTAAAGTTTGACATGCTTGGATTTTAGATTCTGTTCATATAATAGCAAACTTAATAGTGTGTTGGAGTACTAATGCCAATAGATTGTGATTTTTGTTTTACAGTGGAATTTTACTTTTATTGTTAATTATTTATGGTAATATTCAAAAGAAAAAGAGTGTCAGAGAGAGAGCATAACTTGTTGCATGAATAATCAAGTTCATTATTCATTTTAATCAATCAATTATCGATTTTATTAATTAGCTCTTGAAAACAAAGTGTTCTCACCACATTTTTTTTCTCAGAACAGAGTAAAATATTGCCTTGTCAATTGATAATCCCATTAATTAGTTTATCAGCCATATGATATACATTTTGAAGTATTGAAATGTTTGTAGAAAAGCTTAAATATCACGATTTGAAACATATTACACTGTAAAATAGTTGACAACCTTAAATTTTAAGGCAAAAATCTTCAGGACATTTTTGAGTTCACTCAACTTAAATCGAGTCAAGTGCAGTCCATGGGTTGAAAGTTGAGTCAACTCAAAAAAACCTCTGCAGCTAGCTGCCTCAATTTTGAGTTGAGTCAACTTATTTTTTAACAGTGTATAAGTAATATTACATATTGCCATGAAAATATTTAAAAATATTAATACAAATAAAACCACAGAATAAATATTAACTGTCATGACAAAAAACACATTTCAATGAACAGTTACATATTAAATATATAGTATATACACTCTGAAATAAAGGTACGAGAGCTGTCACTGGGTTGGTACCTTTTCAAAAGGTACACATTTGTACTTAAAGGGTCTATATTGGTACCTAAAAAGTATATACTGTATTAGTACCTAAAAAACTTAAGAGGTTTTATTAGTACTAAATTTGTACTTTTAGGTACTAATATATGTACCCTTGAGGTATTAATATGGAACTTTTAGGTACAAATTTGTACCTTCTGAAAAGGTACCACCCCAGTGACAGCTCGCTTACCTTTATTTCTGAGAGTGTGCTATACTTATTACAGATCTATTCTACTTTATTTTACATATCTCCATACTACGTTTACTGTTGCAATTCTACTCGCATAGAAAAAGCCTAACAAGAAATGTTAATATAAATACAATTTAAGTGTTATGTAATAGCATGGATTGTGCTCGTTGCATGTGCATTCTCTACTGTACAGTATGTCATATGCATTTTGTCCATAGAAATGCATTGTCTACTAAAGTAATGTTACATATTAATGTTTTCTGTGCATATGTAATGATCATCAAGGTAACACGTTATTTTGATGGACCCTTTTGCACATTTAGTTGAATACAATTTACATACCAACTCATTCTCATTGGAGTATTAGTAGACAGTCTGCTTAATATCTGCTGATACCATTACACATTCTCCTGACTATAAGAAACTTTGCAAGTAAATGTCAACTTACACTAACCCTAACCTTATAGTCTACTAATACTCTAATGAGAATGAGTTGCGATGTAACTTATAATCAAGTAATGTGTTAAAGGGACCATCAAAGTAAAATGATTCCATTATCAATAATCAAATTTGTTGTCAATTACTTTCTTAATTGATTCACATTTTCTTAAAAAAAAAAAGGTGAGGTAATCTTTGTTTCTTCATTTATTCCTTTTCAGTTGCATTCATAATCAATGTTCTCTTTACTAAAACTGATTGTACTTGTTTAATCAAACTCGCCTATAGTATTTCCACCAGGAGTGTATTTGAAATGCTGTGCCATGGTCGATGCACTGTAAAAAATATTACTGCCTGAATTTGTTTTTGTTGAATCCAATTAACTAGTAACTATTTTCTAGTCATCTCAACTTACATCAATTTAACTGACTAAAATACCAAGTTAAGTTTTGAATAACTTAAAAAAGTTGAAACCTGATTAACTTACTAAAATAAGTTATAGCAACATAAAATATTTGTTGTCTTGGCTTTTGAGTCAATTTGAGAATTTTTTAAAGTGTGACAAATGAGTGATGTTCAACCATCTCAAGTGAGATATACAATTAAGCTAAAGATACACAAAAAATACAAAACACACTTGTTGTTTTTGAGCTTTCATCTTACAAACTCCAAACTTCAACTTTATATATTAAAAAAATGACTAATATTAAACATTTTTACAGTTTTTGATCTATTGAATCATTAGTGAACGTGCGTATTTTTGAAACCCCCAGATTCCAGACTATCAAATAGTTGTATCTCTCCTAAATGTTATCCTATCCTAACAAAGTACAGTATACATCAATGGGAGGTTTATTTATTCAGCTTTTAGGTGATGTATAAATCTCTCAATTTTAACAGTTTTGTACACTTCTGACTAGTTCTGTGGTCCAGGGCCACATACTAATACTGATTGTGTGATTCTGAAACAATTATTATTCCTTTTTAAAAGGGAATGTGTTATTTAATGGACAAAAACATTGCAAAAACATTACAATTGTCCTTACGGTCAATTTTGCTAATGTGTTATTGTGTCCTTTCTGAATAAAAGCATTCATTTCTGAAATGTACTGACCCAAAACTTTTAGTAGTGTATGAACCATTGGCATTGCGAGGGTGGGGGGGGGGGGGGGGGGGGGGGGGGGGGTGATTTGGGGGCTGTGATCTTTTGGAATATGTTGCACTTAAAAATAGGTTGTATATAACATTTATTTTGTTATCCAAGTACTTAAAGGGCCATGAAACCCCCCTGTCTCAGCAGGGTGTTTTCACACCTCTAGTTTGGAAAAAGTCAGGAAAGTGGGCGTGTCCAGCTCTGTTTAGGTGGGAGTATCGGGAGAGGGAAAGAGGGAAGGATTTGCAAACATAGGAGTTTCCGTTTGGGCACGCAGACACAGGGGAGAAAGACAGTGACTGTGTTTACATGGACATCAGTAATCGACTTAAACTGCAGTTTGGCACTTTCACTTTTTATTCAGGAACAATTCCTGCATGTCGCCCGTGACAAAGGAGATATTGAAAGCGAGGAACTGCTGGAGAGTGGAGTTTTAATGGTATGTTTGATACCGCACGGCCAATAGAAGAAAAAAATCCTCCGCATTTCTCGGTAAGATGCACTCGGTAGGTAACGTCAGAAAGCCGTGTGTGTATAGACTATCCTGTCACAAAATGCGGCGAAAATTCTACACGACGGTCAATATTTGATTGCTGTGTTTACATGTTTACATTCGGAGAGCAGCATTTACAGCGGATCTTTCAGTCTATAATATTGTACTATAATATTGCAGTGATATTAACATACTGTAAACTTAGTAACTAAATCATTTTGACTGAGGTATGTCTTTAAAAACTGAAAGAGCACTGCAGATGATACGAATTAACTTTGCCATCTGAATGAACAAACAAGGCACTGCTCTCACACACACTTAGCAAATCTGTAGAGACAGGACAATCGAACTGGAACTGTGTCTTGTTTTAAAAGGAGACGAGCGGCAAATCCGGATTTCACCACTTCCAGATGCGAAAAGCTCTAGAGTAAAAAATGTTCCTTACAAACGCATTCTGTCGCATGTCGTGCACACTGTTATCCACATATGAGTTCAGCTGCGCTCTCATAGCGGGAAAATGCAAACAAAACCTTCGTTGCAGCACATTAATAAATTCAGCACACTAATAAATGCAACACTGACGACCCATGTCTCCGAATTCTTGTTCTTTCACTTGTTTTGGCAACACAACGTGATGTCTCTCTGTCGTCTGAACACTCTAATAGGTAAAACCTCTCGCACACTCAGAGACGTCACAATGTACTCGCAGGTACAGACAGCCACTCTCCACACTGGATTTACACCCAAGTATCTCATGTCCGTGACGCAGCTTCAAAAATTAGTTTCAAACCGGAAGAACGAATTTGCTCAAAATAACGCAAAAACAACCAATTTTCACCTTTTAGTGCAATATATGTGTCCTAATAGTGTTTATAGCAGCGTGGGACACAGATATGACTGTCAACAGCTCAAAACATGTGTTTTGGTGTTTCGTGACCCTTTAAATTAAACACATACATCACGCGCATTCCACTTAACGCAGCTTTTGTGTCGGGAAATTAAATAGTCAGTTGTTCAGCAGTACCGGTTTATACCGGCAGGTGGGAATGAGACTGTTGTCACTGTCACGGCAAGTGTTAAAAAACTCCTGCCACTCCACTGCCGTCATTCATTCATTATTTTGAGAAGCTGAAGCTAATAACGTAATAATACAACTGTTTATCGTACATTTTCGTTTGACTGAACTCGTACAAATTCGTACGAAATAGCCATTAAACTGACAACACGTAAAATACTTACGTTTCCTCGTAAGATCAGGCTGAAATAGTCAGTTAAAGCCATTTTATTTTTATTCAGATCTTCTTTTCATGCATTCAACTACAGCAATAGCTGGATGCCTTCATCCATGTCAGGGATTTCCTACTACTTTTGTAAGACATATGGAATTTCAAGTATGAATAAAAAACAGGCATTACATGCATTTAAAGTGCCACAATGCCCACATCACCCTATTTTGAGAAAGACTGGAAAAAAATCTCCCTCCAAAGAAATTTGAAGTAAACATATTTATAGCATATAGATCCTTATTTTAATTATTATAATTTTTTTGTACTATTTTTGATACAATTTTTATTATATCAAAAATAGTGGCCTATTGAATTTTAATATATTGCAAGGTATTGAATTTAGAAATTCCAGTATCCTGACAACACTACACCTCAGTTAATCACTCTGTCCAAATGAACATGTTTGTCGCTTTGTATCACATTGGATAACGATTCCCACTATAAAATAAAATCATATATTCAGATTTGAAGACATGCAGAAAATTACATTTTTCAAAAAACTATTATAGAAAATGACAGACAATGAGAAATGCAGTTGAAATATAAGAAGGACAAAGAATATATATATATATATATATATATATATATATATATATATATATATATATATATATATATATATATATATATATATATATATATGTATGTTCTTTATCCTTCTTATATTTGAACTGAAATATCAAAAAAATAAATATATATATAGTTCATACAGAGTGATTAAAATTCAATAAATGCATTATTCAATAAATGCATGGTTATCCATTAATCAGTTATAAAATAATGTAACTGCCTTGCAAATAATCTATGAGAGGGTGGCGGACAGGGTGTGTTCAGCGGGGTAAATTGGAACTTCTTTTTCGAAGTTTTTCTTTGGGGCTAAGCCCCTTATTCCTTTTGACCCTAGCAACGCCCCTGGTATAAACAGAAAGTTTTAAAAACAGATATTTAAAGAATAGTTAACAATAACAAATGTTGAACTTATTAATAACCACTCTATTGATCATTATTATTTCATGTTAGTAAATTCATTAAGTGTAAAGTGTGACTGGATAATAAAGAACAGCATTCATTTGCTATCGTTTAAAAACAATTTATAATACCACTACTACTAATAACATGCTGTGTTTAGTTCATTAAAAATGATTTTAATGATATAAACTGATGTCTGCTTTAATCACTGTCGATATAATAATCATCCTAAAATATAACATTTAATTTAAGATGTTTTAGTTGTTTCTACTGCTGAACTATAACCTTACATTTATAACAAGGGTGCAAATTATACATTGACTATCGAGGGATCACCTATTTTCAGTAGCTTGTGTAATAAATATGCATGCTTCAGTGAAGAAAATTCATACATTTATTTCAGTTAGCCTATAACTCATTAGTTAATCAAAATTATTCAAATTTTCTGTGTTTTTATGGATAATGAGCTTATTCTGTCCTATACTGTAACCTCTTATTTCAACAGATTGCTCTTACGTTTTCCACAGTCAAATTGAAGTCAAATTTAAGCACTTTCCAGTTGTGTTTAGTGAATAAAAAAAAAGGATTTTGAATGATATAAAATAATGTTTGCTTTAATTACTGTCAATATAATAACCAACCTAAAACAGAACATTCATTTTAAGATGCTTTCTAGTTGTTTCTACAGCTGAACTAAATACTAACCTTACATTTATTACGCATTAAACCTCCCTGCTCTCCTCTACATGTTTTCTTGTCCTTAAGCCCCTTTGATTTACACTCTCTTTAACAGTTCATACCATACAAAACAGGACCATCCACATCAAACAGCAAATCCTAGAAATAAATACACCACATCCACCCCAAGAAGAATCACGTGTGTGTTTGCCAGACCTCTAGTGCTACACAGTGTTTTTAATTCAATATGATCAGTGGCGTTTGCAGGTACCGGCTGGTCTCCCTGACATCTGACTTTGTTGAGGACTAGTAATCCACAGTCTGAGCAATCACGCCACCCTGAAGACTTAAAAGAGGCCTTGGTATTAAACCGCAGCTCTGTTAACAGCGTTACTGTTAAACCACGTGCATAAAAAAGGGACCGACACAAAAAAAGAAAAGGGAAATTACAAAGCGTTGGCGAGGTGTGCTGCTGCAAGCATTTAGGCAAACACAATTTTCAGCTTATCGTGGCAAGCTCTCTTTTACCCATCATCCCTAACTGCACCTCGCCTCACGCTCACTCCAATCCGGATCATTTTCAAATGCAAATAGCAGCACTTCACAGTAATCTCACCCAACAGAGAGGCGAATCTATTTGCATACATAAGTTGGCCGCTATTGCCATAAGTCTTAAACACACAATCTGCATAAAGTCGAGGAAAGGAAATAAAACGAAGCAAATGCACTGTGTCAAATTCGGCAGAGGCATTAATGAATGAGTTGTTTCTTTTTTTTGTATATATAGTTTTGGAAGGATTGATCAGTAATGGGAGGGAAGATATATGTGTAATCGTGATTGAGAATTGGCTGATGAAAGTAAATTTGGATACACCGTGTCTTTTTTTTTCCCTGTGGTAACCTTCTTATGCTTAATCAGCGCTTTCTTCGTACTTTTCTGAAGAAGAAAAAAAAAAAAATCCATTCTTCCGTGGTGACGTTAATTTAATGTTTTACATGGCAGAATGATGGATTAGGCTGATTTTAAACTGTAACTCTGACAAGTAAAGATGGAACTGCTGTGTACTGGGACGGGAGTTTCTGAACTGTTTGAGCTTGTTGTGCGTTTCTCACTGCGAATCAATACATGCATTTGCTTAAAGGTGAGCAGGATTTATGGCTGAATTAGTTTGTTGTAATGTAACAAACTTTAGCCCACATAAACATAATTTTTATTTATTTATTTATTTATTTTATTTTATTTTTCATTAAGATGTGTGCAGGGCCTTGTTTTATTTTTGTCAAATATTTTTTTATTATTATTTTATTTTATTTTGGGTGATTACAGGTTCATTTTGCATCTCCTAGATAAACCTTCTAATATTTTTAATAAAAAAAACTTTAATGGAACAGCTTCGAATAATAATACAAATTACATCACGTTATGCAAAATAAATATGTTTGTATGTGTTTTTAAGGACATTTTGTCTTAAAAATATTAACTTACGACACACACTCAATATTGCAGTTTTTCTCAGTGGCTTTGGTGCATTTCTCACAACACTATTTACATTTGCACAACAGTTAATGCATTTCTCAAAACAATTAGTACAAACTGCAAAACCTAGTTGATAACCTGCAAAAGTGTGTCACTTGCTCTAAATGGAGAGCTCATTCCTCAAAAGCAACTATTGATGTCAATGAAAGTGTCAGTGTCATCAAGATGAAAAGTCCTGACACCATTGTTTATGAACAAGATAGTCAAATGGCTTTGTCATGTTTTCATTATGAGTTTACTCTGGACATTTTTCCCAATGCAAAAAAGTCAGATTTTGGTGACACTTCCTGAAAATGCTCCAGACAGCACTATATACTATTTGCACAGCCATTTGAAAACTACAGTAAAGTTAGACATCACTGCATTTAGTGAGGTATCTGAGTACAAGACACTGAATATGTATGTTTCACATTTTTACTGCATTTGCTCTTTGCAATTCTAATTTATTCACAGCATTGTGCAAAAGAATAAATACACGCTTATTTACAACAGACAAACTTCCTTTGGGTAGAGCTGTGCACAACTGTAAACAATATTGCAGTACATATTGGAACTGAACCTACAGCATACACAGCTCTGTAAATCATTCATCAAATTGTTCAATTTAGAAGACATTTTCAGGAAAAAAAAGATTTAAAATTTTTTTTTTAAAATAAAATTAGCTTGACAGATTTTGACAACTAGTTCAACATTTTTGTATGTAATGACTCAAGTAATGAACTAAGAACTATTAGTTTTATATATATGACTATTCAGCATTCACAAGTTTAGTTAATTTTGCCTGACATGACATAAGCAAATGATAATGTTACAAACAGCAGAGGGTTGTATGAAAGCAATTGATGCATGTCCAAAAGCACTTGCAATTTGTTGGAAGAAATGAGAAACTGCTACTATTATGTGCACAGATGACTAATTGTTTTGAGAAATGCATTAACTGTTGTGCAAATGTAAATAGTGCTGTGAGAAATGCACCAAAGCGACTGAGAAAAACTGTAACAAGTCTCACACTGTACAGTAGGGTTGTCGCATTACCATTAATTCATCTTATGATACTATACCAGCTAAAGTACCACGATACCAAATAGTATTGCGATACTGTAATTCATAACTCAAATTATACAGAAAATTGTCAGAAATACTATATTACACATGTTATAATAGGTCTACTTGAATTGAATTCAGAATTCCCTTATTATTGAAAAAAGTATTATTTGCACGTCACTTCACCTAAAATTTATTCATTCTTTTTGTTTAATTTGTAGATTAATTTGTAGATTAACTTTTTGTTTAATACATTAAAATAAAGATACACATCATACCAAACAAAATTTGTTACAAAAAGAGCATTTTCCCAACAAAATTAGGCTATATGAGGTGGTCAAAAATTGTTTCAATGTGTTCTGTTGCTATTTTGGGTTTTTCATCTACTGTTTTTTTCTTCTTCAGTCTTATCTGTCACGGTTGTGGACCTATCTGTTCTTCTTGTATGTGTGTGTGTGTGTGTGTGTGTGTGGGAAATGGGTGTGTATGGTTGGGTATATCTTCACTGTGTGGTGTGTGTGTGTTTATCATCAGCTGGGTTATCACGTGTCTTGTTATTACTCATCTCACTCAGCTGTTTTCTATCAACCACAGCTGTTGTGCATTACCGCGCGCCTTTATATGTTTAGTGTTTGTAGATAGCGTTTGTCAGTCCGTTGTTTATTCACCTCTGTGTCTGCTTCCTGTTAGGCAATCTCGCTCGATCCACTGCTGGTGAATCGTCATAAGTCTGTATATTTGGACGTTGTGCACGTCTTCGTTCTTTTGATGTTGTTGCTACTGCCTACATTGATGACAACTGTATCAGTGAGAAACTTCACCCTGGATCTGTTACTCTGATGAACTATTACCGCTGGTAAGCGTGTCGATTTCCTTGAGAGTTGCTCCATAGCACTACCTCCCCTTCCCTCGATATCTGGTAGGTATCAGTGAGAGACTTCACTACGGATCTGTTTCTCGGATGAACTATTATCGCTGTTTAGCATGTTGGATTCCTTGTGAGGAGCACCCTTGCTCTACACAATTCCTCTATATCTGGTGAGATCAATACCAGTTGTGACTCTTGTTATCTCTATTAATAAATCATCTTGCATTCACTTGCATTTGGGTCTCCTGTGTGTATTTGTGACACTTATCAGGTAACAATCCAAAGTAATTCAAAATTTCATTTTTAAGAGATTGTTGCGGTTGTTTGTAGCTACTAAATCATATTGACAGAAATGAACCGAATTGGGTGTGTGTTTGAATCATCAGAAAACGTGCAACCTATAGGGCTCCACAGACTATTAAAATACACATGCGCATATTAATACACACAAACGTGTGAGCATTTTAGTGACTTTTCCACATGCAACATTATGTATTGTAGATAGACCGTTAATGACGATACTACCGTTTACAAACTACAGTGGCACCACCAGTATTTTGGAGCGATAATATCACGATAGTACCGCTAAACCGTGCAATCCTATTTTACAGTGAATATTTTGACTGTCTCTGCCTCGTGAATCAGACATTCAGCTTCAGTCATAATGAAATAATTGAGGCTAATTGTCATATTTTGTGTGTTTGCTATTCTGTAAATAACCATTTGCATGAAATATCTATGGTGGCTCAGTGGTTAGCACAGCAAGGAGGTCGTTGGTTTGAGTGCCGGCTGAGCCAGTTGGGATATCTGTGTGAAGTTTGCATGTTCTCCCCATGTTCATGTGGGTTTCCCCCACAGTCTTAAGACATGCTGTATACTGTAGGTGAATTGAATAAACTAAATTGTCTGTAGTGTATTAATGAGTGTGTAAAATAGAGACTAAGCTGTAGGAGAATGAATGAATGAATGAATGAATGAAACATCTATTTTTGATATTAGCAATGTCACAATAAATAAATAAATGAACAAATGTGTCTGTCCCTTTGTTCTAGTCAACTCAGTTATAAAACTGCATACCAATCTTAAAAGCACTGGTAGAATTAGCATGTGACTTGCTCCAAGTGATGTCACTTCCTCTGACGGGAAATTCTGGAAGGCATGTCATTATGTTTTTCCAGCCTGATCTCACGAGGAAACGTAAGTTTTGTCAGTTTAGTGGCTAATTCGTACGAATTCGTACAAGTTCAGTCGTACGAAAATATACGATTTTAAAAAAGGAGGCGTGGCACCCAACCCCGCCCCTAAACCCAACCATCATTGGGTGATGAGCAAATCGTACTAATTTGTACAAATTAGATCGTACGAATTCATACGAATTAGCCACTAAATCAAAAAGTTACGAATTGCCGTGAGATTGCGTTGGTTTCTCTCATTCATTTGTACAAAATGTGTTGGGTACTGTAATTATAGGTTAATGGGACGTCAACTCTGTTATTGTAATATTACAGTGAATTTCTCATTCACTTTTTGAAAACTATAATATTAGGGAAATATATACAATTCTGTTTTAAATATTTGGGATTTGGTTTGATGCTAGCATCTTGAGCTAAATCACAAAATGGTAAGAAAACCGTTACCGTCAACTCTGTTAGTGGTTTAAAAGGTTGAACAGTAAGTTAAACAACAATGATTGCAGAATCAAATGTTCCCTATGGCATTCAAGCATTTTGCATTATTTTACATTAATTATGGGTTCAGTTTACTGTAAATGATGTATTTTGTTTTTTTAATTATTCCACTATTGTATCCACAATTCTGCATTTTTATTATCATTTTCTTCAGTTTTTAGTTGGGAATCTAAATTGCCATTTTTGTTATTCAATCCCCAGAAAGCATGTCCAATTAATTTAAATCATGAAATGTATTTAATTGAACAACAGTTTATTGAACATTTATCAAAAATTACGCAATTCTAAAGCCTAAGAATTTTTCACTGAAAATGGACTGGACTTTTATTTTGATGCGTGGTCATGAAAACTCTTGAGTTTTTTCTGTTTCTTTTGTTGGCTGAACTTATAAAACTTAGTGCATTGTTGTGTGTGCATGGATTATTTGGAGTTTTACTAACCTAGAAAAAAATCAGCTAAAGGGTCTGCTAACTGCATCAAATGAGTTCAGATAACTTAAGTAAATTAAACAATACTGAAATAACGGAATGGAAAGTTCAGCTAACCAAAGTCAAGTTTTTAAAAATAAATCAAATAAGTTCAGTGTACTAAAGTGAATTTTTCTAAACAATTTTTCTTTAGTTAGCTGAACTTTTCAAAATAAGTAAGTAAAACACAATAAAAGTTCACATGACAAATGAGCTTTTTAAGTTAAGTCAACAAAAGATTTTTTTTTGCAGTACATATTTGTTAGCAATGCCTTTCATTAATTCATCCTTTCCATTAATTCATTCTGATTTATGGCTGAATTCTGAAATTCTGTCTGTTTTCTTCATCACAGAAATCATGGGTGAGTTTAATATTGTTTTTTTTTTTACATTAAAACTTGCAAAGAATGCAAATCTTCACGAAACCAGTGCAGTTACATGCTGTAGTCGACATGTGTTTTGACAACCGAGATTAAGTTTAGCAGGGATATGACTAATGCATACAGATCAGTTGAGTGGTCTGTGTTAAGCTACCTCATTATTAGTGTGTAATAATTATGTCATATTGTAGTAATTGAGTAAAAGTGGACTACAATTTACATGTATAATGAAAATGAAATATTCCTGTTGTATCCATCACTATGCACTAGGGTTGGGCGATGTTGACCAATTTAGCATTGTACGATGTCTAATGTGAAACATCGCAATGGACGATGACATCGTCCTCATAGGCAGAGGTGAATTAATAATTTATTTATTCAAACAAATTAGTTATTTGTAGCCTACCGTTTCAACTACCTGGTCTTTGTTTTACCCATAACCAAATCATAAATAAATAAAGATAAGTTACACACAAATTACTACCTGTCAATCACTTTTTCCGCGGGACTCTGGCATGAGTAGGCAGAGTGATCCATGTCAGTCATTTGTTTGGTGCGGTGGATGGTGGAGGGGTGTCGTGGACGAAAGTGAGCGGCGCTCGGGTGTTGCGGATGAAAGTGAAGAGGGTTGGGGAGTCGTGGAAGAAAGTGAAAATGAACAGCGGACAGGGGAGGGGGGCGGTTGAGAAGGGAGGTCGGTAAAATGAGGTGCCGGATCAGATTTCAGAGGTGCCGGATCCGGATCCGGCATGTTCCGGCACAAATTAAGCCCCGGATAGAGACAAGATTAATTAAATATCACGTTTAACAACTATGGTGAGACACGATCCAGCGATACATCCTTGATAAACTATGCGACGTACACTGTTCTCTGGAGCTCAGACGAGCGCATGACAGTGTGTGTGTGGCTGTGTGTGTGTGTCGTCACGTGATGTGCGTTTTCAGTGGATGGAGGGCTGTTCAGAAATGCTAGGTGAAACACCAGTGTGGACGTGGGTCATTTTTGTTCTAAAATGCCATTTTAAAACTAAGCTTTATTAAACGGGGTTTGAGTGTGTATTTTTCACGAGTGGGTTTGCGACGTGGGCGGGGCGGAGAATCGACGATGCCGGCTCAGCATCGTGATGTCTATCGGCAATCGACGATGGATGATGGCATGGTCTATCGGCCCAACCCTACTTTTTTTTGGGTCAAATGCAAACCAAACTGTTGGCTTAAGAATTTAATTCAATCAATTAACCCAATATTTGGGGTTGTCCATATTTTAACACCAAATTGAGGTAAAACAACCCATTTTTCACAGAGTGCAAATATTGATATGATTCATTCATTCATTTTCCTTCGGCTTAATCTCCATTTCAGAGGTCGCCACAGCAGAATGAACTGCCAACTATTCCAGCATATGTTTTACGCAACGGATGTCCTTCCAGCTGCAACCCAGTATTGGGAAACTCCCATATACCCTCATTCACACACACTACACTACAGCCAATTCAATTTATTCGATTCACCTATAGTGCATGTATTTGGACTGTGGGGGAAACTGGTGTTCCTTTGATTTGTCCTACCTTGTCAGATTGTCCTACATTCCCTTCAAAAAGTAGGTAGCAGATTTTGATGACGCAATATGCTACCCATCAGATTTTGCTACCAGTGTAAATTTTAAGGTGGAGTAGTGTGATCTGAAGCTGTAATATCGCCATAACCTACCTAATCCCTAACCCCAGCCTCAGAACCATTCAAATACAGTGTTGGTAGCATAATCTGACGGGTAGGATAAAATGTCAGGACACAGGAACACCGGGAGGAGACCTACGTGTACACAGGGAGAACATGCAAACTCCACACAGAAATGCCAACTGACCCAGTCGGGACTCAAACCAGCGACCTTCTTGCTTAAAAAAAATAAATAAACAAATAAATCATCAGTTCAATATTCATCATCATTCATAAAAGTAAAAAGTGCAAACAAAACACTAAACCTAAAGAAACAACCATTTAGTATTTCGGTATGGTGTGTGTATTTCAGAACTGTCTGTATGTTATACAACATTGAGCATGAATTCCCCATTAGCTGCTGTGAATCCCTTAAACACGGACCTGCTCAGTAAAACGTACATCAAGAGTGTGTTTAAATCTACATTTAAAATCTGGACTTATTTAAAGTTACAAAAGACAAACCAACAAGAAAAGTGTAAGAACTAAAGGCAGGTCCTCTACTGCTCTCTTACAGGAGTTCGCACCTCATTAGCAAGTACAAATCTTGTGGGGGCGAGAGGGTGATGGAGAGGAAAGAGAGGATGAAGGGCGAAAAAAAAGGAAAGAAGAGGAGGTACGAAGAAGTAAAAGCGTCTGAGGGAGAGGAGAAAGAGCACACAGCGGTGTATTAGTGTTTACAGAAGAGAACAGTCGCCCAGTGTCCCTGAAAGCCGAATTGGGTTCTAGTTCTTGCGCATGGTTCATTGCGCATGCATAAGAGCAAATATCAGCGTAATGCCGCGTCTGAGGTAACGTCTGCCTGATCGCGCCTTTAATGCCGCTTTTCTTTCCCTGAATGAAAAATAATGCCGCAGATGAGGCATGTCTGCGAGGAAGAAGCGAATGGCTGTGGATGTGGAGCGAGGGGTCGTCGTTTGAGAAGAACCCTCTGCATTAACATTCATAATTACCTACATGGCGAATCTGATATGGTTCATTTACCCGCAGAGTGGGGAAACAAGCTGTCAGGAGTGTGTTCTTTAATTAAGAATACGACGCTGCAACGTGTCCCTCATGACCGCTAATGGAAGTGTTAGTTAATTCACTTATCTAGGCATGAAATTCTTAATGCTTCCTCGATAACATGAAGTGGAAAGTCTTTTTTTCCCGGTTAACATACAAATGGGTTTGCATATACAGTGTAGGATTGTAAAGCTAATTATTCACAGTCAGAATGTTTTCTATGCTGTAAAAAAATCTGCTAATTAACAGTTTTCTGTTTTCTGCCAGTTGTTTAGGCATTTGAATTGCATTATTAGACCTTGATCTTGCATTATGAGACCTTGGTAACACTTTATTTTGATGGTCCATTTGAGCATTAGTAGACTGTCTGCTTAATATCTGTTGATACTGACATTTAACAGTCCTTCAACAGACATTTTACTGACTATAAGAAACTTTGCAAGTACATGTCAACTTACACTAACCCTAACCCCAACCTAACAATCTACTTATAATCTAATGATAATTAGTTGCAATGTAACTTAAATTCAACAAACGGACCATCAAAATAAAGTGTGACCGAGACCTTCACCTTGATCTATTACAACTTCTGAGATTTAAAGTTTAGCAAAGTGACTTTTATTGACGTTTTTAGTAGTGCGGAACGATTCATTTTATAATATTCATTCATTCATTTTCCTTCAGTTTAGTCACTGATTTATTAGGAGTCGCTACAGCGGAACAACTCAGGCATATGTTTTACATAGTGGATGGTACTGGGAAAAATCAGTACCGGGAAACACCCATACACTCTCTCATTCACGCACACGCATACACTATGGCCAATTTAGTTGATCTAATTCATTTACAGCGCATATATTTTGGACTGTGGGGGAATTGTATAATAATATATAGAAATGAATAACACAAGAAGCTCATTACACAGTTTTTGTACCATATTTGACAGGACCAGCCCAGCCCCAGAGAATAGAGTACTGCATAGTTAGGGTCAGATTTAATAAACAGAGCAAAGTAGCGCAAGAGCACAGTCCCAAATATCCACACACTAGAGTGTAAAGTTTTACAAGCGATCTACTTATTAAAGAACTCAGACTTAGCAGCTCGTTTTCATAATGTTTAACTGAGGGTGTACAAATTGTGATTTCTGCTGTCGTATGAGATTGTATGCAATTTTTTTTTTCCCCATTGTAAGAAATGCAAGAAGAATTCGTTAAGGCTTGTCACTGTGAAAGGAAATTACAAGCCGAGCACCTCACAAGCACCTGATCAATTTTAAACTTGTCGAAATAAAACATGTTGTTTGATCGAGCCAACCTGACGATCAATCTGAAGTTGACCAATCAGGAGGATAAAAAAAAGCTATGAAAGCAATGTCTTCCTCTGTCAATGTTTATGGCTCAGAATTTCATGCGATTTCTTTCAAATTCACCAGGTCATTAAATAGTGTCATTTATCACTGGATCAGAATGATTTTCAGATAAATTCACGCATGACATGTGCACATTAGATCATAGTTCTGTCATCCTTCTTACACAATGCAAAAACCGGCACAAATTATGTGTGCCTAATGAACATCACAGACACAAAATGGGTCCACACATGATTTGTGAGATTAAATAATTGCTCAAATATCAGTAAAATCCTTACTAAATCATATCGTGTGATCATTTGTTTACTTTCCTACGATAAATTTCCTAACTGAAAGGGAATCTCCTACAAATGCAAATGCAATAGAATAAAAAAAAAATCACTTTAAAAGAAACACTAATGTTTCACTGTCTCTCGTCTGTAATTTTAATGCCAATAGAGAGTTAAAGCTGTACAGTGTAGAATTAGTGATGTTTCAACAGTTTTTAATGTCAAAACATAAACAGACATGTATACTAAAGGAAGTTTCATTGGAAAATTGTGCTTGTGGGGACATTTTCCTAAATGTTATTCATAACTGTAATTCTAGAATGTTTCACAACACTTTCAAATACATTTTTTGATTGTCGATATTTAACATCCGATACTAAGGATGTCTAGATCCGATCTCAGAATCGATCGGAATCGGACGTTACCTTCCAATATATTCTCAGTATTTTTAACACATAGTTATGCTGTGGCACAGAGTTAGACCTCTTTCATGACTTCACACAAAAACAGCAACACGTGCGGCATGACATCTCTTCGGGTCACACTTTATTTTGACGGTCCGTTTGTTGAATTTAAATTACATTGCATCTACATGCCAACTAATTCTCATTAGATTATAAGTAGACTGTTAGGTTGGGGTTAGGGTTAAGGTTAGTGTAAGTTGACATGTACTTGCAAAGTTCCTTATAGTCAGTTAAATGTCTGTTGAAGGACTGTTAAATGTCAATTTCAACAGATATTAAGCAGACAGTCTACTAATACTCAAGTGGACCATCAAAATAAAGTGTTACCTCTCTTCGTTGCAGAGACGATATGGGTTAAATGCCTGCAAAGTAGAACATGGAAGCAGCTTGAAGAAGAAAACGCGATGTCTGTTTCTCAATATGCATTCTTCAGCGATCTTGCGTACTCATGTTCTTGTGTAATGTCATCATCAACCACCAAAGTTCAGTTCTAAAACTCAAGACCACAAGAATGGAGGACACATGAAGGTTCCTGGATGTGTTCTTGATGTGATGTTTTATAAACAAATTTAGGGAGGAGCACGCGCAGACGTTTCAGAATTTCATTACGTCATTGACAATCATTCTATTATCCAATTAGTATTTGACCAAACCCCTATAAATACCAAAACTGTCCTACCTGCATTATCTCACGACTTTAGCATCCCTCCACCACCCCAACACCTCACTTCTTAAACATTATCTACCCGGGGGGAGCGTTCTGGGGCCGGGCTAGACACTTCGCTCGAACTCCAACTCCTCTCTGTTCCCCGATACGGGGAATAACACGAGTTGGGGGTGTCTTCCCCGAGCTCAGAGCCCTCTCCCTGGACAGCACGCCAAATATGCTTTAATTCTTAAACTTCTGTAAGTGCGAACTCGTGAAATCGAGGATGCGTCGATGCAGACTTGAGCGCAAAACTCGCTCGAGAAGTCCCAGTAGTCATTGCGGCTGACTCTGAAAAAAGCAGGTGGGAAGCACAGCATTTTATACCTGTTTAATATTAAAGTTCAGAGATATAACTTATTTATCTCAGGAGTTTCCCTAAATGAGATGGTGAAAGTAAACATTCACAATGGGAATCTTAATAAAGGCATAAACGCATTAAGGATGTTTATTTGCTGAAATTCGTATTAAAATCTGTGTTATTTGTATTGGGCAAAGTATATTTGTAAGGCTTCTGTTTGTTAACAGAGTTGTTGAATGTTAAGGTGAATTCAATAAAAAATAAGGAACATACTGTTTCTTTGCTCTTCTTTATTCTTTTTTTATGTATTATAGAGGTATCGGATTGGCTTTCGGTATCGATAGATACTCAAAATCAAATGACTCAGACTTGAACTTGAGGGCAAAAAAACCTGATCGGGACATCTCTATCCAATACAACATTTTTTCATGTTTCAAAATAACAATCAAGCAAAGTATTGTGAAACAATCTCTGCCCCAACCATGTCTTTTTTTGCTGATTTTTGCATATTTGAGCTCATTTATCATGGCTCATTTTTCACCGGACTCCTGCTCAAGTGTAATGCTGCTAAACAAGTTTACTTTTCAGAAAAGCAATACATAATTATGTGACAGAAATCTCTAAATGCATTAGTCTATCATACAGAACATTCTGGAAAATGTATTTCAGGCTGATAGGATTGCATGCAAAAAGCGCACAAATGTAAGTCATTATTAATCAACAATCCAGCACTGTAATCATAATTAGTTTGATGTTATATGTATTTTACTGCACTAGTTTATAGCATTATAGCATATAGTATAGGTGATTTTTACATTTTTTAATTTATATTTAATTTATTTTCTACATTTCATTTGATCAAACAAAACATTTTTGAGGTGTTTTGCATATAAAGCATAATCATTTTCAAGATAAAGCACCGAGTGTGTTAATTTCTTGAGGAATCCACCAGTTTTTACGTGTGATCTTATTTTAAGGATCTCTCTCTCTAGTTATGTCCTTGTTTTGATATGAATCTTCTGTAGAGCCGTGTTTTGAAGTGAAACGTCAGAAGTTCAATATCTGCTCACCACGAGTTTGAAGAAAAGCGGCTTAATTGTTCAAGGTTGCGCGTGTTTTAATCAAGGCATGATCAAATACGTCGACAGCCCTGGCTGTAAATAATACATTAATGCCCATACAAAGGCAGCCCCACAGGCGGTGTGCGGAGCGGTAAGCACTGGGGGAATAATACATGTCCTCAGGTTATGCAGCACTTTTCTGCTGAGTCGACGGAGCGAGAGGAAGTTGAGAAAAACGGCTCGCTCTGAAGTTACAGAACTCTTCTCAAGGGTGATGGGAAGGCTGGCCAAAGTCACTCTTCAAAGGGACCCGAATATCCTCTGCTTCTCTCTGAGAGTCCAAACACAGGGGACGATTCAAACACTTAGTAGCATAAATGTTTATAGGAGCAGCCTCTTCCAGTCAATATGAGTGAAGAGTGATCTGGTTGGAAATACTGCTGCCTTTGTTCCTTGCTTGGCCCAGGCATCGCTCCTGAGGACCTGGGCCTTGGTTTTTTGTCTTTGATCATCATAGTCTCTTTCGTCTTCTGTTTTGGTCTCGATGTAAAGCGACAGGGCTTTTCGATTGTTTGCATCTCGCTCGCTTAAGTCATGATGCAACGGCCCGCGTGTTGTTTGCCAGTGTTGTTTGGCAGAGATAGTGTTTGGCAGTGCTCGCCGTTGGCTCAGATCTGTAGATGAGAGTTTATATACAGACAACGCCATAAGTGAGGTCTTGACCTGAACGATTTCGTTTTGCAAACAATAGGTTTAATGAGAAAAGAGGGTGGATATTAATGGGTGCCAGTTGACTACATACTGTATATGTGACCCTGAACCACAAAACCAGTTATTTTTTTTTCGGAAATTGAGATTTATACATAATCTGAAAGCTGAATAAATGAGCTTTCCATTGATGTATGGTGCAATAGCTGGCTGAGATACAACTATTTGAAAAATCTGGAATCTGAGGGTTCAAAAAAATCTAAATAATGAGAAATTTGCCTTTAAAGCTCTTTGCAATGCGCATAACAAACATGAAGTTGTGGTGTATTTACAGTAGAAAATTAACAAAATATCTTCATGGAACATGCTCTTTACTTGATATATCCACAGCCATATCACCCTGCAGCCCAAGACCGGTTACTCACTGAAGCTAAGCAGGGCTGAGCCTGGTCAGTACCTGGATGGGAGACCACATGGGAAAACTAGGTTGCTGTTGGAAGTGGTGTTAGAGAGGACAGCAGGAGGGCGCTCAATCTGTGGTCTGTGTGAGTCCTAATGCCCCAGTAAAAGTGAAGGGGACACTATACTGTCAGTGAGGCGCCGTCTTTCAGGATGAGACGTTAAACCGAGGTCCTGACTCTCTGTGATCATTAAAAATCCCATGGCACTTCTTGTAAAGAGTAGGGGTGTAACCCCGGTGTCCTGGCCAAAATCCCTCAATCGGCACTTACTCATCATGGCCTTCCAATCATCCCCATCCACCGAATTGGTTCTATCACTGTCTCTTCACTCCACCAATAGCTGGTGTGTGGTGAGCGCACTGGCGCCGTTGCCCTGTGGCTGCCGTCGCATCATCTAAGTGGATGCTGCACACTGGTGGTGGTGTGGAGAGACTCCCCTCGTGATTGTAAAGCGCTTTGGGTGTATGGCCATACACAATAAATGCGCTATATAAATACACATTACATTACAATACAATATTATACTCTTTTTTAGCATAAAGGTAAAATCAATCATTTTGACCCCTTCAATGTTTTTTTTTTTGGCTATTCACAAAAATATACCCATGCAATATAAGACTTTTTTGTGGTCCAGGGTCACGTATTACTCCCTAGTTTTCAATCATTTCTGGTTAGCTGTGTACAAACTGTTAGTTGTCTGTCTATATGCCATTCAATACTCGCTGCTTTCGAGATCTGGCTGAAGTCTACATCAATGGTCATTACATCTTTAAAATTCGAACATACTGTTTTATGCACACCAGTGGTCCCACTCAGCATATTTCTGCAGTGCCTTAATACAGTTCTGGATGACAAGTCCTCTGTGTGATACACGTTAGTTACCTTACAATGTGCAATTTTGGCTACGATTTAGTTGTCTAAGACAAGTTTTGGAAATCCTAAATGACTTATTTAACTTTAGGCAATTACCATACACAATCAAATATGTAACTCCACAGTCTTGTGTTGCAGTTATAGATTTGGGAATAGCCGAAAAAACAAAAAACACTGAATAGATCAAAATTTGATTTTACTTTTATGTCAAAAAACATTAGAAGATGAGGTAAAGAGCATGTTCCATGAAGATATTTTGTACATTTCATTTTTATTAGTCATGTGCATTGTAAACAACTTAATTTGTACAAATAAAGTCAAATTAAGTCAATTTTCTCATTGTTTAGATTTTTTGAAACCCTTAGATTTCAGATTTACAAATAATTGTATCTCAGGCAAATATTGCCCTACTCTAACAGACATCACATCAATGGAAAGAAGGAAAGCTTATTTATTCTACTTTCATATATTATGTAAATCTTAATTTTCTAAAAACGACACTTATGGCTGGTTGTGTGGTTCATAATCACATATAACTGTGATCTGGTGAATAAGCTGTTAGTAAATATTGATTTTAAAGACTTTTGAAAAAAATATATTTAAAAAAGATTACACATACTGTATGTGACAGTAAATACATTTAAGTCTGTTCATTTGAACGATTCTCATCAGTGATTTTTGAAAACAGCATCATAATATCTACAAAAATGTATTAAGGTATTACAATTATTTCTGAACCACACGACACAAGACTAGAGTAATAATGCTTGAATTCTCTAAAAAGAATTACAGGGACGAATTACATATATATATATATATATATATATATATATATATATATATATATATATATATATATATATATATATATATATATATATATATATATATATATATATATATATATATACACACATATACAGTTGCAATCAGAATTATTGAACCCCCTTTGAATTTTTTTTTCTTTTTTAAATATTTCCCAAATGATGTTTAACAGAACAAGGAAATTTTCACAGTATGTCTGATAATATTTTTTCTTCTGGAGAAAGTCTTATTTGTTTTATTTCGGCTAGAATAAAAGCAGTTTTTAATTTTTTAAAACCCATTTTAAGGTCAAATTATTAGCCCCTTTAAGCTATATATTTTTCAATAGTATACAGAACAAACCATCATTATACAATAACTAAATAAATTACCCTAACCTGCCTAGTTAACCTAATTAACCTAGCCTTTAAATATCCCTTTAAGCTGTATAGAAGTGTCTTGAAAAATATCTAGTAAATCAGTTATTAAAGATGAGTTATTAAAACTATTATGTTTAGAAATGTGTTGAAAATTGTTTCTCTTTGTTAAACAGAAATTGGGGAGAAAAAAAAAAAACAGGGGGGCTAATAAATCAGGGGGCTGAATAATTTTGATTGCAACTGTATATATATATATATATATATATATATATATATATATATATATATATATATATATATATATATATATATATATATATATAGCCACTGTGGCTAGTAGATTTCCAACATCACTTGCCACTCGCCATTTTCACTAGCCACAATATTGTTGTTGGGAAAATACATATTTTTGACTTTATAACTATAAATTTGACTTTGACACGCTAAAATTACTTGATTTAGACTTTATGTTATGTCCACATGCCTCCTCATTCATTTCACTTTTTTTGTGTATGAACCTGCTTAATGTGCATGAGCAAATGGCGCATTGGAATTTGTTTTTATTTGACAGGACTTTTCTGGGCTCAAAATGAAGGATTTACCAAAATTTATCTCTGACCACACAAAAAATAAATTATTTCTTAGCCACAAATTTTAAATAATACGTCAAAACAAGCAAAATATAGCCACATGTACTTTTTATTCAACAAAACCATTCTTTAAAACAGAAAACAATTGGCATTTAAAAAATAATTATTGCCATGTATCTAAAACTATGCACAGTAATCTGTCCTGGCTAAAGATCTCTCAGATCACCAGTTAACTACACATAAATGGGGAGTTAATCTTCTGTTAAAGCAATGTAAATATAATTAAACCATATCAACCAAAATAACTGTAAGCAAATGCGCACATGGTTACCGTTAGGCCCATAATCTAGTTAAAGGTTGGTTAAAGCGAAAGCGGGAACCGCTGCTGCTTACAAAAAGACATTTTTTTGTTTAAATTGTCTGGAGCTCTTGAAAGCAGCAGGGCTGTGGGTGCACAAGCATCAATTTTTTGTCCAGTCTATTTCAAAGAGAACCGATCGCAGCAGTTGCATTTCCAGGCATGGTTGCTTGGCACAAAGAAACGGAAACGTGCATGCTTTATACACTGTCGTGCATCACATCACTTGTGCACGCGAGTGATTATTTTCTCATTCGCTATTCACCTGCTTTTTTTTTTGCTCGCGCAAACACTGCTTTTGTCAGTCGTGCTGCTTCTCGATTCTAAAATCACATTTGCATGCATATTGGGCCATCTCTATTGTCGAACCCTGCTGTTAAGAAAAGTACAATTTAAAAATAATTTTTTATATATATAAAGTTTTACTTAAAAACACTAAAAAGTTACTGACTTCCAATTACATATACAGTTTTGTCATGACAGTTCTTTGAGAAATTTAGTATGGTAACAAATATACATATGGCAATATTGATGTTGGGTTTTGGCAGCATAGAGAGTTTATTATTGATGCAGAGCAAGTACCGAGACTCAATACTGCCAATATATTCACAGAAAATATTCTATATTCTGTTTAAGATTATAACACACCACTGCTGCAAACATACACTGTTAACAAATTATGTAAATTACACAGTATTTAATTGTAATATGAACTGCATTTTACTGTAGGACAGTTATGCAGTATGTTACTAAATTTAAAGTTGCACTGTGAACATTACAGTAAAGACAAACAATACTGTAAATACATGTACAGCAAGATAAATGACGCAGTATTCTTGCTGTAATTGATTTACAGTAAGTTACTGGAGAACTGTTGCAGAACTACTGTAGATTCAACAGGACATTTTTAACAGTGTAATATATATGAACCTCTCATAGCAGATCTATGCACAGGTGGAGCTGGGGTGGGGGAGGATATCCAGGTGTATCTGCACTAGCGCAAACAAAACCGAGGTATGTAAATGTTGAGAAGCAAGCTCATTGGCTACTGAGGCGGTGGCAACCAATCACCTGCCAATCACCTAAGCTTATAATGTGTTCAGAAGCAGATTAACAGCACCAACTGTAGCTTAACGTTTTGTGACAGAACTGTAATTGAATACAATTTTCAAAATTATCCTTTCTATTTTCATATGATACCTTTGTATGAACCCAATAAACATTCATTCATTCATTCATTCATTCATTTTCTTTTTGGCTTAGTCCCTTTAATCCAGGGTCACCACAGCAGAATGAACCGCCAACTTATCCAGCACGTTTTTATGCAGCGGATGCCCTTCCAGCCACAACCCATCTCTGGCAAACATCCACACACACTCATTCACACTCATACACTACGGACAATTTAGCCTACCCAATTCACCTGTACCGCATGTCTTTGGACTGTGGGGGAAACTGGAGCCCCCGGAGGAAACCCACGCGAATGCAGGGATAACATGCAAATCCACACAGAAACGCCAACTGATCCAGCCGAGGCTTGAACCAGCGACCTTCTTGCTGTGAGGCGACAGCACTACCTACTGCGCTACTGCGTCGCCAGTAAACAGACATTTGCAGCCAAAATAAGAGACTTTCATTAATTTCATGTAGCGGTTGTGTGTAATCCATAATCACTCTTTATTTTCTATCAAGCTTTTATTTATGAAGTAGAACATGATAGGCAGGAAAGGTTAGAGATAAGTTTAAAGAGATGTATCCATCAATTAGTAATCAGCCTAGTGGTAATTAACAAGCTCCAGTCTCCACTTAGCACAGCTTTACAGTTTCTTGGTAATATTGATTAGACTCAAAGGCTAGTCAATGGGAATCCCAGATGAGAGAACTACAGTAATGCATATGAATAAACAACATCAGATAACTGTCTGTTACGACTGAAATGACTCCTATATTGTTTAAAAAAATATTCTATTGTATTATTGATAGTTTTACAGTTCCACATACACAGTGAACATCAGAATAAACAAGCTGCAGTGTCTAACTGAGTGTATTAAAGATGTTAAAGACTGGATGACCAACAATTTTCTTCTCTTAAACTCAGAGAAAACAGAATTATTACTTATTGGGCCTAATACACAGCAGTTCTCACAACTCGACCTGCAATTAGATACAAAGTTAGCGTTAGCTCTACTATAAAAGATTTGGGTGTCATATTAGACAGCAATTTAACTTTTGAAAATCATATATCCCATGTCACAAAAACTGCCTTCTTTCATCTGAGAAATATTGCGAAGTTACGAAGAATGCTATCCATATCAGATGCAGAAAAGCTAGTTCATGCTTTTATGACTTCTAGGCTAGATTACTGTAATGCTCTGTTTGCTGGTTGCCCAGCATCCTCTATCAACAAACTTCAGCTAGTACAAAACTCAGCTGCCAGAGTTCTTACCAGGTCTAGAAAATATGATCATATCACCCCAATGTTATCCTCCTTACACTGGATGCCTGTTAAGTTTCGTATTGAATTTAAAATATTGCTTCTTACCTATAAAGCTTTAAATAATCTAGCTCCTGTTTATCTAACCAACCTCCTGTCTCGCTACAATCCAACCTGCTCTTTAAGATCTCAAAACTCAGGGCTTCTGGTAGTACCTAGAATAGCAAAGTCGAGTAAAGGAGGTCGAGCCTTCTCATTTATGGCCCCTAAACTTTGGAATAGCCTTCCTGATAATATCCGAGGTTCAGACACACTCTCGCAATTCAAAACTAGATTAAAAAACTTTAGATTAAAATCTTTTTAGCAAAGTATGCATCACTTAGCGGTATGATGCATGAGTGTGCCCCACGCAGGTTTTTGCATTTCATTTATATACACTATGAACAACAGCTACGCTAATTATTCTCTATTTCCACCTGGGGGTACTCATCCCGAGGCCCTCAGACTATGCAGCGCCACTGATGCGATCCAAGACCAGCGACGAGATGATTCCAAGGTTTCCATAATCCTGGACCAGGCCGTATCCTGAGCAGCTGCTGTGGTGGTCATGGAAGAGTGGAGAGCATGAGACTGATTCCTGTGACGCTCCAGGGACAGACGAGTCTTCGCTGAGGTCCAGCGTTCTCCAGCCTCCGGCGCCTAGACTGCAGCTCTGCACAAGACGGTTGGCCATAGGAGAAATGGTCATGCCCAACTGAGCCAGGTTTTTCTCGGGGTTTTTTTTAATTCTTCACTTTTGCCAATTGGTGAAGTTTTTTCCTCGCCGCTGTCGCCACTGGCTTGCATGGTTCGGGATCTGTAGAGCTGCGCATTGATGGATTTGCTCTTCAGTGTATGGACTCTCATTAGTGATTAATAAACCACACTGAACTGAGCTAAACTGAACTTAAACACTGAAAACTGAACTGACACTGTTTTAATTCACTATAATCTTCTATGTGAAGCTGCTTTGACACAATCTACATTGTAAAAGCGCTATACAAATAAAGGTGAATTTAATTGAATTATTACAAACTGTATGTAAAAAAAAGCTACTTGTTTTCTATTCCACGCAACATCGTCTCTCTGTTTTTTGGTCTGTTGGTTTGTAAACTTTATTACTGTTGTTTACTGTAACAGTAAAGCTGTAGTGGTGCATCTGGCTCATCTTTATTCAGTTTTGGATACTGGACTATAATGTCAAGTGTTGTGACCATTAGCCAGTGATTATTATCTGCAGTCATCAGTGCTTGCTCAGCAGCAGTACTGTAATATGCTGACTTCACACTGGAAGTTTGTATCCTCTTTTTTTTAGTTGCATTCACTTTTTTATAATGATGTAGGCTGACTTGAGCAGGGTTGAATGTTGTGGTTACAGATTTTTTCCTCCAAGGAGGATCTGATGTCCAAAAATACTTAGATATATGTAAATGCCAGGATATTGCATAAGTGTAATAAAAGGACTAAATGTTCTTTTAAGGAGTAGGTTGAAAATAGCTGAATTAGAAGTGGACAGAATTTAGTACGGAAGTCCTTTTATTCCATGGGGGTTAAAAAGAAAGAAAAAAAAGAAGATAAACATCAAATCACAATATATGTACAGCTAAAATCAGAATTATTAGCCCCCCTAAATTATTAGACCGCTTGTTTATTTTTTCCCCCAATTTCTGTTTAACGGAGAGAAGATTTTTTCAACACATTTCTAATCATAATAGTTTTAATAACTCATTATTTATTTTATCTTTGTCATGATGACAGCACATAATATTTTACTAGATATATTTCAAGACACTTCTATACAGCTTAAAGTGACATTTAAAGGCTTAACTAGGTTAATTAGGTTAACTAGGCAGGATAGGGTAATTAGGCAAGTTATTGTATAACAGTGGTTCGTTCTGTAGACAGTCAAGAAAAAATATAGCTTAAAGGGGTTAATAATTTTGTTCCTAAAATGGTGTTTAAAAATGTTTAAACTGCTTTTATTCTAGCCGAAATAAAACAAATAAGACTTTCTTCAGAAGAAAAAATATTATCAGACATACTGTGAAAATTTCTTTGCTCTGGTAAACATCATTTGGTAAATTTTTAAAAAAGATGAAAAAAATTCTGACTTCAACTGTGTATCATAGGCGGAGGGTAAACAAACTCCAGGGTAAGGCTAAGATAAGCGCTGCCCTTTAACGCATTTAAAAAGACTTGCGACCGACCAAGAAGAGGTTTCAACAAAAGCATCGCCTATCAACAAACGTTTATTATATTCAACACGCACATTAAATTATTTTATTAAACTAACCCACTATATAATAATCTATATAATAATAATAAATATAATGCATTGTATATATTATATTTATTCATTCACTCATTTTCTTTTCGGCTTAGTCCCTTTATTATTCAGGGTTTTCCACAGCAGAATGAACCGCCAACTTATCCAGCATATGTTTTACGCAGCAGATGCCCTTCCAGCTGCAACCCATCACTGGGAAAGTGTATATTTTTCATTCATTCATTTTCTTTTCGGCTTAGTCCCTTTATTATTCAGAGGTTGCCACAGCAGAATGAACCGCCAACTTATCCAGCACATTTTTTTTCGCAGCGGATGCCCTTCCAGCCACAACCCATCTCTGGGAAACATCCATACACTCATCCACACTCATACACTACGGACAATTTAGTCTACCCAATTCACCTGTGGGGGAAACCGGAGCACGCGGAGGAAGCCCACGCGAACACAGGGAGAACATGCAAACTCCACACAGAAACGCCAACTGACCCAGCCGAGGTTCAAACCTGCGACACAGCGACCTTCTTGCTGTGACGCGACAGCACTACCTACTGCGCCACTGTGTCGCAGTGTATATTATATTATATTATATTATATTATATTATATTATAGAAATAATGGTATGAAAAATTAAGTTAATACTTAAGAACTGCAAATAAGCAGTGTTCTAAATAAGCCTAAAGCTACTCTTAAAAAATGCATATAAATAAATAAATAATTAAATAAATAACACATACTTTCACATAACACATTACTTTCCTTAAAAAGTAGCTAAGTAACACATTTAGCTACTTTTTAAGTGACTAGATTGTAATGTAGGCCTATTACTTTTCCCCCAACACTGCAAATAAGATTTCATTTAATGCTGAAGACAAGTTAAACCAGAATAATATTTTATTATACCTCTCTCGTAATACTCATTTGTCATTTTATTACTTTTCCTTGACCAGCAAATCAGAAAAGTCCGCTGGCCAGCACTTTTGGTTTCGTTTTCAGAGCTGCTGCGAACTCCAGTCAAAAACAGCGCACATCAGTACAAAGTGCAGAGTTGGACAGTTCCATTTTTGTGCGGAGGGGGACTTTAAATTTGATTGACAAACTTACAATAACAAAAGTGTTCTGTTAATCATCAACATTAACTTACATTCATATTCCGCTTTACACCTGTTACATGTTTTGATAACACTTTACAATAACAGTACATGAATAATGATGTATTAATGTGCAAACTAAACATAACTTTATTATGAATTAATGATGAGTAAAGGTACAGTATGCACTACTCATGAACTAACTTGAACTACAACATGAGTCACATGAGTTCATGTGTGAATAACGGCTACCTTAATTACTTGTTAGTACATGTTGTTAATTAATGTATTAGTTAACATTTAAGTTTAAGCTAAATGTAACCAACATGAACTCATGAGCTGTTAATGTATGATTATGTCATGACTTTACTTGGAGGGGCACATCATCATTAACTCATCCTTAACTACTCATGAACTCCTGTTCATGCTGATGTTGACAGAACACTTTTCTATTGTTATTCAGTGTAAACTGACTAGTTGGACGTGTATAAGGAGTTCATGAGTAGTTAAGAATGGGTTAAGGATGATGTGCCCCTTCAAGTAAAGTCACAACATAATTATATATTAACATATCATGAGTTCATGATGGTTAAATTAAGCATAAACTAATGTGGTAATTAATACATTAATTAACAAACAATCATGTACTAACAAGTAATTAAGGTAGACGTAATTCACACATGAACTCATGTGACTCATGTTGTAGTTCAAGTTAGTTCATGATTAGTGCATACATTAACTCATCATTAATTCATAATAAAGTGATGTTTAGTTTACATATTAATACATCATTATTCATGTACTGTTATTATAAAGTGTTACCCATGTTTTTAATGCAGTTTTTTCTTTGCTGCTATCTCCGTGGTCTCTGGCCAGGGGGAGGCTAAGCCTTCCAATAGTATCAGTATCTGGATGCAGCCTTTATGATGCAAGCTGAGATTGCATTGCTCAGAGATGCAATGTCAGACACAATGCACTCAATGGAGCTAATGACGTCACTGTGAGGGGTAGGGTTAGGGCTGGGGTTAGGTGAGCACATTGAAAAGCATTGGATGCAGCTCAGATTGCATCTGCACCGAGTCTGCAACCAGACCCCTCGCAAGCCTTCCCCAGCCTTACACAAGCTCTGCCTATGATGTATATGCATATGTGATTTAAAGTTGTGATTTTTTTATCATTCTGATTTTGTATGTACACTGTAAAAAACACAACGCAATGCAACGCAAATCAGTTAAATTTATTAAACATAAAATAATTAAGCTGCCCCTCCAAAAAACTCAAAAGCTGTGTTGTTTCATCTCATTTTAAATAAGTAGTTAGAGCAAGCAGCAAATTTTTTTGAGTGTATATATACAATATTTCTGTGTATGTGTGTGTGTATTTCCAAGTTTGAATATATTGCAGTTCTGACTTTTTTCTTCATAACTGCAATTTATTTTATTTCTTTATGCTAATTAAATCTGACTTTATTTCAGTTTTTCACAGTTGATTAGGCTAAGTCACAAGCTACGTTTCCATCCACCTATTTTTATGTGCATTTTGGATATGCGCATAAAAAACGATTGATGGAAATGCCAAGATGTGCATAAAATTTAAAAATCCGCATAAAAAACATATGCGCATAACTGAGTAGGATAAACTTTTTATTCGATAAGAAAAGATGCGCATAAACTACGAGGAAAACACTTTTACCGCACAAACTCCAGTATGCGCATTAAAAAAGGTCATGTGATTGTGACAAATTATAGACATTAAATTGTCTTACATTCAGAATCCAAAATTGCTACATATAATTCACAATTCTGAGAAGAAAGGTGTCTGGATTCTGCCACTTCAATCTTGTCAATTCTTGTTTTGGTGGCAGAGTCCAGACACTAGTCCTGTCATGTCTTGCATGTTGTGCTCAAGCTTTTTTTTCGGGTCGAGCACTTTTATACTGTTCTTATCTGTCTTCGTTTTTTGTATGAGCGCCGTCTTGACCATGCTCGGGATGTGCGCTGTTTGTGTTTGTTCTGTCTGCAGCTGTGGTTTCATTCTCAGCATCTCAGTCTAGTTTCGGTTGATGCTAGGATGGAACATACACGTTGCATGTGTGAGTGCTCGGCAAGTGTTTTCATTTATCGTGTGCTTGTGTCTTGCATTCTGTTTGAGTTTGTGTTGTATAAAGCACGTGGCTCAGTGTCTACATTGTGGCTGCATGCTTTAGTGTTGTGTTTCATGTGAACGTGCGGTTAATGAGTTTTCTCATTGGCTGCGTGTTCTAGCCTTGTTAAGCTGCAGTCACACTGGACTTTTCTCCCCATAGGCTTCCATTCATACGCATGCGAATGCGTCACACAGGAAACGCAATGTCATGCGTCAAGTTTCGCATTTGGCTGCGGTGCAAAGTTCAAGCTTGGTGAACTCCGACCTGCGAAATCGCATCACTTGACTGCGTGAGACCAATCCAGGATCAAAACATGACCTCTCTGGACAGAAATTTAAAACATGGAGCAATCGCTCGCTTTTTTAAATGTCTAATCATCTTGTTTAATCCCGCCCCTTTTCGCAGCGCCGTACAACAGAATTTCGCAAGCTCAAACTCTAGTGTGACCGCAGCTTTAACCGTAAGCACATGGCATGTGTTGTTTCTTTGTGTCATGTGCTCTCCTGTGTAGTCCCACCCTCTTTGTTAACCCATTATTAGTTAATTCAGTTCACCTGTTTGTTTGTTAATTCTTTCTCTTTATAGTCTCCTCTTGTCTGCTGTTCTGTGACAGTTCCTCATCGATTATTGCCTTGTCCTGTCGTGTACAGCCCTGCTCTTCCCAGTCTAGTCTGTTTTTGCCTTTTTGTTAATGTTTTCTCCCTCTGGGTTGTTTTTGTTCTCCTTTTGTTTTGTTCTATAATTAATAAATACCCATTTTAGTTCTGCATTTGAGTCCTCGTCCTTTCCCCAACCTGAAAGGTGACGAGGTTTTAACAGTGAGATATGAACTCACTACAGTGAGGGATACAAAAAATGAAAATTCAATGCAAATATAGGCATTAAATAAAATCCATCTCGTTTTATATGTAGGTGGACCTTAAAATAAGTGCATCCGTTTTGTTTCCGCACCACTCTAGAGATTGTTTAGCACATTAGAAAAGCATGAGTAGGATTTAAATAAATATTTGATTGATTTCAATACGTAACGTCAGGGCTTTTTGTTTGTGCTTATGAAATTAACCTCTCATAAAAGACTTATTAATATTCAGCACCCTCTGATTATGGAATTTTTCAACCCGAACCCGTACAGTGGAACTGCACCGAATATGCGACTTCAATCACGGCACTTTTTTTTGGGCAGCATTATGAACAAGTTCTGCAAGTGTGAATTTTAATTCCCTTTGAGTTCACAAGGAATCGAGTCGAATTATTTAAGAATATGTACAAATAAACTGTTAAGATTTCAATTTACACACGCTTCCATCTGAATAGTGCCTTTGAAAGAGAATGAAAGAAACAAAGTATGTTGCCTCTCGATACAATCTTTTTATTGTTTGCTCTGCTCTTTTTCCATTACAGCAAACCTGGCTTCTCTTCCACCCTTATCCAGTGCTCAGTCCTACAATTGCTTTTTGAATGAAATAGGACAAGTTTTCATCCATTTTTAATTGAAATGCAAACTACAGCAGTGGGTCACAGCAACAGCAGCGCCTTCACTCCCCGATGATAAAGGCTGCAGCTATTTGTCTGGCTATCAGCTTGGTCATGTGTGTAATTGCCTTTTACCATTCTCTGGCCACAAAAAGCACCAGAGTGATGCATGCTGAGAAGAAGCCAGCGGAAAACTGCACACAATACAACCAGAAGATCCCATATGGACGATGAGGATGGTTTTGAGTGAAGGAGACCATTTTTTAAAAGAAAATATGTGTCTGATGATAATATTTCAGATTAAAGTTTTCTTTCGGAAGCATCTGAAATGATGGAGAGGAATGGATTAAGGTAGAAAACATAATTGGACAAATAATATGAGCTTTTGTTGTAATTTAAAACCCAGTTGTGCAGTATTTGGGTCTCAGTTTAAAGGTAATTTATTTATTTTTTGTTATTGCCAACTTTCAATTGTAATATATTAATTTTTATATATTGTAGGTTTTCAGATAAAATGCAAGATTGTAATTCCACGATGTAATTAAAAGACATTTGCTATACAGTAACAAAAGTATGTGTTTTCCATTGTTAAAAATGTTTAACATTTTATCCAGTACCACTTTACATTAAATGACCTTTACTAATATGTTACACTGAAATTATCCATTTGTTACAATGTACTTATTGCATAAATACATGTTTTTACATTGATTTTGCTTGATTAAATACATCCATGTAATTATATTGTAACTAATTTCTGTAATTAAACATATAATTTCACTGTTGACCATCCCTTACACCTTAACCCATCCCTAAACCTACCTATACCATCAAACCTGTCCCTAACCCTACCCTCAATAACACCAAAAGTGATCTGCACTACATTATGAACACAGTAAGTGCATTGTATTTATTTTTTCTGGAAAGTAAGTACATGTAGTTAAGGCCACTTAATATAAAGTGGGACCTTTTATCCAAATAATGAACGAGTATACAGTTAAAGCCAGAATTGTTAGCCCTCCGGTGACATTTTTATTCTTTTTTTTTTCCAAAAATTTCTATAAGCAAAGAAAGGACTTCTTCACAACATTTCATATTTATTTTCTCTATTTTTTCTTTCTACTATAAGATTTCTTTAATTTTCTTTTATTATTATTCTTATTATTATTATTAGTAGTAGTAGTATTTTAAGGGAAATATTATTAGCACCCTTAATAAATTTATATTTTTGATTGGCTAAAGAACAAACCACTGTTGTCCAATGACTTGTCTAATTAACCTACTGTAGTTAAGCCTTTAATTTTCACTTTATCCTCAATACTAGTGCAAAATAAAATATTACTAGTAAAATATTATGTACTGCCATCATGGCAAAGACAAAAGTAAATAGAGAATATATTAGTTATTGTGTTGAACTTAGAAAACAGTTATTGTTTTGAAACAAATCTCTACATTAAACAGCGGGCTAATAATTTTGCTTTCATCTGTGTGTCAAAGAACAACACACTCTAATGGTGATTTTACATTTGCATGAATTTGTACAATATCATTTGTACATTTTTTACACAGCCTGCTTAAGCCTGATGGTCAGGTTTGGGGTGGCCCTTCATGCATACTTAAAAAAATAAAGAAAAGAAATGGAATGACTCTCATATGGGGCTGAAGCCTGGAATACACAGGATAATTTTCAAATCTTAACTGATTTTATAACCACAGGAGACCACCGCAGATGTATTCATTCTGATTTTAATATTATAATTGTTTTCATGCACACACTAGATGATTCGGCCATATATCATGGCTACAGCCCCCCTAAAATAGGCCTAGTGACGCCCATGTGTAGGACCAAGAAAAGTTTGTCCAATCAAAACGTTCGGTCCGAACATTACGATAGGCTGTCTTAGCTATCTATCAAAATATGTATTTGCATAGCTCTGCACACCCTGTTCTTACAGAAATGATTATGTTATCAGCATGTCCGTGGATGCGGTTCAGACATGGCAGGAAACATGAATAATCTTTGTTTTTTAAGTTTGACATTTAAATTACTAGGTGGCATGGTGGCTCAATGGTTAACACTGTCGTCTCACAGCAAGAAGGTGGCTGGTTCGACTCTCGGCTGGGCCAGTATGCGTTTCTGTGTGGAGTTTGCAAGTTACACGATCATCCTCGTGTTCCCTCCAGGTGCATTTTTTGTTTCCCCCACAGTCTAAAAACATGCGATTATAGGTGAATTGAGTTTCCCAGTACTAAGTAGCTGTGTAAAACATATGCTGGATAAGTTCATTCCACTGTGGCAACCTCTGAAATAGAGACTAAGTCGAAGGAAAATTAATAATTTATTTTAAGTACTAACTGTACTATAAAGTTTTGACAATAAGCCACTAGTTATGTTGAGCTTTGAGGTAAATGTCACGTGATCTATTGTAAGGATGTTGTCTAGTGCGCGTTTATGCGTTCACAAGAGGTGGCTTTGAATGGCAAATTAAAGGGTGGAAAGTAAGCTATCAGTGCTATCAGGATTCATTCAGTCGTTCATTTTCCTTTAGATTAGTCCCTTATATATTAGGGGTTGCCACCGCAGAATGAACCACCAAATATTCCAGCATATGTTTTTAGCAGCGGATGCCCTTTCAGCCGCAACCCAGTACTGGGAAACACACATACACACTCACATTCATACACTACAGCCAATTTAGTTTATTTAATTCACCTATACCGCATGTCTTTGGACTGTGGGGAAAACTGGAGCACCCAGAGGAAACCCACGCCAACACGGGGAGAATATGCAAACTCTACACAGAAACGCCAACTGGCCCAGCCGGGACTCGAACCAGCGACCTTCCTGCTGTGAGGAGACAGTGCTAACCACTGAGCCACTATGCTGCCATTTTCCAAGATCTCCCATTTAATATCTTCAAGCATGTCGAACTAACAGGAAGACCTATTCTCTATGATCAGACAAAAGCAGAAGTCACTGCAGGAGATGGAGAAGCAGATGTTGTGCTGGTATTGATCTTCTCAAGGTCAGAACAGGCATGAACTTCACCCTCAGGAGAATTCACTCCGTCACCTTGACCGTGAGCCAACACCAGTCATCTGACCTCTGACCCGCATCCCCAAGAGACCTCTGCCTACCTCCATCATACCCCTCGCCGGTCACCTTCTCCTTGAGCTAATCCCTCGCTTGACCTCTGGAGTTTCACCTTGACCATGCGCTAATGCTGTGTTTTGACCTGCGACATGACCTTTGATCCCAGCCTATGGCGCTGGGGTGGGGGGTGGGGGGTGGGGGGGAAGAACCAGCAGGACAGTACAAGCATTGGCCAAACGCTGTTGAAATTAAAACTGACAACGCTCCCCTCCTCCAACCCCTGAGTGGTCCGCCTGCCCAGTGGGCAGTTAGAAATGTGGGTTAAAGTGAGTCAATAGTGTTTCACAAGGCCAAGATATATCCCCAGAGTGGGGTCTTCTGTCTGAAGAGGTTTGACATTTATTATTTGCAGGGGAAAAAAAAAGGAGAGAGAGAGAGTGATTAGAGAGCGAATGGCTGGGAAAGACAGGATTGACAGGCAGGGTGAAGGGAAGAGATTGGCGAAGTGGCAGGAAAAGAGAGAAGCTCAGTCGTATCGATTTGGATACCACACGTACACAAACATGCACTTGGGGCATGTCCTACCCTCATGCTATGAATAAAATATGAAAGCTAAATATCTGATTATGATGCCGTATTTTAAAGCGCACAGTGTTTATCATCAGCGCTGCACGATTCAAAGCGTTCGTCTTTAGCAGTAATTTTATGTAGCCGATTTTTTTCTTCTTCTTCTGTGTTTTCCCCCCAGTCGCTTGGTGAGCATGTAGTTGTTTTGGCAGCAAAGGTGAGAGAGTTTGAGCGCAAGAAGCTGGGAGCGGGGGAAAACAGAAGTGAAATATTTATAGAGGTTTGACTTGCACCTCTCCCATCGGGGCTGCACATGCATGCTGGAGATTGCTGCAGGCCTTACAGAGCAGCAGGTCAGATTCAGAGGTTTACACATCATAGAAAAACACAACATGTCAATGAGGCAGAGAGAAGCGGAAAAGGGAGAGAGACGGAGACGTTGGGAGGGGATGAACAGAAAGTGCACATGGAGGCAGATTTGAGCCTTGGAGATATAGATTTGTTTTCTCTTTTTATTTTATCGCCTTGTTGTTTTTGACAGATACCTTTCCTGTTTATTTTCTTCCCTTCAGATCAAAAGGCGTCTGCGCGATATTGAATCTGACAGGTACCTGTATCCATATCAAACTTCATTTTGCGCTGTACTTTTGATTTCTTTCATGCGGGCCTGGAAAGATTTCACATTTACTTTTCATGCCAAGGTGATAGATTGGGGATTTATTTTGATGGTGTGGAGGCCTGATCAGGATCCAAACTGCTTGGAAGAATCTAAGAAACATAAGAGGGGTGTTTGTACAACATCGTCTTTAACTACATATGGAAATGTTTTTGGTGTTTTGGTATTTGTGGGTACTTGACAACCAAAACAACACTGAGATATAGAGATATAAAGCTTCTATAGAGATATTAGAATTATTCTGCAGTAACACTCGAGTTTGAGCATGCAAAATTCAGTCCTACGGTGCTGTGAAAAGGGGCGGGATTAAACAAAATGAATAGACATTTTTAAAAAGTGAGCGATTGGTTCATATTTTACTTTTCTGTCCAGAGAGGTCATGTTTTGATCTTTGACCTGCGAAATCACATCACGTGACTGCATGAGACCAATCAGAGTTCACCAAGCTTAAACTTTCCAACTCAGCGAACTGCGAAACTTGTCGCACGAGCTTGGTGTTTCCAGTTTGCCGCTTCGCGTGCGTATGAATGGAAGTCTATAAGGGGGGAAAATTGTGTAGTGTGACCGCAGCTTCAAGCTTTAAATGACTGTTGTCATATATAAATTCATTACCCCAAAAATACTATCTTTTTGTTAATACAGCCTATAAATGTCTACAAGTTACAAGACTGTCCTTATGCACAACACAGGATGCCCTTCCAGCCACAACCCAGCACTGGGAAACACCCATCCACTCTTGAATTCACACTCACATATACATGACAGCCAATTTAGCTTATTCAATTCACCTATAATGCATGTCTTTGGATTGTGGGGGAAATGTATATATTTATACATACACATATATATATATATATATATATATATATATATATATATATATATATATATATATATATATATATATATATATATATATATATATATATGTAAATAATAAACAGCGGGGCTAATAATTCTGATTTTAACTGTGTGTTTAATATATATATATATATATTATATATATATATATAATATAATATATATATATATTTTGAAATTAATCTAGATTAAAATGGCTCATTTGAATTCTGACAAAGGCATTCAGAATATGTGTGCTACCCAAATAATGACTAAAAAGTCATAACTGAACTAAACAAAAATGGAATTAAGACGTGGAGTATGCAGATATTAGTGGCATTATTGAAGTAAACACCACAATCAAACTATTACCGTCATGTAGGACTTTTCGCCATAATTTCCATAATTAGTCGGAAAATAAGTCACCTAAAATTACAGGGAACTCTTACATGAAAGCACTTCACGTAAACACCTTAATTATATTATTGTCTATTAAGGCAAATAACTAGATTACAGATGTCCACGTTAGCATAATCAGTAGTGTCCAGGGACGGATCTAAAAAAATTATTCATAGGGTGGCAAGGGGGTGGCATTAAAATTATGAGGGGTGGCAACACTAAAGTAAGCATCCTTGCATGGTTTTTGTGGATTCAAGGAACGCTATTCTTATTCAGTGGATACACTAGGGTGCACATTTTTACATTGTCCTAAAAAATGAAATAAAGGCTGATGTGTGATTGACTTGAACATGATATCTGGATTGGAAAGTCAGAAATATTAAAGGAGATGGTATTGTATGTTTAACTTCTCTTTGCTGAGTTCTATGCAGATCTGTAGCGAGTTTAAGTCTATGCCAAATTGGATTAAAGCATGACAAACAATGCAGACTGCATATGGATACTTCTCAGTGAATCAAGTTTTCTTAAGTCAAAAACAAATAATACACAACATACACTATACTGAACAATTTCGATTAGCTAACAAGGTAAGGCTATCAATAAATATAACTGATTCAAAAAACTTGCTATTTAGTTGTCATATAACTAGCAACTATCTCAGACAACACATAGATTTTTTTTTACCTTAATTTGGCATTCATTTTTTAAGTATTAAAGTAATTCAGTACCTGGATTTGTTTCTCAACTTCAGCATATCGATGGACTGGACACGGCCAAATGCGTTGTTATCACGTGATGCCAGTTATCAAAGGTTTGGACAATCTTGAATATTGAAGCTACTGAACAATATACTTTTGAAAATAGTTTACAGTTAAGCTGTTAGTCATTAATATACGCGAGGAAATCGGTCAAAAAACACTTTTGGTTTGTTAAAAGAGCCTGATTGACGATTGAGTCATTTGTTTGTGTGATGATCTCGCTGCACTAAATGTCTTTGATTCACTAAAACGAAGCAGTTCATAAGAGTTGTTTGTTCAGACCACTGACACCATTCATCAAAGGTTCGGACAATCTTGAACATGCAAGCTACTGAACAACATACTTTTGAGCACTGTATATATATACTGCATCAGGGCCGCTGCTGACCAAAAGGGTGCCCTATGCGAAATTTTACTGTGGTGCCCCCACAGAGGAACAAAAACAGACAAACATATATTTAAACATATATTTATTTATATGGATAAATGTGCATTTAAACACTCAAAATTATACTTAAACATTCAAATATTTACATTTTTTATACACACATACACTTATTTAACAACACACTTTACATGCCAATTTGCACTTAACAGCTGCACATATAATGTTGTATATAGTAATATACCTGTACATACACTTGTCAATTTGTATATTTGCATTCACTACTTTTTAAAATATTTTTGTTATCCGTTTTTTAATCCTGTCTGTAATTCTGTTGCACTGTAGAAGCTCTGTCACGAAAACAAATTCCTCGTATGTGTGAACATACCTGGCAATAAAGCTCTTTCTGATTCTGATTACAAAATAATAGTTTACATCAAAGTAAACACTGACATGTCTTCTGCAGAAGCATTCCCAATTTCAAACTTTACAAAAGGTAAGGAATAAAACCCTCTCTGTACCTGTAGAGATGGGCGGTCCTCAGGGTTGCATCCTGTCTCTGTGTCTGTACCTGTGCTGCTGCTGGTGCCTCTGGAGCAGTGCTGGTCATGCCACCTCATCTTCTTTTGTGACAATTTTCAGCATTGAACCTCCATGTACAATACAGAAGAAATTAGTCATTTAGAGAAAAACTCATGCCATACTATTAAAACAATGAGCTAGTCAAGCACTCTTCATAATGTGTCTAAACTAAAACCAAAATGTGGATTTAACTTGCACTATAATCTATGGTGACAAACACTGACTCTCACTGTCAGTATAAATCAAAGACATTTGAGGTTTTTAAGAATTAAAAAGTGTATTAAAATTAGTGTGTTTTTAAACAAAAATTTTAACATTCAGAAAAAAATAATCATTAATGAATTCATGCTTTTATATAATATTAGGTTTTATATTATTGATCTTTCAGAAATGACATAATGAGTCAGTTTTGTTATTTCATATTGTAATGTACAAAAATGAAAAACCGGCCTAAAACACACCAATCCACCGGTGTAAAGACTAAAGAGACTTTATTGAAAAACAATAAACAACTGAAAAGAATTATATAATATATAATTATATAACATAATATAATAACTATATAATAATAAATAATACATACACTGAAATAATTGTGCAGTGCATGTGTATGTAGCTGGTGTGCAAACAGAATTGTAAACTATTGCACAAGTTATTAAAAGAATTGAGTTTGTGTATTTACCAGCAACATAGGGAAGAGGGGCAAATGCGAAAAGTCATAAAACATGTCCTGTCATAGTTTAAAGCACAATGCAGAGCCGCAAAGCAAAAAAACTGAACGTAAACAACAACAAATAATGCAGATTTGGTGCAGTTGTGGCGGAGTTAAAAAGGTTAGCTTCACTAGTGAACAAGCAAAAATATGTTTTCCAGATTCATGGAAGTTACCTGAAAATGATGCACGCGATTCATCTTGCACTTTTTTTCTCTTCTCGGCTCCAGACTGCTGTTGTCTTCCCGGGGATATAGCTGCAACTTGCATCAATTATAAATATTTGCTGCTAGCAGCCGCACAGACAGTGGACAGGACCGGACCGCGCCGCGCGTACGCGTCTATGCGCGTACACGGAAAAAATTACGTCACATGTTTGTTATTGCGTTCGTCATAAAATGATTTTTTTTATTTATTTTAACAACATATTATCAATATACACTTTATTTACACTCAGTTTATGTTAATATTATTAAATAAATGTTAATATTGTTTTTTTGAGCAACCGTCCGAGATGGTGCCCCCTTCCGGAGCTGAGGCCCTACTCAGCCTGCGTACTCTGCGTATAGGGAGCGGCGGTACTGTACTGCATATAAGGGTATTATAGTTATATGGGTTTTATTTTAAAAGTAATTAAATTAAAACACTTAAAAAAGGTCAAAATGACCACCTCAGTAGTTCTAGTGTAAATCAGAGTTGTTTAATCCAGCTTGATCTCATGGGAAAATACAAGTATTTTACACGTTGCCGAAAAAATAGCTAATGAGTATTCATTTGTATAATATCAGTCACACTAAAATCATACAATTTTTCAAATGAATGAAAAATAACCCTAACCCTAACCAAACCTACTGGGTGTGCAGTTCATACTAAAACGAACAAATGAAATTGTACAAACCCAAACGACAACGAAAAAGTAAAACAATCACAAACTCCTTTGTTCATTCAATTAAATGTCATCTATACACAATTTATTTTTACTTTTCTTAATTATGTCACACATGCATCTTTTCAAAACTTTCATTTGGTTTTATCGATGGATGCTGCCCCAAGTCAGGTCCAGACTTGATCAATAGGTCATCAGACAGAGGAGTAGAGGTCAGAGGTCAATGCTAGTCTGATCAGGAGCAGTTGGATCAGGGCTTTTTAGTGGGAGGAGAGCATGCAGGAGGAAAAAAAAAGAGGATTGCTGATTCAGGAGCCTGCAAAAAAGAGAAGCCTCTTTCTCCATTGATGGGCTTTCTCTTAAACAGATGATTTATTCTGTCCTAAAGGGCATGGAAGGGAAAGTATTGATCAGGGTAGTGTTTCACCACAGCCCCTGAGCTGTGACCACCTGAGACTTAAAAAAAAATGAATGAAGAATCAGGCAAAACTGCAGCTCTTGGAGGATTTTTCTTATTGGGGGTTTTGAGAGAGAAAAAAAAATGTCAAAATGCTATCAGTTTGAAAGTGCTCTGCACTAGTGTTTATCTAATCATGCAGATGTTCTTCAGGACCCATATTTCCCATTGGATATCAATGACAACATTGAGCACTGTACCAAAATTGCACATATAGAATCCTATTGGATGTACCATTATTATTTGTTTGGATCAGTGGATTGTAAACTTTACACTTGCTCTAGTGTGTTTCTGAAAACCATCATTAGCCAACTAAGGTCGCAAGTTCTGTCGTTACAAACATAGTTCGTGGATTTGGTGTTTCCCAAATCCATAGTTCCAACGAACATTCGCAAACTACGTCGCAAACTTGTACACAGCAAAAATTCCAGTGTTAAATATACAGTGTGATTTTTTTGCTGTTGTTCAGTGTTAAAACTGGAGTACATTTTAATCCACAAGTGTGAAAGAGCGTATATTTAAGAGTTTTTTTTCCAGTGTTAAACTTTTAACCCAATATGAAGTTTATTTCCCACTAGTGATGGGAAGTCCAGTTTTTTTTTACTCGAACCAGTTCTTTCAGACAATCAGTAATCAAACCAGTATGCAAAGAGTTGAATGTATTGAAATTATTTCTGAAAAGATTAATGAACATTTAATAAATTAAAACCATTTTCAACATATTTGATCACTGTTATCGGTCACACACACCAACTTATAGTATAGGAAAAAAGGTAATATATTAACACTTTGAAGGGTAACACACTCTAGTTCGATGTAAGAATAAACTCTTACTGTGTTAAAATGAACTCTGTGAGTAATGTACAAATTTCACACTTTAGAAAGTGTTATTTTAACTTCAAAATGGAGGGAGTCATATGTACACCCAAGGAGTGTTAAATTAAACTCAAATTGAGTTAAATGTACACTGATTTTTTTTGCTGTGTACGCTTGCAACTACACCGCTATAGAGCTGTAGTTAGAATCATAGTTCCTGCTTGTGTTCTATTCCCAGTTATCCCCCTATGCCATATTCCTTTAGAACGTTTAAACTACGGCGCAGCCTACGCGTGGACGCATAGCCCCTCGCTGTGGCCGTTGGCGTCGTTGACGCGCACCTCTCATAAAATGTAACGCGTATGCGTAGCACAACCTCTGATTGGTCGGCTTGGTAGCGCTGACGAGTGTGGGCGGAGGTGAGAGCCGCGCGCCCGATGCAGCGAGTGTTTACAAGTGTGGAGTCCTGTGAAGGAGCTCCAGATGAAGACTGTTGTTTTGTGTTTACCTCATGATTAAAGTTGTTGCACGTCCGCCGGTTCCCGCCTCAAAAGAGCGAGTTTGAGCCACATGTACATTGAGGAAGTGTTCAGAAAAAACAAAAAACCAGCAAAGAAACCCGACACAGAGGAATATAAACACCTACTGCCAGCTAGCGTTTCGGAAGTGTATTGCAGAAAAACAGAAACGGCGCACAGCGCCGTGGGTCACGCCGATCACTTGACGCAGAAGTATAAACCAGGCTTTAGAAACAGATTGTACTTTAAGTGTGTGTGCTCTATTTGATTGTAGATCCTTTTCACTGGTCTGGAGTCAGCTCTAAACAGTCTATTGGATCTCTGACGTTTATGCTTAAGATACTGTTCAGAAATGTACGCACGTACCCACGTGGAAATTTTCTAAGTCTATCTGTGTTTTAACCAATCAGGGGTGCGTTTCCCAAAACCATCGTTAGCCAACTAAGGTCGCAAGTTCTGTCATTACAAACATAGTTCGTTGATTTGGTGTTTCCCAAATCCATCGCTCCAACGAACATTCGCAAACTGCGTCGCAAACTTGAGCACTTGAAACTACACATCTGGAGCTGTAGTTAAAAGCATAGTTCCTGGCTGTGTTCTATTCCCACTTATCCCCCCTATGCCCTATTCATTTAGAACATTCTAACATTCAAAGTTGGAATTATTAAAAATAAAAAAACATTAAGGTCATCTCTCTTAGGTGTAATTTGCTTTCAAAGTATTTTTACAGTTCATTTTTAGCGATCTTCATGTTTACAATTGTGCTCCCTTTGCAGAGCACTTTGAAAATATTAATATCATTTTGAACACACCCTTATGGCGAAAGCTATAGGTATATTTAAAAACGGAAATTATGTTACGTCCAAAGCTTGTGAAAATAAAAAACATTGCATAAGTTAATTATTTTATTTTATAGTGGGCTATTTATTAAGTTTCTCTGCTGTACATGACATGGGTCTGTTGGTTAGAACTTTCTGCTGTGGTTTGCATGTTAAATTGTAAAATGTTTTTTTTTAAATAAATAAACAATATCCTTAATAATATTAATAATAATAATAATAATAATAATAATAATAATAATCATCATCATCATCATTATCATCATTATTAATATTATTATTATTAAAGTAAATATATTTATAATAAATTGCCTTATTTATTTATTTATTTATTTATATGATTTATATATGATTTTAGAATAGTGTTAGCTTTTGTAAGTGATTTTATGTTTTAGAATAGAATAATGTTCAACTTCTCAATAATATTAGTAAAGCAAACATTGGCCCTACAAGTGCCATTTACTTAAATAATATGGAAAACAAGTGCATGTTTTTACCAAAACTAATGTTGGATTTTATTTTAAATGCGTGTGCGTGTAAAACAATATAATTTGCACAAAGAAATGGGGTTGTTCTCTAAAGAAGTTACTCCACCCCGTTTAGAGCATCATTATGGGCGTTTTACGTTATAACTAACGTAGTTCAAGTGATGGATCTGCGACAGAGATCCATACCGGTTTAGGGAAACACTCGTCACTACATCGTTTTTTTGCCAAACGATGCATCACACTATGATAGTTCAGCCGCGAGTTACGTCGTTGTTTGAGAAACGCACCCCTGGTTAGAACACCTATATGTATGACACAGATAATGACGTTATGTGAAAGTATAATTGTTATTGATTTGTTATTGTAAGCAGAGCGGCCTAGGAACTCATTGCGAGTGTTGAAGCTGGCTTCTGCTGAGGAAACTGCAAACTATCTTCAGTAAACTTTATTTATTTGAATCTCTGACTCCAGCTCGTCTTCATCTGACAGACTGGTCATTCTTTGGGTTAAAACTGTGAATTACCCCTACAAACATAAAACAATTAAGTTGTCGCAAAAAAAAACTCAAGAATTGTGTTGTTTCAGCTCATCTTAAATAAGTAGTTTGAACAAACAGCAAACGTCATTTTTGAGTGCATGTGGGAAACGATTTATCATTTTCAACTTGCCTACAAAAACCAGATTGACCTTTGTGTTTTACTATCCTCACAATAACTTTTTTGTATCTTTTTAAAGTGTAAAGCATTGATTTCCATTTTATGAGCGGGCTGTTAAATCCTACAGTACCTGCGACCCACTTTTAGCTAGTCCGTATGATCCCTTTTTGATTTTAGGCTTCATTAAGTCCAACTCAAAGGCTTCAGGTTCTCAGGTATTTTGGAGTTTGAGCCCCATCAAAGCCTCTGGTGTGTCGATGCACCGCCCTTTCCCTTCTCCCCTTGTTTTAGACGGTGTTGTGATTACATTTATTAATCTCATGGCAATAGAATAAAGGCCCGCATGTTCAAACAGCAATTACTCCATCGTCTTTGGAGATACTGTCCAGGCATAATTGGATTTAAATGAACTCAAATTTTCCTTTGTTATGGCACATAACACGCAATGCTTTTTAATTAAGATCGCTGGGCTCGAGTAATGATACAGGCCCACGTCAAGAGCCGCCGTTTCTTTCATGTTGGCTTCTTCAAACGGCAGAGGAGAAGTAATGGCGGATAGACCGGCCCACTGTCTAACAGCAGGAGAGGGTGTGGTTTAATTAAGATCCCACTTTATCGACTCCATCAAAGTTTCTGCTGAGAAGATGAGATGCTCTGTACTTGAGCTCCTATCACTGACGTCGAAAGTGTCATTTCTGGCTCTTGTCTCGTCTCACGTGGAGTGGATGATGAGGATACAGGAGACTTTGGTACTGATATCCTGGACTCGTTTTTTTGAACAGACAATTGTTTTTGTTGTGTGGGGTCATACGTTTATGTCACAAGGCAACACTTTGTCAAAGGAGAAAGAAGAGTTTATCTTTGATTGTGTTTCCTCTTTGTACATGCCTCAAATGTTCTGTTTGATTGTTGACAGGTTTTACATTTGTACTTAATTTGATTTTGCATGTAAACAAATAATAATAAAAATAATAATAATAATTCATTTTCCATCAGCTTAGTCCCTTATATATCAGAGGTTGCCAGAGTGGAATGAACCACCAACTATTCCAGCATATCTTTTATGCAGCGAATGCCCCTCCAGCTGCAACCCAGTATTGGGAAACACCCATACACACATTTTTTTTCCCACACACACATACACACAACATTCTTGCTGAGGCGAAAGTGATAACCACTGAGCCACCATGCCACCCAAATAATAATTGTAATACAATTCAAAACAAGCTTCGAAAGTTTTGGGTCAATGAGTGATTTAAGTTTATTTTCTTTAATTTTATTTTATGTTCAATAATATTTTAAATGATATGTGCATACATACGTATGCTTGTATATTAATATATATATGAATGAGACCGGAAGTCTCAGGCCAAAATTATTCAAACGGCTGCGTCCGCGGAGAATAAGGTGAATACAATAACTTGCCTAATTACCCTAACCTGCCTAGTTAATCTAATTAACTGAGTTAAGCCTTTAAACGTCACTTTAAGCTGTATAGAAGTGTCTTGAAAAATATCTAGTAAAATATTATTTACTGTCATCATGGCAAAGATAAAATAAATCAGTTATTACAAATGAGTTATTAAAACTATTATGTTTAGAAATGTTTAAAAAAAACTTCTCTCCATTAAACAGAAATTAGGGAAAAAAATAAACAGCTAGGCTTATATATATATATATATATATATATATATATATATATATATATATATATATATATATATATATATATATATATATATACTGTAAAAAATATCCGTAATGTTACGGTTTATTTCCGGCAGCTGGGGTGCCGGAACAAAACCCCAAAAATATTGGCTGTTAAATTACAGAAATTTACCAGAAATTAAAATTTAATGAAATTTCTGTAATTTAATGGCCGTTATTTTTCAGGGGTTTTTTCGGCACCCCAGCTGCCGGTAATAAGCTGTAAAATTACAGTTTTTTTTTACAGTATATATATATATATATATATATGAGCAATTCCATGCAAATGTAAACCATGCCATGAAAAAAATTTAGTTTTTTGTGTAAGCAAGTATTTTATAGTACTTTAAGAATGCTCAAAAATGTCTCTGTCAATGTTTTTAAACTATTTTATTTGATTTACCAAAGTCACACAAGTGGCAATTTCACATCTGTCACATCCATAACGGAGAGATGTCACATCCATAACGACACTTTTCCCTCATAAATGCAAAAATGTCATATAAAATAAAATCAATCATGTTTGTTCTATAGTGAGCCGACTCTTATTCTTTTGATTAGCATTATTTCTTTTGGGTTGTGCAGTTTAATTCACAGAATTTCTACAATGTATGTCGTAGACTGTAAACTCACAGACTTTTTTCGTCACATCCATAACGCATGTTTATTTTCCTCATTTGAAATATAACAAATGTTTACATATTGATATTTTTCTGCTCCTATAACTCTGTGGTTAGTTGTTTTGGAAAATATAAACAGATATTTCAATATAATGTTAACATATACTTTCTCTGTGTATTTATGTTTTGAGTTTTTACTGCAAATGTCACATCCATAATTCTGGAATTGCTAATATATATATATATATATATATATATATATATATATATATATATATATATATATATATATATATATATATATAAAATTTGTATATGTAATATTTTTGTTACTATTACTCAATATATTATTATTACAGTAATAATATATTATTATTTAAAACTACAATTATTTGTAGTTTTATTTGTATTGTTATTTGTACTTTGCTGAGACTTGTTATACTGTGAGTATTATAAAGTGTTTTCTTGTCCTGCCATGTTTTTTTTTACCTTTGTTTATAGTTTATGTTGTTTTGCCACCTGTCTCGACCATTTACCTGTTTTTCTGACCATGCCTTTAATTACCTGCATGCCCCCGTTTATCCCTGTTTTTGACCTTGCCCTGCCTGACGAATCTCTTAATAAACTGCACGTGGATACTTACCTCCGTTGTACCCCAACTTGTTACAAAATGAAAATGAAAAATGGTAGAAATAGCTATTTTACGTATGGTCAGAAAGTCTAGTTCATACAAATTTGAAAACCTAAGATTTTTAAGAGAAGGCAAGACCCCCAAACCCCACCCCTAATCCTACCCCTCATTGGTGGATGAGCAAATAGTACTAAAATGCAAGAATGAGATCATACAAATGAATATGAATACGCCACTAAACCAAAATGATACAAATAGCCATGAGACTGTGTTAGTTCTGTAAGTATTGCAGATTTTTTTCTCATCTAAATATTTGGAGGAGGCATTGCCGCCTTTGCATTCTCTGAGAAAATCTGACCTTATATAATATTGTAGACGCAGAAGGACACTGATCAAACCCCACATCTCAGGACATCTCAAACTCTCTGGAAAGCTTCCTCTGCAACATCCACAGCAGTTCTGTATAATTCATCTTAATTGCATTATTATTTACATTATTTTGAAAATAACCATTCTGTTCGAAGCTGAGAGCTTTAAAGAAAATAGAAAAGATTGAACGAACACACACAAAGTTGAAGAAGCAAGGAGATAAAAGTGCACTGATAATATAATGCAGCTGCAAGGAGAGAAATTAGAGTTTATCTGCTGGGAAATGACTGTGCATTGTTAAGTGTGAGAAAGAAAGACTGTGTCTGCGATTGCCACAATTACCCACTATAATTACTTAATTCAATTTATGCTAGACATATTTAATTATATAAAGCTGGCTGTTTCTGCTAATGTTAAGCTATCACTGTTTGAAATGTGGCTAGGAAGGACCACCTAGAAAATGTCATACCATATAGCAGCTATGTGAGGATTGACATCTGATGATCAATCTGTAGAAATGACTTCCTCTCAGAGAAAAAAAAAAACATTTCAGTTGTCATTTTGGGGGCCTGAAGACAAGTTTCAAATGGCAGGTTTTGGAAAACATAATCCCAGTTGCAATCAGAATAATTCAACCCCCTGATTTATTAGCCCCCCTGTTTATTTTTTTCCCCAATTTCTGTTTAAGGGAGAGAAATTTTTTTCAACACATTTCTAAACATAATAGTTTTAATAACTCATTTCTAATAACTGATTTATTTTATCTTTGCCGTGATGACAGTAAATAATATTTGACTAGATATTTTTCAAGACACTTCTATACAGCTTAAAGTGACATTTAAAGGCTTAACTAATTAGGTTAACTAGGCAGGTTAGAGTAATTAGGCAAGTTATTGTATAATGATGGTTTGTTCTGTATACTATTGAAAAAATATGTAGCTTAAAGGGGCTAATAATTTTGACCTTAAAATGGGTTTTAAAAAACTAAAAACTGCTTTTATTCTAGCCGAAATAAAACAAATAAGACTTTCTCCAGAAGAAAAAATATTATCAGACATACTGTGAAAATGTCCTTACTCTGTTAAACATCATTTGGGAAATATTTAAAAAAGTAAAAAAAAATTCAAAGGGGGTTCAATAATTCTGATTGCAACTGTAAAAAAAAAAAATGATGTAGGCACGTGTGTTACGTGTTCAGTCCATGTAAGCATGAGTGAGCATTTGACAACCAAAAAAAATCAAAACATAAATCAATAAAAAAAAAATAGCATGAAAACCTTTTAGTTGACAACAAATAGAGAAAATGCTTTCATACAGACCTGAAGAAGGTAAGATTAGAGTTGTATTTTCTTCCCTATTGTGACATCTATCTAAGTGGTTAATGGATTGAGAATTTTATTAGATTTTTTTTGCGATATATATTGCGATATGAATACAATTTCACCAGACGAGCTAATATTTCTGTTTGGAAAGAATTTATAATGTTAGATCAATTGGGATGATTCTGCAATAGGAGTGAATCTAATAATCTATGAAATTTTAGGGGTCCCACTGACACATTTTCGTTATTGTCTGTGCTATTCGCAATGCATTTCTGTTTTTACATGTGTTGTGTTTTCATGCATGTCTTTAATCAGAGATTGATGAATTAATGTTTACTATTTCCAACTCCCTTAAAATCTAATAAACAATCTATAAACTTTTTGGGGTCCCCGACACTCTTTTATTGTGGTCTGTGCTATTTGCAGTGCATTTCTGTATTTGCATGTGTTGTAAGTATTTTCATGCATAACATAAAATTCTGTAGTATCTACAAATATAATCAAGAAAAATAAACAAAAATAAAGTGTTTTATTATTTCCCGATACCAGTATTTATGTAGGCTACAGTAAGCGTATGATACAAATAAAAATAATAAATAAAATTAATCATAGTTATGCTGCCATGTTGGACGTGCTAACTGCCATCATTCCAAAACTATATGCCCCGTATTGGACTTGGACTTTCAAAATAAATTGTTGGTTTTTTTATTCTTTGAGAAAAAAAAAAGCACATTTGTCTTCCATCTGTATCTTATGCTAATCACCTTCCCAGTTGTCACACTCACGCTCTCCTGCATACAGATATATAGATCTTTCCTCCCAGACAGACACTCGAGATAGAAGGAGAGCAAAAACTGAGAAATATATTACCCGCAGACGCTTGACTATTGGTTTGACACAAAGTTTGGATCCCAAATGCCTTCTCTCTCTCACTCACTTTCTCTCTCCGGGGAGCAGCAATTACAAAAGAGGCTTGCTGTAGTTTCTCTCTCACACACACACAGCGGCGCGAGGGGGAGAAGTTGCTTAACTGAACAGTTGCAGCTGGTTTGTGCAGGAATTAATCATGATGATTAATTGGGCTTCAAGTTAAATATCCACAGAGCGACGTCAAGCTGACAGGCGTCACGCTTAAATTGACACTGTTTTAAAAAGCGGTAGATTGATTTACAGAAAGGACTAATGAATAGCTCTCTGAACCAGGGGAGACACAAACAGGAATGTGTGTTTTTGAATCTGACCTGAACAGTCAGTTTGTCGCTGGCTCCTCTTCCTCTTTTCCCTCTCTCTCCTTGTCAATATGCTGCTTTCTCTGTGTGTGCTTCGCTCAGTCTAATTTGCGTGTATGTGTGTGTGTGTGTGTGTGTGTTTCCTATTGTTCGAGCACATCGGTGTGCAGGGGAGGGGCTCCAGTCCTGGCATTTGTAATCCATCTATTGTGTTGGGCCTCTCCAGCTTTGGATCAATGCTCTGCACTCAGTCTGGCCCACAGGTCTGTAACCGAGCCTCTATTCAGCCCTCCTCACTCCACTCTCTCTCACACACACACCAACTTTAGAGAAGGAGGAGGAGGAATAGCGAGGGTTTGAAAATTATAGAGGTCTAGGGGGTTGTAAAGAATTGTGCAATAATAATGGCTACAAATGCAATTTTCTCTCTCTATCTCTCTCTCTATATATATATAAATATTAGGGGTGTAAATCTATGATTGCTGAGAGAGCTCAAATGTATGGTGGCCGAGAGCGCATAATGTGCTACAATTTAAGAAAACAAGAGCAATTACAAAAAACGCAGTTTGAGTTTGAGAGCACACGTGCTGCAAATCCTCACAACGCAAACACATTTAAAAAAAACGCGCTGCATTTTCACACAACGCAAACAATTAATAAAACGTGCTACATTTTCTCACAACGCAAACATTTTACGAAAACGCGCTGCAACACGTGCAAAAAGAACAGAACATAACGGAAATGTTTCAAAGGGGTCACAAAAAAATGTGACTGACGCCACTGTGCTGTGACAATAGATATAAACACTAGATATCGCATACAGACTCTGAGCATGCGTCAATACCGTCGCCATATTTGTACAGTACGAACTTTTGTGCTAAACAAGTCACGTTATTAATGATAATACAGTCACTTACTGCACTGACCATAAGGCAAAGTAGCACCAACTTGCACTAAATTCTAGGCTTATGCTAAAGATTGCTGAATAAAATCAGCAAACAATGTAAATTAAATATGAAAACAAGACGCTGTGGTACCAGAAGCTTATATTATTGTCGGCCAAGTTCACAAACGTTTTTGTAGTTACGTATAAGGGTGCCTGAAAAAACATAACAGTGCTTGTGCCTCAATGTGCATGCTTTCCACCGTAAACTATTGAATATTACAAATGTTATATACCATTTAGATCAGAAAGGTGGATATGCACATTGAGATACAGGGATATCGATGGTTCACAGGAGTTGTTCATAACAGAGATCCATTCACAAACGAATTGCTCCCTCTGTCAGACATTGAAGTAAAAGCAAGAGAGGGTGTGTGTTTTAACACACAGATTAGATCAAATTTAACAGGGAGGGGTGATAATACATTTCTAAGCACACAAACACACGCTCTTTGTCAGCAATGCCCGTGTGGTCACGTATCATCAATATAGAAAAGTGATGTAAAATTTTAAAAAGTGATGTCATTTAAAATAATATTTGCATACCGACTGGTAAAACTCTTGATATATGTATGTATGTGTATATGCCAGTCCTCCACTGCACCTTGGTCCCACATTCATTTCAAAGGAGCGCTACCCTGTACTAAAATAGTGGCTCTATTGACGCATTCCTTCCTATAGACAACAACAGTGTAGGCGACATCTAATGTAAATATCTATGTGCTGTGTCTATCGCTCAGTGGTGATTTTTGAAAGGTGAGTTTTTGTTTGTTTATTTTAATATCCCGATTCCCGTGTCTTTAGTATTTATTGGCCTTAATAACCATAACCTAAATAGTCAGGTCTCTCATGTTTTAGGGACTCCTTGAAACATGTATCCCATATTTCTACGAAATTCAGTGTTGGCGCTATGACGATTTCCGGGAATAGTTTGTACCGTGCAGGGCTGTGTTCTAGAAAATGAATGGGAGTCAATGGGGTCATGTTAAGTCAATGGGAAACTTTGGGATGTCCTAGAGCCCCAGGGGTGTAACATTTACCCCCTTGTGTGGTATGTTCTTACTCAGGCAGCAACCCTCTCGAGATGTTGTGAATCCCATATTTGTAGGAAATTCCCGCTTGGCGCTATGATGTGTCAAAGTTTGTCCCCATGTTATGTCAATGGGATTGACATAACCCTTAGAAAAGTCATAGCACACCATTCCCGATAAAACCGGACGATTTGACCCCACTTTCAAGGGTCTAAGGCAAAAACTGCGGGACTAGTTACGCGCCAAAATTTTGTGTGGAAGAAAAAAAACAATAATCATAAGAAAAGTGAACAGTAAGAATGGACTTTGCCTATGGCAAACCCCATTAATAAAATAATAATAATAAAAAAAGTCTAATAGTTATTTCAGAGTCATCATCGTTGTCAAGGGTTAAATAGGGATTTTGGTGGTGATTTTGATGCCCCAGGCAAGAAATAACATACCCTTCCCCCCAAAAACCATAATTGTCAGTGTTTTCTGAAGTAATGTTAGAAGGAAAAGAAGAACTACTTAGAATAAATGACCAAATCAAAGAAGAAATACAGATAACTAGGCAAATTTCACTAAAGTCTAAGTGATATTTGTTGGTTGGTATGATATTTCACAAGAGGGGCTACAAAATCAAATCTTGAAGGAAAAAATCTAAAACTATATATATATACAGCTGAAGTCAGTATTATTATCCCCCCTGTATTATTAGCCCCCTGTTTATTTTTTTCCCCAATTTCTGTTTAATGGAGAGAAGACTTTTTCAACACATTTTTAAACATAATAGTTTTAATAACTCATTTCTAATAACTGATTTATTTTATCTTTGCCATGATGACAGTAAATAATATTTGACTAGATATTTTTCAAGACACTTCTATACAGCTTAAAGTGACAAAGCTTAAAGGCTTAACTAGGTTAATTAACTAGGCAGGTTAGGGTAATTAGGCAAGTCATTGTATAACGATGGTTTGTTCTGTATAGACTATCGAAAATATTTATAGCTTAAAGGGGTTAATAATTTTGACCTTAAAATTATTTTATTAAAAATTAAAAACTGCTTTTATTCTAGCCGAAATAAAACAAATAAGACTTTATCCAGAAACAAAAATATTATCAGACATATTGAGAAAATTTCCTTGCTCTGTTAAACATCATTTGGGAAATATTTAAAAAAGAAAAAACAATTCAAAGGTGGGCTAATAATTCTGACTTCAACTGTGTGTGTGTGTGTATATATATATATTATATATATATATATATATATATATATATAAATATATATATATATATATATATATGTATACTGTGTGTATATATTATTAATAATAATTAGGTCAAATAAATTAGCAAAAGTACAACATGCAAAATATGCCTAATATGGTTTTAAAAAATATGATAATAATTTGCAAAGTGCATGATTTGTGAGAAAAGAAAAGAAATAATAACTAATCCTAAGCCAGAGGCTAAATAAACATTTCCATTAAATTGCTGTCTTCTTTTGAACATGCACTTTCCCACAACATAGTATGTAAAAAAATAATGTTATCCAAGTCGTGTGTCTGAATTCTATCCATATTCATACTGTAGAACATTCTTTTTTGTTCACCTCCCCTGTAACCATTGACTTCTATGGTATTTGTTTTTCTTACTATGTAAGCTAATGGTTACAAGTTTTTATCTTTCTTCAAAATAACTTATTTTTTGTTTATCATAAAAAAAGAAACTCCTAAAGGTTTAAAACCACTTGAGGGAGAGTAAAATTTTTTTCAAATAAATAAACAATTTTCCATTTATAGGGAAGCTATCCCTTTAATAGCACACTGGCACTTTATATGTATATATTATATGCTAAATAAATTAGTGGAGGACAAGTTTGCATTTATCTTGGTCCATCAAAACCATATATTCCAGCCAAAAACACAAATGGGCAACCTGAAATAATTGGAATTAGAATGTGTCATTTTTAAAAATTTATTAATTTATTCATTCATTTTATTTTCAGCTTAATCCCTTAATCTATCTGGGGTTGCCACAGAGGAATGAACCGCCAATTTATCCAGCATATGTTTTACGCAGCAGATGCCTTTCCAGCTGCAACCCATCACTGGGAAACACCCATACACTCTCATTCACACACATGCACTATGGACAATTTAGCCTACCACATGTCTTTAGGCTATGGGGGAAACCGGAGCACCCGGAGGAAACCCATGCCAACACGGGGGAAACATGCAAACTGCACACAGAAATGCCAACTGACCCAGCCGAGGCTTGAACCAGCAACCTTCTTGCCGTGAGGCGATTGTGCTACCCACTGCGCTAATGTTTTTATTTATTTATAATTGAAAACGGGTCAGTGAAGGGCCATCCTGTGTCTAATCGAGATGGCTTAATACATATATAAATATATAACTAAATTTTTAGTGAATATGTTGACTCTACCTTAAAATAAAAATAATATTTAATGATTTATTTATTTATACATTTTCATTTTTGAGGACATTAGCTAAATGAAAAATAAATGTGTGTACTGTGTTGAGAAAAAAATTGAATGGAATATTTTGTTTGGTTTTTCTGTACTTCCAGTTCATTCCACCATCCAATTGCATTCTCGGTAAAATTCAATCAGAAAGCACAATAAATTAATCCAAACACTTCACCGCAGTCACCGGGATCAACATGACTCCTGTTACGAGCTCAGATCAGAATTTGTGAGGTTAGCATTTACCACCATACTTCACTTCTGAACTTCCCCTGAACCCCAAGACAGCCTGTTCCTTCTTCCAAATGCTGTTCATTTTGCATTGTGTGCCGTACTGCAATCCTCTGCTATTGTGCGAGACAAGACAGTCAAATGTCTAATCTGAATCAAAGGTGTCTGAGCACTTTGAGAAGGGGAGAAACAGCAGCGGCCAGTAGGGGGCGCTGAGACAAAGACAAATCCTGTGAAGAGAAATCCCCCCCCCGCCACCCCCCAGCACCCTTATCTGCATTCACTTCCTCTGTCTCATGAATACAGAATGTTCTTGCACAAGTCAGTAAGCCTCTGAATTCATGAACACGCAGAGCAAGTGTGTGTGTGTGTGTGTGTGTGTGTGTTTATGTGGTTAAAGAATCTTCCTGCAGCACAGGCCTGTCTGTTGGGCTTGTGTTTGCGTGTTATTGTTGTAGCAGTTTTGCAGTTGTCTGTCATTGTAACCCCTCCCCCCACCTCAAGTCAAGTCGAGACCCTCTTTACACAGACAAGGCTGTTCATGTTCACCAGAGAGTCTTTGCAAATCATTCTGACTTGGTGTGAGAATACATGCATGCATCTTCTCCTGACGACAGATCTGCTTGATACAAGGCTGAAAGTCAGGTGAAGGGGAAATCAGAAATTAAACTACATTTTCAAATCAGAGAGAGAAACAGGCTGGCCAAGCTAAAAGTTTTTACTCAACTTATGTGGTTTAACGCAATGATTTTAGTTACTTCTTAGAATGCAAAAGGAGGCATTTTGACGACTGCTGGTCACTATCATTTCAAAGTGTTTCATGTTGAAAAGATGAATATTGAAGTTGTAAAAGTGTAGGTAGAAGCAATTAAAAAAAAAGTTCATTTGTTCACATATCTAAACTCTAAGGCCCTGTTTACACTAATACGTTTTAGTTTTAAACTGGCGTTCAAACTATACCACTAAAAACGCACTTCACGTGACCACACACACACTCTGGCATGCACTGCAGCGATGAGAGCTGTGCACGTCAGACTGTTCATCAAGGATCTACCGCTGAATCTAATCTCATTATCGTTGTTAAACGTGATATTTAATAATCTTGCTGTCTTTATCTAACGACATATTCCTCGACTTTGGTCTTTTGAATGTATTACTTGTTCTCAGGTAACGTGTTTTAGCTGAGCGCAAAGATAATGTAATGTAATGTAATGTAATGTGTATTTATATAGCGCATTTATTGTGTATGGCCATACACCCAAAGCGCTTCACAATCATGAGGGGAGTCTCTTCACACCACCAACAGTGTGCAACATCCACTTGGATGATGCGACGGCAGCCACAGGACAACGGCGCCAGTGCGCTCACCACACACCAGCTATTGGTGGAGTGAAGAGACAGTGATAGAGCCAATTCGGTGGATGGGGATGATTAGGAGGCCATGATGGGAAAGTGCCGATTGAGGGACTTTGGCCAGGACACCGGGGTTACACCCCTACTCTTTACGAGAAGTGCCATGGGATTTTTAATGACCACAGAGAGTCAGGACCTCGGTTTAACGTCTCATCCGAAAGTTATTATATAACCACGTACACTGATTCTGACAACGCAATCTCATGGCAATTCGTAACTTTTTGATTTAGTGGCTAATTCGTATGAATTCGTACGATCTAATTCGTACAAATTAGTACGATTTGCTCATCACCCAATGACGGTTGGGGTTAGGTGCCACGCCTCCTTTTTAAAATCGTACATTTTCGTATGACTGAACTCGTACGAATTCGTACAAATTAGCCACTAAACTGACAAAACGTAAAATACTTATGTTTCCTCGTGAGATCAGGCTGGATTCTGAACATTTGACTGATTGCTTGCCTTTATTTCCTATATTGTATAAACTTATTGTACGTTATACGTTTATAATGGCCATTATTGATTATTAAAACTGATATTCAGCAAAAGAGAGGGTATGTTTAATATTTTCACTGAAAATAAAAGGAGGCGGTGATGTTATAGGCTCCGTTTTGTCATAAATAGGCATAGAGGGAAGATGACGGTCATATAAATATGCAGCGACGCCTCAACATTTTTGGTGTCTGTTAAGTTGCTAATATCAAAATGAAAATAGGCAGTTCCTAATATCATGTTTTCATTTTATTGTTAAGAAAGTGAAACAGTGTAGCCAGGGTGATGTGAATGACGTTATAAAGTACACTGTTCCCTTTGAAGACTTACTCGACGTGACGAGCTTGTTTTCCAAATCAAACTTGTGAAGTCTGAACTTACAAGGAGAGGATGCAAGACTAAACTGTGTGTAGGCTACTTAATATTGAGGAAAACGCCGCAATCAGATAGGCGAATATCTGCAGCCCCGCCTCCATTTTCATTTATCTCAGTTCCTCCCCCCATCCACATTAACATGGAGCAGCAGCGTTTTAGAATGAAAACGGCCTCTTTAGCGTTTTCAAAAAGCTTCGTTTTCGAAAACTCTGCATAGTGTGGACGGATGGCATAACCGTAGTAAAACTTATGCATTTTAAAACTAAAATGTATTAGTGTAAACGGGGCCTAAGAATGCTTGGTTGTTGTTACTCAACATTGGGTCAAATATGATCAAACCCAATCAGTGGGTTAAAAGGTGTATTTAAAATGTTGTATTTTCAGATCAATTACACATTAAGTGAAGTTTATTTATAAACTAATTTTGAGAGGATCACGCGATTATGATTGAGCACGGCTGGTTCTGCATTAACTATGTATGATCAATCAATCAGACGTTTCCTAACCTACTATAAAGAGCCAGGGTTTCTCACTACAGTCATCTTCGATTTGAAGAACCCCCCCTCCACCCACTACTCCGCCACCTCTCTTTTCATAGGGCGGCACGGTGGCCCAGCGATTAACACCGTGGCCTCACAACAAGAAAGTCAATGGTTCTAGTCCTTTAACTGGCCGGCTGTTGTTTCTGTGCGAAGTTTGCATGTTCTTCCCGTCCTCACGTGGGTTTCCCCCGGGTTCTCCGGTTTCCTCCCACATTCCAAAAAAGATGCACTACAAGTTATTTGATCAATCTAAATTTAACATTACAGTCATACTCTCATCCACCAGCATATCTCTTCATAGCAATCATAAAAGGGGGGGAGTTCTCAAAATCTACCTGAGCTTAAAGCTCCCCTCTAGCCCTGCAAACGGGAGGGAGCCCAGGGCTCAAGGACCTTTTGAGCTCAGGGCTCTCTCCCGGGACAGCATGCCAAACTTGCTTTATAATCAATCATCAGCTAAGTGTGAACTCTTGAACAATGCTTGGTAGTTGTAATCAATTCTTAGTTCAAACAGGGACAAACTTAACATTGGGTTACAACTACCAAGCAGTTTGTTTTAGTGTAACTTATTGACGTACATAACAATTTGCAAATTACACCCTATAAAAAAAGTAATTACACAACTAGCACAAAAGGCAGACAGCCTTTATATCACATTTATAGTTATTTTACCTGCTTTGTGAAGCTTTAAAAAGCTGATTTTCTTTGATATTCAATATCCATTTCTCCCAAAACATACCTGAAATACTGATTCATCTGACCACAGTATACATTTCCACTGTGTGAGGGTCCATCCCAGATGCCTCCAAGCCCAGAGAAGTCGACGGTGCTTCTGGACATTGTTAACATAGGGCTTCCTTTTGGCACAGTACAGCTTTCACTGACATTTGTGGATGTAACTATGTATTGTGGTACTTGACAAAGGTTTGCCAAAATAGTCCTGAGCCCATGTGGTGATATTGCTTATAGACGAATGACAAATCTTGATGCAGAGTCACCTGAGGGATCGGAGATCACGGTTGTTCAGCTTAGGCTTGTGTCCTTGTCTTTTACGCATTGAAATTCCTCCATATTCCTTTAATCTTTTAATTACTTTATGCACTGTTTAAGGTGAAATATCCAAATGTATTTCCATCTTTTTTAAGGAACATTGTTTTTAAATATTTCAATATTTCCTCACGTATTTGTTGGCAAACTGGCAATCCTTGGCCCATCTTTGCTCCTTAAGGGCTAGACGTTTCTTGGATGCTGTTTTTGTACCAAATCATAATTACAATCACCTGTTGACATCACCTGTTTCAAATCATCATTTAACCAATTTATCTGATTACTAGCCCTAAACTGCTCAAATTAAGTTGATTATTATAAAATTATTTAAAAAAATATTGTTCACATTGTCTGTAATGAAATACAAGTCAAAGTAATACATAGTATACAGTTGAAGTCAGAAATAATAGCCCCCTTTGATTGTTTTTTCTTTTTTAAATATTTTCCAAATGATGTTTAACAGAGCAGGGAATTTTCACAGTATGTCTGATAATATTTTCTCTTACGGAGAAAGTCTTTTTTGCTTTATTTTATCTAGAATAAAAGCAGTTTAAATTAAAAAAAAAAAAACATTTTAAGGTCAAAATTATTAGCCCCTTTAAGCTATATTTTTTTCGATTGTCTACAGAACAAATCATTGTTATACAATAACTTGACTAATTACCCTAACCTGCCTAGTTAACCTAATTAACCTAGTTAAGCCTTTAAATGTCACTTTAAGCACTTTTAAGTATAGAAGTGTCTTGAAAAATATCTAAAAAAATAAAAATAATAATAATAAATAATATATATAATAATATAATAAAATAAATCAGTTATTAGAAATGAGTTATTAAAACTATTATGTTTAGAAATGTGTTGAATTTTTTTTTCTCTCTGTTAAACAGAACACAGGGAAAAAAATAAACGAGGGGGTTAAAAATTCTGACTTCAACTGTACAGACAGAGATTAGAAGTGATAATACTGTATGTTCAACATTATGATCCGCTATTTCTCTTGTTGACCATAGTAACTCCATCCTCAGCCTCTGACAATAGCGCTAATTACTTCTCATCAATGTTTTGGTGCTACTTAAAAATATATGCATTTCATTTGGTTCAAACTGAAACTCAAACTGCACTGGTGGAAAAGGGGTTTGTGTGTCTTAAAAGAACCATTTGTTTCTTAGTGCATTCTGATAATTTATTAGCATTATTATTATGTGGAATGGAGAGCATCTATAGATGATGGCTGGATTCATGGATATTACTTTACTATCATAAAGGGTATAAGTGAAGGTAGAACTTTACGTTTTTAGTGAAGTATTCCTTTAAAGAGGACTGAATTACAGAGTTTGTGAGTTCATCCAGTTTCTTATCAAGTACATTCGTGTGAGCGTGAGTCTGGTTTCCTTTTGTATGTAGGCATCACTGACAGACGGTAAGCTCAAGTTCCCCACGAACAGGGACAGCCTTTGCTTTTCTGTGAGTGAATCAGCACGTTTGCAGATGATGTCATTGCAAAGTGTTGGGAAAATATAGGTTTTGCCACACATTCCCTGATCCAGATTACCTGACAATACCTAAAAAAAAATACCTAAAGAAACAATATAATTTGCATTTTGTCGAAATGAGCCCTATTCTAACAGATCTGCAAAAAAAATGTCTAAAAGTACCAAGATAAAAGGGGTAGTTCACCCTAAAACAAAAATTCCCTTATTATTTACTCACCCCCATGTTGTTCCAATTCCACCTTCATTCATCTTTGGAACACAAACTATTTTAGATGAAATGCAAAAGCTCTCTCATCCTCCATTTACAGCAATATGGAACACTCAAAGTCCAGAAAAGGAACCAATTCTAGTTGAAACCTTGAAGTCACATGGAAAGTTTTGTCAATGTTTTTAGTTCCTTTTTCTGGATTTTTCTGGACATCTCGGAATTGTTCCTGTCTATGGAGGGTGAGAGAGCTCTCAGATTTCATCCAGAATATCTTAATTGGTTTTCTGAAGATAAACAAAGGTCTCAGGTTATTGGAACAACATGAAGACAGAATCAATAACAGAATATTTATTTGTTGGGTGAACTTACCCTTTAAATGTTTAATATGCCTACTGACTGAATTATGCACATTTTGAATAATATTTATGGAGCAGTACATCACCCAATAAAAAGATGTTTTTCTGACACTTTAACTGATCATTGCAATTTCTACCAACATATACTCAATTTGTGACATCCTAGTTAAATCTGAAATCAAATGCCTTGGTATAGGGGAGCGCGGGGCACAAAGTAACGCGGGATTAAATGTAACACAGAGTTTTAAGGTATTTGCTCAGGGTTACCCATGGCATGCTTCCAAGGTTTTTACCACAGTGTCGGCAGACGTCTTCCTGCCAATTATAGAAAATTTTTGGTGAAATTTGGATGAGAAACACAGGAGAAGCCATTTTTGCAGCATAAAAGTATTTTTTATTACATTTCATATTTTTTTATTTTGAAAAAAATTGGTGAAAGTATGTTAGTAAAATCTTATATTGTTATGATCACTGTCTTCTAGGCTAAAAGATGAAACCATTTTGAAAGATGTATAAAACACACAGAGACTGCTAGCCAGTTTTGAGTAAAACATGACACAGCGGGGTTAGTTGTAACAAGGTGTTTTACAATTAAGCCACACACTGTTGGACACCAATTAAACTAACAAAATATTTTTTTGAATTTTGAGTGTAATGTTAAAACTTTTTAAATAAAAAAGTTTTTTTTTTTATAGAAAATATGGTCACACTTTATTTTGACGGTCCGTTTGTTGAATTTAAGTTACATTGCAACTAATTATCCTTAATCCTTATTTAGGTTCAAAACAACACGAAATATAGCCCACAGTCAGTGCAAACCTCTCATGATTAAATGTGTCTTTAATCTTCAGCAGCACGTGTAGCCTCTTGTTAGAAAGTAATTCCATCATTTAGAGTTCATAATAGTCCAAAAGGTGATGATAATAGTTAAACATGGCAGTTTGTTCACGTTTGCTGAAAAAATAATGTGCTCCTTTTTTCCGGCTTCTCCTTTGTTTTTTCGCGCGTCACTCTCGCGTTTGTCAGTTTCTGACAGGATCAGGTTTCAAAAGCACGTCAGTAACAAAGTGCACGTTATTATCATCAGCTCAAGAAGTTTGTTATTTCAAATATAGATGCAAGAAAGCGAAAGAAAAGCGAGCAAGAAAGCGAAACCGCTCGCGCTTCAGACTGGCTCGTAAAAAACTACGGGCACAGGGTAAAATCTGCTCTTCTTTTTGGCTTTGTGGCTGTTCATCAAGATGACGACAAGGTTCGTTTGAGCCCGGGTCAACCATGGCTCGTTATTATATGTATATATAATTACGCTGTAAACTCTCGGCTGTGTATTTAAAACATGGCGGCTTCTTTGTTTTCATTCTGGCTTGTTGCGTGAGCGAATGACGTATCTCTGTAAACCAAAAGCATTCAGCTGCGCGTCTAGCTCCGCCTTTTGGTACCCTTTCTCGTGTTTGGTACCCTTTTTGAAAGGGTGCCGAAAAAGGGGTACGGTTCGGTTCGGTGCGCCTTTTGACAGTGGAAACAGCCATAAAAGCGTACCGTACCGAACCACTCAGTGGAAACGGGCCATTAGTGTGCTGTGAGTGAAAAATAGAATGTACGAACTCTAAAATTAAACCCTGTTTTCAAATTCCTCACAATATTGTTGTAAAGTCTTAAATACAGTTGTATATTGTGCTATTTCTTATTGTAAAAAAAGTAATTATTTAAATATATGCTGATTTTTTTCCTCCAATCATTAAAAGATGCACAGGACTGTAGGATGTCATAAGGTATCTCAGTAGTTAATTTGTGATGCAAACATTGCTGTTGGACAAGCCTTATTAACTTCCTCCCCCTGTAAATTGCATGCCAGGTTTTGGACATAGAGGTTCAGGATTTGTTCAAACCAGATATCCGTTTAGAGACTGTACTGTACTGCAGGTGCCAGACGGGGAGGTTTGAGTATCTGAGAAACTGCTGATCTCCTGGGATTTTCACACACAACCGTCTCTGGAGTTATGGTGCGAAAACAAAACAAAACAAAACAAGCGATGCTGCAGTTTTGTGGGCGAAAGTGGCTTGTTAATGAGAGAGGTCAGAGGAGAATGGGCAGACTGTTTAAGCTGACAGAAACGCAGCGGTAAGTGAAATAATCACACGTTACAACAGTGCCACACAGAAGATCATCTCTAAACATGCAAAGCATCAAACCTTGAATTGGATGGGCCACAGCAGGAGAAATTTACACCAGGATCCACTTTGTCAGCTAAGAGCAGAAATCTGAAGATACAGACAGCAGAGTCACCAAAACTGGAGAGCTCAAGATTGAGAAAGCATATGCTCAGAAGAATTTTGATTCCTGCCGGGCAGATGGTAAACTCAGAATTTGAGACACCTTCACCATGCCTTGTGTCAGCTGTTCAGTTATGGTATGACAGTGCTGACCAAACGCATCACCTTATAGAAGGAGTGTCAAACTGGCGACGCTATCTCAAGGCAATTTGTAACTTTTTGATTTAGTGGCTAATTTGTACGATCTCATTTGTACAATTTAATACGATTTGCTCATCCCCCAATGACGATTTGGTTTAGGGATGGGGTTTGGTGCCTCCTGTTAAAAATCATACATTTCCACACGACTAAACTCATACAAATTAGCCATTAAACCAGGGGTGTCCAAACTCAGCCCTGGAGGGCCGGTGTCCTGCAAAGTGTAGTTCCAACCCCAATCAGACACACCTGTGCTAGCTAATCAAGCTCTTACTAGGCTTTCTAGAAACATCCTTGCAGGTGTATTGAGGCAAGTTGGAGCTAAAATCTGCAGGACACCGGCCCTCCAGGACCGCGTTTGGACACCCCTGCATTAAACTGACAAACTGTAAAATTGTTACGTTCCTTGTAACACCAGGCTGCAAACTGGATAGGAGAAAATGTTGCTTTGTGTGGTCAATTACCTTTTGTTAAACTGAAGTTCGTTCATTCCTTAATGAGTTATTCATCGTATCATTCATTCAAGCAATTCATTCAAAAAAGGCGATTCATTTACAAGAGACGCAGATGACTGATTTTGTCCAAATACCCACACTTGCAGTATTCTCAAGTGGTAACTCATCTAGTTGGTCACACTTTATTTCGATGGTCCGTTTGTTGAATATAAGTTACATTGCATCTACATGTCAATTAATTCTCATTATATTATAAGTAGACTGTTGGGTTGGGGTTAGGGTTGGGGTTAGGGTTAGGGTAAGTTGACATGTACTTGCAAAGTTTCTTATAGTCAGTTAAATGTCTGTTGAAGGACTGTTAAATGTCAATATCAACAGATATTAAGCAGACATTCTACTAATACTCAAATGGACCATCAAAATAAAGTGCTACCATCTAGTTACATGAAATATATCTTGTATTAAACTGTTCAAATGAGCACTAAAATGAATTTTACCTGATGAGACAGTTATTGTGTTGTAAAACATTTACAGATGTTTTTTTTTTTTTTCATTTTTAGTCCTTTACATTTTAAGAGAAACTTTAAAAAAAATCTCTGTTCAGCATTTCCTATTACAGATGACACACAATTATAACTGTGGTTCTTAATAATATCAAAAGCACTTATGTAATGTTTTGCTCTGACTATGTTTGAAAGTATTTTCCAAAAAAAAAAGAGACAATAATGTGATTATGATTGTGCTAATGATCAGCACTAATGAACATAAAAAACCAACTCTTATATTCCATTTCCTATATGGATATTTTAAGTGCATTCTGATCGACGTTAATCTCATTTATTGTTAATCTCAACTTCATTGTTGAACATTGACTAATAGATTTTTAAACGGCTCCAATTTTGGCCTTTTACAAGATGTAAAATAAGTATTTTTTGTCACAAGAATGTGTCTGTGAAGTTTCAGATCAAAATAAAGATCATTCATTATACCCGGTTGAAAATATACATTTTTGGGTGAGAGGGAAAAATAGCTGTTTTTGCGCCTGTGCCTTTTCAAGAGTTCACATTTAGATATTGCTTCATGCTATTAGCAGGTTTGGCATGCTGTCCCGGGAGAGAACCCTGAGCTCGGAGATAATTGAGCCCAGGGCTCCCGCCTGGTCGATTGAGCATGTAAGGGGAGTACGAGATCAGGTAGTTCTCGAGAGCTCCCCGTGATAAAGGAAGAAAGGTGGAGAAGGGGTGGATGGGGGGGGGGGTTTCTTCGGAATACGAAGATAAGGGAGTAAATTTTGCTAGGCTACTTATAGTGAGTTTGGATTCATCTGATTGGCTAACTAATGATTTTAGATGAGAGACCAGCTGCAGTCAATCATATCACGTGCTCCTCTCGAAATTAAGCCGCGGTCACACTGGACTTTACTCCCCATAGACTTCCATTCATACGCACGCGAATGCGTCAGACCGGAAACGCAGCGTCGAGTTTCGTAGGTTGCTGCAGTGCAAAGTTCAAGCTTGGTGAACTCTGACCTGCGAAATCGCATCACTTGAGTGCGTGAGACCAATCCAGGATCAAAACATGACCTCTCTGAACAGAAATTTAAAACATGGAGCAATCGCTCACTTTTTTAAATGTCTAATCATCTTGTTTAATCCCGCCGGCTTTAGTTTGTGAAACTTCACTAAATGAAAATAGTAGGTTTTCCCCGCCCACTAGAATGACATTTCACTTCAGAAAAATATAGAGTCAGATGTCAGGATAAACAAACAAAAATGACAGACAGAGGCTCATACAGCAACTCGAATTAGATGCAACAAAGACCCACTGTCTCAAATACCACAGTAAGATGAATGAGCCACACACACAAACAAACACGCGCACATACATTTAACACTGCTGTTTTTGCTCATATACTTATGGCAAATGTGTCAGGATGCCCATCAAAAGGATAAATAAGCTCCAGTATAGAGATCAAGTTACTTTACAAAATAAACCTGATTTAAAGGAGCATGAAACCCCCCTCCTTCAGTTCAAATCTACCTCAGAAATTTTTCAAAAAATGCTCCGAGATGGGCTTGGAGCACTGCGAGCAGAGGGGGGAGTGAATGTGGCCGGCAGAGCAGGGGAAAAAAAAGGAGAGCGAACAACTGTTGTCAAAATGAGACAAAAACCTTGAGGAGACGCGCGATTTTCATTCATTAATTTTTTTTTTGGCTTAGTCCCTTTACCCATGATTTTATAGTTTACAAAGATAAAATGCAAAGAAATAAACAGTAAGTAATTTAATGCCCTGCTACATTTGTTATTCATAATTTCATATACACATAACCACGATTTTTGTTATATCATTATAAAGAGAATCATGTTTATATAAACGAGGAGGACTTCTCTCCTCCTGAATGCCCAGGTTTGAATGCAGACACAGTGGACAGCAGTGCAACAGGTGTCTTGCCCTGTCTATTCCAACCGTTAGCCCTGCCAGGAATCTGGAGGATTTTAAACATGTGCGAACACAGCAGCACGAATAAAGACGATGTGTCTAAATGACAACAAACTCATCTGATAAAGCTCTCCCGACAAAAATGCTTGCTGCAAACCAACAGCTTTGCTGCATCGTCCCTGACAGCATCGCGGGGAAACACGTGCAACAAACTCCGTGGATCATGGAAACAAACCAACCCAATCTCACGGCAATTCATAACTTTTTGATTTAGTGGCTAATTCTTATGAATTCGTATGATCTAATTCGTACAAATTAGTACGATTTGCTCATCACACAATGACGGTTAGGGGTGGGGTTAGGTGCCACGCCTCCTTTTTAAAATCGTACATTTTCGTACAACTTAACTCATACGAATTAGCCACTAAACTGACAAGAGAGATCGTGAGATCAGGCTGAAACAAACACATACGACTATAATAATGAGAAACCGACGCATCATCACTCCACTTGCAGTTTTGCGCTACGTCACCGATTTTGATCCCACCCCAAAAATTATTTTAAACACGGAAGATGAAATTAGCTGACAAAAGCTCAAAATTATCCAGCGTTCCCCACAATTAAAGTTGACAGGTGCTAATGTTGTCTTAACTAATGCTTACCACACACAAATCTGTTAAAATTTCAAAAAAAGTACCCCAAGGTTTCTTGAACCTTTAACATTCACAAACCAGGACTCCTGTTGTGTGATTGAAGCATCCGCGTTTATAGTTGTGTACACTATGCAGCTGTTGTGATTCCAGCAGTTATGAAGTACGTAGCTCCAAAAATGGCAATACAAATATACAAAGTGTACCACTTACTGCTTCTTGAGGAGCAGTTTGATCACAGAGAGTTGGAACAGATATTTTAATCTCAGTTTCTTTGCAAATCTTGTCTTGTGGACATGCTTTTACATTTTAATATCCGGATATGATAATACATGCATGTTAAACAATGGTGGGCAGGAAAAACCTCAATGCTACGTCACAGTGTGGTGCATGGGCCTCAAAATCGCTGGGGTTTGGATCCTATTTCATTCATTCATTTTCTTGACAGCTTTGTCCCTTGCGGGGTCGCCACAGCGGAATGAACCTACTGCCTACTACGCCACTGCGTTGCCCCTGGATCCTATTTTACTATACGCGTAATACTCAGTATGCTTACTTTTTTCCATGAGCTGTTTGGGTATTACCACTTCTCAGGATCAATAATTGCGTATAACCTTGGTACACTCACTTGTTTTTCTGATTAAAGTTCCCTAATTTATGTGTATTCATGTCCCCTTTAACTGTATACCAAAGGTTTTTTTAACTCGCATCCTAATTTGTTGCATTTTTGTTGCAACTGGTGCATTTTTGTTTAACTTGCGCTATTCCCAGCCCCTGATGACCGCAGCAGCTGTGAGAAAATTTCGTGAGAGTTTTTCGAAGACCACGACAAGTCAACTAAATGATGTCTCGCTGAAACGTTCAGGTAAATTTATGAAACAGCATGGGTGTCGCTTTAGCCCTCCTATATATTTCTATACAGCACTCTTAAAGGTTTTGCGATTAGCTCATGAACTGTACACTACTAAATGATCGCCTCAGTCCCCTTTAATTTTGATATGAAAACGGTGGCAGACTTCCGCCGCTCCGTTTTCAGCTCGTTTTTCATTTAATCAGCAAACCACATCTGTTCAGGGCGAGAGAAATCCTAAAATCGTCCCTGTAAAACAGTATTTCATGTCTTCATCGTGCCTAACGCTAACAAAACAATGAGGCAAAGACTAATCATAAATCGCGTAACAATATGCGATTTAATAGGGTAACTACTAGTATATAATAGCGACAACAGAAGACAGACTCCTAATAGTTTGGTTTAAAACAAACATGCACGAATGTGACTATCAAAAAATAATGGCTGATTGATGTTTAGAGGAACTTATTAAATGTAAAGTAATAAGCCAGTAAAGAAAGTAAGTTAAAAAGCTGTCTTTCCATGTCAATTAAATTGTTGTAACTATCTTGATTGACTCTTTTTTTTTATATTAAAAGGATTAAATAAGCTACATACTGTATAAATACAGCCAATCTCCGAGTCTGCTGGTGGGGGGGAGCACTATTAGCTAAACATAAAGGTCACACTTTATTTCGATGGTCCGTTTGTTGAATATAAGTTACATTGCATCTACATGTCAATTAATTCTCATTAGATTATAAGTAGACTGTTAGGTTGGGGTTAGGGTTAGGGTTAGTGTAAGTTGACATGTACTTGCAAAGTTTCTTATAGTCAGTTAAATGTCTGTTGAAGGACTGTTAAATGTCAGTATCAACAGATATTAAGCAGACAGTCTACTAATACTCAAATGGACCATTAAAATAAAGTGTTACCAACATAAATCATTAAATAGGATTAGACTATTAGCATCTTTCTTTAAAACGAACAAATTTGTTTGAATTTTTTTCTTTTTAAATGGATAGCTTACGCAAAAAATTTAAAATTGTCATCATTTACTCAACCTTTACTTGTTCCAAACCGGTTTGTCTTTTTTTCCTTCTGTTGAACACAAAAGAAGATATTTTGAAGAAAGCTGGAAACTTGTAACCATTGACTACACCACTGGGACACACTATACCTACACAGATGTCTGTCCAAACAGCTTCTAAAAAGTGATTTTTGCAGGATAGGTGGCCTTTAAGATCAAATGTTGCACTTTTAACTTTACTGCAAATAAACTTGAACTGTTTTAGAGAACTCAAAATGATGTAACATAAATAGATGCCTTTATATTTCAGACTGGGGCCCCTCATGTTTGGGGCCTATTGTCCTTAAAATGTGGAGAGACCTCCGCAAAAGACCATCTTTGGAATGTGGTGGAACATCATATACAAAACTTGATCATGTAAGCGATAAATCTGCAGTGACTGCATGACGCTATCAAGTCAACGTGGGCCAAAATCTGTTTAAATGTCCCCAATATTCAGTCTGTTCAGCAGAGTTCGTGCCTACTATTATAACAACGCACTTATAGTGACCACCAAAAACAAAGTCGCTGTGAACATGAAAGTGAGCTTATTTGAATTTTCGCACAAAGGTGGAATGAGGCGTTGTTCATTTACTGCTTTGCGGACAGGTTGCATGTTTGATGTTTTCATCCGTTTCCTCTGAGCGAAACCCCTGTTGAGTTCCACTGTTTCTTTACCAGGTAATTAAAACCTCCTTGCTGACCTTCACAAACAGAAAGCCCGTATGAAAGTCATGGTCAACTGCCTTTGTACAGGGTATTACAGAAAACAACAACAACTACAAAAGTAACCTTCCTCACAGCGGCGGACGTGGGAGGTCTTTGATTGTGCATATCAAAGAATGGCTCCCCCTGTGTGCTCATAGTAAAGCCTCCCAAGGTCAGACTGTCTACATCACTGCGCACTGGCCAAAACTGTGCAAGGTGCTGGATACAACTTTTTAACCTATATAGTCTGTGCTGAAAAGTAAAGAGTGGTTATTGTGGCTCTATTTGTGGTTCATGTATTCTGGGAAAATCTAATCATTAGGGCTAGGCGATACTGCAAAATTTGGTATCGATCCGATACCAAGTAAATACAGGGCCAGTATCACCGATATCGATACCGATACTGATACTTTTACATTAAAAAGCATGCACTTGAACCTAAATGTACTTTTCTGTAGGGGAGAACAGTGTGTGATGATTTATGAGTTGAATGCTCTCAAAGCAGCTATAATTAATTGTATTTATTAAAACCCAGGACACATTTTAAACACTTTTAACCCAAATAAAAACATTTTTATTATTGTAATGTTCTGGATTTGCAAACAAAAAATTATTACTAGAGATGAATTTTTTTAACTTTACTTCAGCCTGGGTTTTTTTTTGTTCAGAAACAATAATATAATAATAAAACCATTTCTCTTTTAGCACTTCTTCAATGTCTTTAAACAAATAAATGTAAAACAATACGCATTTCAAATACATTTTTAATAAACAAAGACCACAAAATTATTACTGGCGAACAAATGTTTTAAAACTTTTTTCAGTTTTGTTCAAAATAACAAAATAAAGTGTTTCTCTTTCATTAGACACTAAACATTGCCTTATTTTATAAACAAAGTGCAAACAGTTGCTTATAATGAGGGATATTCTGACATTTTCATTTCAATTATTAAAACACCTGTATTCTCACCAGCTAAAAAATGTTTTAAGTGTTTTTAAATGTTTTTTTTTATTATTATTTCCTACTAACACACTACAGCAAAAAATAACTGACTTAAAACCATTTTGCAATATTTTCGTTTACTGCAGTAAAATAACTCCAAACAGCCCTCCTCTTTCTTTCCGTCATCTCAGAACAGCCAAAAGTGCTTGCGCTTTGGCGCTGCTGAGTCACGTGATGAAAGGACAACTAATAACAGCAGAGCAAGAAGGAGCAACGGTGTTTAGAGACATGCCCGCTCTTTTAGGAAACCGGAGCAATGTACTTAAGCGAAAATTAGATGAAATTTAAATAAAAGTATCGATCTCGGAAGGCTAGTATTGATCCGATATCAATACCAACGTTGGTATCGATACAATCGATATTAGTATCGATTCGCCCACCCCTACTAATCATATGTTATGGGGTGCTGCAAGAATTCATATCAAAACTTTTCAGTGCAGGTCTTTGAATTCCATACTACTGCATCTGCAGAACTTAAGGCCCATTTCTAGTACTGTTAAGCACGAGTGCTGCCGCTTGAAAACAAGCCTGATCAAGGTGACTGGTACCGAACAGTATCATACCATACTGAACTGTACTTTACCATTCAGTGGTTTTATATATAATCATCAGTCTGGGCGATGCAATGGCGCAGTAGGTAGTGCTGTCGCCTCACAGCAAGAAGGTCGCTGGTTCGAGCCTCGGCTGGGTCAGTTGGCGTTTCTGTGTGGAGTTTGCATGTTCTCCCTGCATTCACGTGGGTTTCCTCCGGGTGCTCCAGTTTCCCCCACAGACCAAAGACATCCGGTACAGGTGAATTGGGTAGGCTAAATTGTCCGTAGTGTATGAGTGTGTATGGATGTTTCCCAGAGATGGGTTGCAGCTGGAAGGGCATCCGCTGCGTAAAACATGTGCTGGATAAGTTGGCGGTTCATTCCGCTGTGGCGACCCCGGGTTAATAAAGGGACTAAGCCGAAAAGAAAATGAATGAATGAATGAATCATCAGTCTACATTTATGTGAAACAGACAAACAAACAAAATGTTACTCTGGTACATTCTGTTGCACGTTTCAGATGACAATTAGAGGGCGTTGTCTACTGTTTTAAAGTCTGAAATATGTTACTAATGCCTGAATTTAGCCCCAATTTTGACTCGCCAACAGGTTTTGAGAAGTCGTTGACAAATGCCCGAAATCACAGGCAAATCGGTGCTCGTTAACATAACAATCACACAGTATGAACTATCAAAGATGCGATCTGAGAGAATCGCCAATGAGTCGCTAATTGAAAATAACACTGGCGATTACCTACAGCCAATGAGAGAGCAGCATCTACTAGTATGGGTATCTGCAGGCCAGCAGGAGGTTGGGGAAGAAGTTGAAAGTGCTCTTTTTAGTCTATTAGGACCCAGGAAATGAAGGAAAAACTAGTGTAAATTTGGCCGGAGTACCTGTGTCTGTTTGACATGTCATCTTACGCCTGTTTCACACCGCAAGCGAAAGCAGTGCGTGAGCAGTGCGTGCGCAACACGTATGGAGAGCAGAAGCAGCACGCAGGCGTTTGCCTTTTTACACCAGCTGCGTCTTCTGGTTCTTTGGCAGCTGCTGCACTGATCAATCTATTTCTGTCTATTCTATCTAGTTACCTATCTCTCTCTTTCTCTCTATATATAAATACAATTTTTTTACTTTTCATCTGCACCAAGGCCCGCGGCAACTTCCTCCTATGCTGTTTCCTTAACCTGCAAGTCTTTATTTTACAAATTATAAAGATCCTACAACACTGTATGCTTCTCATGCTCTATGAGGAGTGTCTGGTGCACTCAGAAGACAATCGCCTGTGACATCATGTCATTTTGTTTTTGATTGTCAGGATGTTGTAGGCCTAGTTATAATAATATTTATACAATATAGTTATAATGATATTTATACATGATCAAACTAGTGTTACTTTCTCCGCTTCATCGATGTCCAGCGGCAGAGTAAAGGCTCGGTAATTCATGCTCGTGCAAAGGATGAGACGGACAGAAGTAATCAATGCATGCCCTTCCTTTACTTATTTTCGTGTTGTCAGGTTCACAGTGCAAACAGCGAGCTCACATCATCAGCATGCTTGTCGAACTGCACTACCCACAATTCACTTCGCTATGGACTACAACTCCCGTAAATAGCAGTCTTAAAGCCGCCACTTCTATTTCCATTCTTCTTTAACACTAGTGTGCAACTTAAGCAAAACTGTTGCTAAAATAGTTTTACATTTGGTTTGCTAAATAAATATTTGTTGCCGTTTTTAATTGTTTAAGTTAATTTGATTGACTATATATAAATCAGTTGATATTATTGACACATTTATTGGGTAAAATTGCTACTTTTTACTGCCATTCAATGTGTTTTGGTCATTATCAGTGTACGGTCACTTTAATTGAGCATGTATAGACAAAAATAGACCCTTTTTAAGACACACATCTGTGTTTAAAGTTTACTTCCACTGTCGAGCTGAGGGAACGGAACCAACCCCGTGACGTCAGACACAGTGATACTCCAAGATGGCGGCGCCCTAGGTCTAAAAGCTATAGTAAAACATGCAGTTTTTTTTCAAAATGGTTACATTAATCGAGTTTATAATATATATTTCCATTAAAGGGGAAACCAATTTACAAAATAATGTAAACTTGACGGAGTGCTTAATTTTCCCTTTAAGTTTACATTTTGTAATTGATTTCCACTTTAATGAAAATATATATTACAAACTCGACTAATGTAACCATTTTGAAGAAAAAGGCATGTTTTACTATAGCTTTTACAGCTAGGCTTCTCGTCCACTTTAACCTGTTATATTTTATATCTTCTGTTTTAATGTTAAAGTAACCCTTTGATGAATGGAAATTATGAAAGTAACTTTATAAATTAAATTTCAACAACAAATTATAGAAACTGAATTTTAGATATTTATGCAGAAACACTTGCTTTACTTCAGTCCAACAAAGATCTGTTATAATCAATGACGCTTAATACACTGTTCAGTGAATCTTGTTCACATTGTGTCTATAATGAGATGATTCACAAGCATGCAGAAGTTAATACTGGGTAAAAACTCTGGCATTTTGAATGGTGTGTGAATTATGATTAACTTTAAATGTCTTTGATTGGTTATTGTGCTCTAGAGATAAACATAAATACTTTTGATTGGATGATTTGCTCAGTGCTGCAAAAACATGTTATAAATAGAAACTTGACACTCTCTAGAGCAAGAACAGAAATACTGAAAGGAGTGTTTACCAGCTCTGTTTTGCCAATATATTATTACAGCTTCAGCTGAGGGTGCTCATTTGAGGCCTGGTGACTAAAGAAAAAAGTTTTGTTCAGAAACGGCAGTCGATGCAGTAAAACTCTCTCCAAGATGTTCCAAAGTAAAGGTTTTTGCTTTTGTTGAAAGTGCATTGACTTTATCAAATGTTTATTAAACAAGAGAACGGGAGGATATTTGAGACTAATAGGGGTGGGATACACTGAAATCAAACCAATTCAAAGTTTAAAAATGGTTGTGCAGTTTACAAGATTATGCATGGTTTAGCTCCTCCACTTCTAGCCGACTTTATTCAATTTAAATCTGTAGAAAACAGAGTAACTAGGGGTGCAGCGCGAGCTGATTGCATTATTCCACTTAGAAAAACCTCTTTTGGTCAGGCTTGTTTTTCTTTTAAAACATCGGATCAGTAGAATTTGAAACCACAATCTGTTAGAGAATGTGTATCTTTTAATTCACTTAAGTATAATTTTAGGAAATGGCTTAATTCTTAATAATCATCAACTATGTTTTTGCTATTGTTGTGGTTGTTTGTTTGTTTGAGTATTGTTTAAAGTTTGAATTTGTATTTTTATTGGTATGGGCCTTTAACATTTGGCAAAGGAACCACCTATGAAAACTAGTCTTTGGGATAATCTGCTTACATTTACGTTATTGGTCAATGTTGACTAATCTACACTGTCCCATGTAGTGAAATAAGTGAAGTTTATTTATAAACTAATTTCGAGAGGATCACGTGCTTATGATTGCTTGCAGCTGGTCCTGCATTATTCAATGTATAATTCACCAATCAGACGATTCCTAAGCCACTATAAATACCCTAAGTTCCATGACAGCCATCTTTGTTTTGAAGAATCCCCCCTTCCACCCCTACTCCTCCTCCTTTCCTAGATGGGTGGCACGGTGGCCCAGTGGTTAGCACTGTTGCCTCACAACAAGAACGTCACTGGTTCTAGCTCTTAACAAGCCAGCCGACGTTTCTGTGCGGAGTTTACACGTTCTTCCCGTGCTCACGTGGGTTTCCCCCGGGTTCCCCGGTTTCCTCCCACCATCCGAAAAAACATGCAACTTAAGTTAATTGACTAATCCAAATTGGCACCATAGACATGCTCCTAGTAAGTAGTTATCTCTTAAGAGCAATCACTATCTGCAGGGGAGTTCTTGAGATCTACCTGAGCTCAAACTCCCCTCTCGCCTTGCAAACGGGAGGGAGCCCCGGGCTCGAACATCTTATGAGCTCAGGGCTCAGCATGCCAAAATAGCTTTATAATCAATCATCAGCTAAGTGTGAACTCTTGAAATGTAATAAAAAACCTGAGGTTGCAGACACGAACAACAGTCGTCAGAAATGTTTACAGCATAGACAGATATTAACCTTGGCTTGTGGTAAAAAATTGACACCAGAATAAACAAATCTGGCCTGGAATTCAAGATAAGTGGCCAAACTTTCCCTTGCACTATTACAGCTGTGGTGAAATCTGTCCATTTGTAGCATTACATCTAGATTTAAGCAAATTATATCAGCATTTTTAACATGTTTCTGCTCAGCTCAGGAAAACAGCATTTACATTAAGCATTTTGTATGCTATATTTCAAAAATAAATAAATAGGTGGATGAAAAATATTAAAACAGGCCAAATGGATGACCCTTTCAGTCATACTGTAGCAAGATAAGCTAGTTGTTCCAAATCTGTGATTTTTATTATATTGTATCTTTCCACAATCAGTCCAGTTCCCTAAAAAAGCTGGTCATGCACAATAGACAAATACACAAAAGGTAATGGGGTCAATCGGTTCAACACTGCAGCCAAAATTGATCATCAGTTCAGTGCTGAACAGGGTAAGAATATGTTTCGGCACATATACAGTGTCATTGTTAATGTGTTAATTAAAAATAACATGTTTGTTTTACTTGCATGGTATGGCCATACATACTGTCACGATCACCAGCGATCTTCTCCCCTTAGATCGCTGGTTTACATGCACAATCACCAATGGACTACAAATTTGCCACCTAATGGACTACATTTCCAAACATGCACTACTCTGACATCACACACAATCGGTTACTCATCTCCACTGATTGCACACACACCACTGGAGGCTTGTCAAGACTGATTGCACTCAACATATAAGCAGCACACACACTCGTTTCAGGGCTGAGTCTTGTTCATCTGTTCACAGTGTCAATTCTAAGCGTTTCCTTGTTTTGTCTTTGTCGTGTTTGGACCCTCGCCTTGATTCTCTGTTTCTGCCTGTCTGCTGCCATCCCTGTGACCTTTTGCCTGTTATATTGACTACGACTCTGGATTGTCCTCATACATCTGTTTGCTCCTGTACTGATCATTGCTTGTCTGACCATCCCTTTAAATAAACCTGCATTTGGATCCGCATCCTGTTGTCAGCATCCATCCTTAGTTACACATACAAATCCTTATAGGGCACATATCATGTAATGGCAATCTGGTTGTAATAGACGATAATAGATTACACAATGTAATCTACAGTGCATTGGGAAAGTATTCATAGCGCTTCACTTTTTCCACTTTTTTTTTTTTACAGCCTTATTCCAAAATGGAATTCACTTATTTCCTTAAAATTATACACACAATACCCCGTAATGACGATGTGAAAAAACTATATTTCCAGATTATGATTTCTCCAAAAACTAAAACGCTTTGTGTATGTGTAATGTGTTAATTAATATCAATAATCATTATTAGATGATGAGAGTAATAATGATCATAATATCGCAGCCATACATTCTAATGTGTTATTCGAAGTTTATAGTTTCCTGATTGATATATAAATCAATATAATATATACAGTTGAAGTCAGAATTATTAGCCCCCCTGTTTATTTTTTCCCCAATTTCAGTTTAACGGAGAGAAGACTTTTTCAACACATTTCTAAACATAATAGTTTTAATAACTAATTTCTAATAACTGATTTATTTTATCTTTGCCATGATGACAGTAAATAATATTTGACTAGATATTTTTCAAGACACTTCTATACAGTTTAAAGTGACATTTAAAGGCTTAACTAGGTTAATTAGGTTAACTAGGCAGGTTAGGGTAATTAGGAATGTCATTGTATAGCGATGGTTTGTTCTGTAGACTATCGAAAAAAAAAATAGCTTACATGGGCTAATAATTTTGACCTTAAAATGGTGTTTAAAAAATTTAAAACTGCTTTAATTCTAGTCAAAATAAAACAAATAAGACTTTCTCCAGAAGAAAAAATATTATCAGACATACTGTGAAAATTTCTTTGCTCTGTTAAACATCATTTGGGAAATATTCAAAAAAGAAAAAAAACTCAAAGGAGGGCGAATAATTCTGACTTCAACTGTATATCATTATAACAGTATAAATGGTTCTAAGAAAATCATATTCAAAAGCTAATTTCTGATTTTTATTTACAGCATAAAACAACTTAACACTAAAATGCCTCATAGCCAGTGGCGTTTATTTTCAAATGTTAAAATTAATAATTGAATGCAACAAAAATATAAAATGGGCACCAAAGCAACATTAATCATAATCATTTGAGGTTTCTTTTCAGAGAGCGCTGGAATAAACAACCACCAACACTGGAACAATGTGAATACACAGAGCCAATGCACTCGCAGACAGAAGAACGTTTCAATAGCGGTGGAGCTGGAAAAAAAAAAGAAAAGGAGGGAAAAAAGTGTCACTTGCAGCTGTGGACTCCTAATCCCTCAGAGACAAAAGAGGAGAGAGAGAGTGAAAGAGAAAAGAGCACTTTTTGTAGTGAACCTACGAACGAAGCACAAACCCAGAGGGATCCACAACTGCAAATAGTGTTTGAAAATGTTCAAGTTTAGCCTTGTGTGTTCTGGTGGTGGTCCGCAGCATCACGGTGACAGGTAGAGAAGGCCTGCTTCATTTTAATTGCTTACGTGTTGTTTCTCAATGCACCCGAGCTGTAGTCATAAAAACGAGAGCCGTTTAGTATTAAACTCTTTTATGAATGAGGCCAAATCTGTGGAGGCATGAGGCAGTACTGGGCCATTTTGTCAGCAAGGAAGGGTCCGAGGAGAATTTCACGTTCTCTCTGGGGTGGATGGATTGCCACCTACCCGTGCAATCATGCACCATGTGCCGAGCGAGAGAACACAATAGAGAAATAAAAGATCTTTTGTGAAGGCAGAGAGGATGGAGGGAGAGATAAACGAGAGGCTCCGTAGAGGCTTGTGTCAGAAAGACAGGAGGAAAAAATCAAAACAAGACATTTGTGGAAGAGTATGTGGTAGCTGTCCTTAAACTCTCTTACAAAAAACTACTACAGCATTAACACAGTAAATCCAAGTACAACTGGAGTAAATGTGTAGTGTAGAGAAGGATAAATGCAGTAAAATTGCAATATAGTGAAGTTTAAACAGTTCTACTACAGTACCCAGCAGGCACACAATGTCATAAGATGTTAATATTAGGTTGGATTTAGGTCATGACGTCAGGTGACCAAAATTCAATATCTAGCCAGCGTCTAAGGACAACGTTAATTTGACGTCCAATAACAACGTTGATATTTGGTTGATTTTAGGTTGTGTTAAAAAAGCGACCAAAATCCAACATCATATTTGCTGGCAGCTAGCTCTCTGCAACTCTCACATGGTCGCTCACTGAAGCTAAGCAGGGCTGCGCCCGGTCAGTACCTGGATGGGAGACCACAAGGAAAAGCTAGGTTGCTGCCGGAAGTGATGTTAGTGAGGCCAGCAGGGGGCGCTCAACCTGCGGTCTGTGTGGGTCCTAACTCCCCAGTATAGTGAAGGAGACTCTATACTGCTCAGTGAGCGCCATCCTTTGGATGAGACATTAAATAGAGGTCCTGACTCTCTGTGGTCGTAAAAAAATCCCAGGATGTTCTGGGAAAAGAGTTCAAAAAAAGAGTAGGGGTTTGACCCCGGCATCCTGGCCAAATTTGCCCACTGCCCTCTGTCCATCATGGCCTCCTAACCTCTGTCTCCTCCCCACCAATCAGCTGGTGTGCGGTCTGGTGCAATTTGGCTGCCGTCGCATCATTCTGGTGGATGCTGCACACTGGTGGTGGATGAGGAGATTCCCTCCCAATGTGTAAAGAGCTTTGAGTGTCTAGAAAAGTGCTTTATAAATGTAAGGAATTATTATTATTATTATTATTATTATTATTATTATTATTATATTGACGTCAAATTCTAACAGTTATGCGTCAGGTATGGCAACCAAAATTTAACGTCTGATAAACGTCATAGTGGTAACGTCCACACAACGTCAAGCTGTAACATGATTAGACATTGATATTTGGTTGATTTTAGGTTGGACATTGACGTCGATCTGACGTTGGGTTCTGACGTCAACCCAATTTTTATTTTCATTTTCCAGGGTTTCTGCAGGTTCTGCAGGAGTTTTAAAGACATTTTTAAGACCATTATGAATCACATTTTAGACTCATACAGGGCTAAACGCAAAGGTTTTTCGAATGACCCAGATGGAAAAGTTTTTTATTTGCCTTATCAAAAAACATTATTATAATTTAATACATTTAATGATACAATAGAAATATAATTATACAAAATTGTATAATTTAGATATTTCTTAGCAAAAAAAAAAATATTATTGTGTCAAAACAAGCAAGCTCTTGATGTAAACATACACTTTTTTTCAACATAACCTGTCTTTAAAAATAAAAATTGACAATTGTTTTAAAAGTTTTAAAAACTATAATAAACTAAATGTATGCACAGCAGCCTGTCCTCAGCAGTAAATACATGGAGAACGTTATTGTAAGGAAAATAATTAAACCATTGTGGTAAATAGAGTTAAAAATTACATTTAAATAAAAAGTTAAGTTTTATTGAGATGGATTGTTGGTAATTGCATGGGTGTTGGCCAGATTGGGTAGCTATACATGAACAAAGAAAAATTAAGACTTCGCGGACACCCTGTTTTCAACGTCAATCTGACGACATGCTGACATTTTGTGACTGCTGCAGTGAGGTTAATATTTCCAAAAAAATCAACAGCAGTGAAATCTGCACCATTAAAACCCAACTGAAGTAAAAAGAAGTAAAAATGTATATATTAAAGTATAAATACAGTACAAACGAAGACTTCAGATGCAAAATGTTCTTCTAAAATTAGTTTTTTTCTAAGACTTGTTTGTATATAAACCAAACCAGACAGAAAGCCTCACAGACAGTTCAGGACTCCACCCATCCTCTTTATTATGAATTTGAAAAGCTTCCTTCTGGTAGGCGATACACAGTACCCACAGCAAAAACAAATATTTTTAAGAAATATTTTATACTGTCTGCCAGGGGCTTCGCTAGACCCAATTTACTGGGGCACGTGCCCCAGTATAAATCGCCAGTGCCCCAGTAAATGCTTTGAGATATGATTTACTTCATATGCAAGTGTATGTATTAAGAGGGGTAATCCCGGAATAAAGACGTTATTCTCTATGTGCAACCGAACCAACGCTGGTGAAAGCACTGTAGTTTAATCAAAAAGCAAATTGACGCATCTCTGCATGTGCGCAGAAAACCACAGCCGCGCGTCTCACACATCGCTCCTGCTGGACCCTGACGCGCTGCTCTTCTCTCGGTGCGAGTCCCGGTTGTTAACATGTACGACGAAAAAAATACCCGCTGCTCACGCGCCGCTCAAGACCCAGTCTTTTATGTGGAGGTGACGGCACGGTGGAAGTGAGTTTTGCAAGTCGACAAAACTAGTTTAAACAATATGATGGTGATCTTACTAAGCATGCCTCCTGATAGATTTTTTGTATGAAGCACAAAGGATGGATGTAGTCAGGGAGGTAAAACTTAAAGGTGCAGTATGTAAGTTTGACACCCAGTGGTTGAACTGGGTATTGCACTCCTAGATCAAAATAAACAAACGCGTGGGATGCCAGAGATTGAGTACAGGAGCGAGTGATTTAAACACAGGAGCGAGTGATTTAAACCGTGTTCTAAATAAAATCAACGACACGCGATAGAAGGAATTATGTTCCATATTAAAAGGAGTTTTAGTTCTAACCAACACCTCGAATTGAGATATTAGAAACGGCTTCTATTTCTCACAGCTCAACATGTGAAACCTATGACAGTGCACCTCAGGTAAGCCTCGTGTGTTTTATTCAGTGCTAAATGCTAACAATGTGAGTTTGAATGGATTCTAAACCTTACCGTTTCGTGAGTGAGTGCTTATTCTGTGCTTCTGAAAGGCTGTATTTACATTTTTGTCGTGTTTCGTCTGGTGCAAAGAGTCAAACTGCTGTTTGCGTGTTGTTAGGACACGAGATTACAATGTAACCTGCTCACCTAATGTTTACGTTCGTAATATTTATATCATTTGCTAATTAATAACCTCATGTGGAACTGAATCTGTCTCATTTCGACGTCTGATACTGTCCATTTCGGTCACGGGCGCATGCTTTCAGAGCCTTTCTGAATGAATGAATGAAATACGCTGTTTTCCAACAAGGCAACCCGGAGTGCTGAATTATAATTGGCTAAACTGGCATTCTGCAGGTTAACTTTACCTAAACAAAGACAGCGTTCCGGCACGGAAAAACCATTTTCAAAGCAGAATATCTGACTTCAGCATTGTTTTTCAGTTAAACAAGTATGTTCACTTGGGATGTTTCTTAAATATCTGCAAACATATTATGGTATTTTTATGCTTTAGAAGAATCAAAAACTTACATACAGCACCTTTAATAAGCCTAATTCTCTGCCATGTGTCAAGTCTAAGACAACAGATAATTAAACATCTTTTTTGTATTCTATAGAATTGCCTATATAGAATTTCATTCAAATGAAATTATTATTCATGCAAAAGATTTTTTTAAATGATCTTAGCATCACTCCAGTTGTGTCTTTACATTATTTTCCAGTTACATTTAGGATTAACTATTTAGAATAATCATTGTATAATAACAATAATAATTTTATTTGTTTATATATATATATATATATATATATATATATATATATATATATATATATATATATATATATATATATATATATAATTAATTTATTAATAATTTTATTTTTTTGGGGGGGTGCCCCAGTAGAGCTAGCAACGCCTAGCAACGCCCCTGCTAGCAACGCCCCTGCTGTCTGCTATTACCATATTGAATAAATGACCATGACGTAGTTTGTATGTTATCCTGTGGTTTCATGGCTAGGGTTGTGTGTTGGTAATCTGTGGTGTAGGAAGCTTTGTGTTTGTGCTCTGTGTTTGTGTTTTGTATTTGTGATGTTTGAGAGGCCAAAAACGAATTTCCACACGTGTGGACAATAAAAACTTCTAAGAGTTAGGCTCAGTAATTTCACTTTTATGGCGATGGATAAAATGCAGTTCAGATGCTGTTGAGCAGCTATTAAGTACCAACACTATCTTACAAAAATTCGTAACTTTTTGATTTAGTGGCTAATTCGTCGTACGATTTCATTCGTACAATTTAGTACAATTTGCTTATGTCCCAAAGACAGTTGGGTTTAGGGGTGGGGTTTGATGACACGCCTCCTTTTTAAAATCGTGCATTTTCATACGACTGAACTCTTTTGAATTTGTACGAATTAGCCACTAAACTGACAAACCATAAAATAGTTACGTTTCCTCAGGCTGGATATACTAGGATGTATGTTTAGTACAACTGTATTATAGTATAACTGTAGATCTATTCAGTGGTGGAAAGAGTACTGAAAAATCATACTCAAGTAAAAGTACCATTACTTGCCTAAAAATGTAGTGTGAGTAGAATAAAAGTATCTGTTGTAAATATTACTCAAAGTATGAGTAAAAAGTAGCCCTTTTAAAAGTACTCAAGACTAGTGAGTAGTGAGTATTATGCTGTCAAAAGCTGATATGTTTACATGTAATTTGTGCATGTGTGTGTAAACGTAACATTCTGTAGTGCATTAAGTTATTCTCCAGCAGGCACACAACATCATGAGACATTAATATTAGGTTAGATTTAGGTTGTAATGTCAGGTGACCAAAATTAATTGTCAAGCCAGCAGCTAAGGACAACGTTATTTTGATGTCCAATAATGACGTCAAATGACGTTCATATTTGGTTGTTTTTAGGTTGTTAGAAAGTAACCAAAATCCAGCGTCGAGCCAACATCTTAAACCAACGTCATATTGACGTCAAATACTGACATTTATTCGTCAGGTACGGCAACCAAAATCCAACGTCTGATAGATGTCATAGGGGTAACGTTCACACAATGTCAAGCTGTAACATCATTAGACGTTGATATTTGGTTGGTTTTAGGTTGGACATTGGATATTGATGTTGGCCTGACGTTGAGTTCTGACGTCAACCCTATTTTCATTTCCAAACAAAACACAAAGTCCCCATGACGTTAGGGTTCAACGTCAATCAGACGTCATGTTGACGCCCTGTGCCTGAAGGGTGTTTAAGGCTATTTCAGTCATCATACAGTAAACATCCATCATCTTCTCATCAGTGACATGCATCTAAACAGTCTCTGGGTTAATGCGCGTAAAGATTTTGATCATCTTCATGGACATTTTTAATATTTCCAAACAGTTTGCTGCAATTATAAAGTGCACGCGTCTTGAGGTAGTTCCTTATGATGTGATTTACCTTCTATGTGCGATTTGATTGGACAGAAATCTCAGGACTGATTTTTCTAATTCCCATAGACAAGAAAAAAATAAAGTAGTGACTTCAGGTTGAAGGAAAGTAGTGGAGTAAAAGTACAGTTACTGCACTAAAAATGTACTCAAGGAAAAGTAAAAGTGCACATTTTTAAAACTACTCAGTAAATTACAATTCCTGAGAAAAACTACTCAATTACAGTAATTTGAGTATTTGTAATTAGTTACTTTACACCACTGGTTATATTACAGTAAAACTGCAGTTGTATTTCATTAACATTTGTACCTAAGCATTCAACTGCTATCTTATTGTATATATGTGTTTAGGTGAAAATATTAATAAAATAAACATTTGATTTATTTAAATTTCAGTTGTTGTTTTTACTGCAGTAGTCAGTTGCAAATTACATTGATTTAAATTGCTAAATGCATGTTAGTTTTGGATGAAATATACTGGATGTCAGACTCCACCTAACGTGGGTCAATAATTGGCATCATGAAACTGAAAGTTTGCAGTTTTATTGGCCATTGAGTGTGTTTGGGAACAGGTAGTGGGATGTGTTCGAGAGAGAGACATAGGAGAGGGGTGATTTTATATCCTGAGGGAGTGATGTGGTATGACCAGAGAGTGGAGAAACAAAACGACAGAGGGAGAGCCTTTTTTCCCACAGTCCCCTAGAGGGTTTCATGTAAAGTCAGAGCAGAAAGAGAGATGCTGATAGGGAAGAGGTAGAGCTGAGCTCAGAGCTCACAAACAGACTGCTTCTGTCTACGTTTACTGATCAGACACTGTACACCTTAACTTACCTCAACTCAGTGCTGATGTGCCAGCGGTGTGCTAATAAAAGCTAACCAGTCAAATCAAGATCCTTTGGTTGTTGCTCATTTTTTATGTGAAGGGGACAATTAATATACAGGTTTTTATTGCTGTTGTGTGTGCATGTCTCTTTAAATGCAAATGAGCTGATGCTCCCCAGAAGAAAGAGCTTTTACAGCCTGTCTTTCAGATATTCTTAAAGGGTTAGTTCACCCAAAAATGCAAATTCTGCTGTTATTTACTCACCCTTCTGTCATTGCAACCCCTTTAGACATTCGACAATCTTCAGAACCCAAATGAAGATATTTTAGAATAAATCTGAGTTTCCTTATCCTCCTTAGACAGCAACAGTCCTGTCCTTTATTTTGGATGAACAGTTTCTTAAGACAAAATATCAGACTTAAAGGCTTGTCAAACTCCTGATTAACTATTTTATGGGTTCACACATCTGAGTTACATGTCCAGAAAGCCAGCTGTAAGACAGCACACATTGTGTGATAATTAAACTAAAGGTTTCTTTTGCCTTTAAATGCATGTAAACTGTCAAATACACATGGTTATATACAAAGGGTTGTATATAGGTTATATAAAAATACACAAGTTTACATTAATAGTCGATTATGTCCGTTGTTTTATTTTTATTTTAAAGACCTGGTGGTACGACATACCTGCCAACACTCCCATTTTTCCCAGGAGTCTCATGTATTTCACACCCATGTCCCGCCATCCTCCCATTTTGTTATTTCTCCCGGGAAACTCCCTTAATTTGTATGGCCCAATCTACAGTAGTTACAAAAACATCACTTTTTGTCCATGTTTGTCAAGTTGCCAGGTCTTGTATGAAGCTCATCACTTCACACATCTGACCAAATATTCAAATCTCGAAGAATTTTTTTTACCTCAATCTGGCAACAAACGTTACAACCCAGTTGTGCTGTTGATTTGTGCGCAGGTGGTAGCAACGTCAGTAGTAGCGGTCTTGGCCAGAACCATAGATATATACACTAGATATCGCATAGGGACCCTGAGCATGCGTCAATAGCGCCGCCACATTGGTACAGTGCTCCTAGGACATTTGTCATTCAACCGCGTTAGTCAAGACAGTGTGCCAATGTGAAGATGCTGGACTTTAGCGCTGTGTACGGATGTAGTAATGAGCAAACAAAGAAAACATAGCACAAAGGCAGAACATTTCATAGGTAAGATTTTTTTTTTTTTTTATGTTTTTGTATGTTATGAACTTTTGTGCTTAACAAGTAATGTTATTGATGATAATACAGTCTCTTACTGCATTCACCATAAGGCAAAGTAGCACCAACTCGCACTTAATTCTAGACTTATGCTAGTTTTGTTGAATAAAATAAGCAAACAATGTTATGAAATATGACAACAAGACGCTGCGCTGCCAGAAACTTGTATTATTGTCAGCTAGGTAAACGAGTCGTTCATAACGGAGATTCACTCACAAACGAATCGCTCCCTCCGTCAGAATGAGAAGTGAAAGCAGGGGGGGAGGGGGGGTTCAGGACATGGATTAGATCAAATTAAACAGGTAGAGAGAATAATACATTTCCATGCACACAAACACTCACTCTTTGTCGGTAATGCCCGTGCGGTCACATCCATCAATGTAGAAAAGTGATGTAAAATTATAATATTTCGTAATTGAAAAAAAATCTTTGCATACTGACCACCGGGGAAAACTCCCGATCATAGATATATGTGTATATGTGTATATCTCTGGCTTTGGATGGCCACAGTCCTCCACTTCACCTTGGTCCCGCATTCATTTCAAATTCATTTTCTACCCTGTACTAAAATGGCGGCTCTATTGACGCATTCATTCTAATAGACAACAGCAGGGTAGGCAACATCTAATGTATATATCTATGGGCCAGAACAATATTCCAATGGTCAAATATTCAAAGGGCTAAAGTGTTACCCTAAACCGTTGTTTGAGGGAATTTCACAATTATTTTAAACACACATTTTTAACACAATTTTATTGCTTCAATCATTTGGAGAGAGAAAAGCACACACACTGGTTTGATCTTTGTTGGGTTTGCATTTAAATGGAGTATACAGTACTTTGAAAAGCTGTGATTTGGAGTAATACCTAAAATAAATACGTAAGGTTGAGTAAATGGTGAGTAATTAATAATTATGTATGAACTATCCCTTAATGTCGTGTTCAAGCCTTTTTTTTTCCAAACAATCCCTTTAAAACAGTGACCAAATGACTGAAGTTGGCAAAAATAGACACCGTGTTAATGAGTGCATGTTTTAGGGCAGGGGTGTCAAACTCTGCATCAGCCCTGCACAGTTTAGTTACAACCCTTCTTCAACACATTTACCTGCAGGTTTCAAACAAGCCTGAAGGACTCAATTAGTTTGATCAGGTGTGATTAATTAGGGTTGGAACTAAACTGTGCAGAGCTCCGGCCCTCCAGGAACTGAGTTTGACACCTGTGTTTTAGGGGATTGAAATATTCCTGCAACTTTAATATAATTGTGTACAAAGACGTTTTTTTATTGTGTTATTTTATTTCTATTTTTGGTGCTAATGCAAACATTGTAAACTGTATAGTGAGAAGCCTATATCTGTAATTTTATCATAATAATGCATACTTTGTGTTTAAAGGATCAGACAAGAAAAAGTAATATGGTTATGGTTTATGACACCATAACATTTTAATGCAAAATAAAGTAGACAATAAGAAAAACAAAAAGAAAAGAAAAGAAAATAACGTGATGCTTGAGCATTTAATTTTAATAGAACTATACCATATATGATGGTAAGATATTAAATACAGTTAATAAGACCACCACACATTCTCATTCAATAATAACCTTTGTATTTAGGCTATTAGAATATATATATATATATATATATATATATATATATATATATATATATATATATATATATATATATATATATATATATATATACAAGGGCATGAATGAAATGTTCGTGAGTTGAAGTGAAACTGCCGAACTGCAGTTAAAGTCAGGCATCCTGCTGATTTGATTAAGAACGGCACTCTTTTGTCAGACGGCTCTCCGGTCAGGTGTACATCTGCGCTAATATATCAAGGTGAACGTCATCATAGCTTGCGTAGAATAGACAACCCAACTTTGAGATTAGATTAACGGCGATATTTATTTTATAAATTGTATATATTTTTTTTAAAAGAGTGCCCTTCTGAATCAAATCACTTCAACTCACGAACATTTCATTCATGCCCTCGTTACAAACTGGGGTATTAGACACAAATAATGAGTAAGGACTGGTGAGAGTGTTATGGAATTTAATAATGCATGCTAATGGAAAGAAAAATAAATTCAGCATTTCGCGATGTGTGTGTGTGTGCGCCATCCTTTACTGACAGCCGCGTGTGGATCTTGTCGGAAAATATGGCGCAAGGTCCTAAAGACCCCGGTGTTTACTTCAATAATGCCACTAATATCTGCATACTCCACATCTCTTAATTCCATTTCTGTTTAGTTCAGTTATTACTTTAGTTGGATTAAGGTCATCAAAAATCGCTGTTTGGAGTTTATGTAGGCCTACAGTTCAGCATTCATGTTTAACTGAATAAACAGTTAGTAAACACATTGAAAATAATTTTTGTTTTTCACCAATTATCATAGTAGAACAGTTTCTTAGGCAGTTTGTGATTGTGATTTTGGAAACAGAAGATTAGCCCCTGGTATAATGCGCCACCTGACTTGAGAAACCCATTCTCAAAAACGTATTATTTGGGTAGCGCACACATTCTGAATGCCTTCAGCAGAATTCAAATGAGCCATTTTAATCTAGATTAATCTAGAAAAATTCCAAAATTAATCTAGATTAATCTAGATTAAAAAAATTATCTATGCCCACCTATTATATATATATATATATATATATATATATATATATATATATATATATATATATATATATATAGATTATTTTTATATATTTTATATTATATATATATATATATATATATATATATATATATATATATATATATACTGTGTATATAGATAGATAGATAGATAGATAGATAGATAGATAGATAGATAGATAGATAGATAGCCATTGTGAAAGAATGATAATTTTCACATTTAACAATTGCAGTGTTTTTCTATTCATTTCAATAACCATCACAATCATAACGAAAGACTGCACATTTTGCCTTAACTGTCATTAATCCCGTCTTTTTTTCTTCTTCTTGTGATAGATGCTTCATTTGAGTTTGTACAGATTACCTTGAAACGGGCCATTGAGTTGTTAATTGTTTCAACAGAGCTTTTTTTCTGACCTTTTTGCTGTTATTACTTTTGTCTGTGTTTAATTAGGGGTCGAAAAGACCTTGGGACCAATCACTTCACTAGAAACAAAGTCTAATTAGCAGAAAGGAAAAGGCCTTTTAATTGTATGTCAATGTCAAAGGAACATTGTAATTAATTATTATATAGTCAAGCAGCTGGGTATTTCCATTCGAGAATAAAAAGGTGTGCGTGTGTGGGTGATTGTTCATAATGTTCATACAGTATATATGCACAATATATCTTTCTCGAAACCTTGAGTAAAAAGAGTGATTAATATATACAGTATAGCTGCCATCAAACCTTTACAGATTAAGCAATAGTTCTTTTATTGCTTTCTTTTCTTCTGTTTCTAAAGTGTCCAACACATGCTTGTGCTCAGGTCTGACGCTTGAAGATCCAGTAACCAATTAAGATACAAACCACCATGTAAATTTTAAAACACTTGCACGTTTCATTTCATTCAGCTGTCAAATGTGTTTGCATTAAACAAATTACGGTCCTTTCATTAACCAGAACTAAACAAATCTCTGACAGCTGTCAGCCTGTGAATCCTTGTGGTGGCGTATAAGGGTTTACATTTTTATCGGTAGTTTTGTGAATCGAGCATGTGTTCTGTCCAGATCAACCACAGCCGTTCTGCAGCGTCCTCCGCTTCCTCTGTGTGACTGTTTGCTCTTTGGCTGTGATTGATTACATAGCTGGAGGCTGGACCATGCTGGGCTTTTTTTTTTCTTCTTCTTCTTTTTCTTTTTGCTTGTGTTGTTGTAAAACAGCCATTTATTGTGGAGCTGATAATGATGTGTGGTGGAGTCTACATTGTAGTTGTACATCCAAAAAAGGTGAAACCTAAAACAAGTTACTTCGCTATAAAAAAAATGCTGGGTTCCAAACAAATCCTTCATGTTGTCCCAACACAAATCGATTAAGTTAACTTAATTTAAGTAGAAATTGAAGTAGATGTGTAAAACAGGGCAGCATGGGGGCGCAGTAGGTAGTGCTGTCGCCTCACAGCAAGAAGGTCGCTGGTTCGAGCCTCGGCTGGGTCAGTTGGCGTTCCTGTGTGGAGTTTGCATGTTCTCCCTGCCTTTGCGTGGGTTTCGTCTGGGTGCTGCGGGTTCCCCCACAGTCCAAAGACATGGATGTTTCCCAGAGATGGGTTAAACATATGCTGGATAAGTTGGCAGTTCATTCCGCTGTGGCGACCCTGGACTAAGCCGAAAAGAAAATGAATGAATGAATGGTAGTTTACTGTAAAAATGAGAAATTACTTTTACAGTTTGTACTGTATTTTTTATTTTTTTTTTAGGGGTTTTCACCCTTTATTATGATAGAACAGTATATATTTCAGACAGGAAAGTTTTGGGAGCAGAGAGAGGGGCAGGATCAGCAAAGGACCTCGAGCCGGGAATCGAACTCGAGTCGCCGTGAGCACATCTGTGCTATATGTCGGCGCACAATACCACTAGGCTATTGGCATCGACATTTGTACGGTATTTTTAATGGTGAAATACTGGCAACCACAGCTGTTTTTTTACCGTAAATTTTACAGATTTATTTTTTACAGTGTATGGTTTTAATAAAAGCAGTTGTCTTGTATATTTGTTTGCAAAAAAAGTGGCTAATTCATACAAACGCATGACATTTCATTTAAACTAAAATGCAGATTTTTAAAAGAAGGTGTATTCCCTAACCCAGGGCTGCCCAAACTCAGTCCTGGAGGGCCGGTGTCCTGCATATTTTAGTTCCAACCCTAATTAAACACACCTGAAGCAGCTAATCAAGCTCTTTTTAGGTATACTAGAAAGCTCCAGGCAGGTGTGTTGAAAGAAGTTGGAGCTAAACTATGCAGGACACCGGCCCTCCAGGACCGAGTTTGGACACCCCTGCCCTAACCCCACCCCCAAACCTGCCCCTGTACCAAGCTGTACAATTGGGATCATACAAATTTAAGTTTGAAAATGCTGGGATACAAGCATCGGTTCATAGGATTGTAAATATAAAGAGTTATCAATGAGCAAAATCAGTGCATCCATATATTTAATCAAGGAAAATATGAATTATATATGGATTTTGACATTTATTTTGTTAGCAAACATTCATACATTAATTTTTCTTCACCTTAGAACGTACTCACACTATGCTATCCGAACCGTGCCCTGGCCCGTTTCCCGGATCGTTTGAGAAGTGTGAGTGCTCTGAATCGGGCTCAGGCACGGTACACTTGGCCGGCCCTGGCCCGGCTGGAAGAGGTGGGCCAGAGCGCGGTTCACTTGGGCTCAGGTGCGGTACGCTTACAGTGTGAGTGCAAGCGTGCCCGAGCCCGAAACTGAAAGCGTGACGTGACTTTTAAGGGACTATTATATGGATTAATTAATCATTCGTACTGTTCAATGAACGCAAACTGTCGTAGATTATTAAAGACGCAAATCCCTCACTGCACGTCAGCTGCGCCTTCAGTAAACTTCCTAATTCCTGCAGCACAAGGAATTTATGGTTATGAGTGTCAAAAGTGGCTGATCTGTTCGGCGAAATTTTAGACTGTGTGTCACCGCATATCACACGACATAAACAATATAACAAAAGAAATCTCCACTCTGCTGAGCGAGAGCGCTTCCCTTCCTAAACTGAACAGCGAGTCATCGATGGCGTAAACGTGCCCCGGCCTGAATGTAATGTGAGTGCGGGCCGTCGGGGGAGACGGGAGGGGGGACAAGCGTGCTTTGGCCCGGTTCAACGCAACTGTACATAGTCTGAGTACGCCCTGAGTCTCTATTTCAGAGGTCACCACAGCGAAATGAATCGCCAACTATTCCAGCATATGTTTTATGCAGCGGATACCCTTCCAGCCAAACCCAGCATTGGGAAACACCAATACACTCTCACACTCACACACATTTATACACTACAGACAATTAAATTTATTTAAAGGGCCATTGAAACCCCCTGTCTCAGCAGGGTGTTTTCACACCTCTAGTTTGGAAAAAGTCAGGAAAGTGGGCGTGTCCAGCTCTGTTTAGATGGGAGTGTCGGGGGAGGGAAAGAGGGAAGAATTTGCAAATATGGGAGTTTCCGTCTGGGCATGCAGACGCAGGGGAGAAAGACAGTGACTGTGTTTACATGGACATCAGTAATCGAATTACTTGTCAAATTATTAATTTGTCGACTTTAACTGCACTTTTTATTCAGGACCATTTCCTGCATGCCCCCCGTGATAAACGAGACATTGAAAGCAAGGAACTGCTGAAGAGTGGAGTTTTAATGGTATGTTTAATACCGCACAGCGAATGGGAGAAAAAAATCCTCCGCATTTCTCGGTAACAGAAAGCTGTGTGTATATAGACTATCCTGTCACAAAATGCGGCGAAAATTCTACACGACGGTCAATATTTGATTGCTGTGTTTACATGTTTACACTCGGAGAGCAGCATTTACAGCGGATCTTTCAGTCTATAATATTGTACTATAATATTGCAATGATGTTAGCATACTGTAAACTTAGCAACTAAATCATTTTGACTGAGGTATGTCTTTAAAAACTGAAAGAGCACTGCTGATGATACGAAGTAACTTTGCCATCTGAATGAACAAACAAAGGGCACTGCTCTCACACATACTTAGCAAATCTGTAGAGACAGGACAATCAAACTGGAACTGTATCTTTTTTTAAAAGGAGACGAGCGGCAAATCCAGATTTCACCATTTCCAGATGCGAAAAGCTCTCGGGTAAAAAATGTTCCTTACAAACGCATTCTGTCGCGTGTCGTGCACACTGTAATCCACATATGAGTCCATCTGCGCTCTCATAGCAAGAAAATGCAAACAAAACCTTCGGTGCAGCACATTAATAAACGCAGCACACTAATAAATGCAACACTGATGACCCATATCTCCAAATTCTTGTTCTTTCACTTGTTTTGGCAACACAACGTGATGTCTCTCTGTCGTCTGAACACTGTAACAGGTAAAACCTCTCCGAAGTCTCTCTGTAGCCTCTCTGTAGTCTCCAAAGCTATCATGCATATTAATGAAGTTGCACCTCATACACAATAGAGCGCGCTGATTGGTTTGAACAAAGTCTTTCTCATGAATTAATGCCGCACACTCAGAGACGTCACAATGTACTCGCAGGTACAGACAGCCACTCTCCACGCTGGATTTACACGCAAGTATCTCATGGCTGTGACGCAGCTTCAAAAATTAGTTTCAAACCGGAAGAACGAATTTGCTCAAAATAACGCAAAAACAACCGATTTTCACTTTTTAGTGCAATATATGTGTCCTAATAGTGTTTATAGCAGCGTGGGACACAGATATGACTGTCAACAGCTCAAAAAATGTGCTTTGGTGTTTCGTGACCCTTTAATTCACCTATGCTGCATGACTTTGGACTGTGAGGGAAGCAGCCGGAGCCCAGCCAGGACTCAAACCAACGACCTTCTTACCATGCCGCCAAACAAAAAAGAGAAACAGTCTATGTTTAAAGTGCATGACTGTAACATTAAATATACTCTGACAGTAAGCTGACATTTCAGCCATTTTTATGCTTTTAAATAAAATCGACAGCTTTAAAATTCAAGCTTTTTCATTGAAGGACTGATAATAGTTGCACTGTCTAGATTTGTATAAATATTGTTAACACCACAAATCTTTGTTGTCATTATTTGAGGTAAAATTCTGTGATGTAACAGAAAAAAAACAATGTGTCGCAGAGAGAGAAAGAGAGAGAGAGAGAATCAGGCAGTATCTGAACACCTCAGTAGGCTTTGAAGTGTTGGACTTCTCAACCGGCGTGTGTGTGTGCGCGCGCAGATTTTCTCCTCTGACAGCTGATGAGGAGATGACTGCTAATTGTCACGTCCTTCTTGTTCTTTGAAGTGTTAAAAGAGAAAATTTCCTATGATATGTTTGCTTTATTGAACTGCATGAATGGTTTTAACTCCCCGTGGTTTTTCGTCTTACATCTTTAAAAATGCTGACAACATTATAGACTGCGATTTTTGTTTTTAAAACACCACACAAAGACCTGACAATGAAATACTGAAGGTATTAATGGAGGAAACTTCATAAGCAGGCACAGACATCAAACCAGGCTGTGTTTTGCTCAGCATGCAACAGACACAAATACTCAATGGAGAAAGAGTTATTAATTAATAAAGAATTGATTTACAGCTATATATATGCACCTCCCTGCACAATTACAATGTTCACCGTGAACAAACATATGCACATGCGTAGGATGTTAATCAAGCAGTCGACGAAAGGTCAGTCATAAATAACAATATTTTCCTTCTGTTATGATACTCAATGATTGGCAGACTTTTTTTTTCCAGATCAAAATAGTCAAACGTACACCAAGCCATATGCTGCTCTCGCACTATTGTGATTGCTCTGCCAATACGACTTCATTAAAAAGAGCAATTAACATCATTAATTTTTCAGATTATTTGGACACCGTCGCCGGATGTCCAGGGGAGGTTTTAAAACCACCCATGGTGACAAAATAAACCGTGGACTTTGGCGCATGAATAGGTGATGGATTGCAGCGCGGGATCCCCAGCTCTGCTCTGATTGACAGGCCTGACATATGGAATAGTTCTGGTTCTCTCCAGAGACTCGGAAACAGTGAGAAAGGGTTAGAAAAGAGAGAGAAAGAGAGAGAGTATGAGCTGGTGAGTGAGCCGTACTGCCTGCCAGATCGAGAGAAGGAAAAGGAGGAGGAGGAGGAGAGGGTGCTTCTTTCTTACTACAATCTGTATTTCTGATCAAAGGAGCTCCAGATCTCCCTCTGTCTATCTCTAGCCTTCTCTCTCTCTCTCTCTATGCCTGTCGCGAGCTTCCCTCCTTTCCATCTTACTGCATATTCCCTCTCTCTCTCTATCTCTCTCACTCACTCACTCACTCTCTAAATTTAGCACCAGAGGCAATTAGTGGTGAAGTGCTCAGAGCAAGATCTGTAACTGCTGACAGGTTCCACAAGTACAACAAACTACAGTGTGTGTGTGTGTGTGTTTGGGTGTTTAAATATGCAGCTCTTTCCCCGTTTAAGCCTCTGAAATGAGGTTGAATCCCTTGTTGTTTACAAGTGTACATATGAGAATGGGTTTGGACACTGTAAATAAATAAATAAATCAAATAAATAATATAAAACAACATGTTTTTTGACCTTTTTGACTGTTCACTGAAATCAAAATTGTGATACTAACATAAAAATAAAAATTATATATAAACTAACGATGGAATTCTTATTTAAAAGATATAACCATTAAACATACAGTTTTTCACTTCTGCCAATTAAAATCAGTGATTTTTATGACATCACCTCATACTTTCGATCTATAAGTTGTGTTCTAGTTAGTTTACTGATAATTCAGTTCAGACAAAGACTATAGAATACACAAGAAATGTCACTCCTATAGTTTTGAATGGGTAAAAGTGTAACGGTCAATATGGCAAATGAAGCCCCGCCTTCTACTACAAGAGCCAATCATTGATTACTATAGACTGATCATTCTTCAGTGGAGGGGCTCAGACCAGACCTGAGTTTCTGCAGATTTTGTTTGATTCAAACGTTTAGAAATGAAACTAGACAGTGGTTGTTTATGTTTTATTGGTGATTCCTAATATGAAATTTAATCGTAAGCTTGGAATGCAATTTTGGAGAATTTGATGTTGATGTTCGCCCGAGAGGCGTTTCAAAGATGACCGCCGAGATTCAAAGATGACTTGCCTTAAAGGGACTTTGGTTCAGATCAAAACAAATGTCATTTTTGAAGGATGTGATGTCGCGCAGCTCTACCCACCCCAACTAAACAAGGCAAACACGACAGTAGTATGAAATGCAAACTCCAATAGAGAATGGTGTAAAAAATAACCATGGTAGGCCATGAGAATGAGTCTAAATTAAAGGTTCTTTATTGACATTGAAGGCTCCATAAACAACCATCAAACTTTACATTCCACAAAAGGTCAGAGGAATTAGAGGAATTTTCGGCTTAGTCCCTTTATTAATCTGGGGTCGTCACAGCGGAATGAACCGCCAACTTATCCAGCTTATGTTTTATGCAGCGAATGCCCTTCCAGCCACAACTCATCACTGGGAAACATCCTCACACACTCATTCACACTCATACACTACGGCCAATTTTAGCATACCCAATTCACCTACTGTATACCGCATGTCTTTAGACTGTGGGGGAAACCAGAGGAAACCCACGCAAACACAGGGAGAACATGCAAACTCCATACAGAAATGCCAACTGACCCAGCCAAGGCTCAAACCAGTGACCTTCCTGCTGTTAGGCGACAGCACTACCTACTGCACCACCATGTCGCCCTGAGGAAAAAAATTCTTCATATTATTAAAATGTTCTTTACTCTAAAAACAAATGGTCCTTTTATGAACTTAAATGCTGAAACAAGGGATGAGAAAATTGTATATATTCATATAAATTAGCTACTAAATCAAAAAGTTACGAGTTGCCCTGAGAGTAATTAGTAGGGCCAGATAGAATAGAATGATTTTGGGAATATCGTTACTAAAAACTTTATATATAAAATAAAAAATAAAAAAAAACTTTTTTTACTTATATTTAATGTTTACAATGCAAATCCAATTAGATCCACTTATTTGGTAAAGAAAGCAAGTCTTTTACAGTATAATATATCTACTAAAAGACCTTACAAACTGTATTATAAATAAATGAAATGAACATTTTCATATTAGTAAAAAATATCACTGTAGAGAAATTAAAAATTGAATAAAATAACTAAAACTAGTCACTGCATGTGGCGAACTTAGCATCTTACATAAGTTAGCTGTTTCAATGTGGCTGTTTTGTGTGGTATTTTTAAAAATGTTATGGATGTGAACAAGTGAACGCTAGCTAATAATCTTTCTTTTCCCTGTGTTTCTGAAAATGTGTGTTCTGCTGTCAAAAAGGAGCGGTTCTCGATCAGATGAAGAAACCTGCTGTTCACTTTTCAAATAAGCCAACATACTCAACGAGGTAACGTTAATATCTTTTATCCAGCAATACAGCTTTATGTTTGTGAGATTTGATACGTGTAATATTGCTCATGGAATGTTTTGGATTGTAACCTGATTTAGTCGTGACCGTGAGAGTATGCTGTTTTAAGCTATATATACACATTACATTTTCAATCGCACTAACAATAGTTGTTAAATAACATTTATCGCTTTCATTTCAGGTCACGATGTAGATAAAAGTGCAATTTGGAGCCAAAAAAATTCTTTTAAACTGGAAGAAATTTGTCTCTTGGATTTCTGGTAAGTTTTTAGTATTTAGTAAATAAATAGACTCAACGATGGGCTAAAACACTATGGAATTCTGTGGATTTCTGTGTCCGCAGATTACGTGTGGGTCTATTAATTATTTTTTTAAAGTAACTAGCCGAATACCGTGTAAGGGTCTAAATTATCCTATGCATTTGTTTATATGGCAAAACATGTATATTGTATCATACCTTTAGTTTGTTCCATGAGTCCCCCCCAACCAAAGCTGTATCATAAGCATCACCATGCTTAGATTATTCCTGTGAACATAATTGATGCTGGCATGATAATGCAAACAAATCAGTTTTTAAGTGGAAATATGGCATGCTGCGTTTGCCGCTTCCTGCGGATTTGCATTACTGCAGAATCTGCCACACTTTAGCTGAGATCTGTGATCAGTAATAGTTTGATGGGAGGCTGATTGAACCCTTCCCTGACAGTGAGCTGGAAAGACGCTTTCGCTGCAAACGTTTATTCAGGTGGGAGGATAATGCAGACTGATTTGAGAGAGCCCAATAGCAGTAGAGAAAGCCAATTCTCCTGAGAGTTACCGGCCTGTCCGGACTCATTAGTCGCCAACTTACTCTCCTCTTTCCTGCTTTCTACCCGTGAAGAGGGTGCACATCTCCACCTCAGACTGCTTGATTCGAGGAGACTATTTAGGGACGCAATTCAGCTTTTCACCAGCCAGAATTAGTTATTATTCCACTGTATAATCCCCGTGGACTCAAGATATTATTCCTATCATGAGCGTTTGACTGAATTAGGTTTTTTTTTTATTTGTACCATTAAATGCCAAATGAAACACGGCAGATATAGATGAGTGACTGATTGTAAAACCAACTGAACCAATATTTGGATGTTCAGGTCAGGTATTTGCTGAGTGCCGGTGATAAAAATTTATTACTTCTCATCCTTGGATACTTGAGCAAAAGAAAACGTGTGTGTGTGTGTGTGTGTGTGTCGATGCACAGAGCAACGTTTCCACACACTTCAGCACTGTTTAATGCAGTCAACAAACTTTATGTCGGAACCCTGGCTACATAAAGACTTTCATCTCTGTTTCATTTTCCTAAACGAAGTAGAGCTGCACAACTGTGGATAAAATAAGATTCATAATTTCTTTGTTTAAAGGAACACTCCACTTTTAAAAGTTCCCTAGAGTAAACATTCGAGTTTTACCATTTGTTAATCCATTTAGTCTATCCTGGGGTGTGTTTCCCAAAACCATCGTTAGCCAACTAAGGTTGCAAGTTCCGTCGTTACAAACATAGTTCATTGATTTGCTGTTTCCCAAATCCATCGCTCCAACGAACATTCGCAAACTGCGTCGCAAACTTGAGCACTTGAAACGACACCTCTGGAGCTGTAGTTAGAAGCATAGTTCCTGGCTGTGTTCTATTCCCACTTATCCCCCCTATGCCCTATTCATTAAGAACATTCTAACACTCAAAGTTGGAATTATTAAAAATAAAAAAGCATTAAGTTAATCTCTCTTAGGTATATCTCTAAGTATTTTTACAGTTCATTTTTAGCGATCTTCATGTTTACAATTGTGCTCCCTTTGCAGTGCACTTTGAAAACATTGATATCATTTTGAACACAGCCTCATGGCGAAAGCTATAGGTATATTTAAAAACGGAAATTATGTTACGTCTCCAAAGCTTGTGAAAATAAAAAACATAGCATACGTTAATTATTTTATTTTACTGTATTGTGGGTGGGGCAACCCAGTGGCGCAGTAGGTAGTGCTGTTGCCTCACAGCAAGAACGTCGCTGGGTCGCAGGTTCGAACCTCGGCTTGGCTGGGTCAGTTGGCGTTTCTGTGTGGAGTTTGCATGTTCTCCCTGGGTTCGCGTGGGTTTCCTCCGGGTGCTCCGGTTTCCCCCACAGTCCAAAGACATGCGGTACAGGTGAATTGGGTAAGCTAAATTGTCCATAGTGTATGAGTGTGAATGTGTGTGTGGAAGTTCCCAGAGATGGGTTGCGGCTGGAAGGGCATCCGCTGCGTAAAATCGTGCTGGATAAGTTGGCGGTTCATTCCGCTGTGGCGACCCCGCAAGGGACAAAGCCGACAAGAAAATGAATGAATGAATGAATGTATTGTGGGTTATTCATTAAGTTTCTCTGCTGTATACTGTATGACATGGGTCTGTTGGTTAGAACTTTCTGCTGTGGTTTGCATGTGTCAAATTGTAATTTTTTTTAAATAAATAAACAATATCCTTAATAATAATAATAATAATAATAATAATAATAATAATAATAATAATAATAATCATCATCATCATTAATATTATTATTAAAGTAAATATATATATAATAAATCGCCTCATTATTTATTTATTTATATTATTTATATATGATATTAGAATAGTGTTAGCTTTTGTAAGTGATTTTATGTTATAGAATAGAATATGTAATGTACAACTTCTCAATAATATTAGTAAAGCAAACATTGGCCCTATATGTGCCATTTACATTTATTTTATTTAATATGGAAAGCGAGAGGATGTTTTTACCAAAACTAATATTGGATTTTATTTGAAATTGCCGTTGGTGTAAAACAATATAATTTGCACAAAGAAATGATGGGGTTGTCTCTAAAGTAGTTACTCCACCCCGTTTAGAGCATCATTATGGGCATTTTACACTATTACTAACGTAGTTCAAGCCATGGATCTGCGACAGAGAAACTACGGGTTTTGGGAAACACTCGTCACTACATTGTTCTTTTGCCAAACGATGCATCGCACTATGATAGTTCAGCCGCGAGTTACGTCGTTGTTTGGGAAACGCACCGCTGGTCTGGTGGGAGAACTTTTAGCTTAGCTTAGCATAGATCATTGAATCGGATTAGACTATTAGCATCTCGCTCAAAAAGACTATGATTTTCCTTTTTAAAGCTTGACTCTGGCTAATCAAGAAACTTTGCTGCTGTACCATGGCTGCAGCAGGCGCAATGAAATGACCTGTACGTAGATTCTAACTGGTGGTGCAAGTGTGTGGTGCTGGGCACTATTTTCAGGTACAGTGTGATACCATTGTGTAATTTCATCAAAATATTTTTGTAGGTGGCACAATCGGTTAGCACGTTCGGCTGTTAATAGAAAGGTTGGTGGTTCGAGCCCACCCAGGGACGAAGTAAGCTTTTAAGGGCGGCGCAGTGGCTCAGGGGTTAGCACTGTCGCTTCACATCAAGTAGGTCGCTGGTTCGAGTCCCGGCTGGGCCAGTTGGCATTTCTTTGTGGAGTTTGCATGTTCTCCCCGTGTTCACATGGGTTTCCTCTGGGTGCTCTGGTTTCCCCCACAGTCCAAAGACATGTGGTATAGGTGAATTGGGTAAAAAAAATGGCATCAGTGTATGAGTGCGTGCGTGTGTGAATGTGAGAGTGTATGGGGGTTGCCCAGTACTGGGTTGCATCTGGAAGGGCTTCCGCTGCATAAAACATATGCTGGAATAGTTGGCGTTTCATTCTGCTGTGGCGACCCCTGATAAATAAGGGACTAAGCCGAAAGAATCAATGAATGAATAATTTTTTAGATTATGTGATTTTGACTCCTAAACTGCTGGTTTGTTGAGGGCAAGAGACATATTAGAATACCTATTGCTTTCCATACAGTCATCATTGCTCATCCGTCTTTAAAATATATGTGATGTCATCAAGAAAACGAAACTAGTAACCGACTTGAAGAAACAAGAGCATAAACAAACAATGGCTGCCAAAGCTATCAGTGGCGGCTGGTCAATAGAGGGCGCTGGGGCGCTGCCCCCTTTAAGTTAGACCCCTTTAATATGTTAATGTTTATTATCACAAATATTAACAAAATAAATTGATTTTATTATAACATTCTAACATTTATTGAAAAAAAATGTATGAACAATATTTTTTCATATGTGTGCGGGGCGCCGGACTAATGAGTGTCTATGTAGGTACACGAACTTTTGCAATGCACGTGATATGACAATAAGCTCTAACTGGCCTGTTTTAAATTGTCTTTGGGGCGCAACGCTCTGCGTCCTGAACCCTCCCATTTTTGTTGTTAGAACGAATCATATTTGTTTTTATATGATTGGCCTTATGTGATTGGACCATTCTCACCAAAGAGCTTAGAATGCAATTTCTCGAGATGAAGGAAAATTCTGTTGTATGCATTTGTTGTATGCTTTAGTCATATTTTGTTTTTTGATACACTGTAAAAATTTGACCTTAAATTCACAGTAAATTACTGGCTAATAATTGCATTACTTTTACAGTAAATTACTGTATGTAAATTCACAGTAAATTATTGTGAGGTAGTTCACAGCAATTTACTGTGATTTTGTCAAATTAAATTATTGTGAAATTACAGCCATATAGTGTAACTTCACAGTAGATAGAAAAAGTCTGTTACTGTGATTTCACAGCATTGTCTTGTAGAATTACCTATATTTTACTGTGAAGGTACAATACGATTACTGTGATTTAGCAGTAGGTTGCAGTTGAAATACTTGATTTAACTGTAAAGTTAGTTATATTGCGGATTATTGTAATTTAACAGTTTGGTGCTGTAAAATTTTAAAGCAAATTTAGGTCATCCAAAAATGAAAATTCTGTCATGATTTACTTACCCTCAGGTTGTTCCAATTCTGTTAAATATGAGTTGTTTTTTTTGTTCAACACATAGAAATAAAAATATCATTTATCTGCCTTTGTGTCCAACAAAACAAAAAAAATTATACAGGATTAAAACAACCTGAAAATGCGTAAATGACGACAGAATCTTCATTTTTGGGTGATCTGAGAAGACTCTAAAATCAAAATAAAAACAAACACACATACATTTTACACACTTAATTAACAGTTTAATGACATCTGTGTAAACATTTCAGAAAATTTTAAAAAGGTGAAGCCTCTCTCCATTTAACCGAAAAATACTTTAAAAACATATAAAAAAAATCTTCTGACATTATATGTAACATACAAATAAAAAGCAGTGAGAGAGAGTCAAAACCGCTTGCAAAATTAGGCAGTCATCTATTCAAGGTCTACCCCCCCCCCCTTCCCACATTATTTAACACCAGCCGCTTAGCCACTTAGCAGCATGCATACCACCATCATTATTTCACCATGTTTGAACTCTTTGTGTGTTGATCAACATCACCGATGTGAAGGATTCTGTCTCAGTCTCTCAGAAGCTACACCAGTTGTTGTCCACTTTACTGTACAAGAATAAAAAAAATCATTGTTGTTACGAATTATATGACACCGTCTGGTATACTGTCATGCCATTGTGAAATCTCCGCATTTGATTTCTGACTTGTTTAAAATCATCACTTCCACAACTTCCTGATTTAGACAATATACATTACACCAGACAAGAAGCAGTGCATTGAATTACATTGTTTGGCACCATGTCTTTAAAATATGGAAATGTATTTTACAGTATTTCAATGACGTTTCTGTGCTCTCATGCTGCTCCTGATCATGCTATCTTTTAAACAGGCTTTCATTTAATTTTACACTTATATTTGAAGTAAAGGTGCAATATGTACTGTAAGTTTGACACCCAGTGGTTGAACTAGGTATTGCACACCTGGTTCGAAACAAACTCAAGCGCAGGTTGTCAGATTGACAACATCAGCAGAAGTGTGCCTAACTATCAAGCCTAAAGGCTGATTTAAGTTCAAAGCAACAGCACACGAAAATCGGAATATTTTTCATATTAAAAGGAGTTTTTGTTCCAACCAAGAACTGAAATGTATATTTTAGAAACAGCTTTTATTTCTTGCAGATGAACAACAGGATAAACTGACAATGTTTACCTTAGGTACACCTCATGTGCTTTAATCAGCAGCAGATAGTTCACCTCAGATCTTGAAAATAAAATAAACCTTTTGAAATTGAACTTTAGAACTGTGTGCAAGCCAACACATATCAGTGATTCAGCATGTACATTTAATAATATTAAAGAGTTTTAATATGTATTAATTAGATTATAAGCCTTCCAATTTCGTCGAAATGCAGTAAGTGCACTATTCTGTGCTTCAGAATGGCTTTTTTTTTTATTCCTGTCATGGTTTGTCTGGTGCAAACAGCCAAATTGCTTACCACTGCAAATCTCATCACGTACTGTAGCATGCTGTTAGGACACAGGGTTACAATGTAACCTGCTCACCTAATGTTTACAATCGTAATATTGATATTATTTGCTAATTAATAACCTCATGTGGAACTCTGAATCTACGTCTCATTTCGGAGTCTACTACTGTCCATCGGAGGTTGCATTTCGGTCACTGATGCACACTTTAAGAGCCTTTCTGGCTGTAAGAATGGTTTTCCATCAAGGCAACCCGGGGTGCTGAAATATAATTGGCTAAAGTAGCAGTGGGCAGAACCAAAGAACCAAAACAAAGACATCTGTTCCGCCATGTAACTCGCATTTTCAAAGCAGAATAACTAACTTTAGCATTGTTTTTCAGATAAACAAGTATGGTCACTTAGCGTGTTTCTTAAATATCTGCAAACATATTACGGTATTTTTATGCTTTAGAACAGTCAAAATCTTACATACAGCACCTTTGAATGACATTATAGATGCTGTAAAAGGAGACTTACATTATGAAATTGTAAATAGTCACATAAACCTTTAACCAGACGTCTATTGGTGGCTGAAAAACACTTGGCTTGCATTTTACCCATTCCCTGTCAATCATACTATTGTCCTTTATGAATAAAATTGAGCAAGTGTTTAAATTAGAATTGTGATCTTCTAGGGTTAGTATTCATAAGCAAGTGCTAAGATTTGGTGAAATAACTAGGTTGTGTTATTTTAGCAGCAAAAATCCAATTCAAGACTGTGTCACAAGCTGAACTCATTTCATAATAACAAAACTGTCTGATTTTGCACTTGACCTAAAGTGACCCCAGTCTTGGTTTATGCCATCCCTCCTGTAATCCTGCTCAGAAAGCGTGTGGCGTTACTCGTAAAAATGTGCTGTGCTTCCCAGTATTGCTTGGCTACCTGAGGTATTGCCAGAACCCTATTGTCTCAGGTGGTTTTTACAGAGGAGTTGTATCATCCCCATGGGTAATATCACATTTGCATAGAGTGATTATCTTCAATTGTTTATATACGCATGATAATGCTGCGGTGTTCATGGGCATGTGGGTTTATGGATGTTTAAAGCTCATCTTTGTGTTGAGATTTGAGCTGTGAATCAGGCTCTGGTGAGTCAGGGAGAGAGACGCTCTAATGAGGGACTAGCGGCTGCCAACTGGTATTATGTTACCTTTTGTTGTCATGTAAATCTCAACACTCAATAGAGAATAAAAGCCATGAGTGACATTTTCAAGAGCTGTGCGGTTTTCTTCTCTGTCCCCGCATAGTTCAACACCATGTGATAACGTTGTTGTAATATGTAAAGAATAGCAGATTTTTTTAGAAAATCCTCATCTGTAATGTGGCATACAATAAATGCGAGTCCTAATATACCCTATGGCCCTTATGGAGTCAAATGATGCACCCGTAACATTAAATCCTGTGTCCACTTATTTTGCTTTCTTTGTTTTGTTTTGTGCCAAATATTCTGAGCTGTATCTCTTCTGAAAATCTACAATCAGATCTATAATTTGTTTTATAATTTATAATTGTTACTTATAGTTAAGCTATATTAGATTGTAAAACTACAAACTTCAGTGATATATATATATATATATATATATATATATATATATATATATATATATATATATATATATATATATATATATAAATATTTATACAACAGTTCTGTCTGGTTCTTGAATCTGATTGGCTGATAGCCGTGCAATATTCTGCCAGTAACAGCACTCGTCCAGCCTCTTAGCCCTTCACCCTTGTGTATTACTCCGCCCACATACAGCAACAAGCAGAGGACACTCTACAGTTTGACAAATATCCCTGCTGTTGGACAACATAATGTACTTTTGAGGCTTTTTTTAGTCGAGAATGTAGTTGTTTAGATTGCAACTATGCAGTTTATTTATAAGGACAGTACCTATTTTTAAATATTTATAATTTCTGAGAGACAGCACGTCGACGGCCATTAGCCTGTCTTTGAGCAGAGCAAAGATGGTTGATGATGTGCATCTACAATATGGCGACAGAGATGCATAATAAGCCCTAAGTGAAAACTAGAATAACGTAATTTCAAACTACAGCTGATCAAATCATTATTAAACAGGTAAATTACTTTCTAAGTCGATCTCTCTCTCTTTTGTATGCTGTAGTGCTGTATTTATACCACAGTAATATTGTGATCTCCCGATTGCAACAGAGAAACACTGGGAGATATCTTTGTAGATTGATGGCATTTCATGCAGTTCAGCCTTATAATCTTAAAATGTCAGCAAAATCATCTGTTTAGTCATCACTTTAGACATTACGCAAGAGAATCATTCAAATACTAGTGATCATTCAAATACTAGTGAATTAGTTTCTGCTGTTCTGACGTCAGTTGCAGATGTGAATGAATGGCGGAAGAAAGTAGTTCCTCATACAAAAGGGTTTTGAGACTCTTTGTGTTTTCTTTTCTTTTGATAAACAGGATTATGCCGTCAAACTGTTGTTTAAACGCAATATCACACAGGTAGCAGTACGATGTGGCTGTATATCGTCACTGGTGGGACACTAAGCGCACGCCTCCCACCAGTGCACTGCTACTCGTGTGATATTGCTCATACTGTATATATATATATATATATATATATATATATATATATATATATATATATATATATATATATATATATATATATATATATATATATATATATATATACATATACAGGGCTTGACATTAACTTTTTTGATCACCAGCCACTGTGGCTAGTAGTTTTTCATCATTACTAGCCACTCGCCATTTTCAATAGCCACACTTTTCTTGTTGGGAAAATAAAAATATATTTTCCCAACAAGAAAAGTGTGGCTATATGCATAAATTTGACTTTGACATGCTAAAATGACTTGATTTAGATGTTGTTTTATGTCCACATGCCTTCATTTAACTTCTTGTGTGTATTGTGTATTAGCTTGCTCAGTGTGCATGAGCAACTGGGTTGTGTCACAATGCAATCAGTTTTTATTTCACGACTTTTCAGGGCTCAAAATTAATGATTTACCAAATTTATCTCTGACCACACCAAATAAGTATTTCTTAGCCACATTTTTTTAATGTGTCAAAATAAGGAAAATATAGCTGTATAGGTGCACTTTTTAATTCAACAAAACTTTTCTTTAAAAAACATTACATTTAAAAAAAGGAATTATTGTCATGTATCTAAAATATGCACGGTAATCTGTCCTGGCTAAAAGTCCCAGATCACCAGTTAACTACACATAAACGGGGAGTAATCTCCCATTAAAGCAGTGTTATTGTAAAAAAGATTTCCGCAGATTTTTAGCCCATCATTAATTCTGTTTATTTACTTGAGTAAATGTGTGTAAATCTAAATTTATTCAGTTTTTAAATAAATTACAGTAATATTGTTGACTAATATAAAAATGTTCATCTGATTTATGTACAATTCAGTTTGTACAGTAATATTTTCTGTCTTTTAGTAGATATATTACATGAGAGACTTGCTTTGTTTACCAAATAAAGTGAATCTAATTGGATTTGTATTTTAAACATTAAAGGTGCTGTATGTAAGTTTTTGATTCTTCTAAAGCATAAAAATACCATAATATGTTTGCAGATATTTAAGAAACATCCCAAGTGAACATACTTGTTTAACTGAAAAACAATGCTGAAGTCAGATATTCTGCTTTGAAAATGGTTTTTCCGTGCCGGAACGCCGTCTTTGTTTAGGTCAAGTTAACCTGCAGAATGCCAGTTTAGCCAATTATAATTCAGCACTCCGGGTTGCCTTGTTGGAAAACAGCGTATTTCATTCATTCATTCAGAAAGGCTCTGAAAGCATGCGCCCGTGACCGAAATGGACAGTATCAGACGTCGAAATGAGACAGATTCAGTTCCACATGAGGTTATTAATTAGCAAATGATATAAATATTACGAACGTAAACATTAGGTGAGCAGATTACATTGTAATCTCGTGTCCTAACAACACGCAAACAGCAGTTTGACTGCACCAGACGAAACACGACAAAAATGTAAATACAGCCTTTCAGAAGCACAGAATAAGCACTCACTCACGAAACCGTAAGGTTTAGAATCCATTCAAACTCACATTGTTAGCATTTAGCACTGAATAAAACACACGAGGCTTACCTGAGGTGCACTGTCATAGGTTTCACATGTTGAGCTGTGAGAAATAGAAACCGTTTCTGATATCTCAATTCGAGGTGTTGGTTAGAACTAAAACTCCTTTTAATATGGAACATAATTCCTTCTATCGCGTGTCGTTGATTTTATTTAGAACACGGTTTAAATCACTCGCTCCTGTGTTTAAATCACTCGCTCCTGTACTCAATCTCTGGCATCCCACGCGTTTGTTTATTTTGATCTAGGAGTGCAATACCCAGTTCAACCACTGGGTGTCAAACTTACATACTGCACCTTTAAATAAAAGTTAAAAAGGTATTATTTTTTATTTCACATATTAAGGTTTCAGTTATGAGCCTCTCAAAATAATTCTGCAGAAATCCGTAGATTTTTACCAAAATTCTCCGCGGAAATAGCAAAAAAAGTCCGCAGATTCCGTCTGGCCCTTATAAGTCAAGAATACAGCATTTGTTGCTGCAGTTATGAACTGCTTACTAACGCTTAATTAATGTAGAATTAATGCTTAACAGATAATGAATTCACTATTTGCTAATGCTTAATAAATGGTTCATAGTGTGTAGTTATTATAAATTGTTACCAATTATGCTTTTAGAGCTGTATGCTTCTAGAGCTGTAGTTTGTGATGCTGCTTGTGAATGTTTATTGGATCGATGAGTTTGAGAAATGACAGAACTAGAAACCATAGTTGGCTAGCTGTGGTTTTGGGAAACATAGCCCAGTTGGGTCATGCATGAATCATATGTACACCTAAAGGGATAGTTCACCCAAAAATCATTTTTACAATTGGTTCCAAACCTGTTTAACACAAAAGAAAATATTTTGAAGAAAGCTGAAAAACTAATTGGGTTTAACAGAAAATATAAAGGTTTAAAATGAGTAAAAAATGAGTAAATAATGATCAAAATGTCATTTTGGGGTGAACTATCCCTTTAAAAGAGTCATTTATTTACAAATCATACCGTTACTTACATGAATCATGAATGTGCTAAAGAGGTAAGGTGGATGAAATGATTTTCAGTAAATAGCGATTCGAGTTTATGAGCCTGTTTATGGACTTTATGGTCCATTTTAATGATGCTTTTGTGGCTGTGCATGCATGCAAGAGATTCATCCACATGTTCAAAGGCAAAGGAAAGCCATGTGGATTTGAAACAACATCACAGGAAAATATGGAAACCATACTTTAATATGTTGGTGAGCTATTGCTTTAACTTAAATAAATTGTGGATAAATAGGGTGTATAAGTTGTGTCGTAAACTGGTTTAGTGATTCACCTGAACAGAGCATGTTTAAACTCAGAGCATCCTCTGTTATTCTGAATCAAGGGATGTATCTCAAATCAGCCGCTATAATCCTTAATAGTGCACTGTTTAAGAGCAGCCATTTGTAGTGGTGTCCAAAACCGTAGTGGACGTTCTCTCTGACAATCAATCAATCCTTCAATGCACTGCAACAACGAGTGTACAACTGACGGACACTCAATGGTTAGAAAACACTCATAATTCCTGCTGCAGCCATGGTTGCTTGATAATTAAACTAGAATGAGAGGATATTTCTTAGTTATATCAGCCTATAAAATAGCAACTTTAAATTTTCCGTCAGTCTACATGGCAGAAGAGTCAAGTTTTAAATAGGAAATGATCAAAACTCTTTTTTTAAACGTCAGTAAGATGCTAATGGTCTAATGCTCTATTAAGTGATCTATGCTAAGCTAAGCTAAAGGTGCTGGGAAGTCCACTAATTGGCTGAATGGATAAAATGGCAAAACTCAGCTACTTAACCATAGATGAGTAGTAAAATGATTTTAAAAAAGTGAAGTGTTCCTTTGACTATCACAGGGTCTGGCCAAAAAGTTTATTTTATTTTTTATCAAACAGCAAAGCACACACTAAAGAGCATCCATTCTGGTGTGGACTAATTTAGGGAATAGTAAATGAGGGTAGGCCTACTGCCAAGGATTATGCTTGCCACATTCAGTCCTGTTACATTCCAGCAGGCACATAACATTATGAGACATTAATATTAGGTTAGATTTCATGATGTCGGGTGACAAAAATTCAATGTCTAGTCAGCAAATAAGGACAATGTTATTTTTATGTCCAATATTGACGTCAAATGACGTTGATATTTGGTTGATTTTAGGTTGTGTTGGAAAGTGACCAAAATCCATCGTCGAGGCAAAATCTTAAACCAACATCATATTGACGTCAAATACTGACATTTATTTGTCAGGTATGGCAACCAAAATCCAACATCTGATAGATGTCATAGCATACGTTTTTTTTGTTGTGACTCTCCCGTATTTTACAATTCTATCCCTCTATCGTCCCGTAAGGTAATTTCCTGTATGTCACCCATATTTTTAATCTTTCAATGAAGGGTGGCACTAAACATTAAAAAGCCGATGCTCACTATATGCAAACTATACCGCCGAACCACCAGGGGACATCTCTTGCTCTTAAATGTGAATCTGTTCTATGCTTTCTTTATATTTAGGCCTGCAAACACTTTAAAAACAAAATATAAAAACTGCGTGATTCCCTTGCTTTCCATTTAAAGTGTTGTTGCCCCCTATATGCAATCCTCAAAACAGTCAGTTCATGTAATGGTGGGTGACCATAGTGGTAAATAGACGCTATTTCCAAAATGGATTCTGTACAAGAGATTTAAAGTGGAGCGAAAGTGGAAACTCTGGGTTTTGGGTGCGTGTTTGAACAGACATATAGACATAATAATAATAATAATAATAATAATAATAATAATAATAATAATAATAATAATAACATCTAAACAATTTGATCTCGATGGGTTTTCTTTTGAACACAACTATTTTTTGCGGGGGGAGGGGGGTGGATATACCTTATTTTCCCATTCCAATGTTGACAGGTATGCGCCGTTGCAACACAGACGTTTCTGGAGACCGCAAATTATGTAGCCGGAGGTACGTTATGGGGTGGTATGACGCCATTCCTTTTGGCACTACCGGCTGACCACTTACCTCCGTGTGGAGGCCTTTCCCGCCGCAACCAGTTTGTCCCGTTAGCTCGTCGTGTACGTCGGTGGACTTGAGACGCAGAGAGGAGTTGACCACGACGACGATGACCGGGTTCGAGTCCGGGGAAGAGCGGTTCTAGAAATCAGGTAAGACAAAACCAGAATCCAAAAAAATATAATGAACGAGTGAACAACAGGGTGAGAATGTGGTAAAATCCGAAAACGTGGTAAAAATCAGACAAGGGCTTTTCTTTTTCTGCATGGCTTTTGTAAACCGTTGGTTGGGTTTAGGGAAGTATGTGGGTGGGCGGGTCAATCAGTAAAATTGGTTGGGTTTAGGGAAGGAGAAGGGAGGGTCAGTCGATTGGCCGGTCGCCCGGTCAATCATTCAGTCAGACAGACAGACAGACAGACAGACAGACAGACAGACAGACAGACAGACAGACAGACAGACAGACAGACAGACAGACAGACAGACGGTAGGTCGACAGCGGCCTCTGGTGGGTTTATGCGAGAACTGCACAGGCGCGAACGGCACTCGCGAGAGACGTTTGATATAGGAAAAAAGCACACACAGCGGCCTCTCGCGGATTCGTGAAAACAAAACCTGCAAAAATACGTACCTCCCGGGACGTATGTCACAGTCTCCAGAAACGTCCACGGGATTACGTTTTCAGAATGAGCCTGGGTTGGCCATAGTGATAACGTCCACACAACGTCAAGCTGTAACATCATTTGATGTTGATATTTGGTTGTTTTTAGGTTGCTTTGGAAAGTGGCCAAAATCTAACATATGTTCAACGTTGGCCACTCAAGTTGGTCTGACATTGGGTTCAGACGTCAACCCGATTTTTATTTCCATGCATAATGCAACGTCAATTTGACGTGACGTGACACAGCGCATTGTCTCCTTATGGTTAAAATAATTCACCACAGATGCTCAACAGAACACAAGTAAATACAAAAAAAAAAAAAAAAAAAAAAAAAAAATATATATATATATATGCTATATAATATATAATATATAATGATCCTAATATATATATATATATATATATATATATATATATATATATATATATATATATATATATATATATATATATATATATATATATATATATATATATTAGGATCATTTCTCTTGCCCCCATCTGGAAAGAGCTGTTTTTTTGTTTTGTTTTCACAGTTGTGTGATCTTATCAGATCCTCTGGAAGTCGGCGGCATTATCAAGAGCAGACTATGAACTCTCTTGGACAGAGATTAAGTCAGATGCTCTTAGAGGAGAATCACCGCTAACAAAAGAATTTAATCAAGGTCTAGGCCTGTCCCCCAAAAATTGCTTTAGACTTTCAAACTTTTTTAGACTTTTCAAAAGGAAAACCACAGCCAGGATACAGATGGACTCAAGTACATACGTATATGTGACCGCGTAGAGGTGTTATATCACACAATATAGGACTGGATTGGCTTCAGAATAATGATTGCAGTACACAGATGTGAAAATACTGGAGCGAGGTGGTAAAGCCACCCAAGATTGCAGGTCTGAGTGGAGAAATCCTTACATTCATGCCATGCAGATTCATCGTTGTTTTCTGTTTGGCCAGTCGTTTCCTCATGGGGAGCTGCTGTTTGAGTTGGCCGCTGGTGGGATTTTTGGGGTACAGGGCCACAGTTGTGTTCCCCCACTCCGTGCGCTGCTCCTGTGGAATTTCCTGGCCATGCTTTTCCTCTCAGATTTGTCCTGATGCAGCATGTTTTGAATATCAGGAAGAGATGTGGTTTTGTGAGGGGGGGCAGGTTTAAATTGCTCATTGTTTTAATATACAGTATGTGTTCAAATTTGTCTGTCAATGAATTCTTGCTTGTGTTGAAAGGTTGGCCAACTTTTATTTTTTAATGCAGATTGTTTGCTTTGCCAGCAGAGTTTACCGAAAAGACATTTCAACTTGAATTCTTGCCTGCCAGCAATTTGTCTGTGCACGGGTTTAGTGACCTTGTAAACACTAGCAGTGGTTGCTCATTTAATTACCACTCCATCTATTTATGCACTTTCTGTATAACCTGTCATGACAAGCTGAAAGCCAAATTGAATCTTTTCAAGGAGATGGAAGGAGCATTTAAACTCTGCATCTTCAAATCATAAAACAAATGAATGAAATTAGCCATTTTTTTTTCTCTGAACACAGATATTGCTTATTATTTTTGTGAATTTTACTTTGTACTGACATTAATGATTTTTCTGTTTTGGATGAAGAAGCTAAAAGAAGACCTACATTATTTGAAGGCGATGTTAGACTTTAATTAATGGCCCCCTTTAGGCAGTCTTTTCAATGCAGATGAATTAACTAACTCTCATTAAAGTATTAGTAAAGTGTTAGTAGACTGGATATGGTTAAGATTAGTATAAATTGGCATCTACACTACCTGACTAAAGTCTTGTCGTCGATTCCAGTTGTAAGAGCAACAAATAATATCCTGACTTCTAGTTGATTATTTGGAAAAGTGGCAGAAGGTAGATTTTTCAGATGAATTATCTGTTGAACTGCATCCCATTCATCACAAATACTGCAGAAGGCCTATTGGAACCCGCATGGACCCAAGATTCTCACAGAAATCAGTCAAGTTTGGTGAAGGAAACATCATGGTTTGGGGTTACATTCAGTATGGGGGTGTGCGAGAGATCTGCAGAGTTCATGGCAACATCAACAGCCTGAGGTATCAAGACATTTGTGCTGCCCATTACATTACAAACCACAGGAGAGAGCAAATTCTTCAGCAGGATAGCGCTTCTTCCATACTTCAGCCTCCACATCAAAGTTCCTAAAAGCAAAGAAGGTCAAGGTGCTCCATGATTGGCCAGCCCAGTCACCAGACATGAACATTATTGAGCATGTCTGGGGTAAGATGAAAGATGAGGCATTGAAGATGAATCCAAAAAATCTTGTTGAACTGGCAGTCCTGCAAGAACACTTCCCTTGTCATTCCAGATGACTTTATTAATAAGTTTGTTGTTACAATGTCAGTTGGTGAAGCATGAGTATAAAGTGTTAGCAGATATTAAAGCAGAAAATAGAAAATAGCTAACAGCCTTATCACCCTGCAGCCCAAGACCGGTTACTCATTGAAGCTAAGCAGGGCTGAGCCTGGTCAGTACCTGGATGGGAGACCACATGGGAAAACTAGGTTGCTGTTGGAAGTGGTGTTAGAGAGGCCAGCATGGGGGCGCTCAACCTGTGGTCTGTGTGATTCCTAATGCCCCAGTAAAAAAAGTGAAGGGGACACTACACTGTCAGTGGGCGTCGTCTTTCGGATGAGACGTTAAACCGAGATCCTGACTCTCTGTGGTCATTAAAAATCCCATGGCACTTCTCGTAAAGAGTAGGGGTGTAACCCCGGTGTCCTGGCCAAAGTCCCTCAATCGGCACTTACCCATCATGGCCTCCTAATCATCCCCATCCACCGAATTGGCTCTATCACTGTCTCTTCACTCCACCAATAGCTGGTGTGTTGTGAGCACACTGGCGCCGTTGTCCTGTGGCTGCCATCGCATCATCCAAGTGGATGCTACACACTGGTGATGGTGTGGAGAGACTCCCCTCATGATTGTGAAGCGCTTTGGGTGTATGGCCATACACAATAAATGCGCTATATAAATACACATTACAATACAGCACTAGGTATGTTTTCAATGTTAATGTCTCTAAATTTATACCATTGGTAGATCAACTTTTAACTACTAGATGAATTCTGATGCTGCTGCTAGCAGATCTGTCTCTTGAAATCAACTTTGGGTGAGCGACCCGCTGTCATGACAAATAGGGTTGTTTGAAGAGGAACGCCAAAATAGAATGCTACTGATTGAATCCCCTTTCCTCCCACTAAATGTTATGAATGAGATGACCAAATAAACAGCGCTCAATTAAGATTGACAATTATTAGATTCTATACTATTATAATTATTATATTAGATACTATTCTGATTGATCTTGGGCAGTGCAAGATTACTGCAATATATTACTCCTCTAGTCTCCAGCTAATGAATCGTAAATTTGACACTTTCACAGCAAACTGCATACGTCCTTGTTGCAAAATACAGTGGATATCAGCGATAATAAGCATAAAGGTGGGTAGCCATGGCGATTTCAAGAAAAAAGGGTATATAGAGCCTTGAGTTATTGTTACAGTCTGAAGCCAGATATTTGGTAAACTTTTCTTTAGCAATGGTGGGAGCGTTTAGCAAGCTTAATTTTTTTCAAGGAGACAACATGGTTCAAAGAGATAAAAGACAAGACTGGCAAAAATAGAATATCAGAGAAGCTGCTCTGTTTGTCTCCTTTTTATGTTTCTTCCTTAGCATCCAAACCCCAACATCAATCATCTGAGACAAGCCTGATTCTGTCTCGGTGACGAGGTTTGTTCTCGTATTAGTGACAATGTGAATGCGGACAGGATGAGTACTAGGAAGAGAGAGAGAGAGTCCTCAAATAATTCCATAAATCAAAACAGAAGTCCCACCATTTCCTTTACAGCCTTTGAATATGAAACCAGATGTTGCCTTTGTACACTTTCCCCGTTGTTGTTTTTTCTTCTTCTTCCTTTTTTTTTTTGCCGGCAATGAAGCAAAATGTCCTTTCTGCCTGGGGTGCTGGTCTGTTTTGAGTTGATATGAGGAACTAGTGAACCTTTGACCAATCCATGTCAGTTTTCTCAACATCCCTTACCAATCTCGCTAGCCTTAAGCTAATGTCTGCGATTTGACAAACAAAAACACAATGTCCTCATTGGAAATGTTTATTCAAATAGCATTCCTCCTGTGAGAGCATCAGACATGCATGTCAGACATTATTCATCTTCGGCATCATCCTATTTTCTTCTATCTGCAGTGTAATTCCCCTAAGGATTTCTCCCTAAATATCACTGAAACCCCTAGGCTATGAGAATAGGTGACCAGGTAAACGGAAACCACAGTATATCAAAACCCATTGATCCAAACTGTGCTTGTAAGTGGAGCTAGCGTTCGCCATTCTCAGCGTTTCCTGCGATGCATCTGCTGACATGTCGGCGCTTTCTCTTGTTTGATCAGAGAGATTTTGCACCAGTCTGTTCAAAGGGCTCAGCCGTTTCTTTTTGTGGGTAATTCTAAAGCAAATATTTCTCTGAGGTAGTCTATGGCTGCTCAGAGAGCACATGCTAGCGCCGAAATGAAAGGAAATACAGTATTTCCCCCTCTTTATTTCCTCTCCCTGTCTTTCATATGGACCTAAAGCAAATGTTGACGTTGAATTCAGATAGCGCTGATCCGGGGATCCCGCAGAGATGGCGGATCCAATATATTTGTGTCTTTATTTGAGTTCAGAGAAGGCAAAAAAAGAGACCACGGCCATCTCGGCTTTAATATACCCTACAATTCTCAAAGGCGAAACACGGGTCAGTTCAGACATGTTATTAGTCTTTTAGTGTTTAGTGTTTATTCCAATGCATCCACCTTCATCTGTCATCGCTCCGTAAGGCAGCATCCCATTGTGTTCAGCTTTTAAGAGGCTCAAATTGGCTCGACTGATACGAGGAGCCCATATGTTGGTACAGAGTCATGGAAGAGTCGACACAGTTCTCAAGTCTCAGCTGCAACTGAGTATTTGGGGAGGCATTTGCATAAAGAGCAAATCCCAGCAGTCCTAACCTTAAGAAAGCCGAGCAGACAGGACTCCCAAACAAACGCTCTGCCAATTAAAGCCACCATCCTCACTGTCTGTAGCCAGGAACACCGTCTCTCCGTAATGACTCAGTCTCTCCATCTACATGACAGCATGTCAGGAGACCTCTCCCCTGCTCAGGGAACGATCTTAATTGGTGAAACCTCACGGGAGTCTGTGTTGAGATGTGGTCGTAAGGGTTGCTGCTTTTTCTCTTGGTCGCCGATTTATTTCGTGCCCCAGTTTTCAGTCAGTTGGAGGGCATATTTGAGATATTAAGGGTTTCAGGTATCAGTGATCATCAACTTTTAAATGAGGGATGGTGGACTGTATGGCAATTGGATTGTTTGGAGGTAAATAGCAATGTTAACCTTTTAGCAGGCCTCAGACAATGAAGCAAAATTAAATATTAAAGGAACAGCTTGTTCACTCTTGAAAGAAAATTATTTACTCACCTACGCGTCAGTCCAAAGTCTTTTTTTTCTGAGGGATCCAAAAGTAGAAGTTTTTGAAGACTTGGGATCATCAAGTGCCAAAATGTTTCTGAATTAGGGTAATTCTCCTCAGGAGTCAAGCCCTAAAGTATGCATATAGCACACAGTGTGATAGGTTGTGAACTTGTCTGTGTGATTTGCCTTCACACATAAAAATGTTTTGTACATTCCTTAAAGTAAATATGTTCAGCTTTAACTTTTGGTTAAGGCTTTTTCTTGCTTGTATTGGTAAACTGGAGTGGAAATGCCCCAACAATAACAGACCAGTGCGCAAACAGTGAATCATTCATTCTTGAACGTCTAAAAAGTTTACAGCAGCAAAGGTGCATCAGTATGACTGCACTCAGAAATAAAGGTATGCGCGATGTTTCTGGGGTGGTACCTTTTTAAAAGGTACTGTACACATTTGTATCTAAAGGGTCCATATTAATACCTCAAGAGTACACGTTAGTACCTAACAAGTATAAAAGTGTACCTTTTATACTTGTTATACTTGTTAACTTTTTTAGGTACAAATATATGTTTTTGAGGGACTAAATGGACCCCTTAAGTACACATACAGTTGAAGTCAAAATTATTAGCCCCTCCTTTGAATTTTTTTTCTTTTTTTAAATATTTCCCAAATGATGTTTAACAGAGCAGGGAAATTTTCACAGTATGTCTGATAATATTTTTTCTTCTGGAGAAAGTCTTATTTGTTTCATTTCGGCTAGAATAAAAGCAGTTTTTAATTTTTTAAAAGCCATTTTAAGGTCAAAATTATTAGCCCCTTTAAGCTATTTTTTTTCCAATTGTCTACAGAACAAACCATCATTATACAATAACTTGCCTAATTACCCTAACCTGCCTAGTTAACCTAATTAACCTAGTTAAGCCTTTAAATGTCACATTAAGCTGTATAAAAGTGTCTTAAAAAATATCTAGAACAATATTATTTACTGTCATCATGGCAAAGATAAAATAAATCAGTTATTAGAAATGAGTTATTAAAACTATTATGTTTAGAAATGTTGAAAAAAAATCTTCTTTCCGTTAAACAGAAATTGGGGAAAAAAATAAACAGGGGGGCGAATAATTCAGGGAGGCTAATAATTCTGACTTCAACTGTATGTATCTATTGAAAAGGTACCATCCCAGTAACATCTTTCATACCTGTATTTCTGAGAATGTGGAAACTCTTTACAATTAAGGTTCCAATAATTTATGAATTTACTAACATGAACAAAAAAAATAAACAATAGATAATTACAGTATTTATTCATCTGAAATAGTTTGCTATTAGTTCGTTTTAACTCTTTCCTAATGTTTTAGTAAATGTTGAACCATCATTAAAAATGTGACCAGATATTTTAACTCATTGCTGTAGGGAATTAAACATTTTGAAAGCAGAAGAAAATGTCATTGTGGGCATGTAATAAGTTACTAGGGTGTTTTATGCATAAACGAAGATACTCTCACTAAAACATCCAGCATCTGAACCAAGAACACCATTACGTACTATATTGTACAATGGTGTGCACTTCTTTGTCAGCCATGCCAACGAGATACTCTTGGGAAACATCTGTTTAGAGCATATCTCTCCACTTTTTTAACTTCAACAAGCAGTTCTGGAGAAGCAAGCACAAGACTAAATCTTTCAATAGTCAGTTTTTTTTTTCCAGATATGCAGATAGATCTCTTTTTTGTTAGGTATTTCATTTGATCTAAATTCATGTAAGAGGACAAACAACTACACTGTAAAACCCAAAAAGTTAAGGTACTGTAAAACCATTTGAGGAAACAAATTGCAACAAACCATTTGAGTTCAACACAAAGGTTAGCACAGTAAAACACAATAAATGAAGAGAACTCAAACCAATTGAGTACTATAAAACCCAATAAGTTAAGGGGACTCAAACCGTTTGAGGAAACCAATTGCTTCTAACCATTTGAGTTAAAAAAAAAAAAAAAACTAATCTATATGAGTACTGTAAATTTCTCCATTTAAGATAAAGTAATGAGGTATTTCATTAACTCATTACCTTCAACACTGAATTCAAAACTCTTTTCAAATGAGTAAAATTAACTTTCAGTAAATTTTGAGTTTCATTTCATAAAGTTGACTGTTGGGTTTTACAGTGTAGTACATTTGTAGGGGAAACATCCTAACTCTGGTAAATGGTTTGGAGTATACAATATAAATTTAAATAAAAAGGTTCTTATGGATTCCACTAAATACCTTTTGGTTTTAAATATATATATATATATATATATATATATATATATATATATATATATATATATATATATATATATATATATATATATATATATATATATATATATATATATAGCTTGGGAACAATAAATTGTCTAAGGCAGTGGTCAGTTCATGTTGTGTTTCTGCCCTGATTTCTGAACCTCACTGTTTTTTTTTAAATGCAGCATTTAGTCAATCTTGATGAATGCTTATTGTCAGCAATGTAAAAAACATCAGCTTTCTTCTTTGATCATACAATTGTTTCCAATATACATGCATTTGTTTGTCTGACTTAATTTTGAAATCAGAATGAAAATATTTTGGTCTTAAAGTTATCTACTGTATAAAAACTAGTGTGCTCATGACTTGCATTAAGTAATCAGCATTAGTGCTGTCAAATGATTAATCACAATGAATCAAATCCAAAATAAAAGATTGTATTTGCAAAATGTGTGTACTCATTGTGTAAAAATATTATATATATAAACAATATATATAAACAAAACATATAAAAAAATCCACCCAAAAATACAAAACCAAAATATTTACATTAAAATATAAATATTATTAAATATTATATTTAAATTAATATTTTATCAATTTCTCAGTAAATATAGGTAATATTGGTAGAGGTAAATGTTTGGTGCATTTGAACAAAATAGATTTGTTAAACAGATATATTTATTAAAGCAATGTTTTTTGAACTTTAGAAATAAAAAGATAATAAATTTAAATTTAAGCAAAATATTGGGGTAAAATACAAAGTACAAAATTTCCTCTATTTTACACATTTTAAAAATATTTTTCCCTAACATAAATTTGGGTGTAAGAATCTTTGGACAGTTATTGTAAGTTTATTTGTTAGATTAGCTGCAGATTTGGCTTCAGTACTGATCAAACCTATGTATATGCACAAATACAATATTTTAAAGCTTCCTATTAAAAAAGTAACTTTATTGACAGTAACAGTAAGCACTGTAAGTAAATATCCATTTAAAACTTCCATTTTCTCACTTTCGCCTATATTTGGCAGTGATTTTTATGATATTTTCTTCAGCTTCCCAACAAATTCCCCCTGATGAAAACTATTGTTTCAGCTGAAATCAGTGCAACCACTTGTTTACGCTCAGGATTTGTATTAGCAGTTTCTAATATTGTAGCTGATAGCTGACATAGTGTTAATCTGACGTCCTCCATGTGTTTTAGTCATAACAATTAGAGGAGAAATTATGGATTCCCCCAAAATAATACCAAATCTTGACTGTTTTCAACATTGACAACAATAAAAAAAATTTGCAATTTGAATGTTAAAAATCTGCATTTTTAAAAATTATTTATTTGGGGAAAAAATTTAATGGGTTATTGATGAAAATTCAGCTTTGAATCACAGGAGTATATTGCAGATACTCTGTAAAAAACTATGTAAAATTTACAATATTACTGGCAATTTTTGTTGCCACTAATACTGTAAAATTTACAAGTGCGCTGTAAATTAAAGGTTCAAGAAAACCTTGAGTACTTTTAAAAAAACATTTTTAACAGATTTGTGTGTGTTGAGCATCATTTAGGACAACGTTAGCACCTGTCAGCTTTAATTATGGGGAAAACTGGATAATTTTGAGTTTTTGTTAGCTAATTGTATCTTCCAGGTTTAAAAGAATTTTTCGAGGTGAGATCAAAATCGGTGATGTATCGCAAATCTGCTAGTGGAGTGATGACACGTTGTTTTTTATTATTATTCATAGCGGAGTTTTCTTATCCTATGAGAAAACCCTGCTTCTTAATTATTCATGAGAGCACATGCTTTCCAAAGGCAAAGCATACCTGCCAAGCTGGGAGACCCAATGAATGGCAATAGGTATTTAGCCGTTCATGAAGGGTCGTATGTGTTTGTTTCCATGATTCACAGGGTTTGTTGCATGTTTTTCATCGCAATGCTGTCATGGCCGATACAGCAAAGCTGTTGGTTTGCCACAAGCATTATTGTCGGGAGACTTGTATGAGAATTGGAGAATTGCGGACTTTTAATACTTGAGTTTGTTACCATTCAGACACATCGACTACAGTATATCTGTGCTGCTGTGTTTGCCTGTTAAAATCCTCCAGATTACAAGACTATATTTATAATGATATAACAAATTGTGGTTATGTGTATATGAAATTACAAATAGCATACAGTTGAAGTCAGAATTATTAGCCCCCCTGAATTATTAGCCCCCCTGTTTATTTTTTCCCCAATGGAGAGTTTTAATAACTAATTTCTAATAACTGATTTATTTTATCTTTGTCATGATGACAGTAAACAATATTTTACTAAATATTTTTCAAGACACTTCTATACAGCTTAAAGTGACATTTAAAGGGTTAACTAGGTTAGCTAGGTTAACTAGGCAGGTTAGGGTAATTAGGCAAGTTATTGTATAATAATGGTTTGTTCTGTAGACTATCGAAAAAAAAATTAGCTTAAAGGGGCTAATAATTGTGACCTAAAAATGGTTTTTAAAAAATTAAAAACGGCTTTTATTCTAGTCGAAATAAAACAAATAAGACTTTCTCCAGAAGAAAATATATTATCAGACATACTGTGAAAATTTTCTTGCTCTGTTAAACATAATTTGGAAAATATTTAAAAAAAGAAATAAAATGCAAAGGGGGGCTAATAATTCTGACCTTAACTGTATGTAGCAGGACATTCAATTACTTACTGTTTATTTCTTTGCTATTTAACTTTGTAAACTATAAAATCATGGGTCTCCTCACGGTTTGTGTCTGATTTTGTGAGCCAATTGACAACAGTTGTTCGCTCCCCTCTTTTTCCCCTACTCTGCCGGCCACGCCCACTCCTCCCTCCATTATAAAGCATTTTTTTTTAAATTCTGAGGTAGACTTGAACCGAAAGAGGGGGGTTTCATGGCCCTTTTAACAAATACAATTGTGCTTTCGTTTTAAAGGACAGTTGTAATTAATAATTTACAGTGTGCTTGTAAATTTGACTAAAAATTGCCAGTAATACTGTAAAATTTTAACTAATAATTACAGCACAATTGTAATTGTTAATTTACAGTGCACTTGCAATTTTTACAGTGTTACTGGCAACCAAAATTGCCAGTAATACTGTAAAATTTACAGCAAATTTTCACAGTGTACAGTATTTCTTAAAATATACTACATTTATGAAATACATTTTTTCCCTGTGTTTTAATTAAATAAATACAGCCCTAGCAAGCATAACAGACATCTTAGAAAAAATAAAACAAACAAACAAAATAATAAATAAATAGCAAGTATATATTGTACAAGCAGTCTCTTTGCTGAAAAAATTTAAACTTGCCAATTGAAAGAAAGAAAGAAACAAACAAACAAAGAAAGATAATATACCGATTAGCTCTGTGACAGTCAGACCAGACTGTCAGAACATTAGAAGGACAATTCAACTTTAAAACTGTGATTGTGGAGGGAAAAAAGAAGACCGTTTAGGTAAACAGATGGATGTAAAATCTCCTTTTGGGAACATGTTCTTTTAGATTTTAGTTTGGTAATTAGCACTTGAGGAGTAAAAGCAACCTGATCAACACCTCGGAAAACTCTCATGTGACATTTATCAGTGCTATTTCTTGCCACGGTCCTTTGTCACGTTCTGACAAGAAATGCTCTCCTTGACTCTAAACTAAACGAAACATCCACATGCTTAATGAGTTTTTAAATATCGGCTCAACAGTACGCTGTCACTATGGTGAGCTTTTAATTTACCCAGCAATTAAGCACCGGCTCTCATTCATCAGCGCTGGTTTGTCTGGTGGGAGACTCACCACTGTTTATTGATGGCTACCACAGAAACACCGCGGCTAAATGAGCTCTCCTGTCGCGGAGGTCATTTCTGCCCGTTTCTGGAAGCTAACGCTAAACTGACGTTGGAGATTAATGGGACTGCGGTTGGCCAAGCCGGTTACACCTTAGATACCTGCGGATATCAGCAGACGCGACAGGGAAGGTCTTTAAGCGACTTGATGGATATTTTGGAGCTTCTAGCTGCCATCCACCATCTGCTCGTAAAACAGATACATTTTTCATGCAAGTAATAAGAAATCAGTCACTGTAGGGAGTTTAAGTGTTTGTTCTTGTTTTCGGATGACATCATTTTGGGGGTGAAGCAGAGATTTGCATTTGTTGTTGATCTGCAATCACTTCAGTAGAGGGAATCACTTCATTTTGATGGTCATTTTAACACATTTATTAGATTATGACTACTACATGCTAGGTTTATAGTACTGTAAAATCAGGGTTAGTGTAAGTTGACGTGCTAGCAAAATATCTTATAGTCATTTTGTTTCTTAGCCGTTTATTTATATTTCACTCCGTTTGTTTGTAAATACACTTGTTTATTGTTTTACATTCAAACTATTGTAAATAAATCACTTTGAAATTCAGTTCACTCTCTGGTATATCACTTATACCTCATCCAAATACCAAAACTTTTTATGTTACGGCTTAAACCCCTAGATAGGTCGTAACAGTCAGGAGAATGCCTGTTGTGTCAGCATGATATTAAGACAGTTTACTAATACTGTAATGAAACTTAGTTAGCATGTGATATAAGAGTGTATTAGTGCTGGTTCCAGTATTTTATATATTGTGGTGCTTCATTGGAATGGAGCTTGAGATATCGTTGGTGTGCTTAACTTTCCGATTGGTGGCATTTCTGTGCAGCATCATGGGTTATATATGTTTTTCTGCACAATTAAAAACAAGTTTGGTTGCTAATAAATGGGTTTAACAAAAGCGTATTGATTAACAGTTTCAGTGTACTCAACTGTATTGTCATTAAAGGTTTATAAGCTTAATACATAAAACAGTTTCTTTATTGTTACAACGCTATGGTTGTCGTGTCTTAAGCTGCGGTCACATTGAAGTTTTCTCCCCATAGACTTCCATTCATACGCACGCGAATGCGTCAGACCGGAAACTCAAGGTCGTGCGTTAAGTTTCGCAGATCGCTGCGTTAGAAAGTTCAAGCTTGGTGAACTCTGACCTGTGAAATCCCATCACTTGACTGCGTAAGACAAATCGAGGATCAAAACATGACCTCTCTGTACAGAAATTGAAAATATGGACCAATCTCTTGCTTTTTTTAAATGTGTAATCATCTTGTTTAATCCCGCCCCTTTTTGCAGCGCCGTACAACAGAATCCAGGCTCTTTCTGAAAACGTAGTCCCGTGGATGTTTCTGGAGACCGCTAATTATGTAGCCGGAGGTACGTATGGCTGCATTTTGTTTTTTTAAGCAAATGCTACGGGCGGTATGACGTCGTTCCTTTTGGCGCTTACCGGCTGACCGCTTACCTCTGTGTGGAGGCCTTTCCCGCCGCAACCAGTTTGTCCCGTTAGCTCATCGTGTACGTCGGCGGACTTTAGACACAGAGAGAAGTTGACCACGATGACGATGACCGGGTTCGAGTCTGGGGAAGAGCGGTTCCAGAAATCAGGTAAGACAAAAACAGAATCCAAAAAAATAAAATGAATGAGTGAACAACAGGGTGAGAATGTGGTAAAATCCGAAAACGTGGTAAAAATCAGACGAGGGCTTTTCTTTTTTTGGACAGCTTTTGTAAACCGTTGGTTGGGTTTAGGGAAGTATGTGGGTAAGCGGGTCAATCTGTAAAATTGGTTGGGTTTAGGGAAGGAGGAGGGTGGGTCAGTCGATTGGCCGGTCGCCCAGTCAATCATTCAGTCAGACAGACAGACGGTAGGTCGACAGCAGCCTCTGGCAGGTTTACGCGAGAACAGTGCAGGCGCGAACGGCACTCGCGACAGACATTTGAAATACGAAAAAGGGCACGCGTACGTGTTCCGGCACAAATTAAGCCCTGCATAGTATTACGATGTAATGTGTTTTTAAAAATGGCGGTTACTTTGTTTTCATTCTTCTTTTGGTACCCTTTTGCCGTGGTAGGTACCCTTTGTAAAGGGTGCCCAAAATGTGGTATGGACAGTGAAAACGGCCATAAAAGTGTACCGAACCGAACCGTACCGTACCATACCACTCAGTGGAAATGGGCCATTAGATGAACAATTCTTTAAAGTGCCTTTTTAGTGTAGCATGAGGAACATTTTTACAACCTAAGGAAACCTTTGAATCTGTAAAGATTCCCCAAAAATTTAAATAATGACACTATTAACACATGATGTGTTCCAAACCAGTTTGAGGGTTTTTTTTTTCCAAAAAAATATATTTTGTGGAATGTTGGAAACCTGTAATCATTGACATGCATATAATAGAAGTCCAAAATTCTAA